>CM060950.1:74269320-74359320 GCA_030765055.1 Mantis religiosa | reverse complement strand
CCAGGATTTGAACTGGTCTGAGTCCGGTTGCTCTTAGGCATTGCTCTACCATGGCTAACATGCCAGCATGACACATTCTCCAACTGAGTTGGGGCTTAAGTTATTACGGCATAGTAAGTCGCCAAAAATGAATTGTATCCCATTATAAATGAGAACTCCTAGTGGTTTACCGGGAATATACGAGTCAGTTGGAGAACTTAATGTCATGTTGGCATGTGGGCCATGGTAGCTCAATGGTTAAGAGCAACCGGACGAAGACCGGGAGATCCGTGCTTCAAATCACGGTCATGGCTTTGAATTTTTCAGTTGGAATCTACCTATTCAAATTTTAAGTTGCTGTGGAACATGATTACGCCGAAATGCTTATTGACATTTGGTCTAAATATTTTAGTGTATCTCCCAGAGAGGATTAACAGATAAGCTACCGTATCTTTTGTCCTCACCCCCCTCCACACACACACACACACACACACACACACACACACACACACACACACACACACACACACACACAGATGAATGGAATGAAAATATATTGACTAGAAATTTAGAGGATGTGCCACTTTGAGGGCCGCCTTCTCCATTTTAAGGCATTTTATTTTATAGGAAAGTAATCACGGAAATGACAACAAACGAATGGGCAGTTGGAGATCCCTACAACTGTACCAATGTAACAGACAAGAACTACTATTTGAATACTGCTCATATAAACCCTAACTTAGGTGTCGTTAATTTATCCTCGGGCTAGATTTCCATACCCCAGAACCCTGTCGCTTTAGTGCGCGTTTATCTCTTACATGTTGGCAGCTCCTCAGTTATGAATTGCATGGACGATGGACGAGAGGCACAGATCGGAAGAAGCGTAAACTAACCAAAGGCGACAGATAAGGAAGTTTGTCGGGATTAGGTACTAAATAGCTGAACAGTTTTCTAAATTTCGAGTTTCGACAAACTTCCATATCCGACCCCTCTGCTTAATTTGTGCTTCGGCACGTAGGGAGAACTTGTGCATCTTGTTGATGATATATACTTCAGAGGTGAGAGTGAATATCATGCACATTCACATTTGAGACAAGGTGCCATGATTTCGAAATTCTGTCGTAGGTTGGGCTACGACATCCATGTTTTATGACAGCATTCTGTAAGACAGAAATTTAGCCCAGAGGTTTGGTTGCGAACCTAGGTTAGTCTGTGCATATAAACGGGATGATAGGTACCTAAGTATCGGAAATAAGCTAGAGGTTTGGTAACGAAATCAAGTTAATATACGTATATGAGCAGAATGACAGTTTCTATGGCATCGAAATGTAGCCTGAGGTTTTGGTTCCGAAAACTAGGTTGGTGTGTATATACAGCCTTAGACAACATATGAGCAGCTACCAGAAAGTAAATTTGTTTCGGAAAACATTGAAAGTATTAGATGTCGCTGCTTTCACAATATAAGCTTGAGAAAGGTAGTCAGACTAAAACGTCAATGACATAAGCGGGATTGAATTCCCGGCTAAGAAACTGGATTTTTAAACTGACTCTACGTTTCCATACTCTGGCCTACACATGGCTAGTGTGAAAGAACACTACGCTTTCATACCACTCAGACTTCATTTCAAAGCTATGCGATAGATTGGGAAATGCTTTGTGGTTTGGTCGTATGTACAGTAGTCGAGCAGTAAAACGCATGTGTCTCGTAAGTGGACCAAAATGAGTTTGAATCTTTGATGCGCATGTTTCTTTTTATTCTTGTTACTATAATAGCAATAGCCTTATGTTCTTGCTGCTGAAGATAAATATTATTTTAAACACATTCATTTATAAAAACGTAAATAACGTTGTCGTTTTCAAAGTAAATGCAATGTTATTAGAAAATTGCCTTAATATTGGCTATGTACACACACGGGCTCATTCACCTGTTATAAATGTTGCTGGCATACAATGCGAAGTATCCATGCCCCTCAGAATGAGGTTCAACAGTAGAAGCAGAAGGTTTACACACCTGATACTAAGCTAATTTCCATTTTTATTTAATTTTACGTACAGGAATAAAATATTTATTTCAGTTAGTTGTAGAGCGTTTCGATCTATATGTGTGAGCATAAATGTCACAAAATCAAGTAAACCTTAGCAAATTGGGAGCGATATTACAATGTACGTAATACACATTTCGCATTTCTACAATAAAAACTATCAAATTGATCCAATAGCATGTATTTCCCGGGCTTGTGGGTTGTGTCTCCTGACGTTTCGCTCATATCTCCTACGAGCATCTTCAGAGGATGCTACCTAGGTACCAGCATGTAAATCAAATTGATGTTTGGGATTCGAACCTTTGTAGATCTAGCGTCTACAAACTTGGTCCATAACTGCGTGGTTATTTGTGCATGTTTAGTCGCACACATTTCAATGCGTAAACAAGAGAGGATTTCCTATGTGGATTTGCATAAAAAATATGAAACAATACACAATGTGTCAACATTCTCATTATAATACTGAGAGGATTCAATACGACGAAGCTAAAGAGATGCGTTCCGTGACACCATTGTAAACCGGCCATGGAAACTATGAGGACTTAGCAAAATATACGCTTCCAGAGTCTGCTCATATTTTGTCAAAAGGTGCATGAACAGGAAGGTAAGGTCCTGTGGTATCGAAATTTATCCCGAGGTTATATTACGACAGCTAGGCTAGTGTAAGCGTGTGTTCGTGTGCATGTGTGCGTGCGGTTTTCAGGCATCTTCCTCTCGGCGATTATACTTGTGCCTCTTTGGTTGGAGGTTTCTTCTACGCATGCGAGATAATTACAAGATGTAGTAACAGGACGGGGTCATTTTTTTACAGTCCGCGGTTATCTTGTTATCACAGAAATTGCCTTAAAAGGGACAGGACGTTGCGGTCGAGGGCCTCCAAGTATTCCCATCTTGCCTAAATCTCTAATTTAGGTTTTTTCATTGCATTCATCTCCGTTTCTTGCAGTTTTGAGTAGGGTCAACGCATACAGTATTATAGTCTCAAACTTTTGAGTAAACAATTGTACAACACTTTTAGTTCAACTAATGTAAAATACTATTGCGGCTGATGGTTTTATTTAAAATGCGTTTTAATCATGTTCAGTTTTATATAACTTTTCTCATACTCAAAATCTATTATAGGTCGTCAAATTTCAAGCATACCTCAATATTTGATAAATATTTAGCTTAGAATGTTGATTGGTTTAACTTCTGGTTCATTTTTAAAAAATGCAAGAACCTTGCATCACCTAGGTTTTCTTTTTCTTTTTTTCTAGGTTTTGTAGGATAAATATTTTAATGACTGTAAATATATGAATAATTCAGCTCTACAGTTTCCTATATAATAATTATAACACTTTTTTTAAAAATGAAATCTAAAGTAAATTAATGTTTACCTTAAAGTAATACGATCATTGAAAAATAGCCCAAAATAAGCAATCACACATTGAAGTGACAAAAAACAATTACTCCTGATGCGTAAACAAGGAATTCACTACACTAAATTGGTTTAAAAAATTAACTTCTTTTTGCATTTCAATCCCAATCTTAAGGCAGATGTATAATCTTATAATGTTTCTCTGTGCAAAATTGCAATCCAACAAGGGAATGGGCACCGTTATAGTAAAACAACAATAATCATTCGCACTGGTAGTGACGCAGTATTATAAGTAATGGACCATTAAGATAAAGTACCAACTTAGCGAATTGTGAGCCAAAATAGTAAATAATTTAACAGCGGTGTACATAGCTACTACCTTGTTTCAAAACGTTCCGGCAGCGCTTTGGCCGGTAGCTGTATCTCTGTTGTTTATTCTGAACAGCCCCATCACCTAACAAAACGAAACAGAGCAAGGGTGTGATCGATACATGCAAAACACATTATTTGAGGGCCCTAAGCAGCAAAACTTAGGCATAGGATCTGTAAACCTAAAACCCCAATGATACAATATTTAAAGCGCAAGACTTGCGTTTTAAATAGCGGGATAGCTAAAAATTGATAAAATATGACTATTTTGGAGGAAACTACTTATGTATTAGCACTTCTTCCGTGCATAAGAAGCTACGAACCAAGCTACCAGTACCCACTTGTTAAAATTGGGCAAAGGTTTCGTGAGCTATAAGGAAAAAGGTTCACGACTTCAATATAGAATAAATTTTGAAAAAATTGACATTTATATTCCATAACTTCGAAAATCTTTAGGTGCCATAAACTCAAAATCTGTTTTGAGCGTTTATATTATAATTACCAAGATTTGTATACCGTAGGTTGAACATCAGAATTAAATCGTAAATTATCTGGACGTTTTCTTCCAAAAATATTTTCAAAATGTGACACATTCGGATGCAGCTTCCATACAATTCATCTGAAATTTCTCATGTATATTTCCAAAAAAGTGATCAAATCTGTTATAATTTGTTTTTCTATGAACTATTTTGAATTGCTTCTTTAAGATCATATAAAACTTAAAAACACTAGGAGTTTTAAATCTCGTAATTTAAATATTTTTGAACTGTGTAAAACAAAATTATTGCATATTTGTGTATCATTTCTGGTAAATGACATAACTATAACTAAACAATTGTGTGGAATATTTGGCATGGAATAATAAACTTATGTTTCAAAATGTAATAGCTCTGAATTTAAGATAGATATCAAACTGAAATTTAAAAGCATTAGTCCATATGAAAAATAAAAATTCCGCTAAGTTTGGTGAAAACTTTAGAGAACATATTCAGTGTTACATCCTATTAAAATAGTTTGAACTTCACTTACAATCATTTAAATTCATCACATATACCTTTAAGGCAAGGCTACACTGAAAATTCGCCGAAAATGTTGATAGTCGTGGAATTTTGTTTTTTGATATATTTGGTAGCTTAGAGTATGTAGTAATAGATGGCATGCTATTTTTATCATTTGCACAACTTTAGGCCATCAATTAACAATTTAAAGAGACCTTTAACAATCGTTAAAAGTAACAATCATGACTTTAACATTGATTTTCTGAGAAACTTTTTTCTAACACTTTTCAGTATACAAAATGCCCCACGCGTCAAAATTTTCCATTTAACTTGGTGAAACTTATACAAGATAGCTCCATAATATGTAAATATGAACCTTTTCATTCCTCTTTTTGTTAATGCTTATGTTTTGAAAATTATATGGTGTTAAATAATAAAATAAGTTAATATTTTCAAAATTTTGAGAGCTAACACGTGGAAAATGTTTTAGAACAAATTCTACAAGAGTATTCCAAAAATAAGAATGTGAATCTTTTAAAATTGCTTTGTACTATCCAAAAACAAATTTAGAACTTAAAATCTGAAAGTTTTTGACGCGTAGAACATTTTTAATTTTTACAATATTTTCATAAAAAAATCATTAATTATTTATGAACTATTTGGTGTATCAACATAAACATTTGCATGCAGGTTTAAAATGATACTCTAATTATGTGGCTAAATGTTCATAATTTTAGGTTTACTATTATAGAATTTGGAAATTTCAGTGTAGCCTTGCCTTAAAATATATAATGTATGTATTTTCTTCTTTATATTATGTTTCACTGAGGGAGTTTACATCAAATTGTTACACCTTGAAATTGCAGGATTCAAGTACTGCTTAGTAACCCACGCATCCAGTGACATACATATGTAGTCACTCTAAAAATTGCAAATCTTGGTTGCAGTCAAATGGGGTGGAATTACTTTCTTTTGTATCTAAAATTCTTACTTAACGGTTGAGCAATAACATGAAACTGAATATAGGCAAATATAAATCATCTGTTAAGCATAGATAAAAAATTAATTTCCATTAAAAGTACGACAGTGAATTAACTTGGCCGTAGCCGAAAATAACTCACCTCATTATGTGGCCACTTCCGCCGGAGGCAGAAATCTTCATCAGACAAGTAAACCGGTTAAAAGAGAACTACTAGTTCTCCACTCGAAACCAGGAACACTGCACTACGCCTCGATCCAAATGATGACCTCTATGGATGGGAATATAAACATGCAATCAGCAGTTACCTCCAGGAAATGAATTCGCTTACCAATACCACAAGCGTTATACACATACGTATTTGCTACCATGGGAATATCTCACCCATATGATATTCAATCCAAGTTGTGTAATAGGGCACGAAAATATACTTTCTCTCAGAAGCTGTGATGTTTTCCTAAATAAACAAATATATATATAAATAAGTAAATAAATAAATGTATATAAAACCAAAAGATTTCCATTTAACGAGTTGTCTGGGTTCTGATAATTTCTCATATGTTCCGTTAGCATTCTTGTTGCTTATCTAATAAATGTGCTATTTAACTATATTTTGAGTCCCTATGCCCAACGTGGTTCGGAGTCCACGGTAAAAACTGTAGGTCCTCTCACCTCACCGCCATCTTCACTATCACCCTATCATCGGAGGTAATGGACACCGCCCTCTGGGTGCCTCCACCTGAGAAATGGGTCCGGTCATCACTTGGTGGGGTGAGGTTACCCCGAAGGCCAAGGTTGCCATGTGGGGAGTGTTAGTAACTAACTAACTAACTATATTTTGAGTTTTCTGTGGAATTATATCTACTTTCAACCTAGAGAGACCTATTGTGATTCTAGGCTGAGGTTACCTCTACCACATGACACGAAGATTTTCAATGAAGTCCCCTAACTACAAATTTCTCTTAAAATGGAACATTTTCGAAAAAATCATTTTTTCAGATACGGCTCAAACGAACTTCATTGAAATGCGATATATTTAACATACATATATTTAACATATCTTTGTGACTAAATTTAATGTATATCTTGAATTTTCTAGGAATATCTTCAAAATTCCTCTTCATTATTTTGCATGACTGCTAAAGTGTAAGAGATAGATCAAACCTTACTATACAAAATTAAACAAATTTTAAAAATTTATTGTATACAGATAACCCTTTTAGAGAGATTCTGTTTTATTGGTTTGAGTTGTCTAATATGTATACTTTTCTCAGATAGGAAGTTGTTATTTGTTTTTTATGTCCTGGCCATGCAAAGATAATGTAATATCCGAAGGCGACCAGCTTTTTAAATATTTGACTATCGCTTAAGTTTACTGCTTCTATAATTACCATTGTGCATATAAGAAATGCGTCATAAATCGATTTATACGAAAGTTTATCTCTATTAAAACGAAGTAGATACAAGAATAAGTTCTTTTATTTTAAATAGATTGTACAAGTTTGAGTAGATCTGCACATTTCAGATTTTTTCACACCTTCTATCTTACTCTCTTTACACAAATTTTCATAACTCACTTCAAAATTTTTCTTCAACGCAGGTTTGGAGCGTGCAAAAGTATCTACAGCTTATTTAAATGTATTGAATTTAGAAATACCTTGTAATAAGTACTTTATCTCAGATGATACGAATGGTTCAGTCAAGTCTGGCTCATGACGTATAGGTTGTAGACGTATAAGTGCAAATAATTTTGAAACTGCAGCTTACCTTAATATTAATTTCCTTTAGTACGTTAATTCTGTTTCTCTTCGTCTAATAGTTTTCTTATGAAGATAATAGTTTTCTCACTCTTCGAACTGGAACTGGATTATATGGGATGGTACGGCAACCTGACAGCCCAGGAGGAAGGGTGAGGCGAGGGAAGACAGAGGGCGGCCGCCCCAAGGAACGACGACAATGCAGAGGGCAGGGTCCTTGCATTTTACTTAGAAACGTCCCAACTTTGGAATCACTGAAAGCATGCTGAGATTCACGAATAGCTGCAGCATTTTCAGGGTCAAAAGAATTCACAACAATCTTTATGTCATCAAAATGTTCACCACAAAAGTTCACTGCTTCAATCCAGGTTCCCCACTTAGTTAACACTGGTTCTGGAGGCAATGATGTTCCTGGAAGGTGTTCTTTGTAGGAGTTCACTCGCTGTGGGCTTTTAAAAACACTTTTTTGTGGTCGAAATTAATGTATTTACTTCTGGAAACATAATTCTAATGTCCTCGACAACACGTTGCAAACCGTGAGCTAAGCACGGCAAATGGAGCATATTGGCGTAAAGTGTCTTCAGAGCAGTTGCAGCTTTAAGTATGCGTGGTGCTGCATAAGCACTAAGACTTTCTCTTCTAGAGTTCCGGTAGGCACAACACTTTTAGCCCATCATTCGCAAATGTTGCAGTAGTTGAATGCTTTGTATGGTCCAGCTGTTCTGCAGTAGATTAAACATGGGTTAGAAGCACTGTCAAGTTCCAAATTTCCTGCCACGAGAATTGTTATGTTACGTCTCTTAGAATCAGTTGTTTCATCAACCGCAACCCATATGGAAGAATCTCATATGTGCTCTCTTATGCTGTCCATTATCTCATCATAGCAGACTTAAAGATAGTTTTTAGTAATATTGAATGGTCAGGAATAAGTTGTTTGCTGTAGTTTTCCAAGAAAGATTTGAATTAGGCACTTGAATCTTGTACCATGGAACATTACCAGCAATCATTGCACAGCACAAATCCTTATAGAAAGGATTAATTGAAGTTGAACTATTTTTCATCTGTGCTAGAAGCACTTGCTCTGTCGGTTGATGTAATTGTTTATTTTTTCTATGCAGTGTACTTTATAAATGCTGTTCACGCTGGGATTTCATAGAGCATCCTGTATGTTTGTTGCAATCTTGACAAATGATTATTTTGCCGCGAGTCGTATGGCACTCGTCAGATGAGACAGATGCCTAATTCACATTAGAGAGCACTGAAGTACACTGTTCACTTACCCACTTTGTTCGCAATGCTTTACAGCAGTTTCATGGTATAGGTCGTGTGTTAGTAATTGACAAATGACCTTCACCAGAAATCCAGTGAGCTGGCCTACCCTTAGTCAACAGGTCAAAAGTTTTGTGCGGCACGGATGTATGCGTGCAAGTGTTTTAACGAGGCTAGTTAGTTACGTAGTTACGTGTTAGTTACTAACGTGACAATGGTCATTCCTTGTCCTCAATGCTTGTCAGTGATCTTAATACCCCTATTGCTGCAAGGGAAGTATCCACCTACCTTCCGTTTAAAATTTATTTAGAAATTTACACACATGAATACAATAAAATATAGAAATATGTAAATTCATGTAACATCACAAGAATATGTAATATACTTAAAATATGCTAAATATGTATTTACATAGAAGTCCCAGCTCTAATAATAACATTGAATTTCAGAAGGCTTTTTAATAATGATGTATATTTTAGTAAATGCAGCAGAAATGAGTTCGCACAATTCATTCCTTCAGTTATAAGTAGCGCATTAAGACAATTTACAAAATAATTAAAGGGTATCTGAGTTATTTCGTCATTGCTAAGGGAATGCAGCACCAAAATTGGCTAAAAATATGGGAAAAATAATATTTTTTGTTTTTAAGCTAATAAAATACTTTGAACCTTATAGTACCATAATCCAACTAAATTTATGAGTTTCAAGCATTTAAATACCTTCATATGACAATTTAAATGCCCGTGCGCACCTGCATAGCGGCCCTTGGATTTACAGAATTCTGTCATTTGAGTTCGATTGAACGTACTAAATTAATACATTTGAGACTATCGAGCAAAGTTCATTGTGGAATTCTGTGTGTTGGTATGATGGTTATTTCTTACAATATGTGGCACCATGGAAACAAAACACTGGCTGCAAACATTGAAACCAAATGGTGATGTTTATATTTTGCTTTTGTGTGAGTTTCTAACGGTCGAGATTTTCTTGTGTTTCTCTTTAAATTACATACTGCTTATATATAATTGATGAGTTTTAGTCCCTCATTTAACATTTATATAGGTATTTTATACTTCAAAACGTGCATATAGCCGTTATATAGGTTATATGTAAAACATTTTTGAAACAACTGACCTCTTGATAACTGTGTACATAGGATCATGCATAGGCTAAACGATACATGGGAAGAAACACCTAAACATAACACAACAATGGGAACATACTTGAGGCCTGATGTGGTAAGAAAATTACTGGCTGTGTACCAAAGGCTGGCATCAGATGAAATCCTAAGGAGATGTACATTGGGTAAGACACAAAATGCAAATGAAGGTTTACATAACAGGATATGGCATAATTGTCCAAAGAAATACTTGTTTCAAAGAAGAGACTTCAGGTTGTTGTGACATCAACAATCAGTGAATTCAATTTTGGTTGTTCTGCCTCACTCAAGCTGCAGTCAGACAAAATGGAATCAGATTTCACCAACATCTCTGAAACTTAGTAAAGGGAAGGACCAATTACACTTACTTCATTCAGCAATTTCTGTGAAAGTAACTCCTAAAACATCCAGAAGGAAACTGAAATTGAAGAACACTGCAGCAGAAGAGAGAAGGAAGAGGCAGGAGGGTCCGACTTACCTATCTGGAGGGTTTTAGTCTCCTTCAAGGCATAGAAGGAAAATGTTTTGGATTTTAAAATTTGATTTACTCAGTTATAGCTTTTTCAACATTTTTTGCCATGCAAAATGTTCCACACAATGCAGTTTTGATTCAGTTCCTCTAAAATTCTCAACACATGTTCTTAGAAAGCAAACAAAGGTTTCTATCATATGAATTTTTAATATTCATTATATTTTTAAAGTTATTGATATAAAAAGTCACAGGTTTAATCATTTTTTGGCTTTTTTTGTTTGCTCCATACCTATTTTTTTACTCTGGAACTAAAAGTAGTATAAGAAATTCATATGATATATCTTTTCTTCATAAACATCTGAATATTTTTAGAAATAGAGAAATTAAAATTTTGAACATTTTCATCACCTGGAGCGGTTTGAATTTTGCCCAAATGTTGAATTTCACAAATTAATTACTCAAACACTATTGAAGATATAAAAACCAAATTTTTAATTCTGTGTCCACTATGCATCAGAACTAAGTGGTAAAAATTTCAGCAAGATTGGTTGAAAGTTACTGGATTTGGGGTTTTCGGTGCTGCATTCCCCTAAGTATGAGTTTCAAATAGCAGCACTCCTGAACAAGCAATAGGAGGTTTACCTTGTTTATAAATCCACTAGGCTTTAATATGAGAGAAGAAAAGGACTGGTTCATAGAAAACTATGGAAAACGTGTGTAATCGTAGTTGGGATTAAGTCTAGCCTACTCTTGTGGAGAGCTTACATAATGGGTTTCTTCTGTATGCTGCGACTGGCAGTTCGCTTCTCCAACAATACCACTGTATGAATACGACCGTGCATTAGCAGCAAACTGAGACGCCGGTTCTCAACCAGATAATCCGAATGATGCGATGAACATATTGTCACAAGTGCTGTCGAGAGGTGCAAGAAACACACAAACTTTGGACATTTATTGGGGATCATAGTAATTGGTTATTCTTGAGAAAATTACATATTTAAGATTTTCTTACTTTCTGGAGTTTCTCAACTCTTTGTGAATAACAGGAACTTTGTGGGTTTCCACTTCCCATGGCACTCCTAGTGCTACCATGACATCAGCCTCCTATAGGATATCCCGTCACGTAGGATTTAGGCTAGTCATGTGTCTCTGGAAAGTTTACCGGATGTTCTAGAATATCCGTTTTCTGTAAGAAACCCCAGTCATGCAAGACTTTGGTACTGATCTTGCGTCTCTGGAAAGTTCTCCGGAAGTTCCAGAACCCAGACAGGCGACACACCATATTTGGTAAATCTGCGCCATTGTCTGGGGACCCCCGCTAGGCAGAATTGGCCTATATAATAGAGCTACTGGCCCATAGTGGGTCTCTCTCTCGCTCTCGCTGACTCGCTGCTCGACCGGCTCAACGTACCCTCGGGGTCCGTGAAGCCGGGGGCTCTCGACTTCTCCGAAGCCACTCCGTAGACGGCTGCACCCACGACAGCACTACCACACCTGCCCAAAGGTAAGCTCCTTGTGGGACAACCCATATTAGCGAGTATGTAACTTGTTCTTTACAATTGTGTTCCAAAGCCATCAATCATTACTGTCAATACTGTTATGCTTACGCTTCTATTGCCATAATAAAGTGGGCCATCTAGCAGCTTGCGAGTAATCTCTACCCCTGAAGATTCCTTCACAGTTACGTCCCTCGTCACAGCACCATGCTCGTGACATATGGCGGAGGCGCCAATTTCTCTTAAATTTTAGGGGAAATATGTTCAATTCCGGACCTCTCTTTTCATTATAACTCCGCGGGAGTGAGTTTTTGCTATGATTCCATTGTTAGTTTTTTTTTCTGTTAATTTTATCTTTCTTACCTTGGTAATCGATATCCGAAGTTCTGAAGGTATGAGTACTAGTGTACGGTGAACAATGAACACACAATATACAATTTTTGGTTGGGATGGTTTGTGACACTGTTACAGCTGGTTTACTGTTTCTTTGTATAATGGTGCTTGGCTGCTTGTGCTACCTTATTTTACGTATAATAGGGATTGTTAGCTCCCCTGATGGGTGTCAGTATTAGTATCACTTCGAATCTCTCCAATACATGGAATTACTGGCGAAGTACCCTAGTAATAGCCCAACGAGTCAGGAAATTAGGAAACTGCTTCAACAGTATCAAGAAACATTAGACGGTACAGTAGACGCTTATGCGGTGGCAATTAGTGACGTACACGTGCTGTCGCAAGACTTAAATTCATTGCGGGAGTCCATGTCCAATATTCGTGTGAGAAGCAGTCGTAGGATTCGAGGACAGTCACCCTTAGTATATTTTCCTAATGAGCAACGAAGTCTTAGTGTAGGCGATCTGTCTGTAATACAATCTCAACCCGGTTCCCCGACCTCTAAATCCAGTTCAGAATCATCCCTGGAAGACCCCGAAATGGCAACAGCTCTACAAGCTGGATCTTCAGCTCAGGAGGCTGGTCTAGGGAAACCAATTGTGGCTCCCCCTTTGCCGTTTGCTCGGCCATTTATTGATCCAGGAATTTATGAAGGTAAGCCGGGTCAAGACGTGGCCGCTTATTTGTACAATTTTGAAACAATAGCAGCTGCTAATGGTTGGGACGAGAGCAGCAAAAAGCAATACCTCCCGTGCTATCTGAGGGAGGCCGCTGCCAATTGGTTTAGAACGTTCGTACCACGACATAGGCAATACGGTTGGAATGACCTGAAAGCCGCCTTACAGTTAGCCTTTCTTCCGGCGGCGCAGGAAGAGATCCTTGAATGCCGTCTTCGCCAGCGCGTACAAGACTTAAGTGAGCCTACTGAACGTTATATATATGATGTTCTCGTACTATGCGATCAGGTAAACCCTAACATGACTGAAAGGGAAAGAGTCCGTCATGTTATGCGAGGGCTGAAGCCTTCTCTTCTGGAGCAAGTATTGCCAGCTGATCCCCCGACTGTGGGTGATTTAACAAATTTTGTGCGTCGTATAGAAGCAGCTAGGTACCTCGCGGGGCAGCGAGTGGATTTACAGCCACAATGCACTAGACCAAGGTGTGACTTTAAGTATTCCATGGTACAATGTGACAGCAAAATTGTTACACGACTGTGTTGAAGATATACTTGGTCATGTTTCTCCCCTTACTTTGATTTTTGAAAACAATGGCAAAACTTATTTTCTGGATGTATATTTGAATACGGTACTGACTTTAACTACTTTTTCTGAAAATTATATTAGCAGTGGTGAAATCTTTGTTGTAGGGAACCCTGAAATTTGTCAGTATTTAGGAATAGTGCGAGGTAACAGAAAATCTTGGGTAACTGTTTCAACATATGATGGTTTGAAAGGAGCTATTTATGACGGAAGTGAGGTTTTACATTTGGGAAAACTAAATCAGAGTAAAAACTACATTTCACATTTCTTACCTGTCCACGAGGACCATTTGCCAACCGCCTACCAAAGAACATATGCACATTCAACCTTTAAGGAACATAGTAATATTGGGTTTCACAAGCATAATCAGGTTAAATATAAAATAAAACGAGGTGCGAATGACATTAAACTACCTCCTGGTTTTAATAATAGGCCGCGCATTCTGGAGTTATTGTTTGTTGTGGATTATCCACTTTATCACAAATTGACAATGAATCAAAGAAGCCTAAGCCAGCATTGTTTGCACTTGATCAATCTTGTAAATGCCCTGTATGCCCCTTTGAACATAAAAATTGCACTGACAGTGTCCTCATTTGGTCTAATGGTAACCAAATACATGCTACTGATAATAGCCATCAGGTATTGAATGACTTTTGCGCTATCGTAGAGAATTTCTGATCCAGGCGTTTCCGAATGATAATGCACTTTTACTTACTGCCACTACATTTAGCCGTGGAGTTGTTGGAGAGGCGTATCCCTATTCGATGTGTACATATGAACATTCTGGCGCAGTAATAAATGATGATATAGAAAATGAGGAATTAGTAGCTGTAACTATAGCTCATGAATTAGGTCATATCTTTGGAATGCTACATGATGCGGGTTGTTCTCAGTGTGAACGTTGTTGCATTATGGGAGGATCAATAGGCTCTAATATACCCACCCAGTGGAGCCCCTGTAATTTAAAAGAATTAAATGATTCGTTAAGCCATAATATTGATTTGTGCCTTAGAAATATTCCAGTAAATACATATTCGAGTCCCGTTTGTGGTAATGGTTTTGTAGAACCCGGGGAGGAATGTGACATTGTTCATTCATGCTGCAATTCTTCCACATGTTTGTTGCACCTGAATGCTACCTGTGCAACAGATAAGTGCTGTAATACTGAAACATGTCATCCTAAAATTCAAGGTGCAGTATGTCGTGCTGCAGTTACTGAATGTGACTTTGCAGAATATTGTGATGGTGTCTCGGAGTATTGTCCCGAAGACGTTTATAAAATGAATGGCATCCCTTGTAAGAAAGGGCAATCATTCTGTTATTAAGGGTCATGTACAACACATACTGATCAATGTCGAAAATTGTGGGGTAGGTCTGCGAAAAACATGGATAGGGAATGTTATCAGAATAACGACTGTGCTAGTATAACTGGAAATTGTGGGTACGACTTTCTTTCTGATCGTTATACAAAATGTAGTGCGAAGGATTTACTTTGCGGAATACTACAATGTGGCCATCACAACAATACACTTCAATTTGGTATACATAGTTATGCTAGAGTAGGCAAAACGCTTAAGTATAGTACTGATGAAAGATGTACTACTGTTATTGTTGATTTAGGTGTAGACGTTGTTCAACCGGGGCTTGTGCATAATGGTGCTAAATGTGGGAAAAACAAAATGTGTTTACATCAAAAATGTGTTTCGGTTATATCAGTTCAAAACAAAACATGTCATTGTTATGGTGATGGCGTATGTAATAATAAACAACAATGCCATTGTAATGCTGGATTTGCTCCTCCATTCTGTAACACAACATTAAATAGTAGCGCGATAGATGATGCTCCTATAACTTCTAATGTTCGTGTAGTACCACAATTATCTTTCTACGCAATTTTCCTAGGGATATCTCCTCTGATCCTAATAATGTATACGATTCGAAACTATTGCAGGAATACACTGGGTAGTTGTGGCACTAATTCTCGTGCTGAGAACAATGAGTTAGGAAATTTTTCACAATCAGGCACATTCCCATTGCTACAGGATCAGGTTTCTGGTTTCCAGGCAGAAAGCCACCCACTACACATTATGCGACTTGTATAAATACCATAGTAATAACCCCTTGGCAGCCACTTCGGACTGCTTTTGGAGAAGTCGAGTAGCGAGGTAGCCAGCACGATTAATGTAAGAGGACCTAAAACTATCCTTAAGGATAACTCTAAGAATAACTTTGTGTTATTTGTGTATTAATTGTCCATTTCCTTTATCATTAAGTTGCATGTATAGATGGCTCTTATTTTTAATTTAAGTTGATGTATTTTAATGTAAAATACTACGTATATTGTAATAGCGAGGTACACCTGTATAGCAAGTTTGTCATTACGCTATCGGTTATCCTGAGTAAGCAGCAGTTAGAAATGTTAAAGTGATTTTTTTTCGGAGTAACTTATTTTCTGTATAACAAATAAACCCCCCCCCCCACGGGATTAAGCATATGAATCCATGCGTCGATAACAACCCAAACTATAGACTGTAGTGTATCACGGTAGATACAGGTTAGAATATATCTGACACATCATGTATTGAAATTAAGTTATATGTCATAACATGAAATAAATTATGATATAAACTAGGAATACAGGAATATTCCGAAAACACGTTGTATTTTCAAGGAATTAGCCAATACATTCTTCTATGTTTTGTGTATTAGTAACCATTTATGTAAAACGCGGCATAGAAATGACAAACCCCGAGAAAATCCCCGCTTTTCTGAAATAAAATGCTTCTATAGATAGGTACGATGCCAAGCTGTTATTCACTAATGATTTGTTACCACACCCCACTACATAAAATCTCACTGTGATATATTGTATAGAATTCATGACATAGGAGAACATCATCAATAAGATCAATCGATAAGGTCGATACATGTGCCTTCTGAACTATTGCAAAAATAATTCCAGTTTCTTAAAAAATAATCTTAATCGGCAGAATATATTCACTGTTAACTGTCCCTATGATGCTTTGCCTATAACTGTTTATGTACCATAACTATGTATAGTTGCATAATATTTTTCATTAATGTTCATTTTGTTATGCTGTTATATATGCTCTGTGTACATGCGAGTAAACTGCCAACGCGACAACTGCAGTAATAATAATGCTTGTAATGCTAATAATACCCATATTGCATTAAGCATGTGAATCGTAATGATACACTGTAATAACTACCTTATCTATGTCAGCAATATAAATTTAACCTTTAGTGCAACCGCGAAAAAGTAGGAAAATTTCCAGCAAAACTGTTTCTCTATTTATTACTAAAGTACCACGAAGTTTTCAAAGTTGGCGAAGAACGCAAAACCGCAGCACTAAAAGTTAGCCGGAAATACGTAACCGATTTAACAGACACTAAAATGCAAATATCTGTCGCTAACCTTAGTCCAAACGATTAACATTTACCACTGTTGTTGCCTAGAAGTGGTAGCATAAAACAACTATAACAACGTATCGTTCATAATTACAGTTAATAATTGTAATAGCAGTCACACATTCAGTCATATAAACTACATCACTTTGTATACCCTTTGTTAAATTTGCTGCGAATTAAATGGTTTCACTCACCTCATACACACGCTTGGAAACAGTACACAGCCGGTATTATTTCACGACTTATTCTTCAATTGCCTTTGCCCTATTAATAGTTTCCGCTTTCGCATATTTCCTTTACATTAATAATAATCATAATAATGATAATAACATTACTGGCAGTAATAAGCAGGCTTCCTTTTGTTTACAGTATCCAACATTTATCCCAACTTTCATTTGTTACTTATTTATCTATAAATAAATAAAAATGCATATTTCATACTTCACTTGTTTATACAAAATGTATATTGTCACTCGTATGTATATTTTAAAAACAAATCTTTTGCAATTTTATAGTAGTACATTGTATCAGGTGGAATATTTTGGCATGAAAACAACGCTTATTATTAACACCGCACGTATTAATGGTCTACGCGTAGTTAATTTAATTAACACACTTTCTTTATAACAATTCTTTCCTTTACTTCAATATTTATACCCGCTGGAACTGCACGATTGTGAAATAGCATATTATGATCAAAGATTGCCTATATTAATGCTTCATTAATTGCACGGTCTACGGCTATAAATACATGTAAGCTTAACACTGGCCGTGGAAGAACTCATTACTTAGTTACGGCAGATTATTGGTTGCTTCACCATCTTTACGCATAATTCTTCTGTGAATGTTATCGTTTTTTTAAAACACGTTGCACTCTATAATCAAAAGTTTTGTACTCACTTCTTTAGATGCGCAGATGTTGCACTAGCAGTCCCAAATTGTTGTAAATAATTCTGCATAATTGTCTTTCGCTCGGCTGGCAGTCTTTCGTTGATGTGCACATCTGAATGCATTATTTCAAGCATCCAGCTCTGTTACCGGAAACTTGTTATCTTCCTTACTTCCTTTCCGTTGGCACAGCACACCTAGGATGTACTGTTTTAGTGTTACACAGAGTTTTCATATCAGGGAAAACCAGTTTATTCACACAGAAAAATACACAGTTAATCCGACGATTATATTATGTTATTAATATAGTTCATTTTGTTCTTATTTCACGCATAAAGAGACTTAATTTTCTCTTCTCTTTCATTAATGCATTTTTGCTTCACCAAATATTGTATTTTTTTTTCTTTGCATTTTCTTTTTCGGATGAATTTTCTACCTTTTACCATCATTGCGTCGTATAAATTCCTTACCGCTCTGAATGTGATTAATAGCGCACTGTTTATTTTCATGCTTTGCTGTTTTCATTCATCATTTCGCCTTCTTTCTGTTATCTGGTCTTTTTACAGATATTTGTATCTCCAATAGCCCTCCTATTGATAATTGCCTTTCTGCACACCGTCGGTATGGACGACGCGTAAGGTAGGACAATGTGCATCGCTACTGGAGCAGCACTTCAACGGCTGCCAAATACCATTGCGTACCCAGTATCTATCCCTTTAAGTTTTCGAGTTCTTCACCATTCATATCTCTATTATTTATTTGGACCACATTTTTAACATTTGATTTTTAGTTGTGCTGTGGCTTACCGATCTCTTAAGTTATGTTGGCAGGTTTACCACCTACATCGAACCAGTCGACGTCCAGGAGTTTCCAATGCTGAGGAGCATTCTACCAGCGGTGTTCTACTATTCACGACACCACCGGTAGCCGCCAGGCGCATGCCACCCACACCTTCAGAGGCGATACCGGAAACCGAATCACTGTAAAATTTCTTTTGCAAATTGGTAATGTCAATTAGTTTTAAACATCTTCTTAATCTTCCTATTAGAGAGGATACCAGGTTTTTCACAGGAAGTGGACGCGCTCACTTCCTGTTATCCTGTTTACTTACCCGCTGTCACTACTCCTTGGGAAAATTTGTAGAATCCTTATCATGCAATGTCTTACACAAATTGCCAACTCACAGTTGAAATCTTTTTGTGACTTATATTGATTTCCCACTAAAATTAGGGTATGCCAGATTTACTTCTTTGCTATGATTGTTGATTTTAAAGATTACGACTTTATTCCTTGGGTACTTCGTGAGAACCCCTCGGTGGTAAGGCTCGTTAAGTAATAAGTTACGATGATTACTTTCTACGATTGAGATGGTCGCAGGATTTTATACATTACCAACTTAGCGCATGACTTTTTTTTCTAAGTGAATATCTTGTACCAAGTACCGCCCTAGACTACTCATTTTTACGCCCTTAATGCAAATTTAATTTTTGTCTTTAGTTTGCTTGCCGTTTGCATTGGACTTTGCTTGGATGATTGCACCTATAGTATGCGTATTCTATACTTTCTGTTTTTCTACCTGCAATTAAATTGCGAGTATACTTATAGTGGTATAATACTTTATACTCTATTTTAGAAACTTTATTCTGGGAGTTATAGTATTGTGAAATATTTTCTACGTATGATTTGACTGTCATTAACCATTTATGTTGAGGTATATATACACTAACACAGCCTTCAAAGTATTTTCTGGTAAGGTAATTTTTTTTTCTTACGCTTACATCAGCTTCTTGTGAGATACAACAGTTACAGCTTTGTAATTTTTTTTTCTTCTGGATGTGGTTAGCCACTTCTTGTTATTGTCATTACGTTAAGCTTGGCTGTCAGCGTCATGGGATCATGTTGCTGTTATAAAGATATAATAATGTATGAATATTGAAATTTTATTGTTAATACGTAGGAGGGGTCAGAGGTCGTCTTATTAATTTTTTAGTATACAACCTCACTTCAAGGGTGTGTCGCATGACCCCCATGGGATTGGGGTTGTTCGTGTGATGTGCGATTAAAGAATGTTTGTTTGATTTTGGGGATTATCATGATATGATAATTAAGGGAGCTAATGAATTATTGGGGCATATGAGTTTTCTATCTGTCAGGGAAACCGCAGGGTCCTGTCAGGTAAACAGCCCGGATTATATCTGAGCTATTTTGAAGTAATGTGTTTTTGGTACCAGAATATTTATTTTGAGGGTTTCGGCTTAACTACCTTGGTACGTCGCGAGACCCCTTGGTGGTTTAAGTCAGGGTAAGGAGTCAGTGGTTAAACTCCTTACCTCTTGTGGATATACCGTAAGGTCCCACAAGACGAGTTTTTGACAAGACATTAAAGAGAATGTCTTTCTTTGAGTTGTTATATGCGTGCACAAAGTTTTATTGAGTTTATTATTGTGTTTATAAGATCGCTCCTTTGTTGTAGTACTACGGAGTAATATTTGTGAGTTATGAGTGTCTCGAGACGTTTACATTGAGTTATTATTTTATGAATGTGTGAAATCGTGGATATGGCCGCCACGACTGTGTGATTGTGTGTAATACTGACTCTGACAGCTCCTCGTATATTTAATTGTACGATCCCTTATGAAAACTTTAATTATGTTGACAGCCCTAATCTTATTTCTATGTTCAGTTAATAATGACATTCACATCAATTTTTATATGTACTACTGATTATATTCTCTGTATGACACATTAACTAAAATATTAATGTACATTCCGGATGCTTGATGCATTACGGCCTTTGGTTTAACTTGTAATTTAGTTATGTCTGATACATTCAGACAGTATTTTACTGCAAGTTCGTTCATAAATTCTTTTTATTACAATGTGATACTTTATTTTGCGACAGTCTTGGTTAGTCGTAAGGATGCACGTCATTATTTTTACTGGCAATTGGTAATATATTATCTGATTTTTGCATAGTATATGGTCTGAATTATGAATTCTGCTCTTTCGTGAAGATGTACCGGTTGGAGCGGGACGCTGCTTCAACCCTACATTCCTCGCATTCTTCTTTTGGACGACATTTCTTCGATTAGTTTGAAAGGAGGATCTGTGGCAACTTAGTGTTCTCATACTAGTTTTAAGGTTTTGTTGTCTCAGTGCTATTTTTCAAAGGTTGGTTGTTGCTTACTACCTTTTGTGTACTTGTGCTTTTAATATAGCACATGCTTCATAGCTACTTTGTTCACTGTGGCATCCTTAAGACTACTCAACTGTATTTGTTACTATTATCAGGTACATTGCTCACGTTTATTGTAGTAATTGTGACTTACATAATTGCTCAAAGTGTAACTTTGCAACCATCAAATCTATGAGAGCCTTCTCCGATAGACCTATGTCCCCTAGTTTATATACCACTGTTACGTCACGTGTAACATTCGTCATTTGTTTTTCTCCATGTCAGTCACTTCTATTTGCTTCTTTAATCATTTACTCTGTTATTTGTTTTACTAACGGAAGTTTAATTTGGTTTAACAATTTCTCTTGTGCAGGTGAAACACATGTGGCTTACACATAATTACAATGAAGTGTAGTGTGGCCCTCTGGCCTTACACGCTTTGCAATGGTAGCCTAATTGAAATTGTCCAAATTTAATATGGCTATGTACTACTCCTTTGTTTCACATTGTTAGCCATTGGTATTTTAAACCTTTTTCGATAATTATCCACATAGGTTTCACCTCGTTTCTCTGAGTTTTTGGCTGTATATATTCAGTTACTCAGTTATTCTTTATTTTTACTCTAGACGCTAATTCCTGTTTGGCGTAGCACCTTCTCCGTTTTATTCCTGAATGATCCTATTACATCCTAATCAATTGTTTTTGTTATGTTGCCTTTGACCCAAGTCATTTCCTCCATATTCCAAGTAATCTATTCTCTTTTATTTTTTGTTTCTGTTACACGACCTTATTTACACCGCCTGACACACCTGGAGCGCCTCGCGACCTGGAACTTCACGAACCTCCCTCCGTACTGCCTGGCTATCTTCGGGCGGGAGAGGTCCTGCCCGCCGCTATCATCATGGGAACATCGCGAGGTCTTCTAGAGCCCTCAGGAGCCCTTGTGACCTGGTTTACTGCATCATGCTTCGCACGTCTACCATGGACTAACACGTGTGTTTGCTAACTGCATGATTGGCCTCTATATTGAAGGCACTTCGTTGCTCAACGTATTGGTGCTCCGAAGAGTGTTGGTGTTCCCAAGTCTTGTTGGCATATTGATGTGCAGTCGAACTTTGTCATCGAACAGTTGTTGATGTGAGCGCAATACGTGCGCCTAGCGACAGCGCTTTGGACATAGCGAACATACAGTGCAGTACGTGATAGGTGCGTTCGGCAGCAGAACTCAGGGGACGTCTCCCTTTCCTTGTGGTGCGCTCGATGTGTTGTGTCACAGTGTCGGAACATGAACCTCGCTTAGGTGACCACTGGTGTTGTGTGGTTCATGGACGGTGTTTGTTTTACTTCATAGTGTAACATTCCCTACTTTTGTCCCATCCTTACTTTTTTTCGGTGCTACACTTATATCCTTATGTTTTTCTATTTGTATTCAATGTTTAATTATTATTGTGTAAGATTTTGGTACTGTTTCAGACTTTCTTTTTGTAATTTTTGTGATAACATTTATTGTACGTGCCTTCGCTCTGAGCGAGGTAGAAGTGTTGTCTTATTCCTCGGCGAGGGCGCCGAGTTTACCGGTGGGGCAAGTGTCACAAGTGCTGTCGAGAGGTGCAAGAAACACACAAACTTTGGACATTTATTGGGGATCATAGTAATTGGTTATTCTTGAGAAAATTACATATTTAAGATTTTCTTACTTTCTGGAGTTTCTCAACTCTTTGTGAATAACAGGAACTTTGTGGGTTTCCACTTCCCATGGCACTCCTAGTGCTACCATGACATCAGCCTCCTATAGGATATCCCGTCACGTAGGATTTAGGCTAGTCATGTGTCTCTGGAAAGTTTACCGGATGTTCTAGAATATCCGTTTTCTGTAAGAAACCCCAGTCATGCAAGACTTTGGTACTGATCTTGCGTCTCTGGAAAGTTCTCCGGAAGTTCCAGAACCCAGACAGGCGACACACCATATTTGGTAAATCTGCGCCATTGTCTGGGGACCCCCGCTAGGCAGAATTGGCCTATATAATAGAGCTACTGGCCCATAGTGGGTCTCTCTCTCGCTCTCGCTGACTCGCTGCTCGACCGGCTCAACGTACCCTCGGGGTCCGTGAAGCCGGGGGCTCTCGACTTCTCCGAAGCCACTCCGTAGACGGCTGCACCCACGACAGCACTACCACACCTGCCCAAAGGTAAGCTCCTTGTGGGACAACCCATATTAGCGAGTATGTAACTTGTTCTTTACAATTGTGTTCCAAAGCCATCAATCATTACTGTCAATACTGTTATGCTTACGCTTCTATTGCCATAATAAAGTGGGCCATCTAGCAGCTTGCGAGTAATCTCTACCCCTGAAGATTCCTTCACAGTTACGTCCCTCGTCACAGCACCATGCTCGTGACAATATTACGCCTTCCTTTCCTCACGACTACGTGTGCGTTTTCCCAAAGGTATACTACACATATCGCTTGCGCATGTAAACAACTGTAGGTAGTTACAGCCTGACCATGACCACCGCCTCATCGCGGCACAACTTGCAAGCATAATAAACTATGCATTCTAGAATTGTACTTAAATGCTTATACTTACTGCTATTTATTAACTATAATATTATCAAGGGGGGATTACACTAGGTTACAATATACATTCGTAAATTATTAAATGTGAAATGTCGATGCGTATCACTGAAGCTGTTTTTAAAAAGGAAAAGCTTCTTTAGACGTCACACGATATCAGAGGTGCAAATGTAAAGAATTTCACACTGCCATCTGGCGTGTTTTCAAAAGAAAGTATTAAATGTTTACATCCAAAACAGCATGAAGCTGAGATTTCAATACAGCGTTACTCTGCATTCATAAGGCATTAAAATTAAATAAACATTTCTCAGAAAGAAATGATTTATAAATGTTATATTACTTCTATGATAGTTTATGGTCATTTTCTTCAAACAGTTATTCGGCAGGATTGTGCAAAATATGTAACTGATTTCATAAAAAAAGCGGCAAAAGATTAGTATTTCAGGCTGCTAAGACACGTTATTTTAAGAAAATATGTTACCCCTTGTAGCAAATATGTATACTACATCGTTTCTCACACACATGTAACCGAGCGGGAACGTTCAGACGGTTTCTTCTGTGGTCGGCATTCAGGAGCTCAGGGTTTGATTCTCGTGGCCGATCTACCTGGCCCATGGACATTTTCTGGGATTTCCCGGGTAACCAGGTGAATGTTAGGTAGGTTAATTATATCCCCCGAATTTCCTGTCCCTCCATTTCATCTCAATTATCATTTCACATCATCTCTCATCTGGTGGTCTCTTTCAGGGTGGAATTATCGACGGGTGTCTCGCCGTAGTATGTCAGAATTATACGCTCTTGCACTTGTTTTTGGGATAGGACGGTCTCCGGTCTCCGAAACCGATCTGGTGGGGCCATTGCCGGGTCAAAATAAAGGGTTGGATGCCGGTTGCACTGGCCTGCCGGGGAGATTCCAACTGGAGTGTGGGAACCCCGCCTTCCGCACTGTCGTGGCTCCTTGGGACGGCCGCCCTCTGACTCTTGCCTCATCCTTCCTCCCGGGGATGCCCTAATTGTAGGCATAGATACTATAGACCAAGTGTGGATCTCAGTACGGAATCCCCTGCGTAGCGTACTCCAGTCTAATCCAAACCAGTCCACACACATGTAAAATAGGGTTACTCATCCAATATGATCCTTAACCCAGAAAAACTTCCTTCCCTTTAGAGCAAATTACAATATTTTCGTAGACTTCATATTTAACTAAACAGCGGTACAATTAAGGCCAAGCATAAAGCATACAGAATGTTAGAGTAATTAAAGGTATTAAATATGCTTTTCGTCAAAAAACTAATGTATACCACAAATTAACAACTGAATTTAAAATATTAATCTTACACAAAAGTGAAGTATTGTACATTAATTTTGGAATTAAGCGTTTATTACAGAAAGAGCATATACCTCTTGACAGGAAAGAATCTCTTACCCGAAGGAATCACCTTTTTATCCTAACCTCCCGTGGCAAGTTACCTCTCTGCACTATCACTGCAGAGGCCATTAACAGAGGTCAGCAGAGTAAAATCATTATCCGGCATTAGGAGGTGATCACCTCGTTAGTGTACCAATTAGCACATACAAAGCGTTACTTCCAATGACGCTAGCCGTGAAAGCCCAAGCGCATTCAATCTAGGATTATTCTTTAAAATATTCATATTTAAAAACAATACGTGCATTTGTTGAAGCTATTCCTTAAAACAATGATGCCACTCACCCTGAGGCACTTCAGACACCAGTGTTTCACGATGTTCCACTGTTTCTTCTGAGGAAGAAAAGGCGATTACAAGCATTCTATCTTTAATTTTTTGAAACAAAAAGAAATCACAAGCAGCTAGATTAGGGTTTTGTGTCGGAGAGTGCATGGAGTCAATCCTTAGACACTTAGTTTTGCTGCATGCGAAGATGTGTAGTCATCATATAAAATTACTTCTCTTTGTGGAAGTCTTTCAATAACTTGTTTAATTATTTGCTGTCTATATAAGCAGAAAAGTTTATTTTAACCCAGCGGGATGTCTCAGATGGTTTCGCCCGCCTCGTACCGTAGATGTAACTTGTCTGCCTCATGTTCAAGAGCGGTTACGCCTTCGAGTCTCGGTCAGGGTGAGTTATCATGATAACAGTTTTTCATGGGTTTTTCTTACCCTGGAAGATGAATGTCAGGTAGCTCTAAGCTCTGTGCAACCTGGAAGTACTTGAGCATCATTTCACCTATTTCATTCATCTTTCGGTATGACTTATCGTTGGAGGACGTCATATTAAAAATTAAAAAATAAAATAAAAAAACAGGCGGTTTCTTCAGTGGCACGCATTCAGGAGGCCCGGGTTCGCTTCCCGTGGCCAGCCTACTTGACCCATGAGTTTTTCGAGGGTTTCCCGGGTCACCCGGCGAATGCTGTATAGGTTAACTTCACCTCCATTATCATTTCACATCATCTCTCATCTGCTTGGTAGGATGATATGCTTTTGGTTAATACCTCCTCATCCGGTAATTCGGTCTCCAGGTAGACCTGGTGGGCCGTTTAAGCACCACGGAGGGTGGGTTGCTGGTTTTACTGGTCTGTCGTGGAGTTTCCAACTTCGGGCATAGTCACAATTGTTCGAGTCTGGTCAACCTAACGAACCCCTCCGTAAGATTCTATCCTATCCTAACGTTTACTCTATATTTTAATGTTATGATAGTAATATGACGCAGCATTATGATCTCATCAGATTTCCGTAAGCTTAGCTTACTGAAATATCCATTGGTCCCATTGACGTTTCTTTTATGACATATGAATAAATAAAAAATTCATCAGTAATAATTATATTCCAAACCAAATTTGAAGTGTCACATTGAAATTTCTCTAGAGAATCTCTGCACCATCAACGTGTTGATCTTAATCGAGAATATTTTATGAGGAATGCATCGATAACAAAGTTTCTTCACGTACGACGAAATGTTTTGGTTTTCACTGACGTGAAATATTTGGTTATTTCTAGGGCCTTCATTTGTAGGCATAGTCAAATGGAGAAGTAAGCAAGCGTATAGGCACGAAAAATGAAGCAAATAAGCACCAAAAGTAAGAAAATTAAAAATAAAATGTAAATCATAAACATATTGGTTCGTAGAATTCTTACCTTACGTTAGCGTGTTACGCAAGGAAGATCTTCTTGAGATTTTCTTGCCTGAAGCTCCTGGCTTGTCAGTGAGGAATTTTTATACAGTGAAAAGGACCTCTGAACGTCGCATGACGTTACTGGAGCATGTGAAAAACACCGTAGATCTTGAGTGAATTCCTCTCTGCTAGAAAGCTTTTTAGAAATTTTACACAGTGTTTCGTAACCAAGATTTTACTTAAGACCTTTAATACCTCACTGAGTTTCTCAAAGGCAGTTTTAAAATACAGTGAGTCTCTGAAGATAGTTACTGAAATTTCATCTATCAAAGAAATGTTCCAGGGTATAATTTCGAGCTTCCAACTGTGGTATAATAGCAGGAATTTTGGATAAATGTTTATGGATGTACTCTATATTATCTTGGATGCCAAAATTAGCAAAACATATCTGTGCTGTAACAATGCTGCTTGCATCTTCTGCATCTAAGTTATACAACACTCTGTTTACTTCATTGAAATGTTCTGCGTAGTATAACGCAGAACATTTTAACCAAGAACCCCATCGAGTTAAATTGTTTGAGGAGGTAAAGATAAATTTGGAAGGACTTCATGAGATTTTTGAACTCTAATCGGCAACAGTACAAACACTTTATTTACCCTAGAGACAAGAAAATCCACGTCTTTATATCAACTCCTGTTTCAGCGAGACGATGTAAACCGTCTGAATGATAAAGTGATGACTGGGAGTGAAAATTTAATTTTAAATCTACACGAATGGGATAAAATAAGCTATTTTAATTAAAAAGCATAAGATGCTGTTGCTTGTATTTCAGCAAAAAAGCATTTATAAGCATTTATAGACATTTCGCTTAGAAATCCGGACTCTAGCTGTACATATACGAATGTCCAAAGTCGTCCGAATAAGTTCCTAAAATGTTCATCCTAAGCTTTTCTCGAACACAGCAGTATTTTAATAGTAGCAGTAGTTCTTGGGTATCCTTTGCAAAATTCACTAAAACAACTGATATCCTTTGAATTAACTACAAAAGGTAACGCTGCTGCTTAACAACATCCCTTTATAAGATAAAGCCTAACACCTTGCCCCCTTAGCCCATATTGCCCAACAATGTCATAAGCGGGGCGCAGTACTGTAGAGTGGGCACCGCCTCAGTCCCTCCCAACCGGTATGTGCAGTCCTGGCAACCAGAGACAGCACTTCTCAATCAAGTAGCTCATAAATTTTCACTGCTGGGCCTAACGAGGTTATTTTGAATTCATTGTGCCAAATTATAAATTACTGTCAAGAGGAAGCTACTTCAACTGAATTATTAAGGCGTCCTTTGTATTATTAAAGCCTGAATGACGATTTATAATCGCAAAAAAAAATTTAAACCGGAAATTCTTCTAGTCATTACCATTCTTGGATGCACACAAAAAATATAAATTGTTATTATTAAAAGCTATTAAAGGTAATCAAACTATATGGCAAGCATCTCACAAAACATTAAGAAGTAACTGTCAAAAATCATTTCTTTTTAGAAATACGACATTCTAAAACTTTTCGGTGTTGTCCCGGTAATCCCGAACCCAAGGAAATTGTGAATGAATATGTACTTCACCTTTCTCCGTTTTAAACGTGATGTTTAGAATAGCAGAAGTGGAATTATGGACAGAAAATAATGACTGTAATCTCTACGAGAAATGATAAAATGTATGACAGTAAAATTATGTTGCTGGAACGCAAAGGAATATAAGCTTCCTGAAGTGCCTATCCTCCAGTTACAAGATTGAGGTTCAAGTTAATTTGAATTCAAAATTAGAAGTTAACTTTATTACTGATGTGACGCAATAAGGGAGCACGGCAAGGAGGAAAGAGGAGTGGTATATTGCATCAAGCGAACAAGATAATTTGTTTTTGATAGAACATAGCGTTGTAAGGGAATAATGTAAGGTCGCCTCGACAGCATCAAACTAAAGTGGTAAGGAAATTACGATAAGATAAGTATGATAACGAAGTCTCCTAAGTAAGCTGAAGAAGGGATAATTAAGTCTATGATGTCACAAAATGACAGACAGAAATTATTTACTAATAGGGAAATAGCGTTGCTACGATTAGAAAAATCTAAAAGGTGCCTGTCTCCAAAGATATATTACACTCTTAAATTGCAAGCAATATAAGCAATATGAACTTAACGCCAAAATTAAATAACATAACTATAAATTATTAAAATAAAAAAGCTAAGAAAATGAGAGAAAATAAAGCAGATATAACATATACATGTACTGCACCGTGGCGTAGTGGGTTAAGGCGTCCTGCTTTGGTTCCCTACCACGGAAAGCGCGCGCGATCGATCCCACTCCTGGGGGTGCGGATTTTGACTCCAGGGTATAGAACCGGTACCCACTCAGAATAGTGACGAAAGTGAAGAGCTACGTTAGCTATTGGCCCTGGTTGCGTAATCCAACTTTCCGACGGGGGGTGCCGAGATGCTGACCACATTTCCTCCCTATATCGATTGGTGATCGCCCACATTTACCTTGTGTATGTGGACGTGAGGCCGGCAGTAGGGGTCGGCAGAATTGGCCCACAAGGGCTGCTGCGCCACGGGTTGACTTTTATTAGGATATACATATCCAACACACATGGTTAGCCGAGGCCTTTAAGATACTGACTCGAGAACAGGTTCAATTCCGTGTTTCCCAGGTCCTCCGACAGGGTACATCTTTCCAACGTTCCCTGTGATACCGAATGCAGTACAAATATTATTAAAATTTTTCAATTCCGCAGACGAATATACATGTTTAAGAACCACAGGGTTCAATCTATCCATAAATATACGTGACCACCATGTTATCACTTTTGTATGAGGAGCTAAATGAATTCTTTTTCTATTTCAGCTTAAGAGGTGTTCCCTACGCACAAATAAAAGCTTATAATTTACTTGTTTTAACCATATAGCAATAGGAAACATCATACCAGTGTTAGAAGTGGAATTTTATTTTGCGATTAGGAATATAAGTTTTTCACTGTAAGCGACACTTCTGGAACCATCTTTCAGAACCGATGCCAGCTGCAATGGCAAACTATATGATCTTTCTGTCATGATATGTCTGGTGCATAAGAGAACAAACATCAGTTATGTTGCTGATACATTTAATGAAGGCTAGCACATGAATTATTTGAGCTGAGTTGCCGATTGTTTGAAAATCCAGTAAACTGTTTCTGAATCTTAAGACACTTCGAAGTGCGCTAAATTCTTAGATATCAATAAATTTGCTATTTAAAATAATTATACCCTTCACAATGATGAGAAGCCTTAATTGCGTGAATTGCTGAAATGCTAAGTAAGTAGTACATTCCCTTGTGGCTACCCAAGTATATGCTCAACTGAGTGGGGTCTTGAAGCGTTACGACTGCCGATAATCGATCACAATAATGTAATATAATGTTGTAGTATACAAGATAGTAAGACTGTAATAACATAAGGAATGAAAGACTCGTATTTTTAAATACACGTTCCGTTATAAACATTAGTCCCTTCTACTTCATGACTATTCCCTCAAATATCCTACATTATACGTTACCAAACTTTAAGCTTCTTATTCACCCCTCAAACACGACTTTTTATCCCATGGCTTACTAAATTTTATGCATTGTTTCCACTTTTGAATTTTCAGAACTGGCATGTATATCTACAGAAATTCTCTGATTTCTGAAACTACTGATTTATAATTACTCGAAACCTGAGCTAATGGGTTTGTTTTTGGCATAGTTCATTGGAACATCTAATTATCCGAGGTATTTTTTGTAATTTACTTCCTCCAACGTTAAGTCATAAAGGACGGTGAATGAATTGGATGAAATGATGCTCAAATGAGCCAAGGGTCCATGGATCTTAGAGTTACCCGACATTCGTCTTGAAGGATAAGGAAAATCCCCTTATCCAGGTAACTCACGCTGACCGAGATTCGAACTCGGGACCTCTTGAACGTAAGGCAGACGCGCTACCACCTACACTACCGAGGCGGGCTATCCTAGGTATGAATTAATGGTTGGTTTATTGTGCATATTCCAAAAGTTTACAATTTACAACTTTAGGATAAATTCATTTTTCTTTACCTTATTGCTACCTAGGCTTAGATGACACCCTGGCCTTCTGTAACTCGAGCTTCTTATATTATGCTCTGAGCTTAACACATGCTTATTATTTATTGCAACTGTAATATTTATCCAACTCCGTATCATTTATTCATTATATTATTAAATTTAAAAATCAATAATTCCAGTATCAAATGCTTACGGAACGAGTTAAGTTCCAGTGTTACCACATTATTAGCAAATTAAAATTATTTTAAAAAGTGTTACCATATCCTGGCTTTAGCAGGCTCTAAATATTAAATTATAAAATATCCACCTTACATTTGTGTAAAAATTCATTAGTACATTCATCAATGTTCATTCAAATTCGTCAGTGTTGAGATCCAGTCTGTTATTGAAGTTCATCTTTATTGTTGTTTGGCCTTTGTTGTTGTTTGACCTCAATAGTACCAGTACTGCCAACATGATCACCTATGAGACAAAAGTATGAGTAATTAAAAATATGAAAAATAAGAATATCTAATTCACCAAAATATATTCCTAAAATTTAGCACTGATAAGCAAGTGCATCCCCTAATGGATAATGTTTCTGCTTTTAGCTTCGTAAAAGTCCTTTTATTCTAGTTACTTAATATTATCGCCATAAGACCTGAAACTATTGAAAATTTTGGTTAGCATACATTCTTCTAAAATGTGCAAATCCTTGTAGGAGGAAGAGTATTATTAGAGAACCATTATCTAACCCTCAAGGTCGATGTGAACAACAATTTTTCCATCTGCTTTCTTGGCTATGCATATATGGGTAAACATTTGTAAATACAGAAATTATAAGGTAATTTCACCACAAGATAGCCAATCCTGCACGAGTATTTTACACAGTAGAATTGATTTTTCTCTGTAATGCAAATTTCCTTTCAAGTTTCTCATGCGCAACAAACTATACACGCCGTCCATCGTTTCCGATTAGTGCCTTTTCCTGTTTATATAGTCAGGTCGAAAACAGTAAAACGAAATTATTCACAAGCGATAAATGAAAGAAACCACACTCCTGCTATAGTATAAAAGTAAAAACAACTATATAATCACACAAATGAAAAATAGAGAATGGTTAAATTGACCTTTATTCTATTTTATTATTCAATATGCGATAGTAATTTTTGAAATTTCATAATTTAAAAATGTTGTGTTCGCCCAAATAAAAATGTGGCCAGTGGACATTACCGGGCTGTGATTGTTACGATTTGAAACAGTCATTAATGTCTGAGTAATCTGAAGTTAAGAATAGAATGCAGTTGAAAAAGAATCTCCATCTATGGAACAATATTTTACAACTGGGACACGGAATTCAAAATAAATCGGGTTTTTCTTATTAATGAACTTTGTAATAGGTAAAAAATAGCTGTTTTTACTTACGAAAATATTGGCGCTGTTCGAGCAATGTTTGAAGAAGATGGATGGACACTTTGCGATATTTATTCTAGCACACACAAAACATTTTATATATACAGTAAGGTGTGGGAGAATATTGTTGGCTATAAATGCCACATTAACTGGCTCCTGATCAAACATAAAAATACATTAATCGATGCAGAAGAAATATGGGATCTAGGTGACATCTCAAATTTGTTTTTTAATATCGTTGCTGGTAATGAATTTTGGAGATACTGATTCTGAAAAGAAAAGTCAGTCAACTAAATGGAACTGTTTTATCATTAGAAGATAGAGCTTAAAAGCTTGAAAAACGCTCAAAAGGAAAACCAATTTTACATACGATAACGCATCGTTACAAACAGAATCAAATGGCTAGTTGTGGCCGCGCCGTGGCTGAGTGGTTAGACCGCTCGACTCTCACCAAGGCCTGGGTTCACTCCAAGTGAACTTTGTGGTTGACAACACAGCACTAGGGCGAGTTTCCTCCGGAAACTCCAATTTCCCCCGCCATCTCATTCCACCGGTTGGCCATCTTCATTTCATGTATCATTAGTGCCACCGCCTGCGGTGCCGCTTGTAGTAAAAGTGGGCGTTTAACACTGCACATTTCATTTAAAGTGACTATTTGGATGCCTTAAAGGTCAGCACCATACATCCTCCACCTATATATAGCCCTGGCCTAGTCTTCTATTTTGTGATTTCTTTTTGTTTCCAAAGATTATAGCTAAAGAGCGTGGAATCACCTTTTCTTTGCCAGACAAAGCAGTGGGGGACTATAAAAACTGGTTTCATTAATCATTACTTTAAGGATCGGTTTCATCAAATGGAAAAATGTATTGGTGTTAAAGGGAATTATTTTGAAAGAAAAATCTTTTTGCGGCTGTCACTGCTGATCACCAAACTCACGCGGCATACATACCTGCGGGACTCGCAGTCAGGAATCGTCCTTAGGTCTGCCGTCTGCCTTCTCGTTGCCTAAGACTGCTGTGATCTGCGTTTTTCTGCATGGACTCTGGTTCATCTCTCATGATGTAGGGTCCAGACACGATATTTTATTTTTAAAACGGTACTTTATTCGGTTTCTTTAACAATAATCGTTAACCCCGGCACCTTCAAATGCCATAATTTTAATCGACTATGGTGGCGTACAACAAAGGGTGATAGCGTGTAGAATTTGTTATGTCACGGTTCATGGTGCAGAAGTAACAAGTAGCAAGCAGCAAGTGAACCAAATGAAAAACAAAAATGAAAATGAACAATGGCAAAATGACCTCGGCATCTCCTCTACCCCTTACCTTCTGGTAAATGTTGAAATTCCCGACCATTTACAAATATGGATATTCTCACTGTTCGGAAAAGATACTAAAGCCACGCACCGAATAAGGAGAAAATAAGAGTTCTTTGTTTTATGACCCTGCCTAACAGTGCCTTGAAAATACCTGAAAATGCCAGAGCTAGTCTAGCAAACATGCCCCCTTCAGGAAGTCGCTTGCCAATATGCAAGGTTTTTGCACATTTAAATTTGCCCAAGTCTACGATATGGCACTGAAAATTATATTCTAAAATTTACAAGAATGACAAAACATAAGTGAAATATTTTGAAAAGAAATATTCTATACATGTATATATAAATATATATTGAAAATATATATTGATACCTAATAAATTTATTATAGACGTTTAATTAAGGAATTAAGCTTTATGATAAAAGTCCGTGTTTCAATATAATATTTTTAAACTAACCCTTGTTTTCTAAAAAGGATTTTCTCTGTATCGCTCTCATAGACAATATCGCATTATTTCTTCAAATTCTTGGGAAATTCCAAAGATATCCTCTCCGCTACTTGAAAAATATGTTTTGGTTTTATCTAATCATTTACGAATCCTTCAAATGATCGGTGCCATAACTTTTTAATGAACGTCATTTAACCGTTTAGAACAATTAAGATGATTTGGAGATAGAAGAATTATCCGGGCTCAGGAGCCGTGATCTAATGGAGTTGGAATATCCATACGCTTCGTTCACGTCTGCGGTGAACATCATCACTAGTGGTGTGGCTCCTGGGTGAAGTTTCAGTCCCAACTGACTCACTAGCTGGCGATACCAAGTACCAGCAGTAGAAGATGCGAGTCACCCGGGTTTACCTGGGCGGTGTGTTTGCTGCCCAACACCTAGCCCCTTAGTACGGCTTTATCTGGGCAGTATAAAAGAACCGTTTTTGTCTCAGGCGGTTGTTTTGGGCAGTAGTATATCTAGCCATTTGTGGGCGCAAGTGCTCACAGAGGATGTGTGCGTCCATTGCTGACTGCGCTCTTCCGCCTGCCTATTAAGCATCTGAGCACAGCCTGCTTGACTGGCTAGAGGGAAAGGAACAATAGTAAAGTATAGTTTATACCAAGCCCATTTCCGAGCGTGGTGTCAGGAGAAAGTAGCCCAGCTCCGATTACGTTGCCGAAAGCGTCGGCAGCCAGTATCTAGGTCTTTGGCGAGGAACCCTATGGTCGTATTGGCCAAGGGTGTTCACCGGGTTATTGGGATGGGACTCCAGCTATTTCTCCCGCAACACGTCTACAGTATATGGGACTCCGGAGTAGGTGTGGAGGATATGGGACGGGAATCTACGCCCAGGATCGTAGATAATTCGTAGCGCCCGTTTCTGGACGCGCTGCAATCTGCGAATGGTGATCGGAGCCACCGATCCCCAGACTTCGCAGCCGTACAGAATCAGGGGCGGGATAATCGCCCGGTACAGGCGTAGTTTTAGGTGTGTTTTCAGAGGGTACAACGGGAAACACGGGCTCTGGCACAGCCGTACGAGCAACCAGAGGGGACGCGGGCTCCACCGCCTCATAAGCGGAGACCCATACGTCGTCGCGCACGGGTCGAGAGGTCTAACTTTCCATCTTGCCCACGGCAGACTGGATGTTATAGTTATAATAGTCACCAAGAATATCCCATTTCACCTAGACCTTTTGGCAGTGAATGAATTTGACTCTGACCATGAACTGTCACGGCGGATTCCGATGTCACCATACCATCACTGTTAAACACACACTGGGAACTTGAGGTCGACTGAGATGCAGCCATCCTCCAGCTGAACCAAACAATCGACCCGTGTCCATACATCGACGAAGTTGAGGCGTTGGAAGCGGCGGAGGTGAGTTTCTCCCAACAGGTCCGTCAAGCGGTGAGCGCACACACTCGCCGCATTCCAACCAACACACCTAACCCACTGACAATTCCCAACGAGATCCAGGAGCTGCATAACGCCAAGGTAGCTGACCGGAATCTATGGCAGCGTTTCCGCCATCCCAGAATAGGAGTAGTTTATCAGAGGTTCAAATTCCTGGCAAGGCGGCTGCTCCACGCCCATCGTCAGGTGGCCGGGGAGAACATCTTCAGAAACGTGGACCTCCAGGAAAAGCATCCCTGGCGGATCATAAGGTCTCTCAAGAGGGACAGAACACAATACCAGCATCCGCTGCATGGAACTCGCGAGAGGCTCACTTTCAAGCCCCAATATTAAGCCATGGTTTCGCGGGTGATTTAGAAAGACAATTCGAGGCGAGGGAGGACCCCCAGGACGAAGACTTCACTGATCTCATGGAGACCGCTGTGGAAGACGTCTATGAGGTGCCGCAGCAGCGCCACGAAGCGATCCGCCTCCCAATAGTCACCCCAAGAGTGGTGACCACAGAAATCAGGAACCTTAAACCTAATAAATTCCCTGGACATGATGACGTCAGCGCTCTTATTCTCCAGTTCCTTCCCAAGGGGGCCATCATCCTCTTGAAGCAGATCTTCAATGCATGCACCCAGCTCCGCCGTTTTCCAGCTTGCTGGGAGGAGGTGCGAGTGGTGTGCATCCTGAAAGCCGGCAAGGATCCGGTCTTTCCTTCTAGCTACCGATCCATAAGCATTCTCCCAACCGTCTCAAAACTGTTTCAGCGGTTGCTCCTATACCGCCTGACCCCTCTCTTCGACGAAAGGCAGATCCTAATCGATCACCAGTTTGGTTTTCGTCATTGACACTCCACGGCCCTGCAGCTATTTTGATTAGCACAGAGGATGGCCCTAGGAGTCCAGGAAAACCTCAAGACAGTCGCGGTATTGCTAGACGTAGAAAAAGCCTTTGCCACCACCTGGCACCAAGGCCTACTGTACAAGGTTACGGAGGCCAATATACCTCCTCCCTATCTCGCCCTGATTAGCAGTTTCCTCAGAGACCACACTTTAAGGGTGAGAGTGCAAGGGCGGCTGTCATCAATCAGACCCATAGCCGCAGGAGTCCCGGAAGTCAGTGTTCTGTCCCTGCTACTCTTTGCGGCCTACATGTCTGATTTCCCTCTGGAATCACAGGCTGTTACGTGGCAAAATGTCGACGATGTCCTCATAATGTCACGTTTCAAAAACCTACGAAATTGCTTTCCTCCGCTACAGCGCCAGCTCTGAGCCATCGGCCGTTGGAGTGAGATGTGGAGTATGGACATTAGCCCAGGGATGAGCTCTGCTCTTCTACTGGCTAAGGTCCGAGCTAGACAACCGGATTGGTCACTGAAGTTGAGACAGAGGCAAATCCCCTGGGTTCTCTCTGCCAAATACCTCGGCGTCCTCCTCGATCCCGGCCTCACCTACGCCGCTCAAGTCCGGATCAAAGCCGTACAATGGAATGCAGCACCTAGGCAGTTGTACCCTATATTTAAATCCTCAATGCCAACACCTTAAACTATGCCTGTATCGGGCGATTATGCCACCCCTGATTGTGTACGCCTGCGCAATCTGGGGATCAGCGGCTCCGACCACTATTCGCAGGCTGCAGCGCGTCCATAAAAGGGCGCTGCGAATTATATATGATACTGGACGTAGATTCTAGTCCCATATCCTTCACACCTACTCCGGAGTCCCATACATTGTAGACGTGGTGCGGGAGAGATCCCGTAAATCTACAATAAGCTAGACTCCCATCCCAATATCCTGGTGAATACCCTTGGCCGTTACGACCATAGGGTTCCTCGCCGCAGACCAAGTTGCCGGCTGCCCAAAGATGCTTTGGGCAAAATAAACTGAGCAGGGCCAATCTCCCCTGACTCTGTAACCCCAAGCCCAGAAATAGGCTTGGTATAACCTATACCTCAACATTTGTTCCTTTCCCTCTAGCCTGTCAAGCGGTCTGTGCTCAGATGGCTCACAGGCAGGCGGAAGAGCGCAGCCAGCACTGGGCGCACCCCCCCCCCAAGGGGCTCTTGCACCCACAAATGGCTAGATATACCACTGCCCAAAACAACTGCCTGCGACATAAGACAATTCTCCTATACTGCCCAGATAAAGCTGCACTAAGCGACTAGGTGCTGGGCAGCAAACACCCCGCCCAGGTAAAACTGGGCGACTCGCATCTTCTACTGGTCTGCTTGTACAAGTGTGTATGCGTGTGTATATAGGTCTGTATGAGTTTGTGAATGTATATAAGAGCGTGCAATAAACATGTTTGTGTGTGTGTGTGTGTGTGTGCGCGCGCACGCGCGCTCGCACGTGTAAGAACTAACGAGCGTGAAATAAACGCTCCTGTACATATGTATGTATACAAATAAAGTGCATCCAAGAACATTTATTGGACACCGCTAAACTGTTCTCGGCGGTCGAGATCATGCTGCCGAATGGGTTCTGCTTAAACCACAAGGATTATCCAAGCTAACAATTTAACCAAACTTAAATAAAATGTAAATATTAGACTGTAAGCCGGGTCCGATTGTACCGACACCAGGCCATTATACTTCAATAAAACAATTAGATTTGGCATTGAATAGTGAGTCAGTTGTAACTGAAACTTCACCCAGAAGACTCAGACCACGTCACCAATGATGATGTACACCGCAGACGTGAACGAAACGTATGGAACTTCCAACACTATCAGACCACGGCTCCTGAGCCCGGAAAATTCTTCTATCTTCAAATTAGACTCCGGCCGCGATAGCTGACGATTATTCAATTAAGATGATGAACGAAATGGGTGAAATGTTGTTCAAATCAGCCCAGGGTCCATAGAGTTTAAAGTTACCCGACATTCATCTTTCAGCATTAGGGAAAAAGCCGGAAAAACTAAGCCAAATAAATTACTCTACCCGAGATACGAACTTCCGACCTCTTGAACGTGAACCATATACGCTACAGAGCCACCGTATCAACAGACCCTCGTACTTCGCGTTATAATCATCATATAACTTCCATTGGAAACAAAATGGGTGTTATCAATGGAGTGTTATGAAGGTTGTATTCCACTGAGTTAGTATAATTTTCAATATTTAGTATTAGTGACTCTAGTTTTAACCCGGAGAGCACGTTCCAGATAAACCAAGTATTCTAGGCAACTATATGAGGATCAAAAACAATGAACGCTGCAAGCGCAGAAAGAACGCATTATGTGTGACACGATGCCCTTTAAAAATTCAGGTGATATTAATTATGCAGAGCAGTACGCCAAACTGCGTTTCCACATCACGCCATGAAAGGGTTTGTAAATGTGAAAGCCCCGTGTGCATAAATTTATGGGCACATAATAACAACCATTACGGGAGAAAATGCTGCGCACTGACCTCGTGAACATAATCCTGGTAGTTACCAACTGGTTAAGTAACCAGAACTGTTCAATTAATTCTGAAAATGTTGATGTCACAATGACGATCGGATTATGACCCGGCTTAACGTGTCAGTGCTTTACCGTTCGCTTGGTTCACGTTATGGCCAGGACGTCGTATTTTCCAGATTTAAATCTGATGACTTTAACCTACTCACGTTTGATTTTGTTTTTATGTTCTTATTTTTATTTTTTTAACTTGTTTAATTTCATGTTTAAATCACATGCTCAATATAGTACCAGGTTTGTGAGTTTCAGATAAGTGGTAAAGGTGAAGGTAGATAGACAATGAAATTAAATTTGTAGTGTTTAACGACCGCTTTCACTACATACAGCGCCACAGGTGGTGACACTGCTGATACATGAAATGAAGATGGAGCACCGGTGGAATGAGATGGTGGGAAACCGGATATCCCGGAGAAAACTCGCCCCAGGGCCGTGCTGTCCACCTCATAACTTACTATGCGATCGAGCTGTGGATCGAGCTGTAAGGTAAACCTGTGAATGGTATTAAGGATATCTGCCACAGTGATGTAGCAGTATGCTCCAGTGGTAGCTGTAAATTGGCCTTTAGTTGACATTTAAAGCTGCAATGTGATTAGCTCAACTGAATTTAGCCGATATAAGCTATGTTTAGAATACCTCTGAGAAGTACTGAAATATTGCGAAGGGTCGCCGTAAAAAATAAAATATATGATGTTGAATGTGTGACCAAGTGTTCATAATGGTATCAGATTATTTTAGCATAGACAGTTGTAATAAGTTCCTTCAGTTAATCACAACAAAGAAATCCCAGGGTTGTTATTTGCAGATGACTTAGTAGTTGGTTCTATATCTGTTGGAGGGCTGAGAAGGGTAATTGAAGCAATAAGTAGTTATTGCCAAAAATGGGGGTTGAGAGTTAACGAAAAGAAAACGAAGATCATGGTTTTCAAGAAAGGTTATATATTGCGTAAAGATGAGAAATGGGAGATAAATGGAAGAGAAATAGAGGTCGTAAAGAGATTTGATTATTTGGGGACAACATTGAGCTGTGATGGTAAATGGACTGAACAGAAAAAATTGGCTCTTGCAAAAGGTAAAATGGCCATGAGTATTTTAAAGACATGTTTAAGGAAATTACCTGACATTACTGTCAAATGGCTGGAAAGGATCTATACTGCCATAGTAGAAAATAAGATGTTGCATGGAGCAGATATATGGGGAGTGGATGAAGCATGGGAAGAGGTGGATGTTATTAACAGATCTTTCTGTAAATATATTTTGGGCTTACCGGTAGCTTCACCCAATGAGGCAGCACAATTAGAGTTGGGAAGACATTCAACAAGGGTTAAAATTGTCTCAAGGGCATTGAAATATCTATACAGAGCTGCTAATTTGGAGGAAAACAATGTTATCAAGGAATGTTTTCTTTTGCAGATGAGAAGCAAATGGAGAGAGTCTTGGGCGCAAAAAGTAAGGGAACTGATGGAACAGATAGGTATGGGACATATTTGGAGAAACGAGGAGTATTATTATAGGGGCTTTTGGAAAGATGTAGATTTAAGGCTGGAAGATTTAGATACCCAAGTTATATTTACCAGTGTAAGGGAGAGAAGATCATTGAGGATATATAGGGAAATACATTGTGTGGGAGGGGGAAGTACATAGATGTGTGTAATAAGTTAGGGTGAGAAGGATTTGCCTGGGCAAGGACAGGAGTTAGAAATCTGAAAGGTATTAGATAAGAAAAGTGTACAAGGAAATGCCCAATGTGTGGAGAAGAGGATACAGATTGGCATAGTATACTTTATTGCAAACAAAGATATGGAGAGAACAAACTTGGCAACAAAAGTGGGACAGTTTTAGGGATGGGGGAGGTATTAATAATAAAATAAATGTTATTGGTAAAAGGAGAAAAGAATGTAATAAATATAGGTTGAATATCTGAGGAAAGTTAGAGAGAAATGGTTAAGATTGATGAAGAACAAATAACAATTAAGGGCTGGAAAACTAGAACGAGGGATACAAGGGGGAGGAAGGTCATCAATACACGGAAAACCAGGGGTTATGTGTATTGAGACCGAGACTCGAGACAAGCAGGTAGAAAGGGTATGTTAAATGTGAATAAGTCATTTTGTTATTGTGTGAAATAAATGTTATAAATGTCAATGTATGAATGAAATTGCATGTAGAAGAAAGATGAGAAATAAATAAAAACACAAAATACAAAAATAAGTTCCTTTAATATCATATCTCCTGGTACAGCGTCATCTCTGGAGTCTATTGTGTCCTTTGTCCTAAAAATCCATATTATTATATATTAAACGAATATAATTATAAGCAGTATAATTAAAGTGACAAAAGGGATTTTCCTGCGTTTTAAAATACTGTACATTCGCTAAATTATATGTGTGTGCGTGTAAAATAGCATGTTCAGAATTATGCAATAAAGTACTGACGGGAAGTATACCTCTGTTTAGTTCAGTGAGGCCCAAGCTTCACTTTTATGATGATCTCACCTTGTCGCTTCGCTCCACCTACTTCGCTTAGTGTATTGTCACCAATCGCATTTTTTGTGTTGTAACCGCGACAAGTCAGTGCCGGGCGCGTGCGAAAGAAAGAGACGGAGAGCTAGGCGAGCGCTTGGCGCTTGCCGAGAGAGAGACAGTAGCGGGGAGAGAAAGAGACAGAAATAGTCAGGAATTTGCCGCTGCCATCCTGATTGTTACCGAACGATCCACTAAATTCTAGGACAGGACTGGAGGTATAAAATCCGGCAAAGTTTTAGTTTGCTAGTCTGTTGTTAATTGAGTGTACAGCTTAGTGGGCGTCTGGCAGACGACCCTGAAAGTTGCGTTTGTGTATGTTACGTAATTTTGCTTCTGTCAGGGCTATACAAACTTTTACTTGTAATAAAGGGCATTTTAAATTTCTGGAAACAAGACTTTTAATTTTCCGAACCCAACAAAGTCACAATATGAAGTATTTCCCCTTCATTCAAGTAATCGAGCATTAGAGAGCTTCGTTTGCGAGTCTCGTGACTACGTCACAACAGGGTGGAAAGTAGGTGGAGGCAAATTCGTCTACTCCTCTTTCACATAAGGCTGTATATCGCTGGTTTAGTTTTCTTGCATTAAAAAGACAGTAAGTCCATAGATTATTTTGAGTTCGAAGTCCAGTCAAGGAAATTTTAAACACCAGCATGAGATATTCGACTGCCTGTAGGTGTTTAATAACACACAACCTAAGTAATAAGTACGAGTTTAATAACTTTGATAAGCACATAAATTTTGCTGGAATATGTCATGTATGTAAAACCGTATCAAGGAGTTTAAGGAAATTTGTGTTATGGTGGAAACAAGAGTTTTTGTAGACAGCACTGTGCAAAAAAATCGTCGTGGATCAAGTTGCCGCGTGCTACGGGCTCACTAGATAAAATATAGAATTTAAAGCCGACACGCCGCGTAGCCTAGTTTCATCGCGGCAACATAGATTCAGAAACCTTTTCACTCGAATGGCACCGGCCACTGTGCCGAGAAAACATGTCACATGTCGGACTATTTAACCACATCTACCAGGTGGGGAGTGTAACAACGAGCAGTGATGATAAAATCATGCAGTAGAACTAACTTTCAAGTGTACATTTATCTGAACTACTAATACAGCTAACACAGATCCAGAAACTACCCAAGACCTGAAGGATCTAATGATAGATCTCAGGAAAACATTTAACCCCTTCCTCCCCCACCCCGAAAAGGAAGAAAATCTTTAAATCTTATAACTAATTAATAACCAAGCGAAATGGCTTCGTAGCAGGGTCACAGGAGGACGTTTTACTCGTTTTCCTTTTATTCTAAAACAATATGTAATGCAAGCAATAGATGCATCACGCCCACATACTGTATCAACTTTACAAACATTAACTGTTTGCTTTCTGTACACTTACGAGAGCGTGTTCTATTTCGCCCATGATTAACTTGAGGTAGGTGGAAAAAGAGTTTTGATAAACAATTTCTAAAACGTATATGAAAATAAATCATAATTCGTAAGTAGAGTGAAGAAGATGTGCAATATATTTTGTTGTTTAGTACGACCAAAATGACATCCAAGATAGTAATAATCCACGGGTAACAGCCGGCAAATGAGCCAGACCATGTTTAACAGACTGCCGGCCTCACACCCACATAAGCAAAGCAGTGATCATCCAACCGATTCGGAGAGGAAATGGACAGTATCACGGCACCTCAGCCGGAATGTTGGCTTTTTTGACCGGAATTCGATAACTGTCGTAGCTCCTAAAATTCCTTACGATGCTGAATGGACTCTAGTCCTATACCCGAGACTAAGAAAATGCATCCCCAAGGGTGGGAACGAACCCCGGTGCATTCCGTGGCAGGAAACCAAAGCAGAACTCCCTAGCCCAAAACGCCACGATGCAGGGCATTTTGTAGTGATCTAGCAAAATCGCAATATTTTTTCCTTTTATTGCAAACGTTACTACCTCTGGTAACATTACGTTAATCAAATAGTAAACTGCTACGGGAAATTTTCATCATAAATTGCCATTATGGTAGAATCTTTTCAGTATATTTTTATAACCTGGCAATTCCACCAATTGTACATCAGTGAGAAGATTAGCGATCACCTTTTCTCAGCCTCCAGCTATACCAACACCACATTCCTGCAATTTACCTTAGCTAAATGATATTAAACTGTGTGTAGCTAAAATTTTTGTTTGCTTTAAGCAAGCTTACAGGCAATTTACATTAAAATTGAGTTTTTATTTATGGAAATTCTTTAATTGTTAGGTTCTTAGTGTCCCATTCTATCTTGGCCCTTAAAGACTGCTTAATTTTAATTTTGGTCATAAGCCTTTAACAGGTTTTTACGTACTGTAGCACATCTGCCTGTTAAGTGGCATCCAGGTTCTATCCCACGTACCGGTGTGGGAATTTTCCCACTGGGAGGTCAGGATCTGGGTGCACTGGGTCTCGTGATGACAGCTGAGTAGCTATCATGATGAAAAAGTAGCCTCCCTAAAAGTTAAAGTACTCGCCTTATAGTCAGGGGAGTCACGATGCTGAACCCTACCACCCACATCTTGCACTCCTCCGCGGTATGCGGCTGGAGGATGCAGCGGCCGGATGAAAGTATATAGGGCAGATTCCCTAGCGATTACTATTAAATTTACGACATGAGTTAAGAGGTTTTACTTCTCTTCCGTAGGAAGAAATGCTAAGGATGTTAACGTTTGAAAAATTACATAACCTCCCAACGGATTTGAGTCCCGAGAGCCTAGAGCGCGGAGGATGACCCAGTCAAACTGCATATATAATATTTGGACCAAGATATGTTTTAAATTAATGCTTTAAATATCTTCTGCCATGTATATGTACTTAATAAAAGCTGCGTTATTGCACTCACTGGTTCTAATAGATTTCAAGAAGTGGGCTATCAAGTATTTTAAAATTTGCTAATCTAAAGGGAGTGCAGAGAATGTCCTTCTATTTGAGGAATGCACTAGTTATGTAAATGCAAGAAATCAGGGTCACAGCAGTATGACTGAGTCCTCTTCCTCTGCTCTATTTCGTCTTGCACATACATTATGCATAAGAAACGTAGAAGGAAACTACCTCCTGTTTTAAGTTAGAGGTAGCATATATGGCGTATCGAAGTAAACTCTAAGCCCTTATTTGTTGTATTGAACCCTGTCTCTTCTCAAAGGCAGAGGTTATGTTTCTCTGGCTCGGTAAAGCCAGATTCATTTCACGATTCTTTTCAGTTCTATTCTTACTGGCATATAATATTACTATTGATGGTTGTCTTCCTTCTCAGAGACTTCGGCTATATTTTAACCTCTCTATTTCTCTACGGTAGCTGTCATTTGACTACCTTCAGAAACGTAATAATCCTGGAAGCCTTCGAATCATTACACACTTTTTCTCGAATAAGCAGCTCAAACAACAGCTTTACGGAAGTCCAAAGTTGCTGGTGCCATTGCATACCGTAGGTTATATTTGCATTAATTTCCCTTCTTTTATTTAAAACTAGTTTTCTTGAATTACTACCATGACACTAGCTACGTGCAACATTGTAAATACTTGACTGACAGGTTGCCTACATCTTTTCAAAATATGTTTCTATGCGTTAAGGTAAAAGCAAGAATGAGTTGACCGGGAGATTCGTGGTTCAAATCCCGATTATGGCATTGAATTTTTCAATCTGACTGTACCTAACAAAATCATTGCCTACACACGGCTAGCGTGGAACGATTAATTTCCATCAATTTACCTAATAGTGGTAACTATGAAGCCTGGGACCTAAGTACTTAAAGCATAGTAAGTCACCACAAAAGGCATGTATCTCATTGTATATGAGAGACCCTAGTGGTTTAAAGGGAAAATGCGAGTCAATTGGAGAATTTTATGCCATGCTGGTATGTAGACCCTATTAGGTCAATGCTTCAGAGCAACCGAACGGAAAACAGGAGATCCGTGGTTCAAATGCCGGCTATGGCATAGAATTTTTCAGTCTTACTTTACCTAACGAAAACAATAAGTTTTCCATATTCTTGCCAGTTGAGTACTATTAAATGCACTCTATAACGAGCTTGGGAGAAGGGATATCATCTCGAACTATAGAAGCGTATGCCCCTGTTGGGGTGCCCAACGGGAGAGAGAGAGAGAGAGAGAGAGAGAGAGAGAGAGAGAGAGAGAGAGAGAGAGAGACAGAGAGAGAGATGAGTTGAGAAGATACTAGAGTCAGTCGGACCTCAGGAGTAAGACTTCAGAGGCCACGGTTCCTATCAGCTACAGACTGAATCTCCAAGGTGGCGGCTCATACAATCGGCTTCCCTACCGGCTCCATACTTAAACCTTGCCCTAGGTTCCTGGGAGCGGGAGATGTCTCCCGATCTGGAGGACGAGAATTTAGAGAAAGTAAATTCCCTGTCATGCACACCGAAACTCCACCAACACTTAGCCAGCCAGGATGAAAGTTGAAGTGAAATTAAAAATGAGATGAAATGGAGGGGTATAAAATTCGGAGCATTAATTATCCTTACCAGCATTCAAGTTTTACTTCAGAGGCTATCAGATAAACACCTAAAACCTCATGTCAGGTAGTCCTGCCTCGGGTATCGTACCATCAACTTCCAGACTACGAGGCACAAACGATACACAGACTTCCCATTTGGGTATACCGTTAAGCAATATTAATCACATATCGGTAACAAGTAGCTTATTCCTTTAAGGGAATGCATTTATGAAATTGGATGAAAATGTGGGGGGAAATCTAAAATTGTAGGTCGTCTCTAATTATTTTACGACATACTTTATCTGACACTTTTACTTGTTAATTATGGAGAGGTGTAAAACTCTCTGTGACCTTTAAAATATCACTGAACATTCAATGGTGAAAACAAAAATGCAACACCATTCAGGACTGTGATCACTGAAACATGGGCATACGAGGGACGTTTGATAGGCCTGGTAAATATCCATGAAGGGTTAGAAATTATTTGTTGCAACTTTGTGAGTAGTAAGCTTAATTATTCAAAAGATAGTACAGGAAATTTTAATGTGCTACAATATACAGTTCGTTGTTGACAGCCATCTGAACTGGTCAGTGTTATAATTGCAATTGAAAATGGATAAAACAGAGTTTCATGCTGCTAGTAAACATTTACATTTGAAGGGCTGGACTGCCACACAAGTCACAACTAAATTGGATGAAGTTCACGCGCTGTTCACCAACATTGAAGACCATTTATTTTTGGATCAATGAATTTAAACGTGGTCGTAGAAGCACCGAAGATGAATCGCCCTCTGGTGGCCCAACTGAGGTCACCACACAGGACACCATTGAAAAACTCCACGAAATGGTTAGACAAAACCGCCGACTCAAAATTCGTGAGATTGCTAAGGCTGTAAGCATTTAAAATGAGCCAGTGCACATTACACACCAAAGTCAAACGAGCAGTCGAAACTATGAAAAAGTGCTGGTGAAAGTGCACCAAAGAAGGCAAGAGCCATTCTGACAGCAGTTAAGTTGTTGGCCACTGCTTTTGTGATTCTCAAGGAATACTCCCCACAGACTACTTGAAAAAAGGCAGAAGCATAACTGGAGCCTATTATGCTTCATTGTTGGATCGTTTTCAACATGAGTTGACTGAAAAGAGATCGATATTGAAACGCAAAAAAGTGCTCTTTAACCAGTATAGCGCACCATCACACACATCAGCAATCACAATGGCGAAAGTGCATGATTTGGGCTTTGAATTAGTCCCTCATCCACCTTATTCACCAGACTTAACCCCAAGTGACTTCCTCCTTTCCCAAACGTGAAAATTTGGCTTGGTGGTAGGACATTTTCATCAAATTTCAGTTCAGATTTAAAGGAGTTTCATTACAAAGCTGATCTGCTACACTTACATCGCTCTGTCAAACCAAACTTTTAACAACAGCTATTCCTACAAAATCATATTCCTCTAGAAGATTCCTGTTTTTGTAAAAGTACTTATATATTTAGTTAAAGATAAACAATTATGCCATACAGAACAGACCATTCTCTTCCTCTTGACGGTGTTAATAATAGATAGCAACAATTGTGACAAAGCATTAAACACAATAAGAACATAAAACCTAAAGTAAAGCAGACTCTCACTCTTATGCAGGAATCTCATTGACTTTCTGTCTTAGATTCACTCAAGTTACTCTTCTGGTACTTGGTTGCCTTTCACTTTTTCAAACAAATACATCGGCATCATTAGGGGTAAGGAAACCTATAAACTTGCTGAACTGTGATTTAAATTGTCCAGAACAGTTAAAGATGTGTGTACATTGGTTTCTATCCAAAGAGATCGATAGTGCTTCTTTGGCCTTTTCTGTACCTTTATCTTCTCTGTACAAAGCTTATCGGTTTAAGTATAGATTTCTAGACAGCGCCGGTTCATGTTGAAGGGGTTAGAGTTCGTTGACTCCACAAACCAATATTATACTTTAAAAACCAATATTCAAAGTTTCTACTCTAGTCCAGCTAGTCCCTCCTTCCCCCTCTCTCTCCCCCCTCTCTCTCCCTGTCTGTGTGTGCGGGTCTATGCGAGGATCCTCTGCAAGAATGAACCTCTTTTGTATGCATCTTTATAACAATAACCCAACAGATTTAAATACTGAAATGAATAAATAAATTAAAATGCATATTCGATGTATTTATGATTTTATATTTGCAGTAAGATTATTTAGAGCTGAGTTCAAAAATTTTACATTTATCTCTCGTTTTAGGCCGGTTAACCACATGAAAATCTATATCCAAGAAAGACAGAATCGATTAAGTAAGTCATTTCCATTGCCGGAATTTGAACTACGGATTATTAGGTTTTCTGAACCAGCTGACCTACCATGTCAGAATGTCGACGCCATTAAATCCCCACAGATGACTCAAATGGTTTCAAGTAATCCACAAGGACATCTCTCATTCATTTTGAGATAACACATCATTATGGCAACTTAAAGTGTTGTAATTGGCTTAGCTGTAACTACCGGGTAACAATTAGCTCAGTTATAAATTTAATAGTAGTTTAAATAGAGGACCTGTTAAGGGCACTGGGAGGTTATTTTTACCCAAACAAAGCTAATTTTTACCAATATTAGAATTTGAATACATAGAAAACTAAAAATTATCAGAAATTTAAATTCCGTATGACTACTGTATAAGGATGTGTGCATTTAACTGCTGTATAATATTTAAATTACGTTCACATAGTTCCGTGCAAAAGGGGCATAAATCACACCGTGTTTTCTGAAAAAAATATTGCACCTTATATTTCAGGTGCACTTTGCTTGTAGAAATTTAAAGCTACATGCACCAAGTTTTACCCTAAAAACCCTAAGATACAGTTTTATAATATAGGCTAAATGAAAATCAAAGATGGTTTATACTATGCACCTTGAAAAATTAATTAGTTTTGAGTAAAAAAGAGATAATATTTTGAAGGACTGAATATTTGTTTTCATCCATTTTATAAATCGTATGAATATAAATGTTAGTCGAATGTGTTTAAGGAACATTGACAAATAATCACAACAATTTTTGTGTCAATATCTTTTATAGTTTTTGAGAAATATGCACCTAAAATATGAAAAATCAAGGTTTTGGGAAATCACGATCAAAGATTAAGCTCCATTCTCAGGAAGTGGGCGTATCATTACGCCGCCATCTTTAAATTGACGAATTAAAGGACTTTAATACCAGCTGACAACCTATGTTATATATATATATATATATATATATATATATATATATATATATATATCATTTAAAGCTGCAGAATTATATAATTTTTTAACATTAAAAACAAAAAATGATTTTTTTAAACCTTTCGACTTCCCAGTGCCATTAAATACACACTATATTTGTAATTGAAATGCTTAATAAATATAAGAAAGCAAGACACCTTTGTTGTTCGCCTGCGCGAACAGCAAACAAAACAATCGCAACTGTCACAGACAGCCTAGCTGGTGTCACGAAGCCGGTAGCGAGGTGGATTCTTACCGCGAAAGGAGTATCCTCGAGCATTAGAATAATGGAACTCGAGAGCATTCCACCTCCAGAACCATCTCCTGCGCTAGACATGATAGAAAAAGTAAGTGCGAAATCCAACAGTTAAGTTAGTGAAGATGATCCAGTTGAATAAAGTGCAAAGTCCAGAGCAGAGAACAGAGCAGCATGTCGGTCTGCAAAGCAGTGCAGCACGTTCCAGTTCCATAGTGATGAGTGATCCTACGATGGTAGTGTGTGAGCAGAGGAGAGTTGACCTATGAATGCCAGAGATTTTGTGTCAGAATCGGCAAGCAGAGCAGCGTAAAAGGGACCACTGTGTCTATGTCGAAACAATTACAGACAGCACAGGTTCGTGCGTGTAACAGAGACGTAAAGGAATATTAAAGAGACGTGTTTACGCTGTGTATTTGTTAAAAAGAGAAACTTAATTGTAAGTTACCTTTGGGCTCACGATTTTTTTGTAATGATGAACTTCTTCTGTGTTGTTTTGGGCACAGTATTTGATTATCACTATCACAATTTGGTCAGAAAACAATTTTTCACCAAATCCTTGAAATTATGGGTGATAAAATCACAATTATCCTATATGTTTCACTATTCTACTTTTGAAGTATGGTTCTTTACCTTCGACTACTTTAAAAGAAACATTTCTTTATAAATCAGCATTACCGTTAACTATGGCAGCTTCTGTGTGATCATTTCTTTTCAAGTATAGCTGATTTGTTTCTTTCTTTTCTTTCGAACTGCATTTTCTGTAATAAATGATCCGTTTTCTGACGCTATTGAACATATATTAAATTTTAGGATAATAAAAGCAATCTCTAAGTTCTGTTGTGCTAATGAGATGTTCCGTTGTTTAAAAACTATTGCTGATAAATTTTAATCATAGGTTGGAATAATTGAGGGTAATAATTTTCTTAATAAACTAACTTACTCTATTAAAGTAAATAATTAACTTTCGGATAGCATGCATTTATATAAAAGAAGTCAGCCACAATTATTAACTAGTTTCTGAAATAGCTGAATCCAGCAGTTAATTGCTCCTTAAGCATTTCCCTAAATTTGTTCCAATGTACTCCATTCTCAAATGTATGAATCGGAATTTAGTCTGCAGATAAGTCTTCTACGTTTCACGTAGGAAAGGAAGTAAAGATTTGAAGACATTTTAAAGAATTAAAAAATATACAGCAACACTGACATGTTTCTACCTGCTGTTAGAAAATGAGAACAATACTACAAAAATGAGGATATATTAGCTAAGGACTGTAAGTGCACCACATTTTTATAAACCCCAGATAAAGGGTAAAGGGTAGATAACGTGCTGCATGACCTCTACGTAGATGTATTGCAGCTAATACCTTCGGAGGAAGGGATGAAGTGAAGGAACTTGGGACACAACCCCTTCGCAAGCAGACAGGTCACAGAGAGGCGTACAAACTCGAGCAAATGTATTCCGATGCGTGCAAAACTGACCTACGGGAGGGCGGCGAGTTTCTTATCAGAAGGGCACGGAATTTTTTTACCTAAAAATTCTCTAAAAATGAGCTATAAAATGCCCTTAAAATATAAAAAATGCACATAAAATGTAAAAAAATTACCTAACAAAAATTAATAATTTATTTCATAATAATAAATTAATAACTGTCACAGACAAATAATGAATATATAGTTCGAATAAGCACATTTTAAAATCAACTTTCTTAGTGAATAATGCAATGATTACTACTAAACAATAAATATATTAAAAATTCATCAGGTCATTTTCAATATTATAAAATATGAAAAAAAAAGTTAGTGTACCAATTAGCCAAAACTTAGCGTTGCAGTACACCACTATGGTCATCTTCAAGTTATCAAAATTAAAGGAAAGGTGGTTGTCAGTTAAAACCGTTTTATACTTTGAGAAACTTCTCTCCACTTCCACAGATGTTATAGATGCATATTTGAAAAACACTATGTCACTGCCTGTTAAATCCTGTTCAAAAATACCAGTTCTAAAGTTTTCTGCTGACAGATATCGGAAATCTGACAAACTGTTTAGTATCCTTTATTTTTGTCCAACACAGATTTTAATATTTGTCTAATTTTGTCCCCATTCTCACCTTTTACATTTTGTATCCTCTGTTCCACAATCCTTACTAACTCAATCGACTCATTTAGTGTCATGCCACATTCTACAAGGCGGGTTATGTTAGTCGTCAAAAATTCAAATGTTTATTTAATGAAAGCTAATTTAACTTATATTTGAGTACCAGAAAATATCCTGTGCGCTCTCAATTACCTTAGAATCTACCCTATCAAAGCTATTCACCGCTTCTCTCACTATTTGAAAATTGTCAGAGTGGTATATACATGCAGTTAAACATTTACCCCAACGTGTTCAAATTGGTGCCGGGTGAAAAGCATGGGCCAAACACGTAACATGCACCATCTTATTGTAAAATGATTGGATTGATTTCGCCGCCTTGAACATGTAAGGCACCGCGTCTGTTAGGAAGAGGAGCATGTTGTCATGCTGTATTCCACTAGGCCACAATAAACACATGGATTTATCGAACAGTTTGCATATTTGACAGTGGTTAACAGCTTCAATAACCTCTGAGGTCAGAGGAAACATTTGTCCGGCACTAATAGTTTCTAGAGTACCTAACCTATCACTACATTGGCTACATATCGCTCCTCTAAATCGCTTGTCTCATCAATTGATACATAATTTTTTTCCCATTCACATATTCACGTATTCGGTTTAACGTGTCTTCATAACATTTTTGTACGTAACTTTTACGCAAAATTGATTCATCTGGAATTGAATGACCAGTGTGACGTTCAAGAAAATCTCGTAATTTGGAATTACTTAATTTCCCTAGCGGAATATTTGCACTAACAAAACTTCACATAATTCTTTATAAAAGTAAGATGACTTGTTTCTTGACTACGAAGCCGCTTCTTTCAACAGTAACTGAGACGCCTGTCCTTTTTTTCACATTTTAAAGCGTTCGCAAATGTTTTTGGCGCCCAACATGTTGTACGGTGAACCGTTTGTTTGCAGCGACTTTAATTTCGCACACTTTACGGAACAATACAGTTCTATCAGTAGAGAATATGTTTCCGCCAAACCCTGAAACATGCTGTTTCAAACGGGACGCAGTTGGCTGTTTTTTTTTTCGGCATCTCAATACAACACTACAAATTTACACACCTCACAAACTATCCTCCTTAGTGCCATACTTCTAGCTCCTGAGGTCCTGACTGATGCAATCTACATTTATTGCATGATGTAATCGGCGATTTCTCGAATTGATGGGTCATAAATTCACCAGCACTGTTAGGACGCTGACCTGTGTTAATTACATGTTTACCACACTTAAAAAGTTACTATTTCATAAAAATGATTATGTAATTTAACATTTATCGCATATTATTTTAAAACCCCCCAAAAAGCCCATGGGTCAGAGTCAGGTCCGCCACGGAAATTGAACCCGGTCTTCCCGAATGCGGGCTATGGGTGAAACTGCCCTATAAATTCCTGGAAAATAAAGAAAATGACAGGAAAATGCACCTAAATGTTGAAAAATGACCTTATTATAAACATGTGGAAAAATGCATTTTGATGGCCTAAAACACCATATATATCTAACGCATTTGTTCCAAAATGCACATATTTCCAATAATCAACGTCTGTGACTACTAAGAAAAACAATGACTTTTCATCAAAATCCGGGCCCTACTTATCAGTTAGTTGTGCCAGGACGGTTCTGTTTCCGTGTACCTGACCAGCGAGTTCGGCCCACAGGTATTTAAGCCTCAATGGAAAATAAAAACAATTTTGCCACATGAAATGTAGCTGGTTTTATACAACTCTCCAGTATCAACTTAGGTACTTATCGATCCTTTTCTTAATGATCTCATTTTCTCTCTCTTCCTCTGTCGAACACACATACCTCGGCCATTTTAATCTCCTTTTATTCTTCTTAAATGCATTTCCAATACTCAAACTTGTTGTTTTATCTGGAACGAAATACTTCTACCTTTCATAGGTTAGCGATAATTAACATAATATAAACTGCGTGGTACTTAAAATTAAATGTACCTTGTTCTAAAACTAAATCCATTATTTCCTATGTTACAGTTCTCAAGAACAGATTATATGGATATACTACTACAATTAATATAGCCACCAAATCACCAAATGACTTGACAACAAATAACTTAACGACCAACGAAATAAATAAAATAATAAAATAAAATAATGATTTTGTTTGATAGTGACAATTCATATACAAAATCACACTAGTTGCAATATTTTTGTTCTTCGGTATCTTAACTATCCACACAGGAGCTCCGTATGTCAGGACAGGGACTATAGCTCCTTCATAGATTGTCTTAAGTGAAATATATCTGGCAACAAAATAATTCGGGAAACCATTAGAAGTAAAACACTGTCGACATCCTGCTGAAGTAGAAACGATTCAGGAGGTGAACAAAGAAATCATATATAGAATGGAAGCGTACACAGGTATAAGTAAAATGGGGGAGAAAGTTGGCGCAGCAGGAATTATCTTTGAAAACGGAATTATGACACACCAGTTAAAATTCAAATTGCATGGCCACTGCACTAATAATCAAGCCGAACAACTTGCTATTTTAAAATTTCTAGAGAAATTAGAAGAAGTTTATTATGCCAGTTCAATAGATAGAAACCGAACAGTTGCAATATACACTGACAGCAGAATTACTATAGATTCACTGAGAAACAACTGGAAAAGAAATCGACTAATAGAATCTATCAAAGCCAAACTTCTTGCACTAAACAATTTAAATTGGATCATCCACTTTGGCTGGGTTAAAGGCCACTCCGGAATAGAGGGGACTAAATTAGCAGATAGGCTTGCAAAACGCGCTGCTATCGAAGATGGTGAAATAGTGTACGATGATGATGATGATGATGTGTATAGGGGCGCTCAACTACGGCGGTCAACAGCGCCCTTTAAAAAAAACAAGTCATGGCAAAAGCCAGATATAAACATTTCTAAAAATATATTTTATCTATAAATCCATTAAAACTGCACACACATATATATTAAAAAAAATAAAAAAAATAAAAGGTACTTGAGGTTAAATTCTAAAATCCACAGCTGAAACAAACGCTAAAACTTTGCTCACCGCCGTTTCGTCATCCGCGAGGATCTCCGCCAAGCTGGCCGGCAGCTGGAGAGACCTGCGGAGACGTGCCAAGCTAAAACAGTCTAAAAGCAGGTGACGAACAGTCAGGTCAGCACTGCACAGTGGGCAAACGGGAACGGGAGTCCTATTCAATAAAAAGCTGTGGCTAAAATAACAATGCCCAATGCGCAACCGAGCCAAAATCACCTCCTCGCGGCGAGATGACCGACAGGAGGTAACCCAGGGAATCGGAAGTTCCTTGACTGATCTAAGTTTATTATTGCGGAGAGCGGACCACTCTTCCTGCCAGCAGGTTTGCACAGCTCTCCGCAATACGGCCCTAAAATCTTCCGATGTCACACATGGTAGACGAACCCTGGGCTTCATGGTAGCCGTCTTGGCTGCCGAATCCGCCATTTCATTCCCCCGCAAGCCTACGTGACCAGGGATCCATGCACACACCACGCTAACGCCAGAAGCGTGTAAAACGTGGAGGGCATCCTGTATCCGCTGCACAATAGGGTGGTAGTTGTACAGCTGCCGTAGGCTTTGAAGTGCACTGAGGGAATCACTCAGGATTAAGCAGTTCCCCAACTTTCGTCGACGTACGTGTAAAATGGCTCGGTATATTGCATAGAGCTCTGCGGTAAAAATGGAAGTGCTAGTGTGGAATCCGAATGTATAGGGTTCGGTTCCACACACGTAAGCACAACCAACGCCATCTGAATTCTTGGACCCATCGGTGTAAATTTTTATATGGTCCTGATATCGCGATAAAAATTCCAAAAAGCATATGCGGATACTAGACATAGACATGGTAGATTTATCATGTGTGGTCATGCCCAGATCAACGTGGGACGCTCTGCACAACCAAGGAGGGTATGTCCTCTCCCCCCTAGGATACATCTTGGGCATTTCAGTGTTAAGATGTCTAAGGAGCTCCCGGAAACGAAAACCAGGTGGCTTTGGTTTAATAGAAGTGTTCCTATAACGCACGTCCATGAAGGTGTTAAAGAACGGCGTAAACGTTGGATGTGTGGGCATGCAAATAAGTCCACAGCCATAATTTGTTAATAGCATGTTGCGCCTGTACTGCAGAGGAGGTTCTGCAGACTCAGCATACAGGCTTATAACTCGGCTCGTTGGAAATGCCCCAACTGCTATACGTATGCCACAATTATGGACTGCGTCTAATCTCTTCAGCACAGATGGTCGTGCTGAGCCATAAACGATACTACCATAATCTAATTTGGAGCGGACGAGTGTGCGATACAGTCGCAACAACACTGTACGATCTGCTCCCCACGATTTTCCACTTAGTACCCGCAAGATATTTAAAGATCGGTCATATCGTGCTTTCAGTTGTGCTATATGCGACGACCAACTAAGTTTCCTATCAAATATCAATCCAAGGAACCTTGTCTCATCTGCAAAAGGTAGTAGATCGGCGACTAGCCGGAGCCTTGGAGGTAGTCGACTCTGCTGACGCCAGAGGTTCACACAGATGGTTTTCTCAGCAGAGAATCGGAAGCCGTTCTTTAAACTCCAAACCTTAAGGTTGTCCAAGGTGGTTTGAAGACGGCGCTCTATAAACGAAGTGCGCTGAGATGTACAGTAGACGGCAAAGTCATCTACGAATAGGCATGACGAGACCCCCGGAGGTACACATTTCGAGATAGAATTAATCGCAATAGCAAACAATGTAACACTTAGCACCGATCCCTGTGGTACACCGTCCTCTTGAACGAAAAGGTTCGAAAGAACCGAGCCAACCCTTACTCGGAATACGCGGTCTTTCAAGAATTCCTGAAGGAAGAGTGGTAGGCGTCCACGTATATTCCAGGTGTGCATGGTACGTAGCAACCCTGCACGCCAACACGTATCATAAGCCTTTTCGAGGTCAAAAAATATTCCAACTGTTTGACAGTTTTTAAGAAAGCCGTTCATAATCTGTGTCGACATGGACACAAGATGATCCATTGTTGAACGGCGTCGTCGAAAACCGCACTGGATGTTATTCAGTAGGTTGTGCGTTTCCAGCCACCATACCAACCGCCCATTTATCATGCGTTCCATCACCTGGCAGACGCAACTGGTGAGGGAAATAGGACGGTAGCTAGAAGGGAGGTGACGGTCCTTGCCAGCTTTCAAGATAGGTATAATGGTGGCTTCTCTCCACTTATCCGGAAACGTGGCATCAACCCAAACACGGTTATAGACCTCGAGCAGGTATGCCTTACCTTCAGGTGAGAGATGTTGTAACATTTGAACGTGGATTCCGTCCGGTCCTGGTGCTGTCAGTCGCGATGATGAAAGAGCGTGTTCTAACTCCGCCAAGGTGAGGAGGCGGTTATAATCTTCAAGGTTTCTGGAACTAAACACGAAACCATGAGATTCTACCTGAGTCTTAATTGAGATAAACTCAGGAGCATAATTACTTGAGCTAGACACCTGAGCGAAAGCACAGCCGAAGGTGTTAGCCACGACAAACGGATCAACAACAACTCCTGCAGGTGTTTTCAGACCAGCGATTGGCAAGTGGGTTGATTTTCCGGCCACGCGCCTTAACCTATCCCATACAACTGATGATGGTGTCCATCTGTTAAAAGATGAGACAAAATTGTTCCATGAGATCTTTTTGCTATCCTTAATTATTTTCCTAGATTGTGCACGCGCTTTCTTGTACTCAATTAGATTACTTTGGGTAGGGTGTCGTTGAAATACCCGTAGAGCACGTCTACGAGCACGAATAGCGTTCCGGCAGTCGTTGTTCCACCACGGGAACGGAAGTCGACCGGGTTGGGTAGCCGAACGTGGAATAGACTCTTCTGCAGCGGAAAGAATTTTCTCTGTGAGATGATCGACTAGATCATTCACAGAATCGTGCTCGTAATCAAAGACAGCCAACTGGGTGTAAAGGTTCCAGTTGGCACGATCAAAGCGCCATCTAGGGTTACGTGAGGCAGACACATCGTGTGCTAGGAGACTAAGAAGACATGGGAAGTGGTCGCTGGAATGTAAATCAGAGATGACATTCCACTGCAATGAAACTGCTAACTGGGATGAACATACTGCCAAATCAATGTGCGAATAGGTGTTATACGCGTCTGAAAGGAACGTTGGCTCTCCGGAATTCAGGAGAACCAAGTTATTGCTCTCAAAGAATTTTGCAATGAGGTGTCCTCTCGAACATGCCCGAGTTGAACCCCATAGTGGGTGATGGGCATTAAAGTCTCCAACTATTAGAAATGGTGTTGAAAGTTGGGAAACCAGACCTTCAAGGTCAAGTAACGAGAGGTCATCTGATGGCGGGAGATATACAGTGCAAATGCAAAATTCGATTGTTGGCAGCTTAATCCTTACAGCTACAGATTGTATATCAGATTGCAGCTGTACCGGGTCTACAAATATGTCATCCCTGAGGAGCATCATAGTGCCCCCGTGAGCAGGAATGCCCTCTTCTGTGTCAATATCACACCGCAGAGGTGTGTAGCGTCGAATTTTAAACTTGTCTTGCGGTCGTAGCTTAGTCTCTTGTAAGCATACCACTAAGGGGTTATGCTTACTGAGCAAAATTTCCAGTTCTGGTCGATGTGTTCTTAAACCCCGCATGTTCCATTGGAGGATAGCCATTGGAACTATGGAGATAGGTTGTAAAGATTGGTCTACATTAAGATGACTTTAACGGTGGCCGAATCAGCTTACCCTTTTTCTTCGGTGTAGGGCTAACACCTTTTTCTGCCGATTTCTCTTGGCGCTTTTTTGTTGCCGTTCTGTTGTCGATATCCTCTTGGTCCATTTCTTCGGCGGAGGAAGCCGCTTTCCCTAAAGAAAACTTAGGTTCGAGGGCTTCAAATTTATTGGACACCGAGATCGACGAAGATGACTGTCGTCGATCCGACTCATCACCAGAAAGCTCTTCTGAAGAGGAGCTTCGAGATGTCCTAGAGGTTTTCTTCTTCCTAGGAGTACGGGTCGAATCTTTAAGGAAATCTGTCCTCTGGTAACTGGTCTTAAATACTTTAGGCGGCGGATCGTATACTACAGGCTTGTCATATTTACATGTAGAAGTCGACGGTTTGGCTTGGGACGGGGTCGAGGTTTTAGATTCCTTCGTCCGCTTAGGCGATGTATTTGCCGACGCTGGTGATGCATTTGTGGACTCCCGTACTTGTGTCGGGACAAGAACTCTATCAGAGATGGTAGGCTCCCCTGCACCACAGGTTTGTGTTGCAATTTCTTTCCTAGGAACGGGTTTAGCCACGACAGAGCTATAAGTACCGGACCTAGGGACGGAGGGAGGGCGAGTACGCTTAAGCTTCCGGGCGTCCGAGAAGAAAACCTTCTCCTTAACCCGGATCTCCTGTATTGCCTTTTCTTCCACAAAACGTGGGCAGTCTTTGGAGCTAGATGGATGCTCCCCGGCACAGCTCACACATTTCACTGGCGATGTGCATGCTCCCTCATGCTGGGACATCGCACAGTTAAAACACGTAGGCGTCCCGTTGCAGAACGCACTAGTGTGTCCGAAGCGCTGGCACTTAAAACATCTCAGCGGATTAGGGATATAGGGACGTACCTCGATGCTCTCGTACCCTGCCCTAAGCCTTTGCGGGAGATCGACCCGATCAAAGGTCAGGAACAGGGTGCGGGTAGGCACCAATTCCCCTCGCTCTCTGCGCTGCACACGGTACACATCCGTCACACCTTGATCTTTCAGGTTTTCAATGATTTCCTCATTAGACATATCATCCAAAGCACGGGTGTTAACCACTCCGCGCGAGGAGTTGAGGCTCTTGTGTACTGTGACATTAACCGGGTAGCTGCCTAATAGGTTTGCCTTCAGTAGGACTGCCGCCTGGGAAACAGAATGTGCCTCCACGAGTAGCGTGCCATTCCTTGAACGAGTGCAAGATTTTACTGGACCAGCTATTTTATCCAAACCCTTTTGGATAACGAAAGGGTTTAGGGACAGAAAGTTCTTACCTTCTTCCGTTCTAGTGACCACTAAGTAGCGAGGACCACAAGACTCGACTACTTCTTTTCCAATATTACCACAATTTTTTGAATTTGTTTTTGTTGTAGGGTTTGACATAAGAGGTTGGCGTAAATTTCATCCCCCAGTGCTCCCCACCCACCACGGAGCCCAACAAGGGGTCATCCCACTGGGATGACAGGGCTACACAGGGGATATAGCGAGCTCGCCGTCCCACTCACCCTGGAGGTCGGTACAGTACCTAGTCCTGGCCGATTGATTAGGGGTGGGTTAGTCCCTAACCTCCCGTTTAGGCGAAGCAGAAGCCAAAGTAGTGTATTAGTAATGCGTACCCTCCCCGAATTCAGAAAAATACTGTTACGAGCTCAGATACGCATCCCTCAACCACCAGGACTAACCTTTCCACCGACACGGGTCTCCACGCACGGCCTACACGTGGGTGGGCCTGTTGACCGTCTCCCTCAGCCACGAAGAGGAGCCCACACGAGGGAGACTGTTGGCTCGGGACCCCGGGTTCGCCAAACCCGTACCTACCGAAGTAGGCCCCTGGGGGGAATAGTGTACGACAAAATACCAAAAGACGTAATAGTAACGAGAGCGAAGGAAAATAGACTCAACAGGTGGCAACAAGTCTGGATGAACACAGCGAAAGGTGCAGTGACTAAAGCGTTCTTCCCGTTAGTGAAAAACAGATTGCGTCAAAATATTCCAATATCCCCAGAACTCACTACAATGTTAACTGGCCATGGAAAATTAAATGCGTACCTCTACCGATTTAGAATAATAAATAACCCACTGTGTCCTTGCGCAGAAGAAGAACAGACCGTTAACCATATAATATTTAATTGCAGAAGACTTGATAAACAAAGACTAGAATTGGAAAAAAGTGTAACAAGCAATGGAGGGAAATGGCCTACCACCAACGAGAAGACTGAGAATAATCACTTAAAATCCTTCGTAAAATTTGCAACTTCTATAAAATCACGGACATTGACTGCAGTTTTTGGAGTATAATAATGACAAATTGAACTCTATGCAATCAACTTACAATTAACTAAAACCATAAAGCAAAATTTCTACAAATATGACATGTATTTAGAGTTACTGTAAAAATCAGCTAGAACAATAGACTCAAATTAATGTACATTGTGTCTAGAAAAGAGAATAATCAAATGTAAAATTGCTGTAACGTTTACAATCACTAATTCAAAAGTGGACATGTGACTATAGAGCATGTAGTTTTACCATGGAATGGAGCATGCTGTTGATATCAATAAAGCAAAAAATTCATCATCATCATCATCATCATCATCATCATCATCATCATCATCATCATCATCATCAATATTATCATCATCACCACCACTATTATTATTATTATTATTATTATTATTATTATTATTATTATTATTATTATTATTATTATTATTATTATTATTATTATTATTATTATTATTATTATTATTATTATTATTATTATTATTATTATTATTATTATTATTATTATTATTATTATTATTATTATTATTATTATTATTATTATTATTATTATTATTATTATTATTATTATTATTATTATTATTATTATTATTATTATTATTATTATTATTATTATTATTATTATTATTATTATTATTATTATTATTATTATTATTATTATTATTATTATTATTATTATTATTATTATTATTATTATTATTATTATTATTATTATTATTATTATTATTATTATTATTATTATTATTATTATTATTATTATTATTATTATTATTATTATTATTATTATTATTATTATTATTATTATTATTATTATTATTATTATTATTATTATTATTATTATTATTATTATTATTATTATTATTATTATTATTATTATTATTATTATTATTATTATTATTATTATTATTATTATTATTATTATTATTATTATTATTATTATTATTATTATTATTATTATTATTATTATTATTATTATTATTATTATTATTATTATTATTATTATTATTATTATTATTATTATTATTATTATTATTATTATTATTATTATTATTATTATTATTATTATTATTATTATTATTATTATTATTATTATTATTATTATTATTATTATTATTATTATTATTATTATTATTATTATTATTATTATTATTATTATTATTATTATTATTATTATTATTATTATTGTTATTATTATTATTATTATTATTATTATTATTATTTTATTATTATTATTATTATTATTATTATTATTATTATTATTATTATTATTATTATTATTATTATTATTATTATTATTATTATTATTATTATTATTATTATTATTATTATTATTATTATTATTATTATTATTATTATTATTATTATTATTATTATTTTTATTTTTATTATTATTATTATTATTATTATTATTATTATTATTATTGTTGTTGTTATTATTATCATCATCATAATCATCATCATTATTGTTATTATTACTGTTATTATTACTGTTGTGATTTTTGTTTTGATTGTGATGATTGTTGTTATTATTGCCATTAATGTCACAATTATCATTACTATTACAATTATTATGGTTATTGTTATTATTGTTATTATTGCTATTATAGTTGTTTTTGAGTAGACTGCTAGGCAGCATAATTCGTCACCTGCCTCCAGTGGTCGGTGGAGGGTAATGTCAGTGTTCTTCAGCAGGTAAACTTGACCTTTGCTTTCACTAGGCTAAACTAAACGATCATAGAATTTTGTTCCCCTTGCCTGTCCAGCTCCCTCGTCCATCGGAAAACTTTTGCACGCGTGGGTACCAACAAGTACTGAGAGCTTTTCATCCCGGCACGAGGGTCCGCAGCGCTGTTCTGGTGTCAACAAACCACGCCTTCACATGTGAGGACAGCATTCGTATTACACCGTCAAACGCCGAGAACGTCATTTACAATGAATAGAATATTTACATATCCTTTAATATCATACAATGTGCATTTGTACAATGATATAGGACACATCGTATTGTGAAGATTAAAATTAAGTATTCAACCACAAGGTTGGCCAAGGTTAAAAGTTTTAACGTACAAACTTCAACTAAGAGTACAAAAACTAAAGGAAAGTTGAATAAAGATATTTGCATATTATATGAATTAACATGGTTTCTTATTACATAAATAGATTAATTAGTGGGCTAAATACTCTTCTATGTTATAAAAACGGCGATCGAGCAAATATTCTTTTAATTTACCTTTGAATACTCTTGGAATTTTCATTAATTTAATGGATTTTGGTAATTTGTTGTGAAGTGTTACACCCATATGTACCATATCGTTTTGAAAAGTTTTTGTATTAGTTATATTTATGTGGAGGTTACTGTTCAGTCTTGTGTTATAATCGCATATTTATAAATGAATGAGAGTGAAGTTATTTTTTCTGTTAGATTTCATTTTGCAAATATCTCCAATTCGTTTATATAGACCCTATCTCATAAGTAATGTAGTTTTTAAGAAAAACGATTATTTTAAATGTCTTCTGACATCAATTAACTATTTTGAAAGTATAGACCATTACATTCTATGGCCTTTGAGCCATCGTTCAGCGAGGTATTATTCCAGGATGGTGCCACTCTCTGGTTTTTGATACGAAGAATTCGGTGACACCCACTTGCACTGCTACAAAGATGACAAAATGTCTTCCACGTAGAGTATCGGCCATGGATTGAAATAGATGATAATCTGATGGTGCGAGACCAGGGCTGTATGTGGTCACAGTTCGTTTCCTCTGAATTCCTAAATTTTTTCCATGGTTGTTCGTGCAGTATGGGGTTGCATCTTCCTGTTTCAGTGGAACTCTATTTCGGTTAACTAATACTGGGTATCTCTGTCACAAAATTTCATTAAGTCTTTCCAGTTGTTGAGAGTAAAGCTCCCCATCAATCATCCGCCCGTTTGGAAAAAAACTCCCGGTGAATCACACCCTCAGAATTCCGCCAGACACACATTACTTTGGGACCGAACTAACTTTCTTTAACGATGACTTTGGCAGGTTAACGGGGATCAAACCACTATTTCGAGGCATTAGGGTTTCGGTAATGTACCCATTTTTCATCACAAGTGACAATTCTCCTGACAATTCTATCATCCATGGGATTACGGATAAGCTGACGACAGATATCCCCCTACGTTCAGCCTGTAGAGGTGTTAATTCATGAAGTACAGATCTACATTTGTGTATGATTTTCCAAGGTCTTAATGTGGCGATAAATGGTATCTTTTGATGCACCGAGTTCTTCTGTAAGCCTAAGGGTCTTTTTATGCAGATTTTCTCGCTTAACTTGGCGTGTATCCTCAATGTTCCATACTTTAGGTCTTCCAGAACATGGTAAACCTTTAATGTTTTCGTCTCCATTTTTGAAACGTTGAAACCATTGTTTTGCCACACACTCACTAATGACACCATTTCCTTCCATTTTATATATTCTTTGAGCTACGGCAGTGGTTTTATAATCTTGTTTCCAGTAGTGTTTTAGAAGGACTCTAGGTTCAAACTTTGTTATCTTCATTTCATGTTTGTTTATTAGCAACTGAAGACTGCTACATGCTAGGAATGTACCCAACACTAGCCTAGCCTTGGCATCCTGTAAATAGCATTTCCAAACCAAAGAACCCCTATAAATTTTCCAAAAAACCAAAATAAAGAAAATCGACGTTACCTATGGGACAACCTAATATATATTATATACGCAACATAGTTGAATAATTTGAAACTCTTTAAAAATACGTCTACAGGAGGGCCCTGTCTTGTTTTTGTGATAGTCCTTAATAATCGTTTTTGCATACTAAATAGCTTTTACAAATTTTTGAATTATCCCAGATCAAAATACCACACCGTAGGATTGAATGGATGCTTATGAAATAAACACTCCTGGGAAATTCAATTGATACTGATTGCACCAGGTGTCTAAAATTATAATAGAGCTGGCCTAATTCTTCTATCAACATTTCCACATTTTTTCCTATTTATGGTTGCAGACAGATACCTAAAAGATTTATTTCGTTTTGAAGAAATATGTCAGAAAATATTATGTTAAAATTTTGGGTGCCGGATATTTTCGAAAGATGAAGATAAAAGAGTATTATTGCAGTATTTTTCTATATTATTTTGTTGTTTCCAAACTAGTTTTAGATATTATGAGTGTTTTCTTCGGCTACAGTTTTCAAATTTTCTAAAGAATTACTCTCCAATAATATATCTGTGCCATCGGCTTACTGAGTTACGCTGCACGATGATGAGGTTTTGCTTTAGGTCACTGACAAAAAAAAGGAATAAAATGGGTCCTAGGATAGATCCCTGAGGTACACCACTCTTTATATTTACCCCCTTTGACTAATGTTGGTGTACATAGCTTCCCTTTTCATGTGAAATTTCAACTACCTACTTCCTATCCCTAAGATATGACTGAATTGATTTAAGAGCATGTACTTTAGTTCCCATTTCCTCAATTTTAGAGAACAATATGTAGTGATTTAAGACACCAATGCGCAAGCATAAGTGCCACCTATACGGCACCATTATGCACCACTAGCCTGAAAGTTGATAAGAAAAGGCAATAAAGGAAAGCAGAAGGAACAAGATTGGTCCTAGGATAGATCCTTGAGGTACACCACTCTTTATACTTACCCCCTTTGACTAATGTTGGTGTACATAGCTTCCCTTTTCATTTGAAATTTCAACTATCTGCTTCCTGTCCCTAAGATATGACAGAATTCATTTCAGAACATGCACTTTAGTTCCCATTTCCTCAATTTTAGAGAACAATATGTGGTGATTTAAAACACCAATGCGCAAGCATACGTGCCACCTATATGGTACCGTTATGCACCACTAGCCTGAAAGTTGATAAGAAAACGCAATAAAGGAAAACAAGTGAAAGAAAATTGTGGTGTGAAAGTACGGACATCGCTCGCACAATCTCCTATTGCAAGTCACACATGTTACCGCAGCATCTGATACCCAGAGAGGTGTAACCGCTTTTAGTTCTAGTGTTAGTAATAAATCACAAAGTGAGCACGATAATGAAGTGTCATTCATATGACATATCAGATACCAGAAGCAAAGTATGTATGTACACCACCATCCTTCAAATTCAGGTTGCAGCCGATGTTGGCTGGATAAATGAATAAAAAGAGAAATTCGATGATTTCTCATTTAACTGATACCAGCGATCAATTTGTACATAGTCAACTTCACATCCACAGTGAGTGCTGAAAACATGAAATAGTGTAGAAGTGGTGGTGGTTTGTGGTTGTGCTAAAGAGCAAACTTGTTAGACTCTTCGTCACACAAGGAGTTGCCTTTGAATACCTTTAATATCTGTTCATTCTGTTACACTGTAGGCCATAGCAGGTTTGTGTTTACAGCGGTGTAAAAATTATTCGACTCATATCACTTTACATAAAATGAGAATAAGATTTTGTAGAGTTTTAAAATTATATCCATATACCTACATCAAATTAAAATGTTGTGTAAAGCCTTATATGCAGGCGCGTGTGTGTGTCTGACTGTTGTGATAATTTATGCCCGATCAATAAAAGTACTGCATTGGTAAATTATTCTGGAACACAATCATGTTCCGTAGCCAAAAGTATACATAGGAAAATAATGTACATATCACATAACGATATCTACAACAATAATTACTTTTCCCTCACACTGCGGTCATTGCACGGCAGAATGCACGTCAACAGATACATACGACATCCCCGTCGCCCACACAAAATGCACTGTGCTTTTTTGTGGCTCGCAACAGCTTGAGGTCAGTGAATTGCAGTTTTACTGAGCCATTGTGTGGTTTGCTTCGTTTCTGCTCCATGTTATAAATTTACAAGCCTTAAACAGCGGTAATTAGGTTAAGATTTTTTTTCAGTGTCTAGTTTATTTCACTCGTCTGCACAAAAGTTTACGAGTTCTAAGTGGTACTTAAGTTACGAATATTATTGGTGATAGAAAGGTTTTCCATCGGGTCTCAAAGCTATCACATATTGCCAACTATATTATTTACATCATGTGTGTATTTATGGCGAAGCAAAACTTGTACTGAAGTTAGAAGATTTGAAACAAAGATTCCCGTTTTGGGGACTATTTTGAAAATAACGTGTATACATGTAGGTAGAAATAAAGGAAAACTTCAGCTTATACATTCACCCACTTTGGATACTGAAACCCCTATAATTACTTGCACTTTTCTGCTATAAATGCTTGCACAAAGGGGGTGAGAGTTCCGCCATCCGTTATGATAAGATATGTAGCCCATGGCGTAGATGTGCCAACCCAACTGCCGGCCTCACGTCCACATGCGCAAGGCAGAGGTGGGCAGAGGTAATCATCCAACCGATACGGGGAGGAGATTTGGTCAGTATCGTGGCATCCTAGCCGGAAAGTAGTCTTTCTAAAGCAGGGTTTGCTACCTAGCATAGTTCCTTAATTTCCTCACGATACTGAGTGGATACCGCTCCTATACCCGAGACTTAAAATCCACACCCACCATGAGTCGGATCGAAACCGGGTACAATCCGTAGCAGAGAGCCAAAGCACAACGCTCCAGTTCACTACGCCACTGCACATGACATGGTAAGGTATGAACTTATTATAATTGCACTTATAACCATGAGAACAGGAAGTGTTTAAGAGAATAGTATACCACTTTCGACGTTAGACCGAACCGAGGCGGCCATCGCAACAGTCGGTTTGCATTTACTGGCAAATAATGTGTAATGCCATAGTTATTAACTAACAAGGAAAGAACTTGGGATAGAACAAACACATATACACCAAAATCCTATGAGAGGTAGTTTAAAGGTCCCTTATTGCAATACTGATACTCGCTCATCTGCAAAACTCTACAGTCGTCCGTTAGAGGCCTCTGCATATGTCATGCTTCATTGTTAATGGAAAGTTCGGGCCCCGTGTGCCAAGGGAAACAGAAACTCAGTGTCTTCCAAATGTCTTCGTCGATGCAAGTGTGAGTGGGAAGATGACGAAACATCATCTGAAGACGCTTTCTCTGTCAGTTTTTGATCCAAATTTGTCGACAGTGTCATTAGCAGTTTGTGACTCCTGGTTTGAACATAACGATGAACAAGAACTACCGGAGGCATCTTGTGGAAAAAATGTATATTTAAAAGTCATTCCGCCCAAAACTACAAAATATGCACAACCTCTAGATGTGCATTTCTTTAGGTAATATAAAATATATGCAAAGAGCGCGACAGATATTTTGAAACTACATTACAGTAATATGCAACCAAAGCTGCATGACAGATTCTCTATCATGAATTTTTATTCTGTCATTTACGATCAGTTACCTGCGTGAGTATACAAACAAATGCTTCGTTACGTGTGGCAGAACGCTGGCTACGATATTCGTGAATTAGTGGACAATTTCAAAATTGTAATTGACGTGGCGTCCAACACTGATATTATAGAATGTGCAAATAAAACATGCGATCAGTTGCTTTTCTTCACTGTCGCGTTTTGCAGTCAGTCATATTGCTGTGAGCATTTAATTGAAAGGCCCTATTTACAGTTTTTGTTAACATATCTGCATTGCGTATGGCGTCTACAATGGCATAGACAGTGTTATCTAGGGCACGATTGCAGAGTTTTGAAGAAATACGACACCCATCAACACATTGAGAGCTACGTAATGCTCCTGTAACGAAACTTACATACGGATATGTTTGTTCCAGCACAATTAATTTCCTTGTAAGAATAATAAGGCATAATTGGTTAAAACAAAGAGCTCACTGTGCAGATATCGCCGGATAGTGAGCAATTTTTCTGACGAGGATGACGTCGTATTTGTTGACCACCGCTTTACCCAGTGCAAATTTCACCACCCGGCTGGCAGGCCGCGCCGTGGCTCAGTGGTTAGACCGCTTGGCTCTCGCCAAGGCGACCTGAGTTCGATCCCAGGCGACCGCAAAGTGAGATTTGTGGTGGACAACACGGCGCTGGGGCGGGTTTTCTCCGGGACCTCCGGTTCCCCCCCTTTTCATTCCACCGGTGTTCCATCTTCATCACATGTATCATCAGTGTCACCACCTGCGAAGCCGTATGTAGTAAAAGCGGGCGTTAAACACTACACTACACCCGGCTGCAACGCAACAATCGTGAAGACTTCAACCTTGGATCTCTCCAATACGAGCCTCAAAATTTGCTGCAGAATGATCTCGTTGTGTCATGGCATCGAAAATATAAGCTACCTTTCTGAAGGTTTAAAGCAAACTTATTAGTGAAATAACGTAAGTTTCTTTTCCTCAGACTTTGTTGCAGAGCGATCTCATTGGGTTACGGCATCGAAAATGTAAGCTAACTTCCTGAAGGTTTAAAGTAAACGTATTAGTGAAACAACGTAAGTTGTTTCTTTGCTTACACTCTCAAGTCCGTTCATGATTACGGTGGCGCGAATACGGCGGTCTTTATGCTAAGGCTCTCTTTAAGCCTCACAGCGGAAAACCACTAATTACAGCAAAGTGGAAACGTTTTAGTTAAATTGTTAGGGAGTGTTAAGAGGTCGATATAACTTCACACACTACGGAATATTTACACATCTCATCTTCTAGCACCTTCAGTGCTTCAGAGCAAGCACGTTTAACAGTCCAACTCTCCCAAAGGAAATCATTTCTTCGGAAGCCCTATTATGGTTGGTTTCAAGTAGGAATGAGATTTCATTCTATCCATAGCCCAAAACTCTCGATACTAGTCTCTTACTGAAGTGTGTCTATATTATGATAAACATTCGACACTTTTATATGTTTAAGTTTTATATTATTGAAAGATTGTTGCTTTTAACCTTATACCAAAGTCTGGGAGAATAAGCTGGCACTTTACAGTCACGTCACTTAGGCAACTCACAAGGGGCAAGTAAGGAGGTTCGCCGTGTCGCATCTAATCGTGCTACAAATACATCACGTGAGTATCACGTAAACAGAGGTATGTAGTCACTCGTGTTGCCATATATGCGTGCGTTTCTCGGTTGTTCCTGGCAAATGAAACCATAGCCACGGACAGCGAGTGAGAAAGGCGGGAAAGCAGTGACAGGGCGGCTGGCAGGCAGCTATAACGTCAAATACCAGGTTATACTGATCGCCAAATTAGAATGTGATTGACAGTTAGTAAACAAGTGGAAAAACGCTGTAGAAAAATGGGAGGAGATGAGTACGCCATAACGGTTGTCATAGTAACCATTAGAAGGACCAATTAGAGTCGAGACGTTTCCATGACAATGTTAGATGCAAAACCTTGGTTGAGAAATATTCTAACACGTGCTTAGCATGACCTGCGGGCGAGCGAGTTACGCAAATGCTGCAGTAAACACAATACATTGCTTTTGTTTCTCTTCTGATAACGCTGCGCAAACAGAATGCCTTCACGTATGTTGCTGTTATTTTATATAGGGTTACAACAGTTACACATCCTTTACTGGGCCCGCCTCGGTAGCGTAGATGGTAGCGTGTCTGCCTCACGTTCAAGAGGTCCCGAGTTCGAATCTCGGTCAGGGTGTGATACCTGGATAAGGATTTTCCGGGGTTTTCCCTTATCCTGAAAGATGAATGTCGGGTAGCTCTAAGCTCCAGGGACCCCGGAATCATTTGAACATCATTTCATCCATTTTATTCATCGTCCGATATGACTTAACATTGCAGGACGTAAATTACAACAACAACGAAACATCCTATACTGACAATTTCCTTTGCATTTTGTGACCATTTCCCTTGGTTTACGTGTGTGTGAGTTCGTGTATATGTGCGTGTGTTGTGATCATTTGCAATTGTGCTTTAATGAATGTTTAATTATTTCTCAAAATAGTGACAAGCGAAAACCTGAACGTGCTCGGGAACCAAATAAAACTATATTTGGTAAAGGTATTCCAATTAAAGGACAGGCACAGGAAATACGAGTAATATGCTCCGTGAGAGAATACTTCAAATGGGAGAAATTGAAAGTGGAGCCCATTATTCCATTCTCTAAGGTGCTTGGTAGGACTTGACGTGTTGTAGGTATCAGTAAGAGCACTGTGGTTAAGATTGGCAAAGAAAAATATTTTAAAGAAGAAAGTCAGTCATCGGGGTCTAAATTAGAAACTCCCGGAAGAAAATATGTAAGCGCCATTTCCCCACTTCAATAAGCATCAAAATGTCACATGCATGCCTCTTTTGTTACGATGATCTTTACATTGATGTGGTCTTGCATGTTGATCCACGACTTTTTTACTGTCGTTGTGTACAGTATTATAAATAATAATAATAATAATAATAATAATAATAATAATAATAATAATAATAATAATAATAATAATAATAATAATAATGATGATGATGATGATGATGATGATGATGATGATGATGATGATGATGATGATGATGATGATGATGATGATGATGATGATGATGATGATGATGATGATGATGATGATGATGATGATGATGATGATGATGATGATGATGATGATGATGATGATGATGATGATGATGATGTTGATGATTGCGGCATACCCGCATATCAGATTTCAATTGGTTGGTGTTTACTTTTGATTTGGGTCCTAATTGGAGCTATGAGATCTCTTATCTTCAGGTGAATGGTTGTAGGAAATGGATTTGTTGTTTGTTGGCTGCTCAGTTGTCTCAATAATACACTGGTTCGTTGCAAAAATGATTTAATTTAATTCTCACTAAGTTCGTTGATTCAGATTGATTTGTAGCGGTGACCACCTGTTACTAAACTTCCTAACAGAATTCTCTTACTTCTTTATACGGCGAATACTTTGCTATTATAAAATTCTTCTGCTGCCTCTCTTACGCTGGTTGCATTATTCTTGACTTCCCTACATTTCGGACTTAGAAATCTTTGCTACTTCTTCTTCACGCGCACTAACACATCCTTCCCCTCGTAGTATGACTGTTGAAGTGATTTTTTCTTACGCTGGTTGCGTTATTCTTGACTTCCCTACATTTCGGACTTAGAAATCTTTGCTACTTCTTCTTCACGCGCACTAACACATCCTTCCCCTCGTAGTATGACTGTTGAAGTGATTTTCATTTCGGACTTAGAAATCTTTCCTACTTCTTCTTCACGCGCACTAACACATCTTTCCCCTCGTAGTATGACTGTAGAAGTGATTTTTCGTCTACTCTGCGATTCAGTTCGTACTTTATTCTGATCCCTACTCTAACTCTTATCACATGACCAAAATAACTCACCCTTCTCCCCATCTCTCAAATCTTACAGTATTATTGGTTTCTCATTTTATTTCGATTTTTCTTTATTGGTTAGCAAAACTCATCGAACTCATTGACGTTACATCCCACCGTGAGTTGGGTCACGCCTACCCTGGGCTCTTTGTAACGGTATACATCGTTATCACCTCAGCAAAGTAAATCCTTTTAGGTCTTACGCTTGACCGCATCTTGAAAACCTTATTGTTCCTACATATTCTTGGTTATAGTTCTCAGACATTGAACCTTTCCTTAAACAAAGAGGCTAACGGTCACCTCTTCCTGTCTCCGACTTGTGTTCAGATTTTACAGAAATATTTTCTCTCCCTTACATGGATTTTAGCATGTTAGTTGTCTTAAATTATATTCCTCCCATCTTATTCTTAATTAAACCGCTATTTTAATCATTACTCTAATTTCATTCTAATTTCATATTAATATAACAATATTTTATATTAGTTTAGCAAAGCATTTTTTATTAATTTATCTTCTTTTTTTAATTCTCGTGATTTCGATTAATTCGCCACCTCCTAATCGCTGTCTGATACTGCGGTTACATAATGCCCGTTTGACAAAAATGAAATGCCCATTATTTAAATTTTGTCAAACCCCCGTCATGACATTTTCTCCTTATATATCTTATAATTTCTCATTCCCTACTTGAAACATTTTTCGGTGGTCACCGTTCCCTCATCTTCATCAGTGTGTTACTTTTACACATAGAATGGTCAATATGGTACATCATATACATAGAATTATAGATATGATACATTACGTACATAGACAAGTACACTGTCGTATATGTGGTTATTACCCTATATACAAATAACATTCATGATACCTCAACTATATATACACTTCACTGAATTATCCTTGTCTCACTTGACATCAACTTGATTTTACCTTATTACATTCCTTAAGTACTACATTAATGTTACTATATTACAGTTTACAATATTACATTTTACATTCAATGATTTTTTTAATATTATTATATTAACTTATTGGGACGTTTCTTTATCTTTCAGTCCTTCACCGTAAGAACATTGTTCCTCACATTATTATAGTTTGCGTAATGATGTCCAAATATGGTTACCTCTACCTGCACTCAGTTGTCTACCTGTAATCAGGTGTTTCGTTTACCTGACAGTAAACATTGGCAGTTCATTGTCCTGTCTTTCCACTTCACTTTTCACTCTAAACTTCCTTTCACTTTGTCACGCCTAAGTCTGTGACCTTTACAATAACAATATAGCCTTTTGGCACATGAATACATCAGTACTTATACTATATTTACATTTCACAAATTATTTTTAAAGATCTTTCTAACATGTTCATTAGCTGTGGTTATTCTTATTACATTATCATTTTGTTTGTGCACAGGAATTTTGGAACTTGCAACTCCCACGCAGTGTTTGAATTTCAAATGAAAACGTTACCCGTACTAATTATATAACTTTTACTTGGTATTCTTTACATCTTCGTATATATAATTTCAATCACATTCACACCGGTGATTCTTGGGTCTGCTCTGTACTGTTTACAACGTTTTTTTGACGATATGGCCTTATTAGGGAGATGTTATATCTGCCTATCGGTTTACCATTTCTTGGGTGTATTGGAGCATACGATCTGTCACCAAATATTTTCTCAATCCGGTATGGGCCTTTCCATAGCATATATAGCTTTTTAGTCTTCTTTCCTAACAAATCTGACTTGTCGAACGATTTCACTAGAACTAAGTCGCCGACCTTTGGTTCCCAAATCTTCTTATACCGCAGTTTCTTTGCGTTTCTTTTCTCTACTTTTTCCATTATTCTTTTAACAGCATTCTGGATCCGTTCTCGATCTGTCTCGGTCGTCACTTGTATACTTTCCGGAACACCTTCTATTATTGGTTCCGGTGTTAAATTCCTATGCAATTGGATAGGAGCATATCCTGTGGTTAAATTGACTGAATTATTGAATATAAACTCAATATAGTTGATGTGGTCTGGCCAGGTAGTCTGTTTCAATGAACAAAGGACTCGGAGATGAACACCTAGGTCTTTCATTACGCGCTCGCTTGGATTAGAGCACGGATGGTACGACGTTGTATTATAGATACGAATTCCGGCATCTTCAATGGTGTGCACGAATCGTCTTCCATGGTGTATGGACGCGTTATCTACTAATAGTGCTTTCATCTTCCCGTATTTGACTATATAGTCTTTCACTATTTTATTCGCGCATGCTGCACTTGTTAATTTCTTGAGAGGGTATATTTTCACAAATTTCGACATCACGTCGATAAGTACAAATAAATATTTTAATCCTCCTCTTCCTGCAGGGAGTGGACCATATGCATCCGCTGCAACTAATTCTAATGGTTCCTTCCTGGTGATGGATACAGGGGGTCGATCTATCTTATAATTTAATGATTTTGCCCTCTGGCAGATGTCACATGTAGATATAAAGGTCCTAACTTTCTTGCCTAATCTAAATATGTATAAATGGTTGCTTATGGAAATCATTGTCTTCTCAACGCCAGCATGTATAAGAGCTGTGTGGTAAGCAGAAATCACTAACTCTTCCATCGCTGCGGGTATATATGCTTTCCAAACAGGTTTGGAAACACCCTGTAACTTATACAATACGTTATTTAGCACTCCGTATTTCTGTGAATTTGCTTGATCTATGGGCAATGCCTTTTCCATAATTTGTTTTAATTTCCAATCCTGGCGTTGTAATTCCGCCAATCTTCTCATCTCCTTTGTTAATTTTATACTGAAGGTTACATCCATCTTTAACAATGGTAATTCTGTACCATTACTACTGATATTTTCTGGAAGATTCCCCTGTGGCTTTATACGTGAAAGCATGTCACTAAAGATGTTAAGACTTCCCTGTATATGTTTAATCTCTGTGTTGTAAGCCATGATCTCGTGGATATATCTCGCAATTTTTGTACTGGTCAATTTGCAATTTCGTATAAATGATAGGCTGATATGATCGGTGAATATCACAATCCTTTTATTATATATATATTGTCTAAATTTACAAATGGCATAATAAATAGCCGTAATTTCCTGTTCTGTTATGCAAGCAATTTTTTCTGTTTTCGTTAACCCTCGGGAGGCTGTGGCTATGACCTTTAATTCTCCAGTCGGTGTCTCTTGGGCTAAAATAGTTCCTAACGCCACCATGGAGGCATCCGTGTATATGAGATAAGGTAAATCTGGATCAGGCCATTTCAATAATACGGATTCACTGAAGAGTTCTTGTAATCTTTTAAAAGCATTTTCTTCTACCATAGTCCATCGCCATTTTCGATTTTTTTCCAGTAGTGCTCGCAACGGTGCGGCTTCCTTTGCATAGTTTATCAGGAACCTTGATTGGTACCCAAGTACACCCAGATAACGTTTTACTTGTTTTGGTGTCTTAGGTCGTGGTATTTTCAAAATGGCTTCCACTCTTTCTGGATCAGGAGCTATATTTTCGCCTGTTATGATATATCCTAAATATTTAACTGATTCCTGGAAAAATTTACATTTGGCCCAATTCAGTGTTAATCCAGCATTTGCTAGCCTTCCGAGCACTAAATCCAAATATGTAAGGTGATCTTCCACTGTTCTACTGCATATCAATAAATCATCTACATACTGTGACACATATGTTTCCCTTTGCGTGTTGAGTATTTTCTGCATCGCCCGTAGTAATGCGCTTCCAGAATTAATTAGTCCAAAGCAATTTCTTGTAAACTGGTACTGATATCCTCCGTGCAAAAATGAGGTATATTGCCTTAACTCAGGTTTCAACTTAATTTGCAAAAATGAGTTGGTCACATCTAGTGAAATAAAATACCTTTGTGCCCCAATACCGGCCAAAATTTGCTCTATTGCTGGGGTTCGAAAATTATCCGGAACAATATATTGGTTTATATGACGTCCATCTATCGTCAGTCGTACTGTTCCATTTGCTTTTCTGACTATACATAGGGGACCTATAAATTTTGATGTAGATATCTCCAGAATTCCATCTTCCAACATTTCCTGTATTTTAAGGTTCACTGCCTCCTGTAAATCCAATGGAATAGGTCTGCACTTATATTTGAATGGGGGAACCTCATGTATCTCGAATTCATACTCAAAATCACTATAGGTCCCAGTGTGTTCCGAAAATACATTTCTATGTTTACATAAAATGTTATAAAGAATCTCTTTTTGGTGGTCGTTAAGTAGGTTCGAGTTTGCTACTGTTTCTCTTATTCTATAGGTCATGTTTACGTTATTTTCGACTACCTGGAAATCATCTGGTAGGGTAATTATCTCCTGTTCACCTGCTTCTGCCTGCCCAAGTCCGTATGACGTCATCTCTAAAAGCCCTTCTCCTCCAGCTATATACTCATCCTTATCATAGTTTCTCATCTCTTCTGCTTCTAATGGATTCATCTTAACTAGCTCCATCCCTCCTATTCGTATAAATTCTACAAAAAATGTTTCTCCATCTATTTCTTTTTCTTCATCTGTCAATCTTATCTCATTTTCTGCTTCCCTTGAGCTAAACGGAACTTTAACTATGACGTCTTTAATTTTGATTTCCAAGGCTTCCATTTGATAATTCAACTTAGCTTGAAGCGCATACAACACGTCATTACCCATAATAATGTCTACAGATAGCCTATTAATAACAAAACATACAAATTCTATTGTATCCTCCCCAATGGTGACTTTCAAAAGCATTTGTGTATTAATCTTTTGTTTGGCGCGACCTACCGCCAGAGTACAATATGCACTTTTCACGGGCAATGTTTGCAATTTCATTCCATTGTTTTTAAGTGATAAAAGAATGCTTGACTTATAGCTGAAACTGAGGATCCTGAATCTATGGTAATGTGCCATTTTTCTTTGTTTATTATTGCAGCAATACGTGGAGCATCTCTCACTTCTTGCAATTCTGTTAAGTGATTGTTTATTTGAGTACTGTTTACTATTTCTGTTTCTGTTTCATTCTGTACCACCCTACTCAGAGCTGTGTCCCTGTTCAAATTAAGAACTAGCGTGTTCATCCGGGTCCGATGCGGGACGTCTTCTATCGCACCCTGGAGTCGTTTCCCGTCTGCTGTGTCGTATCTGGCCTTTCATCCACCTCGGGCGCCGCGTCCCTCGGTGTGGGTGGAGGAGAACGCACCCATTCTCTTGAGAGAAGTTGATTCCTCTGTCTTACTTCAGGTCTGTCTGTATTGTTCTCTCTACCAGCGTCATGTGGTTGATACTGTCTATTAGCTTCTGGTAGTCGGAACGTCGGTCTTGCATTCCCTCTTCGAAGAAATGGGGGGTGACCCCTATTTCCATTCCTAGTTACATGTACATATCTTATAGAGAAATTATATGAATTTGAATTTGGTGGTCCCTGTCTCCCTCTATTGTTGTTAGGGAATTCCCTCGGGACGTGGGCATCGTATCTTTGACGAGTAGCCATATGGTTTGTGTTAAAATTTCGGGGATTGTGTGCCCTTTCCCCGTCATGATTATTATTATTCCACGGTCTGTGTGGATTTCTCACTGGCATTCGATTCTCATGTCTACTTTGTGAATTCTGCGTCCCAACGCTTTGTAAAGCTGTTAATAATGTAATTGCCTCTCTCAATGTCTGAGGTCTTGCTACCACCATGTGATTTCTAATGTTCTCAGGAAGGTGGGGCGTGAGAAGAGAAATCAGTTCGGCTTCCTGTAATGGAGGTTGTAGATATTTACTTATTTGCGAATACCTCAGGAAATAATCAGTAATAGACTCTCCATTATTACCTTGGTATCGGCCATTTGTTATCTGATCCCTTACTTGGTATTGGACATTGGCGTTCCAATACTTTTCTAGGAAAGCTGTTTTGAACAACTCGTAGCTGCATCCTTCTCCCACAGTTACTCGTAGCCAATTAAGTTCGGCAGATTGTAACGCCCTTTGAACTATTATCATCTTATATTGCTCGGGTACACCTCTGATGACAAAATACTTTTCTAAGTCGGCCAAAAATTGTACTGCGTTGTCATTGCGACAATTAAATTTCGGGAGGGGCAATTCGCTTAGAAAATTCATGTGCACTGGTGGATACATATTTACGTTTTGCATATTTACTTCGCTATTATTGCTGTTTTGAGGAGAGACAGAAGGGGCGCTAACCTGTTCGTTCTGCCTCTCTCCATTGTGTGTATGTATAGAACAATTGGAACTCTCATGTACCTGCCCTTGCTGTCCCAGCTGTAAGCCAGTTACAGTATCTCTGATTTGAGATATCTCGCTTACTGTTTCCCTCAACATTTGTGTATTTTCTGATTGAATATTTGCTACACGTGCTACTTTTTCTTTTAACTTCTCCATGTCAGCTGCTATACTATTGTTTACAGTGTCAAACCGGTCATTTATCTCTTGTACAAAAGTTACCTGTGTCGTGGTCAGTTCATCTAATCTTATTCTCTCCTTATTAATTTCCTCCCCTATTCTATTTTCTACTCCTGCAACGAGAGATTTGGTAGCTTCTAGGTCACTTCTTATAGTACCTACTTCTCGCTGCAGGGCCTCTTTTACAGACTGGATTTCCCCTGTTATTCCTTGAATTCTGACAGTGATTCTAGTTTCTGTTTCTTTCCCTTGGCTTGTAATTTGACTTACTAATTTAGCTTCTAGTGTTTGGTACTGTCCTACTAATTTAGCTTCTAGTGTTTGGTTCTGTTCTATTAATTTAGCTTCTAGTGATTGGTTCTGTTCTACTAATTTAGCCTCTAGTGATTGACTCTGAATAGTCATTTGCGCCATGAGTTTCTGGAGCATCTCTTGTAGATTTTCCATTACCCCAGGATTGTCACTTCTCCTATTTACATTTAAGCTACTTACACCATTTACACCCTCATCTACTGATCCTATAACACTGCTTTCCATTGTCTCTTCGTTAACAACTTCTAACTCTTTCTCTGTCTCCATAACTATTTGTTCCCCAGAATTTTCCATTTTAAATTTATTCTGTACGATCTTCTTATTTCTCAAAAGCATTGAACTTCTCCTTTAAATTTTCTAATTTCCCTTCCAAAATACTTATTACTAAGACATTACATAGATATTGATCTCAATGAATGATATTACATTTACAAGAAAAATAAATTGAGTATGTGTAACTCACAGTTCTGTTGTACGGCTGTGGTGTTTATGTGATGTCTTTACCAATTTTTTTTCGTGCTGCTCGTCGTCTAGTAGGCTCAGTTCTGTTGTACGGCTGTGGTGTTTATGTGATGTCTTTACCAATTTTTTTTCGTGCTGCTCGTCGTCTAGTAGGCTCAGTTGATGTCGAAAGAACTTGAACTTCTCTCTTGGTTGGGGGAAAATTTTACTTGTTAGTTGTTTTTGCCGTCTTCTTCGTAGTCTCTGCTGTCCTCATCGTAGTTGTCGTCGTCGGTCTTCTCACTTCTCCTCGTAGTCATCCTTCGTCGTCGTTCTTCTCACTTCTCCTCGTCGTTGTCGTCGATACATTTCACCCATTTCCTACAATTCGAAGCCCCACGTTGGGCGCCATTATGCGGCATACCCGCATATCAGATATCAATTGGTTGGTGTTTACTTTTGATTTGGGTCCTAATTGGAGCTATGAGATCTCTTATCTTCAGGTGAATGGTTGTAGGAAATGGATTTGTTGTTTGTTGGCTGCTCAGTTGTCTCAATAATACACTGGTTCGTTGCAAAAATGATTTAATTTAATTCTCACTAAGTTCGTTGATTCAGATTGATTTGTAGCGGTGACCACCTGTTACTAAACTTCCTAACAGAATTCTCTTACTTCTTTATACGGCGAATACTTTGCTATTATAAAATTCTTCTGCTGCCTCTCTTACGCTGGTTGCATTATTCTTGACTTCCCTACATTTCGGACTTAGAAATCTTTGCTACTTCTTCTTCACGCGCACTAACACATCCTTCCCCTCGTAGTATGACTGTTGAAGTGAATTTTTCTTACGCTGGTTGCGTTATTCTTGACTTCCCTACATTTCGGACTTAGAAATCTTTGCTACTTCTTCTTCACGCGCACTAACACATCCTTCCCCTCGTAGTATGACTGTTGAAGTGATTTTCATTTCGGACTTAGAAATCTTTCCTACTTCTTCTTCACGCGCACTAACACATCTTTCCCCTCGTAGTATGACTGTAGAAGTGATTTTTCGTCTACTCTGCGATTCAGTTCGTACTTTATTCTGATCCCTACTCTAACTCTTATCACATGACCAAAATAACTCACCCTTCTCCCCATCTCTCAAATCTTACAGTATTATTGGTTTCTCATTTTATTTCGATTTTTCTTTATTGGTTAGCAAAACTCATCGAACTCATTGACGTTACATCCCACCGTGAGTTGGGTCACGCCTACCCTGGGCTCTTTGTAACGGTATACATCGTTATCACCTCAGCAAAGTAAATCCTTTTAGGTCTTACGCTTGACCGCATCTTGAAAACCTTATTGTTCCTACACATTCTTGGTTATAGTTCTCAGACATTGAACCTTTCCTTAAACAAAGAGGCTAACGGTCACCTCTTCCTGTCTCCGACTTGTGTTCAGATTTTACAGAAATATTTTCTCTCCCTTACATGGATTTTAGCATGTTAGTTGTCTTAAATTATATTCCTCCCATCTTATTCTTAATTAAACCGCTATTTTAATCATTACTCTAATTTCATTCTAATTTCATATTAATATAACAATATTTTATATTAGTTTAGCAAAGCATTTTTTATTAATTTATCTTCTTCTTTTAATTCTCGTGATTTCGATTAATTCGCCACCTCCTAATCGCTGTCTGATACTGCGGTTACATGATGATGATGATGGTGATGGTGATGATGATGATGATGGTGATGATGGTGATGGTGATGATGGTGATGATGATGATGATGATGATGATGATGATGATGATGATGATGATGATGATGATGATGATGATGGTGATGATGGTGATGGTGATGATGATGATGATGATGATGATGATGATGATGATGATGATGATGATGATGATGATGATGATGATGATGATGATGATGATGATGATGATGATGATGATGATGATGATGATGATGATGATGATGATGATGATGATGATGATGATGATGATGATGATGATCATGATGATGATGATGATGATGATGATGATGATGATGATGATGATGATGATGATGATGATGATGATGATGATGATGATGATGATGATGATGATGATGATGATGATGATGATGATGATGATGATGATGATGATGATGATGATACTTTGTTACGCGCACTAACCAATTAGTCAAGCTTCCTCTTGATTACGGTCTTTTAAGCAAAATACATGCTGTATTCCTGATGGATATCCTCTCCGGAATAGCCATCCAGGAACGCTCAAATGGAGACGGGATAACGACCTAAGCCAAGTGTTGGTGGAGTCATGAAGACAGCATCGAAAAAAATTGCTCACCGAGTGCTACTTGTATTGGATATTTTTATTGGATATGTTGTTATTAATTAGTGTTCCCCAACATTAAGTCATATCCGATGATGAATAAAATAAATGAAATAATACTAAGATGAACCCAGGGTACATAGAGCTTAGAGCTACCCTATAATTATCTTCGACGATAAGAGAAAACCCGATAGAAATACTTATCAAGATATAACTCAGCCTGACCGAGATCTGAACATGGACTTACCGTAGGTATACTGGAGTCAGACCATGAATCAGTTACTGTAACAATAAAATAAAAATTAGCTAAAAGCTACATATACGTATACTTTCTTAAAAACGCCAGTTAAAGAAGACAAAAATATTTTCTAATTTATGGTTATAATGGAAAAAATATTGTACACTGTTTAAGTTAATGATTGAGCTGTACCAGAGTAAACTTATTTGAAAACTGGTATACAAATGGAACAAAATCTATGTACATTTCTTATTATAAAATGAAAGCTGTATACGTGGTAAAAGCGTAAATACCAAAGAATAGCTAGTATCACCAGCCAACAGAAAGCAGCTGCAATAGCGCTGTCTTGTAGACGCATTGTATCCGAATACAGTCTCTGGGTAGTGGTATTCTCAGCATGAGTTTGTAAGGCATCCTCAAACTCAGACGGCGGTGGAGTAATGTGTTCAACCCCCGACAAGTTGGGTGATGGGAGACTGTTTACTCTAACGGCAATGCCTGGGTAGCTCGTGCTACGTTCTGATATTGATGGACCTGTCAAGAGAGGCGCTGGTGTACGAGGGCCTGCGGCATCTTGCACAGATGAGGATCCACAACTCTGGACAACCTAATCTCAGCTTTACCTCGCTTGAAGGCGATTCATGCTCTACTGGAACTGTCCTTCGTCTTGTTTTTCGTACATAATACTGTGCATATGCAATTTTACTTATTATGTGTTTCAAACGGGAAGGGTTTGGGAGTCCAGCTAATCAGATGATGTATCACACTCAGCGTTGCCAGCTTGTTACCCCACTCCCTTTATATTTACCACTCTCTCGCACACTCATACAGCATGCAGGTATGCCTGGCGCAGACGTAACGGTAAGAAAATTGTATTTTACAATGATGCAGTTGCCAAAATCAAAATTGGAAAAAGCATTTTCGCAAATTATGTATATTTTTAAATACTATAACTATAATTATAGTTTATGAATTACCTGTTCTTCTATTTCAATGGAACTGCCAGTGGCTCATCCATATCGCTGTCAATGTCAGTTTCGTTAAGAGAAAATTCGTCATTATCACTGTCTCCACCGTCTCAGTCTTGCAAATTTATGATTATAGGTTCCAAAATCTCTTCACGTGCTATTTCTTTCTTAAAATCGTCTTCTTGAAGGCTTTCTGCATGCCTTACGCAGTTTTCCCAGTTCTGTTGTGTTACCTTGTCAATTTCTTCGCGAACAAGTCGTTCAACGTCCGTCAGTTTAAAAGTATTATTTCTGTTTGCAACCCCCCCTTTTTATTTGAGCCCACACCAACTCAATTGATTATATTGGCAGTGGTAAGGTGGGAGGCCTATTACCTCGTGTCCCATTTCAATTGCAAGTTGATCCAACTGATACACTTTTTCGGTGTTTTTAAATGGAAGTACTCTTTGCAAAAATCATTTTTAGTTTCTGTTTCCGAAAATTCAACTCCCGTTTTTTTGTAACCATTCAACAATTTCGCTTTTTTCTGCTGGCCGAATTTGGTATTTTATTTGCAATAACCGAATGATACGGTGCATTATCCATTATAAAAATGTTTTCCCCTTCTAAATAATGTAAGAATCTGTTAAGAAACCCTTCTTTAAATGTAGCAGCTTTCATCTCTTCGTGACAGTCTGAGGTACTTTTGGAGAGAAAAATCCATTTGCTTTCTGGCAGGAACCCTGTCTTAGTAGATCCAGCATGACAAATGATGAGCCAACTGCCTTTTCCAACAGGCCAACCATTTTTGAGGAGTCTTGCCAGATTGACTTTTGAGTGTGTGTTTTTATTTACCCATGTCTCGTGTAAGTAAAATATGTCTCGCATCACCAGAATGTCTAATTTCATGCATTTTGCGTAAGAATTATAATCTTGCCGCAACAATGTCACTCCTCTCCATTAAAAATTGACGCCCATCATTTGTCTTTCTGTGCCTGAACCCTAATCCCCGCAAAATTCTAAAAGTTGATTTTAAACTACTGTATGACATATTGGTTTTAAGAGCACAAGCTATTTTCTGTATAGTTGGAAATTCACCTTGGTCATAAAACTCGAACACAGTTCTACATACAACGTCCTTGTCAAAGTCACTTAAATTTGTAACCCTCTTCGGAGGACGAACATGTTTCCTGGGCGACAAAAACACCTGGGAATCACTGGGATCAAATTTGTTCTTGCCTCTCCTCAAATGCCGGATACACTGGTTTTGCCTACAACACACACTTCAGCAGTAAGCCGTTGAGAATTTTTAAAATCGAGCTGATATCTATATTCCTAATTGCTCAATTTTTTTAAGAACGTGTACACCTTAAAAATAATATTTCGAGCCTGACTTTGCAATACCTGCCTTTCTTACACGCCACTAAACTCACCGCTAGAAGCCATTGCACTATTTAACTCTTACTCTACTGTTGTGTAAAGAACAACTGAATGATATTGATCTGAACTCTTCAGGGTTTATAAACACTTATTATTCAGCATTCATTCATAAACAAAGCATACAGCATTCCACAAGCTAACAGGAAATGAAGTGTTTGCCCTTTCTCGAATTTAACACCTTGATTTATTCACAGTAACTCTTTTATCACGTCATGCCAGTAGTTTAAATTTCAGTTCTGAGTAATTAAAGGTATAGGAACATACATACTCACCAACCAATTTGACCTCTGTAGAGTAAATAGAGATTACGAACCATTCATAAACAAAGATATAATGTGGTCAGACACGTTCTGCCAAGGCAGCAGGAAATTTATTGTTTCCTCTCGCTCGAATTGGTTTATTCGAAGAAATTCTTTTATCACGTCATGTCAAACATTTACATTTCAGTTCTGAGTAATTACAAATATACGTACAAGCATATATGCCAACCAATAATAATATACATAAAGTGCTTACGTCGCGATTTATTGTTATAATACAGGTAATAGTGGTTTATTTACTTGTATTAGAAAAACTACTTGAGCTAAAATTATGGGGTTTTCATGCTTATGTTAGATGCATTACTCTCTACTTGCCACATGGATCAGTTTTAGCAAAATCTAAATTTTTGTCTTAGCGCGAATAGTATTTCATACAGATGCCCGCCTCGGTAGCGTAGATGGTAGCGTGTCTGCCTCACGTTCAGGAGGTCCCAAGTTGGAATCTCGATGAGGATGAGTTACCTGAATAAGGCTTTCCCGGTGTTTTCCCTTATCCTAAAAGACGAATGTCGGGTAACCATGGACCCCGGACGCAATTGAGCATCATTTCATCCATTCCATTCATCGTCCGATAAGACTTAACGTTGGAGGACGTAAACGACTATATATAGAGTGATTAGGTTGGCGCTCGTCACACACCACTTAGCGGGAATGCAATACGACAACACCGCAGGGCTCCGATTGGTTGCTCACCTAGTGGCGCTCAAGGACAAACTCGTTCCCATTTGAAACATATTACGATTTTCAGTTAGAAAAGCACATGAAAAGACGTTTAAGAATGAATCTGTAGAACATGTGCTTCATAATTTATTTAACTTTGTATGAATTACTTGTAGAAAAATGAGCAGAATATGTGAGAGTACCTTGAATTTATATTTCTGAATATATATATATATATATATAAATTTTGTATGAACCTTTTGTGGAAAATTGAATGTATTACGTAAAGTGAAAGCGAGTAGAAATTCAATATGAATGTTTGGAAAGGTCTGAAAAGGTAGAATCAGATTGAAAAAATCAACCATAGCCAGGATTTGAACCACGAATCTCCCGGTCTCCATTCGGTTGCTCTTAACCGCTTATGTAAGTGTTCAATGAGGTGACAAAAGATGTAAATCTAGTACTTAATTAGTATTTGCATTTCCTAATTTTTCAGCTGTTCAAAAACATTGAATTTCAAAATGCCGCAAGCAATTGTTTTTCTATATAAAAGTGAGAAGAGATTTTTTTTTTTTTTTTTTTTTTTTGTAATGTTACGTCCTCCAACGTTAAGTCATATCGAACGATGAATGGAATGGGTGAAATGATGCTCATATGAGCACAGGGTCCATAGAGGTTAGAGTTACCCGACATTCGCCTTTCAGTATAAGGGAAAACCCCGGAGAAAACCTTATCCAGGTAACTCACCCTGTCCGAGATTCGAACTCGGGACCTCTTGAACGTAAGGCAAACTCCCTACCACCACGCTACCGAGACGGGTAACGTATATCATATAAATACACAACTAATTTTATTCTTACTTGTATTCATGCGTTGATCTTCATAGGAAATAGTTTAACCACTTCTTTCTTTCGCCCATCAAATAAGGCTGTTTGGTTTAAGAAAGAATAAAGCGTGACGATAAAACATCACAAACTTCACAATCACTGCACAGGACAGCTGAGAGATTTTTTTGGGAAATTCATATAGCACTTAAGTGTAAAATGCATGCTTTGTCTTCTGGAACGTGGGAATTTTTTTTATTTTATTCTTATTTTATTTTTCCCCGTCAAGTATGCCCGTAATTGCCAGCGTCACTCTGAAAAGGAAGGGTGCTTTTGTAACCCTCTCTGGCGCTCTATTGACTGGCGAATGCTGCGTATTGAAACGATTTTAACAAACATTTTTATTTCTCTCAATAAACAGTCCTTTTCTCTATTCGATGCTTCATGTATGCTTATTTAAACTCTCTGTTTCTCTCTGTGAAGTAATTGTGAGAATGCCACAATGGGGGTATAGGTAGAAGCTTTCGTTAATGAATGTGAATTCAATGGCTTTTTTCTATATAAGGATGCTCTTAAAAGCATCTATTTTATAGTGAGAATTCTTCACTCACCTTTTAAAAATTCAGTCACAAGTGAACGTATATTTCTATGTCTCTACAGTTTATTTCCTGTAACTACGTGTCTCTCTGTATGCGAGGCCAGGCGTTATCTTGGTAAAGAATCATGCGTTTTGTTGTACAGTTGGTAGGAAAATAAAAAGTAATGACATAACGCCATCTATAGGATTTGAATGTGTCATTGCCACAATACATATTTTTATACTCTATTGATTCAATCTCTTTCAAAGACGGTTATCATATGAAATTATCTTCCTATGAATGAATGAGTTTAGTAAAATAGAATATTTTAAGCTTGTAGCTTGTAATCTTTTAAGTTCTCAATGTACTCCACCCCACCTTTCTCTCTCGCTCTCTCTCTCTCTCTCTCTCTCTCTCTCTCTCTCCTCTCTCTCTCTCTCTCTCTCTCTCTCTCTCTCTCTCTCTCTCTCTCTCTCTCTCTCTCTCTCCTCTCTCTCTCTCTCTCTCTCTCTCTCTCTCTCTCTCTCTCTCTCTCTCTCTCTCTCTCTCTCTCTCTCTCTCTCTCTCTCTCTCTCTCTCTCTCTTCAAGTCTCTTTCGTTTATCCATTTCATATCACGCCTTTTCCACTAAAGTATGAAAGCTTTTCACTTTTCTTCAAAATCTCTCTGTCCCTCTCTTCTTGACCCATCAACATTACGGTACACATGCTGATAAGGGATTGGTTCTGATTTGGTGGTTTTTGAGTTCGATGGGGATGGACTGCAAGGAATTGTAAGATTCTTTAAATATTTCGACATGCTTAGGTCCATGTAAACTTAGTGGAATGAACGATTTAACGTCAAGGACAGAATAGAAGAGTGTAAGGTACGCGTATTCTTCTATTGGAGCTTGGTATAACAGTTCTGTCCTTGAGAGGGGTGTGATAGGGTGAGGAATTTTAATACATGTTTGGATTTTTTTCGCTATCTTGCTCTGCCATCTTGTGAAACCTAAAAATTATACGTTCCCAAGAAAAAAAAAAAACCTCACAGGTGTGGTCTACGAATCCTAACAGATCTAAGAGAGTAAGTAGATGTACACAGAACAAAAAAGAATTCTTCAATTGCATTTTGTTTTCGTGAAAACAATAAAACCTTGAGAAACTTGTGCGTTTTGAGAAAACAGTAATGCTTATAACGCGATCCGGTGGCGGCGAAACAGCAGGGGGTCCGGAACACCTGGTAAACTGAGTAGCAGCTGTCAAACCGTCGTTATTCCCCTCTTGCATCTCTGACAAGTCAGCGGGGAGAATGATTGATTGATGGGTGGAAGGGGAGGTGATTAAGAGTTGATAGGAGTGAACTGTCCCCATTAACTTCGAGTATTTAACCTATGGTTTTCCCTTGTCACTGGCGAAAGTGCTTTTGTACTCTTTTAATTAACATCGTCCAACGTTGTCATATCGAACGATGTATTAAATAGGTGGAATGGTTCTCAAAGGAACCCAGGTCTGTGGAGTTTAGAGTTACTCAGGATAAGGAAAAACCCCGGAGAATCCCTCATCCAGACACCTCCAAGATTTGAACTCGGGACCTCTTGAACGTGAGCCAGACACGCTACAGATACGGGCGGAAAATGTTGGGATGAATAATTCTCTACTGCGCAGATTCTTTTGTTTGCTTGCTTTCTTTCTCACTTTACTCCTTTGTCATCTTACAGATTTTATTGGCGGGTAGTTCCGGTGGGTACGAATAGATGGTACGGGTGTTTGGGCTTTAGAAATCTTCTTTCCTGATCCAGACCACTAGAGTCACTTCGCGGCCCTCTCCCTGGATGATGCTGAGAAGCTTTGTCGGTATGGCGGATGACAATCTCTCCAAATGATAGGGACTTCAGTGCGTTTGTGGGCTTCATGGCAGCACTCTCTGCCGACCTGTGGACTCCCTTTGCCTTATTCTTTCCTCCTATTGGATTGGTAGTCCACAATAGGTCTTTGCCAGGTCGCTGTGGACGAAGTGTCCTTTAACCAAATCACATCACCACAAGGGAAATGTAACGCAACTGTTAATTTATTTAACCCCCCCCCCCTATTTCAGTGAAAACAACCCATTTACGAAACTGAAGTACCAAATACAATTAAGCTGTTTTTGGATTTTTAGGGTGTCACTGTTATCTTCTTTAACAAGGTTTGACGAAACCATCCTTGGTCTTTCAGCGCCCAACTTAAAATGTGTAGCATCGCAAAGATGCAATGGATGGTTTGTTCCATGGGTCTTTGCATTTAAGAATTCTCTATAAAACGTTGTATCCTTTGCCCTGCCAAGTTTCATCCTGTAAATATAACTATCGGAATCTAAATACGAAATGAGAAAGATAGATCCAGGTTTGGAATCAATAATCAATGAATTGTCTGAGAGATATCTCATTAATGGGAAACGTTAGTACGTAATATGTTAAAACATATACAGAGTACAACTTGAAACATTACATTCATTATCTGAATATGGCAAACAAAATACTATCTGTGTATTCACGTAAATCAGGAACACAGGAAAGGCACATTGATACACTTAAACTGATTTGCAAATCGGATTATATGAGCCCCAAATGCATAAATGGATTTGAAAGATACTACCCAAATAAAACTGATAATTTAAAACTTCTCCATTTACCAACGTAAACAGAACTGCAATACATAATAATCACACAGTTATTAAAACAACAAAAATATACAACAAAAAATGTACTCGTAACTTAGATCCATTACGTTTGCACCATTAGTTGTAGAAGTAAGCATAACAAACACACAATCACTATTGTAACGCAGCGGCTATAGCGCAAAGTTACCGGAGGTGGGCGCTGGGCAGTTGCATACCGTAAACAAGATAAGCCGCACGCTGAACAAACTCTCGGCAAAATTTGAACTAAGAGAAAGAGAAAATTATTGAAGTAACAACTGAGAAGGGTATGGAGCCACAATATTGACCATCTAAAGGCAAAATTTAAAACTATTGCCGAGATCTTTATCTAAGCTGTTTAAAACACGGGAGCAAAACATGTACTAATTTCCCCGTTCCGCAGCAGCAGACCGGAAAGAGAAGCCGAGAGACTATATTCCTTTAAACCTTGGTGACGTAGACCGGAACTCACGTCTTAGATGCAGAAACTAGATACGAAGAAAATAAACTTAAACTAAAGAATCAGGGAATTAAACTAAAAAATGTTTTTATGTGGCGAAACAAGTCAGCACAGTTTTAAAACATGTTATGCTTTTATTGCTAAGTAATGAATTGTGCCATATACTGTCTGCCCACCACAAGAAGTGAGGACAGAAGAATGTGTAACGTAATCAGTTTTGCAAGTGTTTATACTCGACTTCCGGATATAATAAAGCATGCTAGGTTAGTGTAAATTACACAGTGCTGTCACACAACTCTCCCATGCATAGTACCTATCGCTGCAGTTACTGAAACGAGCATTAGATCTGGCAGCATGGGTGACTCATATGCAATGTCATACACTTATTTCGTAGTAAACAGATCTACTAACAGAGCAGGTAAACCTCTCCCCTTTACTTCCCGCTTGCCTTCTTGTGGCAGCAGACAATGCCGAGCAAGGTGGCCCAGGTTGTAGTATCTGTGACTCGAATTTGGGAGGCCGCAGGTTTGATCCTTGTGGTCAACCTTGGTAATCCGGGATTTTTTATGAGTTTCACTGGGTCACTAGGTGAGTGCTGGGAAGGTTAATTATAT
>CM060950.1:74249320-74266820 GCA_030765055.1 Mantis religiosa | reverse complement strand
TAATAATAATAATAATAATAATAATAATAATAATAATAATAATAATAATAATAATAATAATAATAATAATAATAATCATAATAATCATAATAATAATCATAATAATCATAATAATAATCATAATAATAATAATAATCATAATAATAATGATAATGATGATGATAATGATAATGATGATGATAATGATAATGATAATAATGATAATGATAATGATAATAATGATGATGATAATGATAATAATAATAATAATAATAATAATAATAATAATAATAATAATAATAATAATAATAATGATGATGATGATGATGATGATGATGATGATGATGATGATGATGATGATGATGATGATGATGATGATGATGATGATGATGATGATGATGATGATGATGATGATGATGATGATGATGATGATGATGATGATGATGATGATGATGATGATGATGATGATGATGATGATGATGATGATGATGATGATGATGATGATGATGATGATGATGATGATGATGATGATGATGATGATGATGATGATGATGATGATGATGATGATGATGATGATAATAACCTGCAGTTACGCAACCAGCCAACGCAATTTTCGCATGTTACTATATGGTACTGCCTGTTGTAGAACGAAACCAACTTGTAGAGCTCTTGTACGAATGTTTATTTTGGTTAAAAAAAATCTGAGTCAAACTTTCAGGAACAGGTCTAAAGTGTGTGTTTGTGTTTCGGTAATTAAGGAAACAGGTTGTTATGGTGACAGAATTTCCCCGTTGTGAAATCAAGGATCTCTCTTTCTCTCTCTTTCTCTTTCTCCTTCTGTCTGTCTGTCTATCTCAACCAGCATGCTATATTTTAAGTTTCACGTCAAAGATGAAGGTATTAGTGACGATAGTGACGCTATTGACAAATAAGTCTATTCAGTACCCCTTGAAATACCAAGAGAAAAATTTTACGCAGTAATCCTCTAAGTGCCCGTAGTCCAAAACAACCTTAAGTTATTTAGCTATCAAATTGGTTTCAGTAATTTGAGTCCTAGACAAAAAGTGTATGAACAGACAAAACATAATTGGGATGTAAACACTGACATGTAAGAGCTGATTTTCTTCTCACTTCTTTGAGATGGCAACTTAACTCGTAGCTTTACAATACGTGGAAAATGTAAAATAGCAAATGTTTTCACGAGTTAGGCTATCCGCCCTATTTTTCAGTTCTATAAAGCTCAGACTAGTGTAATCGCCCCTCATCAGAGTTGTCCAAACAAGGACAGTTTCAGTTAGCAAACAGGGTATATGTTTGAATAGATGGGAAGGCACGGGAATGTAACACAGAAACTTTTACAATTTTGCAACATTTGCAATATTCCGGTTATGCTAAATTCAGGATACCAGAAGTTCTTAGAGCATTATGAAAGCAGTTACATTAAGCCCAAGTTCAAGTAAATGATACTTGTGCAAAGTGACCAAAGGAGAGTCGGAATATTAAATGAGGCAGAACACTACAACATGGGGATATCACAGAGGACATAATCATCAAATGCCACATTTAGTGGAGTGATGTGACAACTTTCACATTACACGAAATCCTACATTAGAAACTATGGAACCCTAAAGGAGATCCACCCATCTAGGGACAATTTTAGTGTACATGCGCATTAAGTCTAATCCTTAACTATTTGTATATAATAGTAAATATAAATCTCCAGAATCAATCAACGGGACCTGTAGACTTTTCTGTTGCAAAGGGAAACACAATTATAATTTATTTTAATGTATTAAAATGATATCAATTTGAATGTATTTTATAATGAAGAATTATACTCAAAGTGCTCCTTCGAAAACTAGCATAAATTACACACACCATTGTAAGAAAAGTTGTTCTCTTTACGTAGGACACTTAGTACGAGTTGTTTAAAATGAACACTTCAAAAAACATAATTTTGGCTGGCCCCGTAGTTCAGTCGGTAGAGCACTGCCGGCCGTGCTAGGGTCCCGGCGGTGGGGTTTGGGACTTTTCTCCGACCAAGATAATTCCCCATCTTCCCCAGGGTCTGGAAGTATGCATGAGAGTGCGAATGTGTGCGTGATATAATGACTAAAAACCCAACGAATACGAGTTAACACCTTCGATATGTTCCAAAAGAGAACGGCCAGCGATATGACCGTAGCAGTATGGAACAAAGAAAAACAAACAATTTTATTCCTAGGTATATTCAGACTCCAATGAAGGCCGGGTCATCTCCTAGCTAGGTGCCGATGCTTCGCTCATCCTGTCGTTCTTCTAGATTTTTGTGCGCTTTCTCATTACAAGAGTAGGAAAAGCATTCGATGTACAACGTAACCTTACTGTTTCCATCTGAAAATATAACTTATCTGTTACTTCCCAAGTGCCACGTCGAAACTCCATAAGACAGTGCTGCAACTCATGAAATAACTTCGCTGGCACCAAACAGCGATTCATCGTCTTCATTCTTTCCCTAATGGTCCTGTTATTTTTCTGCTTCAATTTTACATTATAATCTTATCCTGCTTCATTCTCATTTTCTTCCTGTTCGCTGATATCTCTACTGTCACCGTTCAAGCGAATCACTCATTTCCTCTGCTGCATCCAAGAGCCTTGTTTTTGTAAATTCCAGTTCAATTTTCCGTATATTTTTGTATGCTACTTCCCATTCTTCCATTATATTGGTGTCCTTTTATATCTGCCAGTTACAATAACCATTTACTGTGTAATCCAAAAATGCACCATATTTGGAAAACCAGTTCCTTTATCGCGGTCCATATTAGCCCTAAGAGGGTTATGGTGATGGGGTCCAGGTCTTAAAAAATATGATCGTGCTGCTAAAGCACTTTGTCTATTTTGTAGAAAGGTACTGCATTTAGGGGTGGATATGCTAATAAATTTCAGGATTCCTTAGGTTTGAAGAGAAAATACCTTTTTGAATTCATCTTTATACATATGTTCACAGCCCGAACAACATTTGTTCTCTTCAAGAATGCAAATTTGAACATTGATGCTACATAAACAAACACTGATCTAGAAGGAGGATTTGAAATCAGTTCTTCCTGGACCCATTTGTCATGGATGGTATAGTTTATTTTACCGTGGTAACGTCAACGCTTTTTTTATTCACCTTATATCGTGATGATGAGAGGCCGCGCCGTGGCTCAGTGGCTCTCACCGCTTGGCTCTCACCTAAGCGGCCCGGGTTCGATCCCAGGCGACCGCAAAGTGCGATTTGTGGTGGACAACACGGCGCTGGGGCGGGTTTTCTCCGGGATCTCCGGTTTCCCCTGCCATCTCATTCCACCGGTGCTCCATCTTCATCTCATGTATCATCAGTGTCATTGCCTGCGGTGTCGTATGTAGTAAAAGCGGGCGTTAAACACTACACATTTCATTTTATATCGTGATACCGTCCCCGTTAGGCATAACATTGTCATAATAACCGCGAAAGTCATATTAAATGCATATTTAAGGGCGGATAGATACCACAATATGAATTAAACAAAGTTATAACAAATATAGAGGATAATGATTAAATATACAAGTGCAGAAACCAGACAGGCAATCCCAATATATATATATATATATATATATATATATATTATTGAAAGCATGAGAACCAAACGTGTCAAGAGAGCGAGGAAAATGAACACTATCCCTCACAGGTATTTTCATTGTGTTGTGCCGACAAAGGTGGCATTGTTCAAGGCTAGACCCTAGTCGCCAGCCCATGTTTTGGTCTACACATGATACGTGATGAGAGAATAGACACCGGGACTTAAGATACGCATTTTCAAACATGCTTATGCATTAATTAGCTGGACTGTGGGAAGGTGAAAGTTGCGTTGAATACATATCTCAGACACTAGAAATTGCCATTAAATTTAAGAGTAGGGATGAAACACAACCTATAAGGAACAGGTAACAGGTAACATGACCCCTAAAGTGTCCAAAATTCGGTGAAAGGAAGGGGAAATTTGTACAATGGCGACGTTCGAGGTTTGCTAGGAAAAACACTCTGTTTTTGGCGAGTGAAAGGGACAACACGTATTAGTTGCATATCATACACACTCTGTTCTAGCGAGTGAGAAACTGCACACATCACACCATTAAGACTTTACCAAACTCTGTTGTTGAATAATGCTCCGGAAATACTCTGTTGCGCGAAGTAATGCTCTTGACGTTCATGAACAACGCGTACACAGCTACATACACCAATCGGCGCGCCCTAGTGATTCACAAGTTCATTCGCGACTGTGTCGTGTCACGCGCGCAGCAACGGGCAAATCCCAAATCTCGCGACTAATGTGCGAATAACATCAAGACAACAGTGACGAGTGGAGAGGACTACTTGTATCAATAAACTTGACATTCAACGGTCGTGGTGTCTTCTGTGTGATAATACCCATACACTGTCAGGATGCACCCACTCCCTGAAACACAAAAGAGAGAATCCATGCAGATCTACCTTGAGAAAAACCCCGACCTGTTGGAAACCTCCCATCTGTAGTCCTCACCCATTACATATCATATCATATGAGGTGTTGAGTGCCGAGAGGGCTCAACGAGGTACTTAACGGGCAGTACCGCCTCAATCGTAAATAGAAATGTTGAACAAAACCCTGTTATGCTCTAATATACAAGATAACCGACCTTAAGGCTTTAATGTAAAGAACACTCTAGCAAGTTATCCTTCCAGGCATATCGTTGTACTGATATAAGGTTCATCCAGATAAAATGAATTACCATCTTCATTACAATATCTTTCAGTATCAAACAGATACTTAAATCTTTTTGATCGTACGATATATTTCATCAACCTTGGTCAGTTGCGCTTTTTTCCTTACGCCTAAATCCTAGCTTCAAAACAGCTTCTCCTGATTTTGAAACACTATTTTGGAAGTCAATAAAATTATGAACCTTTGCAGGTACTTTCTAAAGAGTTGCTCTTTCCTTCTCTGTGAAGTAAAGTAATTCACACTACGCCTAAGAATCTCTTCAGTGAAACAAACCAAATTAGATTTTGTGCATATTCTTGTTCTCTGTTTTCCTGACGGATGCACTTAGATTGTGGAATCAGGAGTGATTTTTCTTGCTTCACTAATTATCTTTACACAGCTTTCAGACGTAGATGTTGTTTCTTGTACCTTTCCCAGATATTCATAACACACACTGAAATTTGTTCATTTTTCATAGGTTTATAAACTTTGCACAAATGGCGATGCCATTTCTAAATGTTCTTCTGCAACAAGAAGGAGCACACCTTTTAAAACAGGCTGTAGTATTACTAACATGCTACTGACCAGCCCTTCCTCATACTACCAACTGCTCTGAAATGGACTCGTCTGGGTATCAACGCGCATTTCTCTCCATCTTTCCCGATAAATGGATATACCTGTACTTCACCTCCGAGACGTAGAGAGCCACGCGAAAGCTTTACAACCAGGAATGTAGGTAACGTGTTCCTAATGCTTTAAAGCTGCCTGCTGTGTACACAATAGAATGCACAACGAAATTTCAACAAGCAGATGCAGTGCGGACCTAGGAGAGATGGATTTTAGGAACAGTTTTACTCATGGATGTATATGAATAACACCAAGTTGTTTCCAAATACCCATGATTGACTATGGAAAGCGTCAAACCACAAGACCGCGCCGTGACAGTATGAGTTAATTCACAGGTTCATAGTAATAACGGGATTTGGTCACCTTTGGGGTTTTAATCAGTTTATCTATGCACTTTCTGTTGTTGAATGGAAGCACTGTTACTCTTAAATGTCAAACGGAGATTGTAGGTAGTCCATCCAAGTTATCGCTGACTTATTCTGATGTATTATTTATTAGGTCTTCTCCCAATTCCAAAATCATGAACGTAATGAAGCACTCATCGTCATTCAGATCCGTCAAAAGCATGTACAGAATGTGAGGAACAAAAATACTTTTTCCTGTTAATATTGAACTTATTTATGCGTTACTGGTTTAAGTTATGTATAATCTGTGAACTTACAGCTTCCTGGTTACTTGAAAAACGAGAATATGTGTTCGCGGAAATTTCGTATATCCTGTTGTGATTTCTTCATTAAGGACTTCCAGCGTAGGTAAACGGCATCCTTCAAGGTCTTCCAAGGGTAAAAGTCTGGAGGTGTTGAATATGAAGAATACGTTGGCAGCTAAAATGTATCTTTTCCTCTTATCCAATATATCTGAAGATTGTCTACGTGAAAAACTCCCACGCTTACTTAGTGGTGTGGGGGTGTCCTGTCTTGTTGGTAAAAGATCTCACTGATTCCAGAAAATGTCTCATTATCAGACAAAAATTATGTTATTGGCATTTCCAGTCACCTGATGCCAGTAGCACTACCTACAAAGAAGGCGGATGTTATTAAACTTGTGGATGTCACAAGTAATCTGCCTGCCTTGGCGAAATAAACGTCTGAATTTTCTAACGCACATTAAAGACAATTATGCCCAGCCAGTTTCCCATTAAGTTTGTAATTTGATCACCATATCTTTGTTACAAACTCTTCATCCGCATTTAAGGAATTCTGAAACCATTCACAAAGCTCCCTTCGGCAATCTGGATCATCCTAATTGAATGCGTTCAATTATCTTGCTACCTACTATCACTTCCCATACAGCGGCTTTCAAAACCCGCCATACACTCGCATTGCTAACCCGTATTTCACAAACACATTGTGTGGCAAATCTTTGCGTTGACGTTGCAATCTTTTCAAGGCCTTCGAGGTCTCCCAGATCATCCCCTATGTCATCAGAAATAAGTCATAAGTCTCAAATGTATCACAAAGCCATGTAGTTGTGAAGAATGTTGGAGGATATACAACAAACTCATGGTTCCACACATATTGGATTTCAATGATATTATAAAGTTTGAACCGTCGTTTTAAACTGAGCTTCTCTTCCTCAAAGATAAGCGTGTCCCCACTATTTTTATTCATATTATATTTCATATGTTAGCCATAAGAATCGTGTAAATAAATACATCTGTTCCGAAAATGTCATACCGCTTACACTACAAATAATTAAATGCAACTTTGAAAACATTAGCATATACAGAGGCCGACAGAAGTATACGAATAATATAACATGTAAAATTGCACGTACCATAAATACTGTAATATTTATTTGGTAGCTTTGAATTGCTAAACATGTAAACATTAGCCTTTTGTGTCTCGGAAACAATATTTAAAATATCACTTTTCATGTACTTATTGTACAATCTGTACTATATTTATTACATTGTCCCTCTTATCGGAGGGCATAAGTATTCGAACATACCCAATCGAACAGAGAGAAAGGTGATTGGACGTACCCTACACGCCCCTACTACATAGCAGTTGTGTTTATGCTATGCCTCGAGACAGTGTACTCAAAGTTATTCAGCCGATTGTGAACTCACAGGTAATATGGGACGTAAAAGTAAGGCGACAACGGTGGCAGAGAGGAATATCGTGATAAATATATGTAAACAAAACAAATATCTGTCTGAAGTTGCCAAAACCATTAACAGAAACAAAACTACAGTGATCTGCATAATTCGACGTTTCAAACAGACAAATACTATTGTAAATAAACCTAGAAATGGCGCTCCTTCTAAACTCATCATCAGAAAAAGGAGGCAAATATAAAAAATGGTGAAGCAGAATCCGAGAGTCACTGCATCTGAGATTACAGGATGCCTTGAGCAATATTCTGCCACTGTGGTTCACACCAGAACAGTTGAACGGGTTTTAAATAGTACTGGGTACAATGCCCGCGTTCCTAGGAAGAAACCATATGTTAATAAGGTGAATAAGAAAAAGCGTATAGAATTTGCTAAACAGTATATGGTGAAACCAACAGAATCCTGGGATAAGTTTCTCTGGTCGGACGAGAGCAAATTCTGCTTATACAAGAGTGATGGACGTCTTAAAGTGTGGAGACTGCCAAATACAGAACGGGAACCTAAGAACATTGTAGTTACAGTGAAACATGGTGGCAGTAGTGTGATGGTATGGGGCTGTATAGCTTCATCAGGCTTTGGGGAACTGGTGTTGATAGATGTGATCAGAACAAATTTGAATACAAGAGGATTCTTCAAAATAATCTTAAAAAGTGTGCAGAGATGCTGGGATTAGGGCATGATTATTACTTCCGGCAGGACAACGATCTGAAGCATATACTGCTGAAATTGTAAGGCTTTGGATCGTCTACAACACTCCTCACACTTTGAAGACACCGCTCCAATCTCCAGATTTAAATCCTATACAGAACATCTGGAAGGAAGTCGAGGAGCGTGTGTGGAAGCATCACATCAGAAGCAAGGACAATCTGAAAGAAATTCTTCAAACAGAGTGGAGAATATGGACTCTGCAGTCACTAAACAACACATACAGAAAATGCCCAAACGATTATCTGCAGTAATTCAAAGAAAGAGGATGATAACTAAATACTAGCTGTTCTCTGTTCGAATACTTATGTCCAGATGTAAGCTAACCGTTTTATTTCTCCTTGTAGTGCAAATTAGTTTCTGTTGCTATTTATGAGTATAGATGTTTAATGTAAGACTCTAGTTTATTTTGTACCAGTTGTATTTACGTATGCTTACTCTCCATAGCTTTAAAATAATATAAGTAATAAATATGTTTACGTTCGAATACTTATGTCGGCCTCTGTACCTATCACAGACTAAACTGAGTAGGTGTACAGTGTTTTTTTATTAATCCTGTGTTTTTTCAAAGCTGTTGGGTCATTTGTTGAGCAACACCTGCTTTTCGATTTCGTAAGTGAAGAACTTCCAATGCTTCATTCATTAGATTTTCTACCATCTGAAGTACTGAACCTGGATAATCGATGCAATAGTACAGCAAAATTAAAATAATCCCGTGGTAAGTGCTGAAGTTTTAATTGCACATCAAATTGCAGGAGAAATTAGGAAAATAAGAAATCGCTGACATTTAACGGAAAAAGAAGCCCCATTTTACTTCAAAATTATCTCAAGTTTAAAATAAACGAAAGCTTCAGTATTGTAGCTTTCATCTTAGAAGCCTAGTGACAGGCTTCCACAAAGCCTAGAGAAATTTTCTCAAATATTACTCGGTCGTCAGAAGGGTGAACTAGAACTTTGCCCCCGAGCTGATAACAGACTGCATATTACGAATATTCGTGTTCATACAACGCATCAATCCGTAAAGGGTGAAGGTCGGAAATCCGTAGAGCGCTCGAATGCGTTCACTAAAACTGGGGCGAGTTTGTTAAAGTAGCAGACTTCATACTTCGTCTAAAGCAGTGGTGCCATTGAAGGGAAAAGGGGTGGTTAACTTTTTTACCCCTACTAGTTAACCTTCGCAGGTGACGTAATAGATATTGGGTTGAGGAAGAGCGTACAGAAGATTCAGTGGCGGGTTGTTAAACTACTTGTTCTTATTTTTATGTGCATAATGTGTATTGAATTCCATTATGAATTATAATTTAACAGCCACATGCTAATAATTATTAGTTCATAATTTAAGTGGAGTTCTTATTCTTCCTGGCTATCAATTTTTCGATGTCGGGCTCAGTACCGGGACATGTTGACGGTCCGCCGATTACTTGCATTTGTTTTAAAACACAAAAGGGTGTAGACGTACCGCAATAGCCAATGCCAGTCAGCGTTTCCCGTGTACCTCCACGAGGAAGTTCCAGAAGGGTAAAAGGAGGGGAGTCACCCTCAGTGACACTCGATGACACCTCTGGTCTAAAGAATGGTTCTGTTTTAAATATCCACAGTCAGTTTTTAACATCCCATAACCTCGTTTAACTTATCTTAAAGTAAGGAGTTTTTTTTTTTTTTTTTTTTTTTTTGTAATTTACGTCCTCCAACATTTAATCACATCGGACAATGAATGAAATGGGTGAAATGATACTCAGTGCGTCCGGGGTCCATGGAGCTTAGGGTTACCCGACGTGTGTGTGTATGTTTGTGTGTGTGGTGCTTAACGCCCGCTTTTACTACATACGGCACCGCAGGTGGTGACACTGATGATACATGAGATGAAGATGGAGCACCGGTGGAATGAGATGACGGGGGAAACCGGAGGTCCCGGAGAAAACCCGCCCCAATACCGTGTTGTCCACCACAAATCTCACTTTGCGGTCGCCTGGGATCGAACCCGGGTTGCCTTGGTGAGAGCCAAGCTGTCTAACCACTGAGCCACGGATAGGGTTACCAGACATTCGTCTTTCGGGATGAGGGAGAACCCCGTAAAAACCTTATCCAGGTAACTCACCCTGACCGAGATTCGAACTCGGAACCTCTGGAACGTGAGCCTTTGCCTGCCTTGGTAGCGTAGATGGTAGTATGTCTGCCTCACGTTCAAGAGGTCCCGAGTTCGAATCTCGGTCAGGGTGAGTTACCTGGATAAGGTTTTTCCGGGGTTTTCCCTTATCCTTACAGACGAATGTCGGGTAGCTCTAAGCTCCATGGAGCCTGGACACATTTGAGCATTATTTCACCCATTTCATTCACCGTTCCATATGACTTAACGTTGGAGGACGTAAAATTACGAGAAGAAAAAACGTGAGCCAGACACGCTGCCATCTACGCTACCGAGGCGGGCAAGTAAGGAGAGTCACGCCGTTAATGGATGTAAATAAAAGTTGCCACGGAAAATATTAGCATACATCTTCAGATACCTACTATAGTTCATAATTCAGGTTGTTGTAACGTCTTCTGCAGAATAACAATCGGAATATTTTCTATAATACAACAAACTACGAAAGTGCAGTTTTAATCCTTTATTTGGCGGTGTTGCCCTGGCGCAACATTACGCTGTATTCAATTTAAAATATTTTAGTGCGGTTTCTTTTGCTATTATAATATTGTATGTTTAAAATTATTATAATGCTGTACTGGCCTTTGTCGGTTATACTAGCAAAATGTTGAGTCTTTTCAATTGTAAATATTTTCGAGAACCCATTATTGCGATAGCGCGGCTTGCGCGCACAAAGGGACCGATAGTGCAACGCGGAGATAAAAGGCTTGCCGAAACAGATAAAGTTAGATGACTGGAAAGTTCGTGTTTCGTCTGGTACCGTCTTACAGAACATTCCACAAACTTCTGGAACCATTAACGGGAGCTATAAAAGAAGTCGCAAATCGCCACTGAGGGAGAGTGGTATTTGAGTTGGACTCGTACAGCTGTATTTTGAAAGTGAACTCTTTGTGGTTAACGACCTCGCAGATTATATTTGTGTATGTTACGTCATTATGTTACTGTAGGATTGACCAAAGTGTGTTTCTACGGAAATAAAGAGCATTTTGGATTTCTGCAACTGGACTTTTAATTTCACGAACCCACAAAGTCACAATATTATATTATTTTTACAATTAAATTGTAGTGTTTTAGTATAAAAAGGCCGAATCCAAGCATCTGCAGTCAAATGATACTCCGTCAACATCCATGAATGTCGTCGCACCGATTATTTTACTTGGGTCCTCCCCGTCCTTTACCACAGGCACATTTGGCTGCAGTTGCCGAGATTCGAACCCACGAAATTTAGCTTTGAATGGGCGGCCATCCCATTTTATGTCGCTTTAACGACCATGGCTATTCGAATCGAATGCGTTGAGGCACCGCAGAAAACCGTTTGAGAACCAGTTTAGCAGATACAGCTAGAGCAACATAAGTAGCAAAATCATTTGCCAAATAAACGGATAAACAAAATATTCCACAAACTGGTAATCATACTGAAAACTGCATTCGCGTTATTGTGTTAATTGCACCGCATTCCTGTTTTCTCTTTCATTTACTCCCTTCCCCTCTCTCTAATGCCATCTCCCCCTCTCTTCCCCTTCGTTGACCTATCTCCTCTTTACCTATGTAAAGTTCATATAGGTTTGAAGAATCATTAATAAATAATTACTTTTGGATATTAATAAATTTTAAGCAAATTATTTAATCATTAAACAATGCATTTAATTATGGTTATTTTGTGCGTTTGCTATAGTCACAGAGCTGCTTTGTTTACTGTGTTGAGCACATACTGATAATAAATATCCAGACATTTAATTAATTTCGCGTGTATATGAAATAATACAGGGTGAGTCAAGAAACACTGACAACGCTTAGTATGTTGCGCAGGGCAGCACACTGATCATTTTTAAGAAGGGTCACATGCCCGGAAATGAACGGTTTGGATGCTGTAGAACGTCAACGTTAGAGAACTGGTGTATTAAGTGCATATATGAGCGGAAGAAAATCCACGTGCGCAGATCGTTTGAAGTCACCAACACATATTTAGTATCAACCTATGAGCTGAGATAATTGCTGACCATATCATTGGTCCATATCTACTCCCAAACAGACTAACAGGACCGATCTACCTCGCATTTCTTAGCTACATTTAGCCTACATTATTGGAGGACGTCCCACTACACATAATGTGGCTACAAAACGACGGCGCTCCAACACACTTTGAGAGAAATGTGCGGAATCACCTCAACGTTACATACCCCAATCAATGGATTGGTGGAGAGGGACCGATTCCATGGCCAGTACGATCACCAGATCTGACACCACTGGACTATTTTCTGTGGGTCGATATGAAAACCTGTAGCGTCAGAGGAAGACCTCGTTGGACAGGTAAATGGAGCGATTGTCATTCTTTCAGGTCAACCATATTTATTGGAGCATGTACGTGAAGCTCAGCGCCGCCGATGTAGGCTCTGCATTGAAGTATGAGGTACCCAGTTTGAGCCCCATTTGTAATGTTCAACTGCTTTGTCCAGCATACCGTTTGTTCGTTGTATTGACGACATGTGGAACGAACACTTCGATAGTTTACTGCGTCCAAACCGTGTGTTTTTGGATATGGGCTGTTGCTTAGAAAATGATCCGTTTGCCTCTTGCACAACACGCTGAGCGTTGTCGGTGTTTTTCTTCTTGACTCCCTCTGTATAGTAAAAAGAAGTTAAACTACCCCTTCAACTTTTCTTTGATCTGCCTCTTCCTCTTACCGCCTTACCCCTCTACTTCCTGCATGAGACTTGGAGCATTATTGTCAAAACTCCTAATAATACCGTCTTTTCTGAGGCGTTAATCGAAATTGAAGGTCAAGTATAACGCTGAATTCTGCCATGGGTACATTCAAAAGATATATTGCACTGTCCTTCAACATTTACTCGGACTTGATGAAAATACGCGACTTATATGGAAGCATATGCGCAGTATTCGAAAATGATAACAGTTTTCACGTAGCACATACCATTTTTGTAAAATTTGATGTTTTTTATATTGTTACCCAATCGGTGAACTTGCGGTCGACTGCGGGAGGAGATGGCCGGTGGAGGGGGGTGTTAGGCATCGGGACCGTACCCTCGCCGGTCAGCTGGCGCCTGCGGAGGCGCGACAGGGTGAAGAGAGGGGAAACCACGGGGGTGGCTGAATCTTTGATTCCTCCTCCTCCTGCCGCCTGAAAGAACTCGAAATTTCCGGAATATCTTTCCTCTCCATGGTAAAGAATTCTCTGGAACCATTTAGCCACCTATAAATAGAAGCACGATGCGACCAAGAGTTCAGTTCAATTCTTGGCGAGCAGCCGTGAGGAGCGCAATGCTAGCGAACGGACTGGAAGACTGTGTACGTGTATCAGATGAGTTGTACGTAATTGTGAGTGCGCAGTGGACCTGTGGCAGACGAACTGGTGGATTGTAATTGCGTGCGCTACGTAATTCTATGTAATCGGGAAGTGTTCCAACTGTAATTCGGTGGAAATAAAGAACATTTTGAGTTTGTGCAGCTGGACTTTTAATTTCACGAACCCACAAAGTCAATATATTGGACACTATATAATTACAGTATTTTTCACAATTTATTTTGTGATTTGTGAGAAAACCTTAGGTGATAGCAAAAATGGAAAGCACCCCTCAGTTTAGCATATCCAAGTTTAATATGACTTATCAGTAATAACTAAACACTAGTAACACAACTTCACTTATTTTATTTATATCCTGGGATATATTATTTATATCAGGATATAAATAAAATAAGTGAAGTTGTGTTACTAGTGTTTAGTTATTATTAATAACCTAGTTCACTTCACTGTCAGCAGCTTCAGTTTTTTACATGACTTATCAGATCGCAAATATGCATTTTGTATTTATTTTCTAATCCACGTGTTTTTACATCAAAAACAGTATTAGTACAATTTATTTTGCGACTTGTGAGAAAACCACAAGTGGTAGAGAGAAATATAAAATACCATTCAATTTAGCACATTAAAATTAGTTAATATCACCTTTCAGATGGCAAACCGGCGAACGAAAATTTTATTTTCCGGCATAGTATTATTTGCAACATTGATTTTATTCTTTACATCGCATTGGGTATGTTTACAATCGCTGTGATTTAAATATTGATATTCGTTAGTAAAGCTGCATTGAAATTATACTCTCTTCAAGGAGTTAAGTATTTCCGAAAAGGTCCCTTTCGATGCAGTGGTCAGTTTATTTGTTGATTGTCAATTGTCAGTTTATTTTTCCATGATATTCAATATTAATTGTCAGAATTACGTGACTAAATAAATATTTTGTAAGCAAATGTCACTGTTCATACACTACTGTTTCTGAAAATTGTAACACGCAATGAAGGGCATGATGGAAACGCATGAATTTAATGAATTTAATATCACAGGTTAGGTATATGACAAGTAGCAAATGATTAACCTTTCAAATTTGTACATGACCTTTGAACGCTATTCTTCAGTATTTCGTGTGGCCTACATGCGTTGCAATTAGAGCTGCTGTACGCCCTGGCATTGCATAAAAAAGTATCTGGATACGTTCCTGAGCGATTTCCCTCCACTGTATTCAAGCTCACAACTTCGTGACACCGGTTATTGGAGGACCATGACGCACCAGGTGACGAACAACTATATCCCAGATATGTTAGATGGACAACATGTCAGGCGAGCGTACAGGCCAGGGAAGCAGTGGTACCCGATGCTCTTCGAAGAAGGCTTGTACGTTCCTCGCAATATGTGGCCGGGCATTGGCCTGAGGAGATGCCTGAATCAGAGGACGTACCTCAGGCTCTACAACCACCGTTAGGTACCGGCTGCTGTTCAAAGTGCCCTCAATTCGTAAGAGGCGAGATCGGTTGTTGTAACCAATGGCGCCGCAAACCATCACACCTGATGTTTGTCCGCTGTGCCCCTCAACAATGCAGCCCCCCTGGTTACGTTCACCATGGCACCTTCGGACACGTATGCGGCCATCACTGTGGGACGTTCAAGCGGAACATAATGGTGACCGATTGAAAGCAAAATTTAAGTTGCGAAGTTAACAATATATTATAGAAGTGGCTATATCAGTACCTACCCAGGCTATCATAAGTATCAGATATAAAAGATCATTTTTGTCATATGGTTTAAATACATACATCAAAAGTGTTAACGAAATACTTTGGGAACTTCCTACATTTGGAAATTAATTGTTCTTTCACACTGGCCGTATGTAGGCTAAAGTATGGAAAGGTAGAGCCAGACTGAAAAATTCAATGCCATAGCCGGGATTTTAACCACGGATCTTCTGGTTTCCGTCCAGCCGCTCTAACCATTGAGCTACTATGGCCAACGTGCCGAAGTGGTTTACCGGAAAAAAAAGAGTCAGTTGGAGAATTTAATGCCATTCTATTAATTGACCTAATAGGGGTTAACTATAAAGCCCAGGCCTTAAAATACTTACATGTTGTAAGTCGCCATTAAGGTAGTTGACTCATGTGTTTATGAGAACTCCTAAGTGGTTTACCGGAAAAATACGAGTCAGTTGGAGCATTTAATGTCATACTCCATTAATTGACCTAATAATGGTTAAATATAAAGCCCAGGCCTTAAAGTACTAACATGTTGTAAGTCGCCATTAAGGTAGTTGTTTCATGTGTTTATGAGAATTCCTAAGTGGTTTACCGGGGAAAATACGAGTCAGTTAGAGAATTTAATCTCATATTCCATTAATTGACATAATAGTGGTTAACTTAAAGCCCGGGCCTTAAAGTACTTACGTGTTGTAAGTCGCCATTAAGGCGGTTGTCTCATGTGGTTATGAGAACTCCTAAGTGGTTTACCGGGAAAAACACGAGTCAGTTGGAGAATTTAATTTCATATCGGCACGCTGGCCGTAGTAGCTCAATGGTTAGAGTGGCTGGACGGAAACCAGAAGATCCGTGGTTCAAATCCCGGCTATGGCATTGAAGTTTTCAGTCTGCCTCTACCTTTCCTACACTTGTAGGATATTCTTTAAGAAATAAATAATAAATCAGTTAATTTGATTTCCCTATTCCTTCCTCAATTACAAATCCCTGTGCAAAAATCAATTAGAATGACGCAGAACATGCTCAGATATTTTCTTAGCAGGATCTAACATATATATGAAAACAAGTCATCACAGATAATATCAGTCATTCTTTCGGTAAAACGTAACAAAGATGACATTTTCAAAAGCGTGCATTTTGGCTTCACAATGTAATTATCAGTTTCTAATAATCTAAAATGGAAATCCAAGAGAATGCTTTTACTTTTTTGTTATAATGTGTGCGGAAAAACAATGACGAGAAAATTTTAAAGCAGAAAGACCGTACCCACATTAATATTTTGAGGACTGGAACAAGGTGTTGCACAATGCCTTTCATTGATCTACATACGTCAGCGTTAAAGCCGATTGTGAACCCTTTCTGACGTATCAGATATATGTACAGAAGTGCACTATCGACAGGTGTGTCTCAACTAGATCCCATGCGTCACACACAACACAGCAAACAGCCCAACGAAAACAAACAGCTAATACGCTATGACATAAACAGAAAATGAAAACAAACTCAAGCAACCAGAACAAATATGGAAAGCGTGATACACAGGAAATTAGTAATCAATAATCAAACAAAAGAGCAAAGAAGCGAAAGAAAGAACGATGTAGATGATAATGCCGAACGCTCGCTTTATTCAGTACAAAGAGTGCAGTTGAGTATACCAGGTGGCCCACGCAAGCCGTCCTTCAGGCCGCGCCGTGGCTCAGTGTTTAGACCGCTTGGCTCTCACCAAGGCGGCCCAGGTTTGATCCCAGGCGAGGTATCGCAGAAATATTTCAGAGTAGGAGAATGGTTTTCTCTCACCAAAAGAATACGCACAAGTACCAAAGCATATTAATTGTCTGTTTTAAGGCCTATCAACAACTCACAGCTATTTAAGTTAATTGATGGAAATCATTCATTTCTTCACCCTAGCCGTATACAGGCTAAGGTACTGGATTGATAGAGTCGATATGAGAAATTCAATGCCACGGCCGAGATTTGAACCACGGATCTACTGGTTTCCTTTCAGTCGCTCATATATTTCCCGGTAAAACACTAGGGGCTCCGGCCGTGGCATTGAATTTTTCATGTCGACTCTTATCAATCCAGTACCTTAGCCTGTATACGCTAGTGTGAAGAAATCAATAAGTTCCATCAATTAAGTTAAATAATAAT
>CM060950.1:74214320-74241820 GCA_030765055.1 Mantis religiosa | reverse complement strand
TCATTACGTTCGTGCAGCGCTATACTGCATCTGCGACCCCATGTTCCTAACCTCAAAACGCATAATTTGGTACTGCCTTTCTACTTTACAATGTTCTACATATTGTCTTTCTACAGCCTGCTGTTATTTTGTTGTAACCTATGTTCATAAAACAATAATCGTTCATATGTGTATTCGCTTGAAAGCGAGGTATAATACGAATGTTAAATTCGGTGTTAATGTTCTGTTGCAACTTCACCACATGCGGAAGGAAGTTATTAGTTATCTATGGCTTGGGGAAACGTATTCTGATGCGGAAATTGGCGAATCTGCTAATGTCTTTTATCTACTAAATTTACTCTGAAATCTTCTGCGCATGCTTGTTCCGTTATTAATATTGATTGGTTGAATTCAGGATGCATGCAGTACTTCATTCCTCAGTTGTATTCTGGATAATTGTTTCGAGATTATCATAACTTCTCTGAGGCAAAAATAATCAGCTTCTCCTTCTATATGATCTATTTTATTCTTAACTATATCATATTATTTACCAGGCAAGTTGCAAGGCGTAATACTTGATATATAAATTATGAAGCCTTTGAATAAATTACAACTTATAATAAAATGAAATCTGAATATTTTGTGAATGTGTTAAATATTATGGGGTTGTAGGTTTGGCATTAACTTATGAGTGCGCTTTGGCTTGGAGTAAGATGACATTAAGTATGATAATTAGCGAGGCTGGTTTTCAGGCAAATTCGTATAAGCATTTTAGGCGGTTATGGCGCCAGTGATGGCTTAAAGTATCCAAGGTTGCCTGATTAGCTATGGCAGGATAGTTTGGGATACTTGCAATGTGAGATAGGCTTTCTTAGAAATTCATAGAGCGACTTTAGGATGGAAATCAGCAAGTTTCAGAAATGTAGAAATAATGTGTCAATATCGGATTAGAAACCAGAAGTGGGGATCTTAGTGTCATTACCAAAAGGGGAGTTATTAGAAGAATTTTGAAGCTTAATAGCACATTCTACAATATGTAGCTGGTAGACGAAATAGGTGTCTTTCTTGCCTCTGTGTAGAACCTCGTGTTATCCATGGTAGAGGAATCAGCTGCCTTAACACGGGACATTCCATATAGTAGTTTCCATTGGTCGGCAACTTCTCCGTTAAAGTGAATACTGTTCATTAAATGTTTCAAAGTCACATTCTGTTGTACATCCTTTCTTTGAACAATACACACCCACACATACTCTGAGATAGGTTCTCCATTTAAGTGAGAAGATTAGATTACAGCTTCAACTTGGGGCACCATCGAACCGGAAATTACCGCTACAAGTTGGTGAAGCATCATGAGACAGGCGCATACAGTTCCAAACTACATGGCAGAGCGTTGACGCGTATTGACCTTCAGGGACGAGAGCTGCATTCGTTTGTTATTTTGTTTAAAGTCTGTCTACTCAACGCAAGTGCACGGCGGCCGCTTTCTTTGAGGAACCCTCATAATCGTTTTACAACATGGACCCTCCTCCTGACGGTCCCCTCTACAAGGTTGCAACATTTTAACATCACCGTCTTGCACCTAATGAAACAGAACAACTGGAAGTTGGAACTTTGGCAACTGAGACTCCACGCGGAGTAGACATGCAACTGTCATTTTCAGGAACCGGGGTTGCTATTGGTCCCCAACGTCAGTGTTCCATTTCTGAAGTGTGGAGATAGATTTATGACGGTCATTAGTGGGCGGGCGGAAAGGTAAGGTTCTTTGATGTCCCTTTGACTGGGAACTGCACACACGTTGGCTAAACAGACTTTACTAGAACAGTGAAGTATTTCTAAATTGACGTACAGTAAGTGACGAATTACAAATAGAGCATTTGGGAGTTGTGTATGTGTGTGCGTGTGTGTGTGTGTGTGTGTCTTTGTGTGTGTATGATAAGAAAGGTTAGCCAATTAATTATTATACACAAATGTACTTACATTACCATTGCAGCCACCCATTCGTTGCTTGACGCAAAGGGATTTTGATTCACTGTTCTTTCTTCTTCTCGTTGTATTATGCGTGGCTGTCCAAAAGATTTGATTGCTCCTGATCTGAGTGTACATACACTTACTCGCTGTTTATGTATGATAGACTTGCGTAAATAACTCTCTTGTTTGCATATTTTCCGATACGTTCTACGCTTTGACATATAGTATTTATGTATGCTGTTGATACTAAAAAGCTTTGCTAATCATGATGACTACCTTGCTAAACTCTTGGGAAAATGTGAAGAAATTGATGTTATTTTTTGACTTGATTTTATTCTAACGATCTTGTGTTAAACAACAAAGAACAAATCTCTCGATTTTGTTCACGCTGAAGCCAATTTCTTAAACTACCTATATCTCATTATGGTATAAAAACTTTTAGTATTTATGTAGTCAGAGAATTAAAATAGCATAACCATATTAAATACTTATCAATTGGTTATTTAGCTTACGAAGAATCTAACATACCTACTATTTACCGGGAACCTACGAGACGGGATGTATTTATTTTCTATTGTTGGAGTCGGATATCAGATCTGATATCTGCGATGTGGCTCAATAAAACACTTGGTTTTTTCATAAAATTGTGACAATTTTAAAGGAATGTGATGACATTGTAAAGTTCTTTATATTGAGCTGGAATCTGTAAAAGCCTTGAACTTATCTCAATTTAACTCAGTAACAAAATTTACTACATTGTAAAGTTCTTTATATTGAGCTGGAATCTGTAACAGCCTTGAACTTATCTCAATTTAACTCATTAACAAAATTTACTATCATTTGTATTTGGTCTCAAAGTGTTACTTTGTTTTCTTCTAATATTAAAAGTTTCATAGACATACTAAATCACGTAGCTGCAATAAGCTGGCTTCGTAATTCACTCTCGTCCATTACATTGGATTGGATTATTCATAGGGGATTCCACACCTTGACCAGACTGCCCTTTTGTACCTATGCTCCCAAGTGGGGCACCCCGGAGGGGAGGATAAGGTGAAAGGAGACATAGGGTGGCCGACCCCAAGAAGTCACTACAGTACAGAGGACGGAATCACTAAATTTAGTAGATAGAAACTCCCTGGCGGTCCAGGATAAACGTCATCCCACCTACCATGCCCCCGAAACCGTCATGAGGCCGGCTCAGAGACCGGAGGCCGCCCCCCTCCAGATCAAAGAAGACTCCAGGCAGGCTTGGATAAACGACATCCCGACAGCCGCAATCCTGAATCGTTCTACTAGTTCAGCTCGGGTTTTGTCCCGCTGGAGGAGAAAGTCTTCACTCAGAGCATATCATCCCGCCATGCACCACCACGAGACTCCCTCCGACACTTCCACCCTGAAAGAAATTACTAGATGAAAGATGATATGAAATGATAATGGATGTGCAATGGAGGGACGGGAAATTCGTGGGATGAATCATCCTATCCAGCAGTCGCCTAGCGACCCGGGAAGACTCCCGAAAAATCCCATGGGTCAGGCAGCTCGACCATGGGAATCGAACCTGGGCCTCCCGAATGCGGGCCATGTACGAAACCACCTCAGCAGCCCGCTCGGTTCCATTACAGTTATCTACCCCGGTGACCAATGTGTAAGACTCCAGCAGAAACAAAACAGAACTTAAGATGAGAACTAATACAGCACATGTAAATAGATATTTGTTAGTTTGTGTTTCAAAAGTCAAACTTAGGTCACATTCAACCTTACATCGGTAGAACATCAAATATCGGAGTATCGAGAAATATCCAATATCGAGATATAGTGATATGGTTCCATCGCCGAGTTCAAAAGTACATTTCTTCTTAGTACTGCATAGCAAAGAGGGGAAGCGTACCGGGAAAAATATTCCTAACACAGAGATGTTTATGTGAAGTTATCGCATATACACGGCGAGTCCAGTGTATGTACACTCTCTTTGGATGCAATCTTGTCTTCTGTACAGCAACCTCTCAGGCACGAGAAATCATACATAACGTAATTGAATGTTGTGACAAGGAGAAAGCAGAGGAAATCAAAATCCCTTTGTGATTCCTCAGTAGGCACTGCTGATAAATTTTCTGGGATTGTACCTATAGCACTTTAATCCTCCAGGTACATTGAATCAAAGTCAGTAGAACTGTTGTTTATGTTTCATTTTCGTAGCATGTTTTGCAGTACACGTATCATTCTTAGCTATATCGGGGGAGGGATTTATATTATATAATGCGATGTAAACCAAAACTATGAATATGTCATTATTTTATTGATATTTTCATTCATATTCAATTTTATTAAACTAACGTGAGCTTTTTTTCATTAGTAATTGCAATAATAGTACCTAAAATTACTTACATATAACCTCGTACAGCTTAATATTGTGATGAATTTAAATCAGGTGGTTTATATTACAGCAATGGTCTATTTGTACAGACTGATAACGCTTCAGAAAGTTAGTTGTATTACATATACTACCTATAATTACAGAAATTATTTAATACGAAAAAGCTTCCCCTTAATGACAGGATTTTTTAACCAGAAAACTAAAATAATTGATAATTTTTGGGGAAATGGACGAATAAGGTAACAGGAAGCCCGGTGTTGATGATTTATGTACGATAATAGCAACAATGACAGGGAGATATCTGTCGGTGACAAAACATTACTGATAATGTGTTTGGCATTACGCCTTTGCCAGTTGAAAAAAAATCACTTTTTTAGAAATTATTTCCGTTGTACAGATTGATCAGACTAGAAAATTGGTTATATTATCGTGCATTTCCTATAGTTGCAATACTCATTTAATAACAGAAATGTAATAACTAATTTAGTTGGTTTTCTCTCTTTTTTCCGCTATGAAAGTTGCAGAAGATAGGGGGTTTAGCCTCATTTTCATTATTTGAAAAATAAGGCAGTAAACTGTTATGCGGGTACATAGTTAATGCATTTATTATTAAGGTAACTTTTGATGATTATGCATACATGTTGCGAATAATAATTACCTAACCTTATAAAAAATGTGTAGTGTTTAACGCCCGCTTTTACTACATACGGCTCCGCAGGCGGTGACACTGATGATATATGAAATGAAGATGGAGCACCGATGGAATGAGATGGCGGGGGAAACTGGAGGTTCCGGAGAAAACCCGCCCCAGCGCCGTGTTGTCCATCAAAAATTTCACTTTGCGGTCGCCTGGGATCGAACCCGGGCCGCCTTGGAGAGCCAAGCGGTATAACCACTGAGCCACGGCGCGGCCCCCTAACCTTATATACCAGACACGCAGCTCGCAAGTGCTCCATTTGTGTTTCGTCATTTACTTTACGCCAACTTACTAATATTTCACTCTTCTAATCAGCAGATAAGAAGACGATCGCAGCGCTGATCACTTAAGGTCAATGCGCCTCAACGTTTTGTCGGATAGCACTATAAGTAATTGGCAGAGAAAATGCGAAACTTTCCTTGAATTAGTTATAATGGAATTGGCAGACTTATTTGAAAAGGTTGCTCATTACCTCATCCGCCACCCCGGTCCACTTTGTTTAAAACAACACGATGTTTTAATCTGCGAGTCGATTGTGGAAAACATTAAAGCAACGTGTCAGAATATTTGCAAAAGCACCGCGTCTGCGATAAGCTGGGGAATTCTTGCATACCGCAACTTGTCTACCGAGCACAATATATGTGCGAAGGGGAGAAACAGCGGTGACCCTTTTCTTCTCTAAACATCAGTTTCTGCTCCACTCGTGCCGCATATTTCGCAGAACGCCTCCGCAGTGTTGAAACGCCCGGCGAGTTTAAAATGTGGAACGATATTGTTGCAGTGCTGCGGCCTGGTGCCAGTTGCCCAAACTCAGCTAGCAGTAATGGCAGGACGTAGTAGAATGGGATCGGGTGGGACGGGATATTATGGGAAGGGTGGGTGATAAAGAGAGGGAGAGAGAGATGGCGGGATTGTGGGAGCACCCCCGTCTCTCTAGAACTACCCCTCCTTCCCAAAACCCCTTGCAGGCTCGGCTCCGGGCCAACGAGCTTGTTGCCCTAGATATGAGGTAACCTGCCGAAACAACCCCGAGCTTTCCAACTTCAGTGTGGGAAAGAAAAGACTATGTGGAGACAAGGAAAGTAATGAATTGGAAGACCAGTTGAGCATACCACCTGTTAGTAGCCATTTAGATGTTTTCGCTCTACTGGCGAAATTGGTCCATTAATGTCTACAGACTGCTACAAAAGGGGCAACTAGGGCGAGCCTAATAGATTACTGTTAGTGTAATAGGTCATCAGGGTATTCTGTGAGCACTATTAGAGATAGATTGTGGTCAGCAGAGTGTACAAACCGATCCGAACACTGATCTGATAAGTTTTCAGAGAAACCATGTAGATCATAGAAAGGGAATGATATTACAGGTCTACCCAGGTTACATAAGAATATTAACGAGATTGTTCATGTATGGACTAATTAATGGGAGGTCTTCGATTTAATTCTGCCAATTCCGTCCATCCTGATTGAAGTTTCCGTTTAGGTTTCTCCATAGACCTGGCAAATTAGGTCTGGAACGTTTTCTTCCTAATTATCTTTTCATCACATGCATCACCGCGAACGTTAAATGCTAGTAAAGAAACAAATCTGAGAAATGCTATCAGTGCCTTTTTTAAAGTTACATCCTCCAACGTTAATACATATCGGACGATGAATGAAATGGGTAAAATGATACTCAAATGATACCCGTGTCCATAGAGCCAAAATTCGTCTTTCAGGATAAGGGAAAATCCCGGAAAAAACCTTATCCAGATAACTCACCCTAACCGAGACTCGAATTTGGGACTACTTGAACGTGAGGCAGACACCCAACATCTCTGCTACCAAGGTGGGCATGCCATCAGTGCTAAGGTGTACACTTTCAGTGAAAATTTGTTGTTATTTTTTTTTTTTCAAACTACATCCGAACTATGGTCGAAATTTGTGTAACTAGCATCAAAGCACAAAATACAACATTTTTTAGTTTAGTGTAAATTTTCCCAAATACCCCAATATTTCCAGGAAAAGCCAACCTTTAGCTTATATACTCGAGATTCTGCATCTAAGATAGTTTATGATACAAGTTAATTTTACTTTGAGCAAAGCCTCCAAGCTTTAAGTTCACTTCTTCACTCTTTCTATGCTTTAATCCACAACAGTTTTTTACTCTTTACAATCAGGATTATTCTTTAATTTCTGCTAAAGAATATTGCCAACAATTATTGTTAATGCTAACATATGAGCGTGAACAAGTATGGCGGGTTTTCATATTCTGTGACCATGCTTGATATAGCGATTGATCTTCTCAACCATATTGTTAAGCACCTGGAGCGACTCAATGCAAATTCATACGTTTTGCAGGCCTTTTGTTTTTGCACCACTCTCGGCACGCCAGTTCAAATAGTGCAATTGCGATCACTTTACGATGTCCGTTCTGTACAAATCAAGTTGGAACTCAAGCGAGCTACAAAGACTTCGGAAGAGCAATACAAAATATACACTTATTATTGCAGAAGTAATCCCACTAAGTAATTTGACATAATGATTTTTAAATACAAGAAAAGATGCTGTTTCTATAGGGAAGTACATAAGTTTGAGTAAATAACGTCTTATAATATAAACTAAGCATTTTAAACATTTATTTGTTTGGTATATCAATGATTTATTTGCAAATCAATACGAGAAATGAATTCTTAGTACATCTTGAAGTACTAATAGCATAATTAAAATTTGATTTCGTATTTTCATTGTAAGAGTCCCCAACCAATACCGAAATGAAGTATAAGCTCTAGTGCATCCAAAGTATGAATTGTCTCCTTTTACAACTTCTATTTAGCTCAAAAAATATACCGTTTTACAAACATATCGATAATTGTGCGCCATATAAAAGGTGTATTTCTCCGTTAGCAGTTAACATAATTCGTCAGAGACTAGGTTAGGAAATACCTTCGCTCAAGAAGGGCGTTATATTCACACTTAGCACATACACATATGGTTTCACTTTGCCAGGATTAGTGTTTAAGCAATTGTCACAAAGTAGTGCAAACACAAAATAACAGTTAAATATTTGAAATTTTTTGCATTTAATATTACTGTCCGACACTTTCCCAGTTTTAATGAACCATGAATGATAGAGAACCGTAACCATGCTATGCTTTCAAAGAGTTAGTCAATAATTTTATTATAAAATTATCTGCGATAAGAAAAAGTTATGAGAAATATACTACAAAAGCAATAAGCTTCAGGACGAAATATGAGTTTAAAGCTTCGCTACTTGTACTCTCAACTGAACTATTTTCTTAATAATTTTGGATCCCTCAGAGATTAACAAGGTGAATCATTTCAGCAAGAAATCAAGGAGATATTTTTTTAATTTAACTCCTCCAACGTTAAGTAATATCGGACTATGAATGGAATGAGTGAAATGATGCTCAAATGAGCCCGGGGTCCATAGAGCTTAGAGTTACCCGACATTCGTCTTTCAAGATAACGGAAAAACCCGGAAAAACCTTATCCAGGTAACTCACCCTCACCGAGATTCGAACTCGGGACCTCTTGAAAGTGAGGCAGACATGCTACCACCACGTTACTGAGGTGGGCATGGATAGGAGATGTCAGGGTGTATGGAAAATTGCGAGTGGGCTACTATTAGTACTTCAAAATAGATGTTCCTTTATCATGGCTTAAACGTAAATCAGCTCAACAGACTTTCTGGCCAAATAAAACATAATTTCACACCTTATTTTACAGATACACAGTTATTTCTCTATGTTTATTACCCAGAAATTTTTCTTTTTGTATTTATTTTGTAACCACAATTTTTGCATAAAAACACTTCTTTCAAATTATTTTCGATTTGTGAGAAAACCTTATGTGATAAATAAAAAAGGACAGTATGATTCAATTTAGCACACGACTCGGTAGCGTGGTGGTAGCATGTCTGCCTCACGTCAGAGGGGTCCAAAGTTCGAATCTCGGTCAGGGTGGGTTACATGGATAAGGTTTTTGCCGGGGCGTTCCCTTATCCTGAAAGACGAATATTGGATAACTCTAAGCTCCATGGACCCCGGGCTCATTTGAGCATCATTTCACCCATTCCATTCATCGTCCGACATGACTTAACGTTGGAGGACGTAAATTACAACAAAAAAACACCTCTCAGATCGCAAACCAGCGAATAAAAGTTATATTTTGCAGGACAGTGTAATTTCTTATAATAAGCTATAATCAATATTTAAATGTAATACGAGTTCTGGTGATTTCGTAACATGCATGTTCTATCTTCTGGTACTTAATTTGAAAGAAACTGCTTTAATTTTGGATATTTATTTACTTTGGCATCGGCTGTTAAAGCTGTATGGAAGTTATAGTTTGTATGACTTTCTGACCTAAACCAGCATTTCAAAGGCTGCACTGTAGAAAATTAAATGTAAACACTTGATTATAAGAAAATTCTGGCGCAGAAATGAATATTAGAGCAAACATTTCTTCGGTATGTTCTTTACTATCGTGTAAATGACAAACAGGTCAAAAGTTAGATTAGGAAACTCTTTGCGTATTTCTCGTGTAATCATACACTTTTCAGCATTTTCACACACAAATTTATGATTTCACTTAACGATGTACGAATAACAGAAGGTTATCTGTCTTCGTTCCTTTGTGCTCTAAATCAATTTCCAACAAGGTAAAAGTAGTATTTCTTTCGCTAACAACACGGCCTCGGTTGGCCCCGTAGCTCAGTCGGTAGAGCACCTGCCTGCCGTGCTAAGGGTCACGGGTTCGATTCCCGGCGGTGGGGGTGGGGATTTTTCTCCGACCAAGATAATTCCCCGTCTTCCTCTTCCTCTCAACAAGTAGTTGTTATGGTTATGAAGTTACGGAATAACAAATGGCGCGTAGACAGTGGTTAGCGTCTTTAAAAAGTGGTTCAGCTTCAACCAGAAGTTACAGAATAGCTCTGAATATTTGGATTATCCACTTTAATGCAGATCTTTTAACTATATATCTCCTGTTCTTAGTTTCATTACTTCCAAATGCGATGCGCTCTATATTCTCTCCTCCCCGAGCAAAGTGGCGTAGGTGGTGGCCTGTGTGACTCTCATTTGGAGGTCGTGGAATCGATCCCCGCCTACCACGCACCCTAACATGGACTTTGTGGTTTCCTCTTTGTCACCTAGGGAATGCTGGCCAGGTCATTCTCATTCTATGACTTTTCAGTCCACCATTTCCTCTTCCTATAATTATCCATTTCAGGGTTGCACGATAAGGCGATGGTTTTCGGCGGAGTGCGAATAGATAGTGACTACTGCTCTGTGAAGGCTTCACTCTGGCATCGTTTCCAGTCAGGACTGACCTCCGCAGCGGGCTCTTCGCGAGGAACACCAAGGGTGATGGGCTTTGGTGGCTAGGGTCGGACGGCTAATACTTTGCATGTAAACCTGAAGCAAACTGCTTGCGAAATCCGCAGCCTAGTGATGTGCATTCATTCGTATCTTTGCGATAACTTCAAAGAATTTTGTCATTGAAGAAAATGTAATACTAAATCCTTAAAACAATTAAAGATAGTGGGAATCATGATAGGATATATTATGTATATAGCGTATACGCAATGCGAAGAAATCACACTCGCCTGTATGCTGAAGGTAGACAGGCCAAGGACAGCTGCGGAAGTCCCTTAGTGTTCCAGGTTGAAAGAACCATCCCACTTCTGAAACTCTCCAGAGAGGCAGATGAACCATCAGTCAAACCAGGTAGCTATCTATTGTTAATGGAAATACTGTTTCTTTAGATTAAACTTCCGCTTCTACTGTTCGGCAGGCAAATGACAGAAATAATTGGTTAGCGTATGAACTGCGCGACAATAGGTCCTGCGACCACTCGAATGCCAGCCTTACTGTTTCCATGGAGACAAACTCGCTTGGTATAAATTATTATTAGCAATTGCTTAAACTACTTTATACATTTGTATTTTCTGCATACCACCTGTCATATCCAAAGAATAATACAGCAGCTATTGTTTTCTCGTTATCAGGGGTGGTTGGTGGCTCTGAAAATTGGTGGTTCACAAAGTTATCCATGCAACTTAATTTTTTAAAGTAACAAAATTTCTTTATCCTGTCACTACAGACTGCTCTACACACCGGTTAACTGTAATTCACAGCATATAACACAACATTCACATTTCATAAAAACTCTAGAATATTTCTCGTATACATCGTTGTTAAAGTTCCTGTTAAAACATCTTGTTTTTGTTTTGACTATCTGTGTGATGTTTAGTTTCGGCGTGGGTCTTCCAAGTCGCTTAAGTTCAATTTTTTCTTCTAAGGTCATGTTTGAAAAAGGATGTGCTAAAAGACACGTTATGGAATTAATTGTTTCTTCTTATAACACAACTTACCTGTATTTATATAAATATTTCTGATCCACTAATCAAAACACGGCAGAGCTAACAAAACACGGCACAAACCATGTGGCTATGTACTCGTAGGTTAGATTTTAACATAGGCGCAATAGATGCCGCTGCTGTGATGAAAGAACGAGCAGGTTAGGCATCCACTATTCTCTGGCAGCTAGGTTAACCAACCACATGCAGCCATATGCCCCGCATCGCCCCCCCCCCCCACTTGCCTCGGCAAAACCTAGGTTCGTCCTGCCCTATACTGCGCCATTGTATGCCAGTGGTTTGCATCTGGAAGTGAACTACTTGGCACCTGCAAACAATACAGCTCGCTCAGGTCCCCTGCACTAGACAAGGTCGAAATGAACTCCAAATGGAACATACCATTACATTAAAGGGAGACCCAGCATTTTGGTTGTAGCGCAAACATGCTACCCCCCTTCAGAAGCCGCCCCTGCTCGTTATGTTCAATAATATTAAATAGACGGCCTGTTATTAACGGATGTAACAAGCATATAATGAAGCTAAAACTCTCTCTATAAAATTAATGTTAACAAATTAATGTTAGCTTTCCGCCGGAAGTTTGACTTAATAGATCTATATTAAACTTGGTAATATTAGGTCCCTGAACAAATAACTAGAATGACGTAAGTATTTTCATATAACACAAGGTAATAAATAAAGTTAGAAAAAGAAATAAACTTTACAACAAAATTCGTATACAATAAAAGCATATATCAATAGTCAATTACACAATAATATATAAGAACAAAACAGAACACAGAGAAAATTTTACTGTCACATCTCTGGGCTAAAGAACATTCAAGATGCTTAGGTGAATGCACCGCAGTTACAATAGGTAAATTATGAGAGAACAGCGTACGAGAAGAATTATTCAATATTTTTAGTTCTGTTTACATCCCCCTCCCATTAGATCAGCCTTATCAGATATCAGCAATTCTTTCTCGTCTTCCCTACCTACCAGAAGCACATACTGTTCTGTACGAGATTGCGAAAGATTGTGGTTAATAATTTCATCTTTATTATTCGTAACCCTACAGTTTGCCAAGATGTAAACCCAGGACTCTTCCTGCTTACAAACGGCAGGTTCTCTTACACATTCCATCGCTAATCGCTAATATCCACAATGCACCAAGTACAAGTTACGCCCTTTCCTGTCTAATGAGTTTGGATCCAGTTTGACCTACTGACCAGCACCCGACTGTATTTCCAATGAAATTTTTTCCGTGCATTGTCCAACTGTTTTGTTTTCTGTCAATATCCCAAGGGTGATATCTAAGTTTTTCTTCCAACACTCCGATTGTTTCTTTGACCTGCCACCTACATGGATGCCTCCGCTATGTTGTCCTAGCTTTTCTCTAATTAGACATTAGTTTTTATGTTCTCATTCAATATTTAATAGCTTTGATTTTTCTCTTTATTACCTCACTATATGCCCCAAATTCCCTGATTATTTTACAGTGGGTTGTAACCTTCCTTGAAAAGAAATAGATTTCAAAATCGGGCTCATTCTTTTTCCAGGTTCCATGTTTATTCCAACTTCACATTGCCGTTCTATGTCTCCTGACGCTACGAGAGGAACCTCGGACCGAACTGCCGAGCCCCTCCCGTAGGAGTTGTTCGGATTGGGTTGGACTCGAGGGGCAGTGTGTTCCCGATACCCACGGGTAAATGGGTACTTCCGGCCAGGCTACGGCCGCCCGGAGGGGATAGATGGTTGCCACAAAAAGTCCCGGTACTAGCCTGCAGAGCTAGTAGAAGGTGTTCTAGATCACCATTCGGCCCCACCGAGGTTATCGGTAGTCTTCCCTGCGGGGTTGACGCGCCTAAGTGGTGTATCCACTTCCATCCCGTCTTGACGTTGTGCTCAGCGGGTGGGGGGGGGCTTTTTAGAGACTCCAGGTATTGCCCTATGGAAAGATCCCCGGAGTATCCATCGCTCCCGGGTAGAAGGAGGCCCGGGTCCTTGGTCCTACGGTCCAGGACTAATGGGAGTAGATCCTCTGCACTTAACTGCTGTTCTATGTAATAGATAGGGCCTATGTGAAAATAGGGTCCCCAATAAGCTACATCGAATTCTACTTCGCTACTTTATTTCCGCAAAGAAATAACTAGTTATGAGGCAGAAGAAGAAGAAGAAGAAGAAGAAGAAGAAGAAGAAGAAGAGAAGAAGAAGAAGAAGAAGAAGAAGAAGAAGAAGAAGAAGAAGAAGAAGAAGAAGAAGAAGAAGAAGAAGAAGAAGAAGAAGAAGAAGAAGAAGAAGAAGAAGAAGAAGAAGAAGAAGAAGAAGAAGAAGAGAAGAAGAAGAAGAAGAAGAAGAAGAAGAAGAAGAAGAAGAAGAAGAAGAAGAAGAAGAAGAAGAAGAAGAAGAAGAAGAAGAAGAAGAAGAAGAAGAAGAAAGAAGAAGAAGAAGAAGAAGAAGAAGAAGAAGAAGAAGAAGAAGAAGAAGAAGAAGAAGAAGAAGAAGAAGAAGAAGAAGAAGAAGAAGAAGAAGAAGAAGAAGAAAGAAGAAGAAGAAGGAAGAAGAAGAAGAAGAAGGAAGAAGAAGAAGAAGAAGAAGAAGAAGAAGAAGAAAGAAGAAGAAGAAGAAGAAGAAGAAGAAGAAGAAGAAGAAGAAGAAGAAGAAGAAGAAGAAGAAGAAGAAGAAGAAGAAGAAGAAGAAGAAGAAGAAGAGAAGAAGAAGAAGAAGAAGAAGAAGAAGAAGAAGAAGAAGAAGAAGAAGAAGAGAAGAAGAAGAAGAAGAAGAAGAAGAAGAAGAAGAGAAGAAGAAGAAGAAGAAGAAGAAGAAGAAGAAGAAGAAGAAGAAGAAGAAGAAGAAGAAGAAGAAGAAGAAGAAGAAGAAAAGAAGAAGAAGAAGAAGAAGAGAGAAGAAGAAAGAAGAAGAAGAAGAAGAAGAAGAAGAAGAAGAAGAAGAAGAAGAAGAAGAAGAAGAAGAAGAAGAAGAAGAAGAAGAAGAAGAAAAGAAGAAGAAGAAGAAGAAGAAGAAGAAGAAGAAGAAGAAGAAGAAGAAGAAGAAGAAGAAGAAGAAGAAGAAGAAGAAGAAGAAGAAGAAGAAGAAGAAGAAGAAGAAGAAGAAGAAGAAGAAGAAGAAGAAGAAGAAGAAGAAGAAGAAGAAGAAGAAGAAGAAGAAGAAGAAGAAGAAGAAGAAGAAGAAGAAGAAGAAGAAGAAGAAGAAGAGAAGAAGAAGAAGAAGAAGAAGAAGAAGAAGAAGAAGAAGAAGAAGAAGAAGAAGAAGAAGAAGAAGAAGAAGAAGAAGAAGAAGAAGAAGAAGAAGAAGAAGAAGAAGAAGAAGAAGAAGAAGAAGAAGAAGAAGAAGAAGAAGAAGAAGAAGAAGAAGAAGAAGAAGAAGAAGAAGAAGAAGAAGAAGAAGAATGAAGAAGAAGAAGAAGAAGAAGAGAAGAAGAAGAAGAAGAAGAAGAAGAAGAAGAAGAAGAAGAAGAAGAAGAAGAAGAAGAAGAAGAAGAAGAAGAAGAAGAAGAAGAAGAAGAAGAAGAAGAAGAAGAAGAAGAAGAAGAAGAAGAAGAAGAAGAAGAAGAAGAAGAAGAGAGAAGAAGAAGAAGAAGAAGAAGAAGAAGAAGAAGAAGAAGAAGAAGAAGAAGAAGAAGAAGAAGAAGAAGAAGAAGAAGAAGAAGAAGAAGAAGAAGAAGAAGAAGAAGAAGAAGAAGAAGAAGAAGAAGAAGAAGAAGAAGAAGAAGAAGAAGAAGAAGAAGAAGAAGAAGAAGAAGAAGAAGAAGAAGAAGAAGAAAAGAATAATATCTAAGCATTTTGCTTACTGTCGTATTTGTGAAAAATATAGAATATATCCTGCATCAATATTGCACAGATATACGAGAGTAACAATGAGAAAAACTTCATGCAGTGTTACTTGAGTCCTCCGAGGAAAATGTTATAGTGATGAAACTATTGCAGTATATTAAATTTATTCGATAATAAACCCCTACAGGTAAATTTACAAATTAACTTCTAAAGTTAATAATTATGTGCGATCCATATAAACCTGAACCATTTCAATAGGCCATAACTTTTAACTTTTGACCCAATGATATAACACACGTACAACTGTGGAAGAATATAGTACACAATTGGGAGATTACATTACACTATTTACATCTCAGAGAAAACGTTGGAAGTGTCCTCCACCAGCATCTATGGATCGTTGGTCCCATTTTCTTTGATACGACTGTAGACACTGAAGTTTATATGGGTATCTTCAATACATTTGTGGAGCAGCTGGATATCGAATTGAGAGAAGGTTATTTCCAGCAAGATGGAGCAACGTCCCATACATCTAACGACACCATGGAACTTGTAACCACTTTATTTGATAATCGAATAATCTCATAAGATTATCTCATAATGTCCGTATTTTTTTTTTCTTGTGGAGTTTTCTAAAAAATAGAGTGTACAAGAATAGGCCACGAACAATTGATGTTTTCAGGGAATTCTTTCGAACCGAAATAAGTAACATTGGCGAGGATATTCTCCGTAAAACTTCAGAGAATATGATGAGACGAGTTCAAACATGTATAGATGCTGTTGCAGGACACTTCCAATATTTTCTCCGAGATGTAAATAGTGTAGTATAATCTCCCAATTGTGTATTATATTCTTCCAAAATTGCACGTGTGTTCAAAGGTTATGGCCTATTGATTCGAGAGGCCTGGGTTCGATTCCCGTGGCTGACCTACCTGACCCATGGGTTGTTTTGGGGATTTTCCCGGGTCGCTAGGTGAATGCTCGGTGGGTTAATTACATCCCCCGAATTTCCTGTCCCTTCATTTCATCTCCATTATCATTTCATATCATCTTTCATCTGGTGGTCTCTTTCAGAGTAGAAGTGTCAGCGGGTGTTTCGGTGGTGCATGGCAGGATGGCCCGCCTCGGTAGCGTGGAGGTAGAGTATCTGCCTCACGTTCAAGAGGTCCCGAGTTCGAATCTCGGTCAGGTTGAGTTACCTGGATAAGACTTTTTCCGGGATTTTCCCTTATCCTGAAAGACGAATGTCGGGTAACTCTAAGCTCTATGGACCCTGGGCTCATTTGAGCATCATTTCACCCATTCCATTCATCGTCCGATATGACTTAACGTTGGAGGACGTAAATTACAACAAAAATGGCTGGATGATTTGCTCTGAGGTCTCCGCTCCTCTACTAGGACCATTTCGGGACCGCCAGCCAAGGAACTTTGGGGCTCGGATCGCCTGCCTGGGACCTTTAGGGCTCGGCTGCTGGGCTCGTTGCCGTCCCGCTGTAGGGGAGCGAGTTCGTTGTCCTGGTCTTTCGGGGGAAGTCTCTATCCAAGTAAATTGTAAGCACCCTGCCCTCTGTACTGCCGTGGCTCCTTGGGTCAGCCACCCTCTGTCTCCTTCGCCTCATCCTTCCTCTCGGGGGTGCCCCACTTGGGGGGCATAGGAACAATGGGCCTAGCATGGTGGCCTACGTACCAAATTCCCTCCGTAATGAAATCCTAATCTTAATCCTATCACCTATTGAGATGGTTCAGGTTCATATGGATCGAACCATATAACAGAATATTTTCTGAATTCGCTATATTTGCATTCGATTAGAAGTATTTCCACACTAGATCCACCAGTTCAAATGCAACTAAAGGAACCAATGAAATGAGGAATTTCTTGAATTTCCCTCTTATAAAACTTTAAGAATGCCCAGTGTTTAAGTTAGCTTTTCTAATATCTAAGGCGATCTAACTGCAGATTTTCTTTGTGTGTTTAGCCAGTAATTAGGTATTCCTAGACAATTACAAATCATTCCCATATTATTACATATTTCATATTCACATGACATGTCTTGAAAAACAAAGTTTATAGTACCTGTAGTATACTGTACTTACGTGATACACTACAGAAAGCATAAACTTCCAATATTTTTAACAGAAAAGCTACAAGTTGTAAGGCTTCATAAATTCTCAGTGCAAGATTCTCAAGAGAAAGGATGATATTAGTGTCACTAATACTCAGAATATTTTATTTAGTTTTTTGGGAGCATAACTCAGCACAGCACTGGAAGTTTGTTAGCATTTTTAACTGTAAAATATTGTAATGGGAAGAATAAAAATTAATGGTATTATTTGGCTTGCCTGGAGGATGAGAGAACTGAGCCCAATGTGTGATATGGTACAGAAATTTGGAGAGAATGATACTTCTAACGTCAAATAACATTAATTAACTGTTGGTGAATGTATCTTACACTGCCTTGGAAGGAGCCATAGGTAAGAACTGCTCTCCTTTCGCAGGGATCAAATTTTTCCTTATTGGAAATGTTAGAGGTTTCTGTTGTTCACGTTAACACTTGTTCTTCTAGAGGTAAAGTCAATTTAGTGTCATCGCTTCTCGTATTTCTCCCTTAGATATATTATTCCCCTTGTGCCTTTGTTAAGACTTACGTCGATCTAATGTCTTCTTTTAAAAAAATACAACAACGCTTAATGTCTTTCACTCTTTCCTCCGACATTTTACTGTTCATGTACGTATGTAGCTGGAGACTGCTTTGTTTCGCAGTCAAATTATATTCCCCAATGAAGTTTCAATAGAGACCAATAACATTCTGTTTCAGGTGAGTTACCTACCATTGAGGTTGGCAAATTGAACTATTTGTGAATCATACCATTCGAAAAGGTAACCACTGAACTATATCTGCTAATATATAACGCAACTAGACTTTAAGGTTTCAAAATTACACTTTGCGTACTTATTAATTTTATATTGTCATTATTTGCAGCAATGCTACCCTGATAAGCGCTAAATCTACATTACTCAAGCCCGGTCTTTAGGCATTATGGAGATACCGATACTTGATTACATCAGTAAATTGTCTAAGACTGTAACATTCAATGGAAAGGATTCAAATTTTAGATATATACACTGTTTTTCTAACCTAAGTTCCACCTACAAAAGTGTTATTCCCAACAAGTATGTTGTTAATCCTACAGCTGCTAAAATTGGAGCTTCCCCTAGACCTATGAAACTTCTCTGTGGCTGTGCCTTCCTGAAATACCAAACATTTTCTTTCTTCTATAATTTTCAGGATTTCCTCGCTGAGCATAGGAACTGCACCACCACGTGTAGTCACACTGCTCGAACCGTTACTATGGCTTTATATTTGTTAATAGAAACCTGTCAGATAAGTTACTGATTATTCTTGTAAGAGTGAGAGGGGAACTGCTGCGTTGCCCGGCGTTGTGCTAAGCACCAACGAACGCTTCACTTCAGCCAATGGAATTCGTAGTAATCACAATTGGGCAGATATATGTTCACTCCACGTGGAGTAATCAGTGCGTTATCTGAGAGGTATCTATTACCAAACTTAAGTCCATGGTAACGGTTCGAGCAGCACGAAAATACATACATATGATTTTCAGGAACATCTGGAGCTAATGGTATTCTGCCAATTGGGACTCGTGATGACTTTAATTAGCATAAAAAATTGTGTTTACATGAACGTAAAACTTCTAATAATCTTAACACAATATATATAGCCTAACTCATGACTGTTATTCTGTCATATTAAATTATCCAGTGGTTTTAATCTATAGATATTATTTAATCGCCCTATCATTTGTTTATAAAATTTATAGTATTAATCAATCATTTCGGTATCATGTTTATTTTGGAATAAACAGATATTCCTTTCCTTAGCTGGAATACTTAATAAATCACAATACTTAAGTATATAATAACAAGTTTGATACGGAATAACCAAAAGTGGAAGACTTTAGTTTCGGATGGAACTCCGACCATTAGTACATTTTACGTACTTATAAATACAGAAGAACAAACTAAAATTAGTAACAACTGTGACCTAAAAGATCCATGTAAAAGAGGTCAGCGGAGTAGCCGTCGTTTAACTATTTGAGGAAATACATGATGTTACCTTCAGCATATCATTTTAGCATTTGGGTGCATAGAAACCCGCAATTTCTGGTTTAGCGAAGGGCGGTTTCTTTTAAAGTACTACAGAGGAATAGCGAGTTCCAAGCGGGGTTTTTTTTTTTCCTTCCTTAACATTATCATAGTTCAGACGAATTCACTTTCTAACTCACGTAGTAGAGTTTGGTTTCTTTTCCTTGTTGAATAGAACTCACAGAAACAGGAAGTAACACTCCATGCACTTTATAAAGAACATCACTATAGGCTGATTCAACAGCAAAGCTTGCTCTTTTTAGAAATATATTATATGTACCAAGTGTAAGTGTGATGGACAATCAATAATAACAACAAAAGTGTTTTGAAGGATATTTTGCATGCCTGTGTTTCGGACAGGCTGCCAAAGAAATTCAGATGCATTAATGCAGAGCAAGAGAAGGAAAAAACCAATATCAACTATTTAAAGGTAAGAAAGGTACCATTGTTATTAAATAGTACTTAATGAAAATTCCTTGCCAAAACGCTTGCCAATTTAACTTCCACCGAATTTGTAGGTAATTACAAGGTAAGCAGAGGGAATCAGAAAGACCTGAAGACATCGCTTTACACCTTAACTACGAGTAACGGTATAATATCTGAGTTAGCTGACAAAAAATATGTAACGTAAAATCAGTATTTATAGATAGAAAAACGCGTTTTTCAGTTGATAGAATACTTAGAATCTGTAGAAAGCAATACAGCCAATTTTACAATATCCACGCCGAAATTTTAAGTAAAGTCAAGAAAGAAACTTCAATATTGGAGATATATGCTCTCCTTAGAAAACAAGAGAAAGGAGACCTACTAAAGCAGTTTAAAAGAAACTTGGTACCCGAAGCATTTACTCAAAGTTTCGATTTTTCAAATATTCAAGTTTTGAAACAGTGCTTTTATATGTCGGAATATCTGATATTATTTCAGTCAAGAATTAGAAATGCCATGTCTCTACGTTCACAAACGGAAAATCTGATTTCAATTAAGGACGTAATATTTCTCAGCTCACCTGCCGATTCACAGAATTGGCAATGGTTGACTGAGTATTTAAGAAAACAATTTAGTAGGTCATAAATTAAGTCACTTCTATAACTATTCCGTGAAGCAGTGGCTTACTAATCGTTCTCTATCGAAAAATACATGGAACTATTACGCACAAAAAACAATTCTCTCAAGTTTCTCTCTCCTTTCAGTAAGATTATGGAAATACAGAAATACAGTATACTCACATTAGTTAAGGCCTTAAAGTACGATTTCCAGTATCATATACCTCTTTAAACACGACTTGGAGGACAAAAACGAAGAAACTACTATTAAGGTTTACGATAAATGGAAAAATAAATCAATAATATAGCCTATTCAAAAAATTAAGTCTTACAGTAAATCAATTGACTGATTATTTATGAAAGAATTTATGTGTAAATGAATGAAAGAGGATTCTTAAAGTTTTTGTTTGTTAAAATAATGTATCTTAAATGTAAAATGTCCTAACTTATGATTCCAAAACACATTTTTCCTAAAGTAACATTCCTAAGAGCTAAATATATTTTATTCCATAATTTTAAGTTCTAATATATTTTTCAGTATTTCACTAATATTATTTTTTCCAAAAGAATATAAAGTTTATGCATAGTATTTCCACCGACTTAGTGTTATCTGTTACTCCATTTCTTACTGATAAAACAAAAGAATTCTGAAGTCTAAGCAGGAATTTATAATCTATAGCTTAACTCTTTCCATAACGCAGATAAACCCGGAGATTATTACTTTGAAACTATAAAGGAACATGCTATTGGATATTTTATCGGAAATGCAAAGAAAATTAATGGAAGCAAGAGCTATAACATTACAGGAACGAAGTAGAATTAGGATTCTGAAAGGAATCTAATAATGCTGGGAAAACCACCCCACTCCCACTAACTCAACAGAGAAGAAACTGAAGCACAAAGACACTCAGCGGCTTAAACGAATAGAGAAGAAAGTCCTGACATACAAGGGGTAGACAAAAGAATGGACACACCGCTTAACTTATACTGGCCGCCAATCTAGAAAGTGATTGACATTTCGTATGGAGAGACAGGCGACGTTGCCGCTTATTGCTGCCACACGGAGAGCGCGATAGGACTAGGCGTGCGAAGGCGATTCGGTTGCGACTGCAATGAGTATTTAATAATAATAATAATAATAATAATAATAATAATAATAATAATAATAATAATAATAATAATAATAATAATAATAATAATAATAATAATAATAATAATAATAATAATAATAATAATAATAATAATAATAATAATAATAATAATAATAATAATAATAATAATAATAATAATAATAATAATAATAATAATAATAATAATAATAATAATAATAATAATAATAATAATAATAATAATAATAATAATAATAATAATAATAATAATAATAATAATAATAATAATAATAATAATAATAATAATAATAATAATAATAATAATAATAATAATAATAATAATAATAATAATAATAATAATAATAATAATAATAATAATAATAATAATAATAATAATAATAATAATAATAATAATAATAATAATAATAATAATAATAATAATAATAATAATAATAATAATAATAATAATAATAATAATAATAATAATAATAATAATAATAATAATAATAATATAATTATCATTGTCATTATCATTATCATTATTATTATTATTATTATTATTATTATTATTATTATTATTATTATTATTATTATTATTATTATTATTATTATTATTATTATTATTATTATTATTATTATTATTATTATTATTATTATTATTATTATTATTATTATTATTATTATTATTATTATTATTATTATTATTATTATTATTATTATTATTATTATTATTATTATTATTATTATTATTATTATTATTAATACTGTACAAAAAGACAATAGTTAAGTCGTGGATCTACATGCAAACGCTAGAACATGCAAGAAGACATCAATGTAAAGATCATTGTAACAAAAGAGGTATACCTGTGACATGCGGATGCTTAATGAAGTGTGGAAATGCCGCCTACATACTTTTTTCCGTGAGTTTTTAATTTAGCCTCCGATACCTGACTTTCTTCTTTAAACTACTTTTCTTTCCCAATCTTAACCACAGTGTCCTTAATGATAACTACAGCAGGTGAAGTTCCATTAAGCACCTTAGAGAATGGAATAATAGACTCCCCTGTCGATTTCTCTCACAGAGCATATTATTTATCGTTTCTGACCTTTAATTGGAATACCTTTATCAAATATAACTTTATTTGGTTCCCGATCACGTTCAGGTTTTCGCTTGTCACTATTTTTAGAAATAATTAAACATCCATTAAAGCACAATTGCAAATGATCACAACACATGCACAGATACACGAACTCAGGCACACGTAAACCAAGGAAAATTGTCACAAAATGCAAAGGAACCTGCCAGTACAGGATCTCTAACTGGTGTATATGAAATAAGAACAGCAACATGAATGCATTCTGTTTACGCAGTGTTATCAGAAGAGAAACAAACACTAAGGTATTATGATTACTGCAGCGTTTGCGTAACCCACTTGCCCGCACGGCATTCGAAGCACACGTGTTAGAATATCGGCAACCAAGGTTTAGCGTGAAACGTTTTCATGGAAATGTCTGGACTCTAATTGATCCTTCTAATGGTTACTATGACAACCGTTATGGCGTACTCGTCCCCTCCCGTTTATTTACAGCGTTTTTCCATGTGCTTACTGTCAATCATATTCTAGTTTGGCGATCAGTATAAACAAATATTATTAATACGGTGCTGGGCTGACCCTTGCTTTCAAACCTTGTTTTAATTAATCCTTACAACGTATGAATTCCCCTAGAGGTATTTTATGCCACTCGTATTACTTTTGAGCTCCTTAATAGATGAAGGAGGAAGAAGTCAATGTTGTTTAGATCTGGCGATTGGGTTGGTCATGGAATATTTAACTTTCCTTCTTGTTCTTCTGACCATTCTGCTACATATCCAGCAGATAAATAGAGACATTGTGATTTTACAATACTGCATTACCTTAAAAAAACATGTTTGGCTATAACGGAAGATGATCTATGAGAATATCTCTGTAGATATGAACAATCACTTTACCAGTCTGTGTGATACCCGGAGTCACGCAGTCTTCCCCGTATACGGCCATCATCCGCCTATTAATATCGCCCGGTTAAACACCTTCCGCAGTCAGAAATCTGATTACACCTCTCTGTTCCTCAAATATCGAGTTTTGCAATGTGAGCACCAAGATGTCGTCACACGCACTGCCGCGTCAATTGAATGGAATTGTCAACTGCCTGGTTCTCTCCTGCGGCATATGCGGGTGTCCAAGCAAGCGTACAACCAGGCCGGATCGCCCGCCTCGGTAGCGTAGATGGTAGCACGTCTGCCTCACGTTCATGAGGTCCCGAGTTCGAATCTTGGTCAGGGTGATTTACCTGGATAAGGTTTTTTCGGGGTTTTCCCTTATCCTTAAAGACGAATGTCGGGTAACTCTAAGCTCCATGGACCCTGGACTCATTTGAGCATCATTTCACTCAATTCATTCACCGTCCAATATGACTTAACGTTGGAGGACGTAAATAATGTATAACAAACAGGCCGGACTCTACATTCGCATCACTAGATATCTAACTACGTTATCCCAAAACGGCATATTCATATTTCAACCGGTTTGGTTGTTAAGACGTTTCGTACCTTTTCATTTGAACATCTCTATAGGTTTCGCAAGCGTCTGAGCGCGCGAAGCGCCACCGTGCCTCCGAAGTCGGATACAGGTTATCGGAGCGTAACTTTGCTTTCTTTCATTCTCCTCCTTCTCCTCTCTCAACTCTCACACCTCCTCCTTCTCTCTTATAATAAGCAAAGCCGCCCCGGCCTGGTCCAGTGAGACATTCGGACCCTCAGCCGGGCGTGGTCCGGGATTGAAACTCCAAGGACTTCAATGTGCGTTCGAAGTATCGATGTTCATGTGTCCTGCAGTTCACATGGCGACGCGCAGTTTGCTACGTTCTTCATCGACCCAGGGCCGAGTGATGCACCGCTATGGTTCTCTCCTTCGGCGTATGCGAGTGCCCAAGCATGCGTACAACCAGGCCAGACTCCACATTCGCGTCACTAGATGTCTCACTACGTTATTCCCAAAGCGGCATATTCATATTTCAACCGGTTTGGTTGTTAAGGCGTTTCGTACCTTTTCATTTGAACATTCCTTGTAATATACAAGCAAAACAAATGCACTGCTCAGTGCCATCAAGACGGGAAACCTCATATACATATTATGTATATATATATATATACATGATATTGCTCATTATATTGCTCATATATTTTTTTCATTATATTGCTCACGCCTTTAATTTTCTACACAAATGTTGTGTATGAAGGTGAGAAATAACTTGTAAGGACTACTAAACTAGACTGGAAATATTCGACGGATGGGCAGTAGGTGAAAATGAAGACGTGTGCAGCCCTCATCCATTGCAACTATGAAGGCTTGAGAAAATGTCTGGAGGATGCCAGTGGACTCCAACAGGAGAACTATTTCTCATCCATGATGGAAGACGGAAAAAAAGAAAAGAAAGGTAGAAAACAAGAGCTTTACATGGAACGCCCAATAATACATAAACACATTGTTTATCTTAGAGAATTTCGGTTGAAAATTTGGAATTTTGCCTGAAACGTATTTAAATACTCCCGCAATATCTTATATAGTTTCATAAATTTCCGCTTGCTGGCAACGCTCTATCTTTCAAAATGACATCTGTAACGGAATGCGTGTCAAACACAGAGCAGTTATGGAATTTCATTTGAAAAAAAATGGGAGCATCACAGATATTCATAGGCGCTTCCATAATGTCTACGGAGACCTGAAATGGACAAAAGCGCGATGGTGTCTGTCATTACAGTGAGGTTGAGCAAATGTGTCTGATCTCCCGCTTGCCGACTAGCCGCAAACAGCTGACTCCTCTACTGACACTCTTATATGAGGAGATCGATGGATCACAAACAAACACCTCGCTGCTCAACTTGACGTCTCTTTTGGTAGTGTTGACTCATTCCTCCACCAGTTGAAGTACTCAGGGGGTTATTCCGGTTTTGTTCCTAGACGCCTAACTGAGGACCCCAAAGAGCAAAAAGGAGCATCTATCATAATTGCTTGCTGGTTATGAGGCTGAATGTGAAAATTGTATGTCAAATATTGTCACAAGCGATAAAACATGGGTTCACCTCATTGAGCCTGAAACAAATCGGAATCCATGTAGTGGCATCACACCAATTCTCCTTCGAAGGTAACGTTCACAGCCAAACCCTCAGTTAGTACAGTCATGGCTACGGTCCTCTGAAACTCTGAAGGGGTTATTTTGCCCTCGCGCTAACGCGATCAACTCTGGAGCGTGTTGTAATACAGTAAGAAAATTGAAGAAATAAATTCTTTCAGAAAAATCTACTTATGAAACACATGCTGAAAGTCCTTAAGAAACATAAAATGATCCCAAAAACAACTTATTACAGATACTCATAGATTCTTTTAAAACTAGCACTCGTCCCAGTACAAAATCCGCAACAATGCTTTGAAGAAATAAGATAAATTACTGAGGACAATTTGATAGATATTTTAGATATTTTAAATTGAGATATCTTTCTAGTAGAAGAGAAAGAGGAAGCAGGAGAGGGTTAAGGTATTTACAGCATATTACGCCAAAAGGCACCTCGGCGCTGCATGGCAGGAAAGAGTATCACTCTGTATCACTTTGTCCCCAGTTAGGTGATCACCAGTTTCTAAGTCTTCCAGTGGAATGCGTAAACCTACACAGAGGGGGGGGGGGTGCCGGTTATACTAGCCGCCGTCGAGGAGTCAACCCGGAATTGGTACGGACCCTGCTTTTTGTACTATCGTGGCTCCTGAATTGGCCACCTATGTTTCATCTCACTTCACCACCCGCTCCCTCTGTTGTGGGACATAGCTACAAAAGTCCACCTGAGCCGCGTTGTCCCTATCGTAACTTACACTAAATTTAAGAAACGAATGCTCTACATTTTTAATAATAGCCACAGACCAAACGTGTAACGAAAGACTGCGCAGAGACCGTAGCGTTAAAGAGTTAGATTAAACAAATAAAATATCATATCATTGGCATATCAGGACAAGAAGTGATGAATACATAATTACATTAGTGTGGAGCTACGAATTCTGATGTAGCTGCTGCAAATGTTTGAGTTATTTAGATTCAAGTTCTATCCACGCTAGACATCCTCGGGGAGCGATAGATCTCGAATCTAGTGTACACACATCGGCCAATCTATGTGCGTTTACTTTATAGAATTAATTAGGCTATTTCCGGCCTGCCACTGGGCACGTATCATATAGTCACTCCATACATACGATAATAATGAGAAGAGTTGAGTTCATATACATGGCTTTGAGCTTGACATGCCTGATGCCGTCAGCACATTTTGTTTTTTAGATACATGCAGGTGTATTAAAACTGATGGTGGGAACAGAAATTGTGAAATGCACACCGTTTACCCACAATAACTGTAAATATCAGATTGCAAAAGAGCTGTTAGCAATATAATTGCAAATATGTACCTATATGAATTTATGGTGGCACTCATGAATATGTAGTGGATTTTTTATCTGTTGTACATTCAACGCCACCGGTGGTGGTTCGGCATAAATAAAACAAAATGTCAATTTATCCCTCTCAACCCTTGGCTCATAGGACAAACAATGATTCAAGCGCAGTAGTAAATAGTTCATGTAGTATGCAGACTTTAGAGATGCCCTTCGGAAGTACTTCGGTTTATAGGAAAGGGGCATAATTTAAATGCAACCGCGAATCTCACTTTTGTCACGTCTGTAAAAGACGTACACGCTGAGGCTTCTGTTTAGGGATAGGCTGCGATGAAACTGATGAGTACTTATCACCTGGATATATGCTTTTATCTTATTTTTTATTATTATTATTATTATTATTATTATTATTATTATTATTATTATTATTATTATTATTATTATTATTATTATTATTATTATTATTATTATTATTATTATTATTATTATTATTATTATTATTATTATTATTATTATTATTATTATTATTATTATTATTATTATTATT
>CM060950.1:73721820-74211820 GCA_030765055.1 Mantis religiosa | reverse complement strand
ATTATTATTATTATTATTATTATTATTATTATTATTATTATTATTATTATTATTATTATTATTATTATTATTATTATTATTATTATTATTATTATTATTATTATTATTATTATTATTATTATTATTATTATTATTATTATTATTATTATTATTATTATTATTATTATTATTATTATTATTATTATTATTATTATTATTATTATTATTATTATTATTATTATTATTATTATTATTATTATTATTATTATTATTATTATTATTATTATTATTATTATTATTATTATTATTATTATTATTATTGCTGTTATGTGAAGTATACATGTCAATGATTAAATAGGAATAAAACGTTCCTGTCCAGCCGCTGCTTGCAATAAATGTGTGTAGTTATTACATATCGGAAGTAAGCAAAAGATTTAACTCTATTTTTAAACTCTCTAGGGATTACAATGTAATCGTAATATAATCACCTTACATCGCTCTTGGTGTATTGGGCATTCTGAACATAAAGAAAGATTTTACCAATGGAACTCGATATTTTGAGATGCTATTTGATAAAAAAAATGCAAACAAGACGAGAAATGGAGGCTGCGTTTACAGAAGAAACACTTAACGACATTGCACTCACATACAATATTTCCAGTGGAAAGCAAAGCTTGTGTAGTGGATAACACTCTCATGGTGTGCCCACTCAACAGAGGTTATGTCCCGAGAAGTGATTCATTGCTCTCAGCAGTAGAAATACAAATGTATGATGTGATAGGATTTTGCTAAATCCGACGATTCACGAAGAACCTAGTCTGAAGAAGAAACTCTACGTACGCAGTAACCTCATTTTATTCACACGGGCTTTCGGCGCTTCCAAAAGACGGCAATTAGATATGTTTGAATTAAGTTGGGTTAGCTTGGGTTGGATTAACTTGGGTAGTTTTGCGTTAGGTTGGGTTAGATTAGGTTAGTTTAGTTAAGCTTAGTTAAGATTAAATCAGCGGTTAAATTAGAGTTTTACTAGATCCTAAGGAATTTGGTTCTTTTGTTATGAAATACTGTGGTAAAACGAATGCTTTCTATTTTTTATACAATTGTCATTTTTTTTAATTTTGGGCAATCTTTCTAGGATTTCCAAGAAACGATTTTTTGAACAATAGCCTGCGACATGCAGATCATGTTCACAATATTTTTGTGTATATCGTCATTATATTGAAAATACTGCTGTAGATTTTAAGTAAAATACTAGGTTGAAAACTGAAAAGGAATTAGCTTTTCTAAGTTACTCCAAAAATAACACAAAAGTGAATATTTTAACTCTACAGTAGTTTTTCTGCTTAAAGATATTTTATGATTTTTGCTTTAATGGCTATAACTTAAATATTAAAAATATTATGTGTCAGTTAGGCATTTTGTTAGGCATGGATTTTCAGTGTTTGATTTACGTGCATTGAAATTCTGTTTTAACTAGGGGCCAATAACACAGCAGACTTATAACGGCGAATGTGTGCGTGCGTGTGTGTGTGTGTGTGTGTGTGTGTGTGTGTGTGTGTGTGTGTGTGAAAGCGTAAACAGTTGTTTAATCTTGCATACTAAATTGAAGGCCGTATGTTTTCTACCGGGTAGTTTAATTACAATCGAACCCACTCATAGCCTCTGTCTACTGTCAGCGAACTAAAAATGCACACAGTAGAAGAATTCATTAAGAAACTAGCATATGACACATATAAAAACCTTGAAATACACCACAATCCTCTAATCTCACGACTCGGAAACTACACTACAGAAATAAACACACACGCACGACCATTATCACTGTTCGAAAGAAGACTCACACATGACGACGAAGACGACGTTCAGAACTTCCTGAACAACCTATTAAGGGACAACTGACACAGACAGTTAGGCTGACACCCCTACTTTCCCTTCATTAATCTTTTTCTTACTGACTCTTTTCAGAACACTGCCCGCACAGAGCCCTCCAAGCCCTTGACAACAGTCAAGGCGGTCCGGGAGTTAGAGGGTCTCCCACCAGTGTCCTACAGGCGCAGAGACAGCGGGCGACTGCAGATGGAGTAGGACACACCGACGACAACGCATGGACTAAGGAAATAACGAACGGCCACGCCGGAACTAAGGACGACCGAACACATAGTTCGAATTGCATGCCACGTACTAACTATTGACAAACCCAGAAAGACTGGGGCCATAAGTAGAGCTAATAACCACACCAATCCCTGACTATCAGGTCACCAAGGCCTGAGCTCTATTATTACAATACATAGGCTTACGAAGAACACATATATAATAGATAAGCTACAAGTAATACTGACCAACAGGCCTCCCCGGCCTCAGCCACATGTATATAATTAAAGTAAAGCATAAATTACACTTGGTGGTGCCCAGGTTTCATGGTCACCACCAAGAAGCAACATAGACGCGCTCGCATGCATCGCATGCCAGCTTAATAGATACCACATACTAACCGGGGTGCTATGCGGGACCCGACTAAGCATGTTAATAAATGCACGCAAAATAATATAAGTCACGTAACTAACACGTGGAGGGGTTTTTTAGTGAGTATACCTGGCCCCCTCAGGGCACAGGGACCCTCACACTGTCGGCCATCGCACGTGGGCCGTCGCCTGTAACTGGGTTTTTCCCCTCCACGGTAAAAAAAAAAAAAAAAAAAAAAAAAAAAAAAAAAAAAGTCTACTGTGCGAGACGGCCGGCAGACGCCGGACAACTTATGCCTGCAGAGGCGCACTAGAACCCTTACCTTCTAGAAAGCTTGTGTTCCAGCTGTTTAGCAGAAATATTTCCACACGTCTTCCCCTTTCGCCGCTCACCTAGGTCTAATCTTTGTTCTAGACCACAGATTAATACCAGATTCTCAACTCCGTGTTGGGGATGGAAGACGCATAGGGCGCTCCTCCTGAACCTTTCGATGCCAGCTAAGCGAACTAACCAACATGTCGTCGGTAATGCAGTGAGCTTCTATTTCGAATGAGCTATGGTATACTCGCTTCCCCCCATCTTCCCTGCCGAGTTCACTGATTTAATCCAATATATTTTGAAGTCTAGTCTCGCGCACTCATGAATAATTTACACAAATCGTTTATCACATATTAGCATAATACGCGCTAAATATGCTGAGTAAATATGCGTAAATTATTCATCAGTGTGCGAGATGTGACTTCGAAAGAAATTGACCAATTAAATTCGGAAAAAAGGTCTCAGAAGACACTTCCAAACTTGATCTTTTTCTGATACCATTAAGCATTATAGCTTTTATATTCATGAAATAAATGAATAAGTATGTCTTTAAAAACAATTGTGACTTTGACAGAGTGAGATTACTCAAGATGCTATTCAGGTTATACAATATATCTGTGCTTCCTTTCCCTTAAGTGTGAATTCAAAGCTTGTTACTGTGATAGCTACAAGAAAGTTAACCTGACACTAAATCAATGCACTCTGCAGGTAGAGCAAAACTGGAAAGGATATCACAAGGTTATGAGAAATGCAATTTCTTTGTACACAGATTAATGTTGAAAAATTCCCTGGAAGGAAAGTGTCAAAAAGAGATTACTAAAGAAATGTATATATAAATTGTAATTGAAGATACAAACAACTATGTACTAAGAATAGCATTATCTCTTTTAATAGAAAACAAAGAAGCTCTGTTAATAGCTTATATTTAATAAGAATTTGGAAAGCTCTATAGTACATACATTGTTTACAAAATAATATGCAAAGAAAAGCCTGAAATTTCAGAATGATTCATGACATTAATAGTATAGTAAACCCCCACAAATTAGTACATGAGGTAGTGTCAGAAACAGACGACATACATTTAATAAAAGACACTATTTTATATACTTCTAATCACTTTGGTTGAATTATCATTCACACATGCAGTAAAATGATCATGATTTGAATGAAATACACAGTTCAATGAATCTAAGAATATTAAGCACATAAAAATGTATCATTCATTTAAAATTTTCGTAAGCTTAATTTTGTATTTGTAACACAGGAATATTACAGCCTTGAACTTTTAAATGCTTTAATGACATGTATAGGCACAGTAATAAATGCAGAAAAAAGACAATATGCAGTTTCAAAATAAATTTTAATGCAAAGTGTATTTTCCAACAGGACAAAATTTTATGTAAATTATCTGTGAAGTATGATTTGCTTGATGTTTAGGTACGGTAACTGTTTTGGTAAATGGCTTACTTTAACTTGGTAAGACTTTAATTTTATATGTATTAAGATGGCAATTGGTGCCCTCTGCATAGTGTAAACCTCTTAGGCTATGACATACAACTGAATGTGTGTCACATAAGTAAATCAATGAAAGGTTACACTCTGAACTATCACTGCTGTTTGTGGTCTTAATTATGCAGTGAAAGTGCTGGAACTGTCTGTTCGAGTTGTTAATAGGTCTAATTAAAATACTTACACATCTAAGCATTATTTCTTTTAACAGTCTATAATTCCTTATCTGTTCAGTGGAATGAAAAAATAAGTGCATTATATATGTGTTGCTATATCTGCTGTTCAAAAGTATGTGGCTTTGTATCTTCGGCATGGTAGCTCAAGGGGCTAGAATGACTGGACGGAAACCAGGAGATTGGTGGTTCAAATCCCGGCCGTGGCATTGAATTTTTCAGTTGACTGTAATTAATTAAATCAGCCATATACAGGAGTAACGTATTTAAAAGGATTAATTCTGAAAGGATTAATTCTGAAAGGATTAATTCCTCAATATAAATTTCACATTAAGAGTTCAATGTTAAAAATCCTGGTATTTAAGTACTTACTTAAGTACTTAAGTACTTAAGTACTTACTTAAGTACTTACTTAAGTCGCCAAAAATGTCGGTCTTAAATATGAGAACTCTAAGTGGTTTACCGGGAACATATAATGGGTCAAATGGAGAGTTTAATATTGCGTCGGCATGTTGGCCATGGTAGCTCAAGGTGTTAGAGCGACTGGACGGAAACCAGGAGTTCCGTGGTTCAAATCCCGGCCGTGGAATTTAATTTTTCAGTTGACTCTAATTAACACATTTGTGTTGGACTTGTATTCAAACCAGTAGCAGAATGGCTCATCCAGATCTACTGTGGAAAACAGATGGTAGGAATATTCTGCCAAAATTAAATGTAGAAAATACTATAAGAAACCATAAAGATGGCAGGTTCCACTGCACTCGTCTGTGCACAGAATCCAATTATATATGCATAGTGTTCACTTTATTGGTTATTTCTCACCCTCCGATTGAGCAAGAATGACGTCATAATTCACTAGTGAGTCTACCTTGAAATCATAGTGCCCGCTACGGAGAAGAAGAGGTAATGTTTGCGGAACATTAAGCAAATTACAGCGCTCTGAGTGTGGTTGCGCTATTAACTAATACAACCAGGTTCCCGTGGATATGAAGACAGAGCACTACGTCTTTATGGTTGATTGCTACTTTCGTACCGATATTAAAATTAGCGCGACATATAAATATAGTTTAAACCGCTGCATAGAGGAGTTTATCAATGTTATCCGGCATTCAGACAAGTCCCTCGGAGCGTAATGTTGTCAAAAGTGTCCAATTACCGTCAAATTGACATACTTTCCTTTGCAACAGAAACGTCTTAAGTTTTATCGGTATACTATATAAATTTTTTGTCATTCTCAGGCTTAAGTAAAGTGTCTATTAATGTTGGTATCATTATGTCTTTTAAAACCAATAGGTGCATCAAAAATTTCCAAGATGCAAGATCAGTTACTCGCAAAACGAGAGACAGTGGACGCTATTAAGTGACTGGTTCCAATCTAGAAGCAATAACTAATGTCATGACAGAAAGGCCTCAAGCATACATTCTCGCAATACAGACAGTGTTTATGGGGAACAGAGAAAGGAACTATAAAAAAGTGGAATCATAAGACTATATACTAGAGATATTTTCTTGTTTAGCCTTGGATAAAAACTTTGTACACATTGTAACACTAATTTAGTTTTCATTTCTAGAACATGTTCTGCTAATTTTCTGGTTTGTAATGAAGTTACATTGTGAGGAAACTGTGGGTGATAGAAAAGAATTGAGATCAAATTGAAATATTTCTATTTTATATGACAGGTTTACAATATGCACATATGTCTCCTATAACAGAAAAACAGATGTTCATTGTGAAATAAGTGTTCATTGACTTATCATTTCGTATATTCTTCATGGTATACTTTTATTGCTGCATAATTGGCTTTGTAGCGCATTGGACTGCAGGATATAGGTTTTTTTAAAAAAACAGTTATCGTATCTACGCAACAGGCGAAATTACGCACATTTATATTACGCGGGCAGACCCATCTCTCAAATAGTATATTTATCTGTCAGTAGAGGGAGACCTCAAAGATGCTGTCAGCACCTCAAGTATGATCGCAAGCCTCTAGGGGAATCGTATATAAACACGCTCCATCAGCGATGCTACTGATGACGTCAAATTTTGCGCGGTAAAATTACAGATAGAAATGAACACCGTGTATATATGAATTCCACTTTAAAATATAGTATACTTGAATAACTTCCACAAATTGAAACAACAATGATATGGTCTTGCCCCTTCAAAGAAGACACCTTTGTTCTAGTTTTACAAGCGTGCTGTTTTCCAGCTAAGAGGCAATTAGGTTTTCAGATCTCTTAAAATACCTTATATATACCTCCGAATACAGATTTGAAATGCCCAGTAACGTTTATTAAGGTATATAAAGTACTAGAAAGCATCCTTAGAAATAAGGACATGGCCGCTGTAGGAATGCTACAAGGTTTACTTCCTCCTATACTAGATGTGATGCTTTAAGTAATGGAGTAATCAAATGTGTGTTATCCAGATGTCCTATTACCTGTTTGTACCTCATTATTTGTTTTATAATGCTCGTTAAAGTCATTGCAACATTAAGTGCAAGATCTCTATCAGCAATATTTCTCACACTGACTCAAATCTTCCCGGCCTTGTTAAACCAGCTGCCGACTGTGACAATCGATTTCTTCCGGGAAAGTGTGGGTATTAAGTGTGAGCACAGACAACGCCATTTAATTGACTAATATTTGAAGTAAGTTGACGACTCTTTTAAGATACAGAATTAAACATCTTTTTAATCTTAACACCAGAAGCTATAACTATTGAGGTATTATATATTCTAACTTCTGAATGTATTAATAACTTTACGTTTAAAATCATAATTTTCTTTTCCCTTTCTATGCTAATCTGCATAGTTCGACTATTTTCCCTCTACCTGCTACTCTATTCTGTATGTCCAAGTGGGATGGCTCAGACGGTTGCATCTGTGACCCGCATTCGGGAGGCTCGGGTTCGATTCCCGTGGCCCAACTACCTGACCCATGGGTTTTTTCGGGTGTTTCCCGGGTCGCTGGGCAAATGCTGGGTAGGTTAATTACATCCCCGAATTTCCTATACCTCTATTTCATCTCCCTTATCATTTCACATCATTTCTTATCAGGTGTTCTCTTTAAGGGTAGAAGTGTCGGCAGTTGTCTCGGCGGTGCATGGCAGGATGATATGCTCTGAGAAACACTACTTCCTCCTCCAGTAGGTCGGTTGCCAGTCTCCGCTCCTCTGCTGGGACCATTTCGGAACCGCCAGCCAGGGATCTTTGGGGCTCGGATCGCCTGCCTGGGACCTTTGGGGCTAAGCTGCTGGGCTCGTTGCCGTCCCGCAGTAGGGAAGCCTGTCCGTTGTCCTGGCCTGTCGGGGGAAGTCCCTAAGTAAACTGTAGGGACCCTACCCTCTGTACTGTCGTGGCTCCTTGGATCGGCCGCCCTCTGTCTCCTTCGCCTCATCCTACCTCCCGGGGGTGCTCCACTTGGGAGCATAGGAACAATGGGCCCAGCATAGTGGCCTACGTACCTAATCCCCTCCGTAAGGAAATCCTGATCCTAATCCTATTCAGTATAGAATTTCTAACTCCTACTATTTTCTTCCTCCGGAATATCCATTATCTCAATTGAATTCGTTTCAGGAAATATTTTCGCATTTCTTAACCACAGTCACATGAATCAGCGCTGAAATAAATGGATTTACACTCAATATCTTGTTTTCTGAGGCACTCGCCATTGTCTAATGATAGTGTCTGGTTTGTCCTTTCTTGCTGTCTTCTTTGTCCCGTGCAGGCTGAGCTACCACCGTTCTCCATTGCCTCCCACCCTTCCAGTGTTGTCTACCGCAAAGTGAGATTTGTTGTGGACAAGACAACGCTGGGGCGGGTTTTCTCCGGGATCTCCAGTTTCCCCCGCCATCTCATTCCACCGGTGCTCCATCTTCATCTCATGTATCATCAGTGTCATCGCCTGCGGTGCCGTATGTAGTAAAAGCGGGCGTTAAACACTACACACATTTCCAGTGCTGTCGACTACAAGCTTTTGATTTCTAGTGTGATCATCGTCAGTTTGATATCTCGGGATAGCGTGCCATGTTTGACGACTACCAATGCGTTTGACACATTTTGATTACCACGTCTCCAGTGTCTGTAGCGTCTGCTGTCGGATGGTGCAGTAGAAAACGATATGATCTTTATCTCAAGATGTGCGTGAATTTTGAAAGGCTGGTTACGTTGGCTGATAGATTTAATACAGGTTAATAATGAGCGAACTGTGGCACGTCGTGGCCTATTTTGGGACATAGAACTAACATGTGCCTGGATATTAGCACAAGAAATTATGATTGTTGAAGAATTATATTTTTAACTTCCAACTATCAATTATTTTATGATTTAAAATAACTTTTTCTGCAATAATAATTAGACGAGCATGTTGTCGTGAATCGCTGAAATGTTAAACGGTAAGTTCCCTAGTGGCGACTGCTAACTTTCTGTAACCCGAGCGTGTTCTCTAGGCACTTCGGAATTCCCGCTTTTAAGAACTCATGCCCATTAATCAATGTAAGCACCGCATGCTTCGTGTCTACCCCACCAAGTTTCCTACACCATACGTTGCCAAATATTCATTTCTTACTCGCCTATGAAACACTATGTTTACTGTATTACTCGTCAAATGTCAAGAGTCCCTTTGATTTCCCAGTGTCCATAACTTGACTACATGTGTATTTGCAACTTCGACTTCTCGAAGTTCTGAATTTGAAATAGGGAAACTTTAGCTAATGATTCCGTTTTTACTTTATTTTACCAGAATGTGAAATTGTCTTAGGTCTCCACCTTAACTAATTACTTTTCATTAACTGAAGTTGGCTAGTTAATGACTTCTGCTAATAAAATTGTACTTGTGCGTCTTGATTTTACCACATGTAAACTAATTTTTGCAATTATTCGTTTTTTTTCTATTATTTCTGTACAAAATTATTAAGCATATCAATAAATAAGTCCTATAATAGGTTACATTATTTTTGTATCAAAAGGATACGTTGTTAAAGTAACTGAATACTCTTGGTTCGAAATAAAAGTTAACTTCATTTGTCCTGCTCTCCTTTAAAAGTAATTTGAATGATGCAGTAGTGGTGTATTTTTCTGCACATCAGGCAACGAGGATATATGTGTAGGATTAACAGCAGACTGGAACTGTTTCGACATAGAGCATCCGATATCTCCACATGATTTATTACCTTCTTTCAACTTTACATACAATTTACCCAATTGGTTACTCCCTCTAGGAATTGCTTACTTCTCTTTCTTCCTAAATATTTTCCTGCCTTATCCATATATTCATGTGATCTAGAGTTAAAAGTCCTCCTAATTTTTACCTCTATTGGAAAATGTTAACATTCCTCCAGTATTAAATTCTCTCTCCCGTTTTCTGTACCATTGCATTCATAATGTAGTGTCAACAGTAAGACAATCTACCATCATACGTGTATCTTTCCCCCATTTTCTCCCTTTTTATACCACTTTATTTCATTACGAATATCCATGGCCATACAAACCCCATTCTAGACCATTTCTTGTATATCTCGATGTGTTGTTTTTTCTCCCCCATTCCATTATTATATATCTATAATCTATTACTGATATTTGCATAAAAGCTTTCTACAATATCTTAATATCCTTCAGTTTAGTCATATTTTTTTCCAGAAACCTTGCTTTTATTTTTTCTTTCTACCCGTGTTTCTCCTACTTTAATTTCATCTAATATTACCTGCATCATTTCATCAATGATTTCTTTTCCTATTTTCTCTCGTAAGACCATGCATTGTTTCAGTACAACATCTTCCTCTAACAGATTTATTCTAAACGAGTACCTGACGGGGTTTTTTCCTCCACTATTTTACTTTTACTTCCATTCTCCCTAATTCTGCTTGTGCTTGTGCTTGTGCTTGATGAACCTCTTGGTAACCCCAGGATTATTTTGTAAAGCTTCCTGTGAATTGCATCTACATTCTCCCAGTTTTTTTCCAGCCTCCATATCTCTGCTGCGTATAACATCCTTGCTTCCAGCACCGTACAGTAAATCCTTTCCACCCACGTAATTTGCACTTCTGGTCACATCTATAGCACGTCGTATGTCCTGCACCATTATCCAAGCAGCCAAAGCGGCTTACCGTCTTAGTGGACGAGGGAAAACACTGCATTTAGTTTCTGGTTCCTTGATGGTTTTCTCCAAGGAGAAACTATTTATTGCATATAATAAAACTGCTTTCTAAATACGTCACTGCTGTATTAGTCTCTTTATGTTGCTCTGAGCAATAAAATTACTAAAACAATGTCGGATAACGTTTATCCAATTAAGAGAATGTGGACAGAGAAGCAAGCTTTTTATTAATACTATTTAGAGAACTGCGAAAAAAGTTATAAAAACAGCAAATGTTTAATTTATATTTCAAGATAAAGCTCGTTTAATCTAAAAATCAAAATTTCAATTAGATGTTCTGAGCGGAAGGGAATCCAAACATGTAAATGGCAAAAGTCATAAAGTATTTGGCCTTTCTATGGTATTTCTGGAGATTATGTTGAGAAATAATTAAAAAATTAAACGTTTTTTTATTGTGAGGCCATGGACTTATCAGCCGACAGTCGTATATATCGTGAAATGCACAGCTATATTAGTATAATGACAAAAACATTAATAATTACAAAGTTAGGTAACTTTCTTGGATGTTATCATTCCAAGAGGACCTGTGTGGCAGATTGAACTCACCCTGACCAGTTATTCATGTAGTGAAGCTAGCGGAGACAAGTACAAGTAATTACACACCCACATACACCCCCAACTATAACATGTACATACAAACCAGCAGTGGCGACAGAAGTGAACGACCAACAGGGGATCAACGCAGTGACGTCGTAGAATAACTCAAGTACATCCTAACGCAATCCGTATCATAGCGGCAACTCTAATGCAGTCATACACCTTTCAACAATACAAGCTAAAACTTTCAGCAAATTAATGGCACTTTTCTTATTTTTCTCTACATGGCTGTCATGATGCTAATTAAGGAATCGTATAGGAGATACTAGCGCCATCACTCAAATCTGTACTGACTGTAAATATATTTTAAAATGCCTTGCTCATTTTTTGAACAGTTTAGTCATTTCATTGTACAAAAATAAGTATGACAGAACATTTCAGATACTTAACATAAAATGAAATTGAGAAACTCGCGAGCTGGCTCCATAGCTCAGTCGGTAGGACACCTGCCATCTGATCGAGGGATCCTGAGTTTGTTTCTTGATTGGCGTGGAAATTTGTTCTTTAAACCCAAAGAAAAAACTTTATCTTAGTTAACTTATGGCTGATATGCAATGTGCACAACCGTAAAATGATGTCGTTATGACCAATATAGTTAAAGGGTAAAACGGAACAATTAATAAAGAACATCCGCAGTGTAACACCACTTCTAGTCAGTCAGTCACAATATCCCTTCGGAAGTAATGCTATTAAAGTACAATTCATGGGGAAAAATCTTCGAGAAGCAAGAATGTGAAATAATGGATATGGATTTCCCGTCACCTAACCTGGTCTGAAAGTTTGTTCGTCTTTCGAAAGAAATGTAAACACTTCAAAGTGGTTAATAACTCACCTTGTTTATTACTAAGCAGGTTGCAGCTGCTAAACCTAATATATGAATTCCTGTATTTTCTTTAAGTGGAACATAGGACCCTCTGAATTACGCAACCTCAAGGCCCGTAGGCAACGGTTTGAGGATCAGAGGTTTCCTGATCAGAGAGATTCCGGGATGAGTGATCAGCCCCACGCCAGAAAAACCTAATATATAGGACCGTTAAAATAGACGGTAAATCAATCGCGGGCTCTCTCCACCGCCCGAGAGAAAGAGAGCTGCCGGATAAGGCCCGACGTAGGCTCTTCTTCTGGACGGTTCACTCGCTGGATAGTCGACAAAAAGTCTCCAACCCATTAGAGTAACAGCATTAGCTGCATGTCATCACAGTCGTCACAACATCGCTCGAAGAACGGTACTTTCCATCGCAATCGCCCATTCGGTCACTAACTTTCGCTCATATAGTCGTAGTAAAAAGTCACCCCGTTCAAGAACATTCGAGATACTGAAACTTCTAGAAGTTTCTGGTTATATGGCGATAATACTTCCGATGTTTACGCTGGGTGAGCTTGCGGCTTAACTGTTTCCATTTTGACTGCGCGGCGTCGATAACCTGAATCATATTTGAATAATACAAAATATACGTATTATACAAAATGAGTTAAAGTAGACAAACGCTTTAATTTCCCCTCTCCCAATTAGTTATTAGTTTTCAAAATTTTATTTTCCTTTAATAACAGCCGTTACGCTTTTTACTCATTGGTAGTTTAAAGGATAATGCATAAGTTTCTTTCATTTATTTCTACGTCCGTTTAAACAGAATGTGGTTGACATTGTTAGTTACTATATGAAAGTATTCGCGTATTCAAATTGCTTTCTCTACTAACCCTTCTACAAATTATACATAAAAAGCTATTCTGGCACCTATTTTTTTCTTAACAGAGATGAAATTTCGTTACATATTTACACAATTCTTTGGAGCTATAAAGAACATACAGTTGCTATGTGACGACTATAGGTACAGTTTCATGTTTTTTGCATGACCACGAGAAAAATAGTATTGTGACATATATTTTAGTAAGTATAAGGATATTAAGATTAAAAAGAATAACAAAGAATGTTCCTGAAAGTCACTAAAAAATTGACTTACAAAATACATGAGCATTAATGAGACTGACCTGGACTGGACTATTCTACCGAGGGAATTCGACATGGAGAACCAAATACGGTTCTATGTCTATACGTACAACCCCAATTGGGAGCACCCCCGGGAGGAAGGATGAGCGGAAAGCAGACAGAAGGAGGCCGTCCCAGGAGCCACTACAATGAAGACGGCCGGGTACTTGCATTTTATTAGATGGAAACTTCCCCGGTAGGCCAGGACAACAGACATCCCACCCTTCTGATATTTGAAAACACACCACGAGCCCGGGTTCGGAGAGCGGCAGCCGTCCTACTGAAAGAGAAAGTCTTTACTCAGAGCCTATCATCCTTCCATGCACCGCCGAGGCACTAGCCGACACTTCTACCCGAAAAGAGACCACAGGATTGGAGACGATGTAAAATGATAATGGAGATAAAATGGATGGACAGGAAATTCAGGATATATAATTAACCTACCCAGCATTCGCCTAGCATCCAGGACAACCGCCCGAAAAAACACATGAGTCAGGTAGGTCGGCCACGGGTATCAAACCCAGGTGTCCCGAATGCAGGCCGCAGACGAAACCGCCTGAGCCATGCCACTTGGTCCATTAATGAGATCTGTCTACAAGTTTTGTGCAATAAGACGTAATCTATATCCTGCCGTCTACTTCTTATATAAACGTCATATAGAATAAACAGCACTTCACGGGTATTCGCAGAAAATTCATGCTATACACTTTATTTGTCTTGAAAATATATTACATTCGTGATGTTTTAATCAAAGTCCTTACAGCCATATTTGAGAAAATAAAAGGTCATTCGGGAGGCCCGAGTTCGATTCCCGTGGCCAACCTACCTGACCATGAGCTTTTTGGGAGTTTTCCGGGATCGATAAGCGAATGCTGGGGAGGTTAATTAATCCCCCGAATTTCCTGTTCCTCCAGTTCACGTCCATTTTCAATTCATATCATCTCTCATCTGTTGGTTTCTTTCAGGGTAGCAGTGTCGGCAGGAGTCTCGGCGGTGCCTGGCAGGATGATATGCTCTGAGTGAACACCTTCTCTTCCGGCGGGACGGACTGGGGTCTCCGAGCCGGTCTAGTGGACCGATTCAGGAACTTGGCTGGTGGGATGCCGGTTGTGCAAACCTCCCTGGAGTATTCCTTACTCAGAGGGGTTGCCTCCAGTCTCCTAACCGGTCTTGTGACTGTTTCGGAGTCACGGTAGGTGGGATGATGATTGTCCTGGACCACCAGGGAGTTTCTATCAATTTAAGTGTAGGGACCCCGACCTCTGTACTGTAGTGACTCATTGGGGTCGACCGCCCTCTGTCTCCTCTAACCTCATCCTCCCTCCCGGGGTGCACCACTTGGAGGCATAGGTACAAAAGACCAGTCTTGTTGAGATACCGAATCCCCTCCGAACAATCCAATCCAATAAAATATAGTGAAATTGTTCATATAAATGGCAGTTTGGGGTGGAACGTTTTTGCCTAGATAAGCTGAACTTAAACGCCGTTTCGCATCTAAGCGATTTTTAAGTTTTGAGTTATATTGATAATGAGAAAGGTGCGCCCAAGGTTAGCATTAATATAAGATACGTTATATATTACATTATTATTTGTTGTATTCAGCTATTGATTATTTTTGGCAAACTCTATATTGTGGTATATTTTGCACCTTTGTCCGTACACTACACATTTCCGGTTTTCATCCGGTTCATTATAATTCTTGTTTCTGCATATTTTGTGGTGAAAACCATGTACTGCCAGTCTTGCTGTTACATGTCTCTGGTTCCTACATTCTCTGGTCCAGTCGTTGTCCAGCATTGCTGATGTACTGTAGAATTCGATGTCTATTTCCTTCTTCTTTTGGTCTCTGATGATGCTGGGAAAGGAAAGGAAGCAAGATGGGTAAGCCTTGTGGATTTAGGATTGCTCGTAAATACGTAAATCATCGACGAGGACAGCGATGGGCTGATAACGATTACAAAAAGGGCCATCTTGGGACTCGATGAAAGGCCGATCCATTTGAGTTATATTGTCGACAGAAATGCACACACGTGTCTCATCTAAAGATGCCTGAAATCTCAATATCGAAATGTTTGATTGGAATGCCGTACTTCCTTTGCTTAATATAGGTAAGTAATAGAGGAGGTAATAATTGCTATATTAAGCACATATGACACTATTTTGTAAACTCCGCGCTGAAAAATAAAAGACCAATCTTCAAAACCATTTAACAGTCATCAAATTCAAAGTTTGAAAATTCCACAGTTATGAAATTGTTCGCATTTTTTCCATATAAACAATGAGCATTTTCTCTTTAACTTGGATACTACATTTTCTTAAAGAGCATTGATACCTTTTGAAATCTGTGTACACAAGACAACTAACCCTGCTGTCCCATTCCATTGCACACAGAGCGTTTTCTTTGCGTCATGGATTAGGAAATACCTAGACTAATAAGACTACAGGCATATAATATATATACTAATACATTGGTCAAAACAATAAATACTGAATCTGGTTTAACAATAATGCTAATATTTTAAATTGCAGCAACGATATGGAGGCTTCTTTGCACACACATATAATATATATATATATCTGGCCATGGATGGATTTAGATTCAAGATTGCTAACAGATGGCCAGGGCGAACCGGGAGATAAACGTGTGCTCAAATGGTAATCTTGGACTCATGCTTGGCATGAAAGGTTTGGATTTTTAGGTAATTCAACGAGATAGTTAAACATGGTTTAAATTCTAAGTGCATTAAATCAAAGATACAGCAAACAGCAATGTTACCTTGTGCTCATAATGGTCAGTGGCGAGCCACCTCACAGTGTGAAGCCACACGGACGTAACGTCACGTATAACGTGACTCAAAAGCGCGACAGCTCCCCCTGGTCCACCATAATCAACGCCCACGTTGATTACAATCAAATTCTAAGATGCTTACAGCATGTCCATCTGAATTATTTGTAGTTGTTGTTTGCCTTCACGTTGTGTATATTCTGAGAAGTAGTGTGTAACAGTTGTTTGGGATTTAGCCTAAAGAAAAAATCGTTATTGTTTATTTGTTTTGTAATGTTATTTAGAGTTTAAAAATATTTAAGAAATGTTTGAAAATATTATAGTGTTGAAATTAAGTTTATGAAATGAAATGGTAAAAATAAGCAACACGTGTATATAGATTGCTACGAGTGAGGTAAATGTAAAGAAACATGTGATTGTTATGGGGAAGAAAAACAATCCTCTCTAGCGTGATAGTATCTGATTAAATTTGATCGTCGAAGAAGCTGGATGCGTAGGGATTGCTACGAGTAATTTTAGAAAGTGAATACTTTGGAGAGATTTTAATTTCAGTTGCTTCATTTTGTGTTAACTGATCATTAATTAAATTGAATCTAGTGAAAAAGTAAACATTTAATTTATTTTAGTACATCATTCTAAGGAGAAGAAAGACATCGGTCCGAGACGATGCCTTAAGACAGGGATCTTCATGCTCCGGCTGGGAAATTATCGTCCAAATCAATTTATAACACAATAATTACTAAACCTTGATTAAAAGTTACGAAGTTAATTTCTTACAAATTTTCGACACTTAATAAATTTCAACACGCAGTTCACGAAACTTCTTCAAGGAACACCGCAACCTTAGGCAGACGTAAATATATATATATATATATATATATATATATATATATATATATATATATATATATATATATATATATATATTAATCCTTCTTCAAGTTATATCAAAGTTGCAAACTGCTGACAGCAGCACAGGTGATGCCAAATTAATTGACACCAAAGTTTCAACTGCTGAAGCAGCACAGGGGATGCCAAATTGGCGTATTGCAAGATACCTAGGCCTTCTGCTGGAAGATATTCTTTTCCTCAAAAGTGAACTGCCATTTGTTCCCGTCAGCCCGTGCCACAAAACATAATAGGCTCTTCGTCGCCTTGACTTTAATATTTCTATACTGGAGTCCTTCTTTGATAAAAGAAGTCGTAAATAATCCTTTGCCTGTTGTGTATGAGAAAGCAGCGCAGCGCAATGTCACACTCCCCCAGACAGAAAAAAATAAGCCGGTAGGCACGGCATTCATTGGATTTCCATTTGTACACAAAAGGTCCCTTGTCATTCTTTGTGAGGAAAGCTTAAATACATGATACGAAATACGTGGACAAGGTTGATGACAATAGTCCTTTATGTTCGGCTTACAGACTAGTAACCAAGCTACAAAAATAGACACGAGAACCACATGCAAATGCATAAGTACATACCTCCAACTTATTTCTTATGCATTTCACGACTTCACAATTCCAAATATGTATACTTCTTCCATACTTATTTGCTCTTTTTGGTCTTTTTGGTCATAAAATAGGCTTAATATATATTTAAGAAACTTGTTAGCTTAATTACATCTAAACAGTTATAATGATTTTGAGTGGACAGTAAGATTCTAAAGTTGATGTTGCTTGGAAATTAATCGTTCATCCACACTAGCTGTGTGTACGCGATGATTTAGATAGGTAGAGTCAGACTGAAAAATTCAATGCTATGGCCGGAATTTGAACCACGGATTCTCCCGGTGTCCGTTCAGTTTTTATTAAAGGAATAAATGAAGAGATTAGAAAGAAAATTACAAAGGGCTGTCCCCAGGGTTCTATTTTGGGGCCGCTCTTCTGGGATATTCTATCAGAAACGTTGTTGGGGAAATTTGAAAATGATAATAATATATTAAATATAATTTCATATGCCGATGATATAATATTAATGCTGGAAGGCCAAAGTAGAGATGAATTGGAAAGAAAGGCAAGAGAAATTACCATAATTTTGTCAGATTGGTGTCAACATAGTAAACTGAAAATTGCTCCGGATAAATCCAATTATTTAATTTTCAAAGGAAGTTAAAAAAGAAATCCTGTTATAAAAATAAATAATCAAAGTATACAACGGAAGCAACAAATAAAATATCTGGGTTTAATGTTGGATGAGAAATTTAATTTTAGAAAACATGTAGATTACATAAGAGAAAAATCGGAAAAGATAATGTTAAAATTGGCAAGATTAACTAATCTAAACCTTTTAATCCCCTTAAAAGAAATCCAAATTTATCATAACACCATCTTTGCCTCTATCATTACCTATGCAGCAGCTGCTTGGGCGGAAAGGATGGATGACGTGGTAATCAGGAGATTATTGAGGAGAACACAGCGTAAAATTATTTTACGGCTCACTGGTGCAGTCAGTACAACATCTACGATGGCTCTCCTGGTAACAACAGCAATATGGCCCATTGATTTGTTAATTAGGCTAAGGGGGGCAAAGTATTGGATACGAAATGGAAATTTGGATAAAGTATATACAATTTGTGGAATAAGAACCGATAAAGTATGGGAGGCAAAAAAAAACTCTCTTATAAAAAAGTGGCAAAGGGAGTGGAATGAAATTCAAGAAGGAAGAAGAACTTTTAATTTGTTTCCAAGTATAAAAGAAAGATTAAGATTAAATTTCATCCAACCAACTAAAGGTTTCATTCATTATATAACTGGTCATGGACCATATAACACATATTGGAAAAAAATTAATAAAACTTAAAATGATTTATGTAATTTATGTAATAAAGTAGGTGATCCCGAGCATGTTATTTTTTAATGCGAAAAATATGGAATTTCGCAGTTAGAGGAAAGATATGTTTTAGGAGGATTTTATATTCATGACATTTTAAGGGATTCTGAATTAGTAAAAGAGTTACAATTTCTAAGCAATTATGTAAGTAGAAAAGCTTGGGAGTCAGAAATTATAGAAGTAAGAAGACCTGAAAGATTATCAATTGAAAGACAAGAAATAAGAAGATCAGATAGAATAAAAGAAAGAATTATAAGAGAAAATTTTAACGCAAATGGATCCTTAAATATAATAATAGAAGAAGAGGAAATCGAACAAATTGGATAAGATATAGAAGAGGAAGAGAATCTATTAGATGAGGAACGAGAGTAGTTAAATAGAAAATATTATGTGGTTTCGACCGGCAGATAAGAATGGGCAGAAAGAAGAAGAATTAGACCAAAGAAATAATTAGTGAAATTTTATATTATTTATATGGATTTAGTGTATATTTGTAAAAATAAATATGAATTATTGTGTGTAGCTTCAGAATTTGATAAAAATTATCTTAATAGTTAATACCAAAAGAATGTATAGTTTGTTTAAAATTATTTTTAATCATCATCTAAATAGAGATGTAATATATAAATTTCTTTTTGAATTATATGTTTAATTAAGAAGATTAAAATAAGAAAAGAACAAATAAACTTATTATTCTTGTGGTTAATTTAAAAATAAGTGCTGGTTACCAGTACTTTTAAATATATATTATAAATCAAATATATTCAGCTGAGATTTTTCCAGTTCAAATTAGAATTGCTGGCTTCCAGCAATTATTAGTAGCTCTTTGTAGTTTTGTATAGCTTTCGTTATTTAAATTTATCTGTAATGTTTGGCTAAGTAGTAAAAGAATATTAGTATTGTGTTCAGTAGAGATTTGCTGGTACCAGTAAATTTTGTTGTATTATAGGTACTAGTAGTTTTTGTTTTTGATTTTTGTTTTGTGTTTTATCAATTTTGTTTTTGTAGTTTTGTAGTTGTAGAAGTCTGAAACAATTATGTATTATTAATAATGTAATGTTTTATTAAGAAACAATAAATGTAAAATTTGAATGTGTGCCCCGGTATAGTTTCAAGGAGCCGGCGTATGATATTCAGATTTTATTTTATTTTATTTATTTTTTTCCGTTCAGTTGCTCTTAACCATTGAGCTACTATGGCCAACATGCCAGCATGACAATAAATTCTCCAACTGACTCAGATTTTTCCGGTAAACCACTAGGTGTTCTCACGTACAATGAGATACACTATTTTGTGGTGACTTGCTATGCTGTAAGTACAGTCCGGTTCACGGAAATTTTCTGATATCTGGAACAGCTGTTTAGGTTGGTAGATGAATGGCACCACATCCCCAGTTCAAACCCCTGTCAGCGATAGGAAGGCGTACGCCTGCCCTTTGTTTCCCGATGGCGGAGGTGAACCAGAAGTTCAGACAGTTTAAGCTACATTGAAGCATGCGTCTCATCGGACTTTGATTATTTTATCTGCGGTTATTGAGTACAGGAGCAGATTGCCCATCCTTTTCGAACAACGAACCTTTTCAGGTTTGTGCAGTTTACTTGGAAAGGGAATGAGGGATGGGGCAGATTTATCGGTTTTATTATGTGTATCAACTTTAAGTCCACATTGCGCATATTTATTTCAAAACCTCCCATTTCATTACAAAATAATTTAAAGCTGTAGCTTAAGCTCTATCTACACAAAATATACCGAGCATACTCAAGTATATTTTCGTTACTAGACAAACATAAGGGGAAAACACAAAGACGATAATATTCTATCAATTAATCCATGAACCCCTTTCCTTTATGACCCACCCCTTGTTTTTCTCCCTGGTTTCCGAGTTATGACATCAAACCAATGAGTGACGGACACAGCCAGGAGGTGGTGTTGACAATCGTTCCGCTAAGGTTAAATTCCTCTTTACCCCATCCCCTTGCACTACGCACCGCGGCTAAGTGCCTTGTTCATCGGTCATTCCTTGTGTTATTTGAATTTTATATAAACCAATAAGATATTGGCACAGCCAGGACTGGTGTAGAACACGAATGGTGAAACGGTTATGCCAACATTATATAAAGTAACACACCAAAAGATACCAACAGCATCGGAAAATGTCCGTGCACCGGACTGTACGTAAGTCCCAGGCTTCATAGTTAACCACTATTAGGTAAATTAATGGAAATTAATCGTTATTCCACACTAGCCCTCTATATGCGATAATCTGGATAGACAGAAGTAGATGTCTCTTATTTTACTTTCAGGAATGAGGACTACAAAAGTAAAATAACATTTTAAAAAGAGAATTAATGACTACCTCTAGAAGGACGTTCACTTTTACCTCACTTTACGGACGATTCTCGGCCGATTTCATATCATAGATTGATTTATTATGTTAGATACTTTGAGAATAGCAGAGAGAATATAAACAGGAGAGGTTTTAAATATCATTTCACTCTCTCTCTCTCTCGCTCTCTCTCTCTCTCTCTCTCTCTCTCTTTCACTCTCCTTCTCTCTCCCTCAGTGTTAAGGAATAGCAGTTTAGATTGTTCTAAATTTGGAATGAAACGCTACTCTGACTTTGTTTATTCGTTTTGCGTGCTTATTCTGGCCCCAATATGTCCTTAATGAAAGCTCTTTGCACAGTAGATTAAAGGACAGCATTTTAGTAGATCGATAGAGATGTATTCTGAGATTACGCAGGAACGAGTTGAGTACTGCTATTCCAGTTTTTAATATACTTCATCGCAAACACATTTTAAAAAATTACAAACCTTATTTAAACAAATTCAATTGCGTCTGATTTAATAAAGGATTTCAGTTGTATTCGGGACGTCGCGGATTCGATCCCTGTCGACCGCGCATTTTGACTTGCGTTTTTCATAGTTTCCCCTGTTTCTTAGGCGAAAAATTAGATACCCACCTTCATATCACGATTACCTTGCCATCATTTCCCTTTATTCCTTTTTTTATCATTTTTCAGGTGTGCTTTCAGGTTCGTGGTGTATGCCGGAGCCGGTCGGATGGCCCGGACGCTTGTGCATTGTAAATGCCCTTCAAAGCGTTAGGCGGCGTTGTATGGTCATTGTCTTACATGGGGACCGACGCTTGACACCAGACCCTGAGTGACAGTGGTTGCATAGCGGGCTCCGGTGGTGGGATGGAGAACTCTCAGCACTTAGGGACTTCTGCGCGCATCTGTGGTCCGTCAGTCTGTAACCCTTTGTTCTCTCTCGGGTCTCTTACTGCATCCCTTTCTCCTGGTGGGTGCTTATCACAATAGATATGCGATAGGTCGCAGTATGCGAGGTTGTTTTTGTTATCCTTTATCCGTAATATCTATTAAAGCATCAGAGAAAAATTAATAAACATTTAAAAAACAGTATGTTACATCTGCTTCACATACACCTAACTACAAAAATGAACACAAAATTTAAAATCCCTATTTAAGTACATTTTTCGCTTGATAGTTCTGCTTCATATTTTGAGAGTGCATAAATGCTTGTACATTTTGTGACTTTATAGCGGAAATACAACCACAGTGCCAACTATAGCATAACTGCATAACTAGCAGTCCACCTCTGTATTGTAGGTGGTAGCGTGTTCAAGAGGCCCTGAGTTTGAATCTCGGTCAGGTTGAGTTATCTAGATAAGTCGCTCTCTCTCTCTCTTTCTCTCTCTAGGGTATTTTCTTATTCTGAAAGATGAATGTCAGGTAACTCTAAGCCCCATGGATATTGGGCTTCTTTGAGCATAATTTCACCCATTTCATTCACTGTCCGATATGAAAAAACGTTAAATACAACAAAAGCTATTAGAAAATATTAAACGCTTGCCATCGAAATCACAACTTCGCCATGTTCGAAACACTCCATAGATTGGAAGAGGCAGAGGCAAAATAGAAGAAAAAATATACACGGGCAGTAGACCAAATCTCTGTCTGAATCGTAATTGGTCAGCAGTGAATATTTTCCGATCCTGCAGATAATTTTAATTAAGTTTGAATAGATTGGTAAAAAATGTAGTTGCCTTTAAAGAAAAAACTAAAACTCGCAATTGCCTTCTTTCTAGCCATGGACGTTTTAAGTTATAAAAATACCCATAATGCAACTGTATTGTATAACAAAGGTGATTTTGATTGATAATTTTGTAGAGATATTATAAACATAAGCCATATCCATTCATATCTGTTGGTTGTTTGAAAATGAAACAGATATAACAATACCAGTCAAAATGAGTGATCGGTTGTTCCAGCTGGGCAATATCCCTCAATGCTTCCATGTTAACGCACAACATTTCTCATTTCATTTTATTCATTAATTTGTATTTTCCAGTTTTCCTCTTGTATTACCGGTAGCACATTGTTGCACATGTATCTATTCTCTTTAATACATTTTATACGAACGGTGAGGCAAAAATTGGATCTTGCAGCAACCGGAATAACTGGGGATTATTTCACAGGCGGCAGTAAATGGAAAACATAATGCTCCTCCCACGGACCATATTTCAAACGTTCATCTATAAGCCTAGCTTTTAAACCGTTCATTTACATAGGCGCATTGCTCTTTCACTTCTATTTTGGTTAACAAACAGATCACGTCCCACGCAATTATACAACATGTAAATTACAAATATTTAGCTGAGCGTCAACTACAATCCAGTAGCTCAACCAAAGATACCTCTAGTAAGCAAGCTGGCCCTTTCAAATGAAACGGGAGGGGGCAGAAAGCTGGTGCATTAATGACATAAAATGCTGAATTCTAAATTAGATGTATTTGAAGAGAGAAACTCATGAACGTTTGCGTTCATAGTAGAAATGGCGCACATCTTTCAGGGATTAAATAGGGCCCTCAGCATAGTTAGGTACACAAGGTGTACCATTATCTCCACCCCAAGGAGGCAAGGATGATGAGAGAGACCCAAAGGGTAATGACGAAGGCCTGCATTGACGGTTTCCTTTACGGTTACAGCATGATCGCATCCGAAGCTTCACAAACCCCTCATCCCCAGCGGCCCCTACGAAGGACCTACTAAGGAGGCTGGACCCGACCGGGCAGATCCGAAGCGGTGCCATAGAGGAAACTTTTTCAGAGTGCATAAGCACCGTGCAGCCGCAACCCACCGAGTATTGTTGTGCTACAGCCATGAAATGGTTAGCAGGGAATAATAGGACAGGGAAATCGTAGACAGAAAACCCGTTGGATATGAATGAGCAATCCGGAATTTACCTAAGTCACATTAGGACTTCATACAAAAGAATTTAGTCTCTGAAACACCTACTATAGATTACACGATTGAATGTAGGCTGTATGTATGTGAAGCACAATTTACAGATGAAGTGGAATTCAAACTTTGATAACTAAAACATTTTCCAGATTATTCCCCATTAAATTCATTGTAAATATGATGGCAGAAAAACAAAGTGTATGATTGTAAAATTTATTCATGGCAATATTTCAGTATCATAATTTGGAGCACTGCAGAAGACAACCTATAAATTCGATGTTACAGGAACGAACATTCGGAATAATATTGGAGTTAAACTACACGAATAGTGAAAGAGCACTTAAAAATAAATGCGCTGAAATTATAAACGAAGTCAGAGTATATTTCTAACAACTGGTAAGAAAGAAATGTGAATTAAATACATAGACAGTCATTACAGAGAAGGAAGTAACTTAATGCACCTATTAAGCTTTACAAAACAAAAAGTCCATGGAGTCTGCGTGCAAAATGTGATATTTATAAACATGTAGAATGAGGTGTTTAAAAGAAGGTTAAATAATACAAACATATTTTTAGTTTCTAGTGGATTGTCAAAAGAGTCCATGTGACGCTACTTAAAACACAATATAAGTGTATACGCTATTTGCAAATTAGCATGTATATACTGGGCAAAGGTTTCTAAATTGATCAACGATGTTTAGAGCCAAATTCTTCATTCATACACAAACAATTAAGGAAACACACAGACTGCATTTCATCTTTATGAAATAAACTAAGTATAAAATAAATAAACAAACAAACCTCTTATATAAGTGGTCAGTCATCTATGGTACTCTTGGAGGAGGAAGTGAAGCGGGTAATGAAGGATACTGAGTGAAAAATGAACATTTTAACCCGTTGATCTTATAAAGTTCTACTTTTGCTGGCGAAATGTTGCGAATATTTATATTAACTTTGCAAAAGTTTAGCTTAATTAATAAAGTTCCACTTTTAGCGTGTTCATGTTATTGTATTATTAAAAATTATCTACTTCAAACTGTGAACAGATTATCAAAAGTTTTGTAAATAGGTTTCAAATATTATCTTACACAAGCGTTGATATGGAAGTTAAAAGAGCTCCTGATTAATTAAAAAAAGAAGTATAAATTTAAAATCAAAACCACAAGCGTTATTTTTAGAATGAGTCAGAATAATACCATATTTCAACAATGTAGCTGTGTTACGAGATAAATTTTTCACACCAGGATTTATTCATTGTGTGGCAATAATTTTCTGTATAGCTCACAAAAATAAAAATGATGTATTAAGAAATGATGGCCTATTGCATCTTAGTATACGAAGCTTAAATTATATTCTGGGAAAATATAGGTTTGTCAAAAATAAACAAAGAAAGAAGTACTTAGTGGAAGTGTCTAACTTGTCATTAAGCGATACAGGTTTTAAGGAGAATGAAAGAACTTAAGCTAAAGGTAGACCTATTGTTTACCTTGATGAAACATGGATAAAGATAGGCTACACAAAAAAGAGTGTAGAGAAATGAAAAAGACGATTTCAATGTTCCATTAACTTTGATTGGAAAAGGACAACATTTACCTGGAGGATATTCCACTGGGCATATTTCTAACGCGTTTTTGAGTTTCTAGTCTACCTACAAAGGACTAACTAAAAGAAATGAACAACATTGTATTTAAGGACTGATTCATATATAAACTGCAGCCTAATATTACTCACAAGAGTATAATTGTAGTAAACAATGTTTATTTTCTCCCTTCCTCTTAACTTAATTAAGCTCTTACTTGACCCGCAAGCAACTGAACCTATATGACTCGAACTTATAAAATTTAAAGGAATGTAATCTTAAGCAGTATGAGGTAGATTGTAATGCTAAAATGTATGAACATTGCGTAGCTACAACATTTACCTGTGCACAGATAAAGAATGAAGAGGCAAAGCATGATATATCCTTTGAAGCTGGTGATGCAAAGGAATTGTTTGTTAGAGCTATTGGAAAATTTACAGCAAAAGACAGGCAGAAATGCTCGCGGGCATGTTTAAAAGGATCCAGCAATTTTATTGGGAAAAGGACGCTATGGTTAACGATGCCTGTGGTAATTAATTTAAAGGACTCGGTCTCAAAGGAAGAAAATGAAAATTCTGAAATAATCAAGCCAATGAACAGTTTGGCTCAATGAAAGGAATTTCAGCCGTGCCACGTGATTTTAAAGAGAGAGACAACAAGAGCACAAGTGTTTTTATTTATTTCTTTATGGGGCCTGAAAGTTAAACTTCACAGACTACTGCTATCAACATGTATCCTTGATATACCTACAGGGTGTTATGAACTACACCGAAATAATTTCAGCTATTGTAGACGTGACTAATATAAGCAAGTTGAGACAAGCAATGCATGGTCTACGGCGAAACAAAATGCAGTTAATTGTGTTAAACATAATTGGCATCAGATGCTGATAAATTATGTGTGTAAACAAGGTGGGTGAAATTAATGAATTAAAATACCTTTAAAACTGCTTCCCAAGTATAGAAATATCGATACTTAGTGGCTTGTTATTGCTGATCAAAGACCGAATGCCTCAAAGATATCTCAAATCTCGAACTAATCACCTGCCAGTGCGACACTGAACAGCGATTAACTGCCTTCTTGCATCATGTAGCCTAAACTACATGATGCAGCTTGTAGAGTTTCTATAACTGTCTGGTGGTCCAATCCGTAACTCTAAAAGCTAGTGTTCGAAAGGTTATTGGTTCGGTTCCTGTCCCGTAGTTATTTCATTTCGTCATCTTTTTAATACGTAAATTCTTATAGGAAGAAATAGCGTGATTCTTAACCAAGAAAATGAATCTGATTGGTCAATGCAACAACATTACTTGATTCGGGATGCTGCAGTTAGTGTGCTGAGGATTGCTTGTTGGAAAACATGCAGAACGTGCACAGGTTTTCTGAACTAGCAGATATGCATCATATTTACGGTAAATCACTAGTTAATGGGTTAGCTGCTGCAACGCTCCCATTTAGGCGCACAGCATGTGAAATTATTAAGCAGGATTCGACCTTAATTAGAAATAATTGCAATTAATTGCACTGACAAGGTAAAATCACTCCGTAAATGCATACCTACATTTATACAACAATTAGAATCTTAGACAAAATATTTAAAAAGAACCTAACAAATAAAACAAAAGCCAAAAAGGCAGAAAAAAGTAAAGGAGACTCTGGAAGCCATTCACCTTTCACTTGAAAACTAATGACATAATCACTACGCCACAGACAGTCTATGGTCAAGCAGTCTGACACGTCTCTCATTCTTGTTTGTTGTGCAATCAAGTGGTATCATCATTACCAGTGACGCTGACACATTAGAAACTCTCAGCCGTAGCTTCCACGTTTGAACCAACAGGCTGTAAGTCTCTTATCTCAAATTACTTGTTTAAGATATCTCCACTTGCTCTGAAAATATTTCGGTGTAGTTCATTAACAGCCTGCATATGTATGATTCACTCAGGTAAATGGTAACGTCCCTTCATAATCTAAGTCTCTTTCAAAATGCAAGTTATAAATTCTAAAAATAACCAAAATAATGAATGGCCGTCTTAAGTATTATGCCTACATACTTTCAACGAAATTAATTTTTAATTTTATTACATTTTGGATCAAAGTCGTGATTTTATTTCATTACATACACAAAATAATTGGATATCATATTTCCAGGCTTCTTTTTGAAGGTACAAGATTATGTATTGGCCTCTCCACTCCAAGCGAATGAATATTTATCTGTAGTGTTGTCTTCTTTCATGGCCATCTGAGGTTCCATTCGGTTTATCCTGTCGTGAGGAATATTTGTGCTGTCTCTTCTCAACGATCTGAGTTTATAACTTCGATCGCCCTTTCTGTTTTTATTTCGAATGTGGATGCCTTTGAATAACACATTTTATATAATACGTGGCTATATTTATATGCATACAGCTACTACCTGTCTGTCTATCTATAACAGGTGGCCCACTCAAGCGACCCTTCGTTGAAGTTAGTTACTCCCGGATAACACGAACGCCGAAAAGTTTGCCTAAGCATGTCAGCAAAGGGGAGGCGATACCAACAGAGAGGAGACTAAACGTAAGACCAGAGCTTGAAAGCGAACATCTAACTAATGTAACAGGTCCCATAGTTCATCACTGGAGCACTTGCTCACTGCGATGAGGTACTGGGTTCGATTTCTGGACTCGGAAAAATTTTCTGTGTAGGAGTATGATAGTCCCTTAACAAAAGAATATTCACAAGGGCCAAAGCATATTAACTATCTGTTTTTCTACTACATATACTTACAGTTATAGAAATATTGTGTTCTGTTTTATGTGGCTTTCTTTACCAGGTCGAAGTCACGATGATACCGTGTTTTTCCTTCTTTTTTAAACATAACTCTTTGTATAAGTGCCTTAAGAAATCATTTTAAATGTATTTAAGGAAATAAATACTATTGAACAGGTGTATACTTAGTTTATTCTTGTTACTATTTCTTATTGTTTTTTATTTTTATTTTTTATTATTCTTTAAATAACGGGAAACGAGTACAGTGTAAGACGTTTAGAGAATTTCTGGTTTTATTGGCTTGTACTGTGAGACAATAGAAAGGGTCCTATTTGCTTAAATGGATATTAGATCTGCATTTATTCCAAGTGAAAAATGCATGGCTCTAGAGAACGCAAGGTTTTCTTCCGTATATAGGTTCATCTCTGTTCCTTTAAAAATATACGTAAGTGCTATCCTAGCACCGTGTCTCCTCGCCGTACTTTCAGCAGCCGAGGTAATGTACCTGAAACCAACCACACTGCAAAATTATGAAATTTCGTGTCTTTGAAGCGAAACTCCAGTTGTACCAACTGTGGTACCGAACGTAAGCATTCTTCTGGACGAAGTCGCGAAGGGAGGTCCAAATCAAGTCAGCTCGCTGACAGTTATACAAGCGGTGCTCAAGAGTATCCTCTTCCGCGCATATGCCACAGAACTTTGAATTTACCCTCCCGTGACGCCACATCTTCTCTGCAGTTGGAACCGTTTCACTAAGAACTTCATAAACAATTTCTCTCCAGTTCGACAGAAGGTTACAGTTGGTTGCACTGGCCCAAATACAATTCCAATCCCGGCTGTGTTTTGTTTCCACATTAGGTCGTTAAATATCTGGTTCCATCAGGTGACGATAGAGGTTCTTGGTAGTCAGAAGCCTCTCCAGTGGCTCCCCGGAATTTACAATAACACGGAGTTTAGGCGAGCAAACGTTCAAATTGCCGTGTCGGTCTTGCCATGGTATGTAAATGGTCATGCCAAACCTTCTTGTCAATCAAAGACTCACTGCCAGGTAACGAGGACAATCCTGTCTTTCTCAACTGTGTCAGACACTTGTCAACATCCCTCAACCACAACCACCTTTCTTTAGAGGAAGACGGAATTTCGGGCGAGCTACTCTATATGCTTTCCCTGTCCACAGGAAGTATCCAAGCAGGGTCTCAAAACGTTGGGCGAGCTGCTTAGGGAGCGGCAAAATCTGCGCCACATACCACAGTTTACTCAAGGCATAAGTATGAATGTACCAGACGCGTTTCAATAACGTCAGATTTCGAGAGCGATCTTCGTGTAAGTTGAAACGTATCGCGTTGAGCCTCTATTGTTTTAAGGCATATCAACATATCACAGCTAATTTATAAACAGCATATAATGCAACAACTTGTGCCTCACAATTAGCAATATTAAATAAACTCTGTTATGTGTTTGATTGCAATAAAGAATAATACATCGAATTAATATAATTAATGTGTCTTTAAACCTATGTTATATACTGACAAATATTTATTATTTCATTATTAAAAATATAAATGTTCAAATGCATGCCCACCTTGTTGGATGCATTGATGTAAGCGTCTCTCAGTATTAGCATGGACACCTTTTAACATTTCTGCAGATACTGAAGCGCAAGTATGACGCATTCGTTCGGTGTCAGAATATATGTGTACTCTTCGCATAAGTAAATTGTAGTTGCTACCTATTTGACTGTAAGACCTGATTCGAACTACAGACGGCCACGCGACCTTATCGGAGCGAAACCAGAAGAAAACGCACACAGAAACCAGCATCGCTCAGTGAAGCTTCCTGTACGTGCACTTCCCCTTTGGGCATCAGCGACGATGCAACCCTTCTTGCACTAGCGCATGCGGGAAACATAAAACTAGAGGACAGCCTGCGTGGGCCTGGTATAAGTTGATAAACCTACTGGCCACCTAATTTAATACTGCTTCTGTTGGCTTACTGTAAATATATTTTGAATAAATAGGATCTGTGTTGCGCAAGCCAGCTTACTGACAAACTTAAATATTTTATCAGCGTGTCAATAAGACTTTTTTTTGTAATTTACGTCCTCCAGCGTTAAGTCATATAGGACGGTGAATGAATTCGATGAAATAATGCTCAAATGAGTCCAGGGTTCATGGATCTTAGAGTTACCCGACATTCGTCTTGAAGAATAAGGGAAACCCCGGAAAAAACTTATCCAGGTAACTCACCCTGACCGAGATTCGAACTCGGGACCTCTTGAAGTCAATAAGACATTAGCCCAATGTAGAATTTATCCATGAACTTCAGATCAAATGTGGAGTTTGTATCACATTATATTTTCAGTGTGTATGACAACTGTGATTATGAATTTTGATTATGATTGATTCACAGAAATAAAATGTAACTTGCAGACTTGGTCATTCTTGTAAAACCGGGCATGCATGTAAACCACATGACTAACGTCACAACAGATTGCGGTCTAACCAATAGCATTTAAATTACGACAGAACATAATTATCTTTGGTCAATCACACTAAAATACACTGATTACATGTGATGTTACTCAACTCTTATAGTGTCCATGATACTTCCGCGACTCATTATGACCTCATTCGACGGGATGCACTGCTCCCCTGTTGCCAATATCTTGTAAACATCTTCAAAGCAGCGGTATAAAATGTCAAAAATGCAGGCACGAGTTTTGAATGCGACACCATTTAGAAAATTTAAAAATTTAATAACTTCGAAAACTGAGGCACGGGCTTAGGGTGTTTACAAAAGTTTATTACCACATAAATTAAGGCAGGAATATGAAAAAATTATTTGTACAGTTCGTGAAGTTTATTTTTCCCTTTTAATTAAAGTCATCCAACCTTAGGACATATCGGGCGATGAATGAAATGGGTGAAATGATGCCCAAATGAGCGCAATGTCCACAGAGCTTAGACTTACCCGACATTAATCCTTCATGATAAAGGAAACAAAAGCCTTATCCAGATAACTCCCGTCTCCGAGATTCGAACTCGGAACTTACTGACGTGAGGCAGACATGCTACTGCCTGCGCTACTGAAAGTGAAAAGAACCAAACAAATAACATTGTTTTCAGAAAACATAACGTTAGCCTACTTTGAAGGACTGTCCTTATAAATGAAATTATCTACTTTGGAAATCACTATTCAATACTAAAATCAATGAACTGATCCTGAAAAAAGTTGTATGACTTGCCAGAAAACAAGATTGAAGAAGAAGAAGAAGAAGAAGAAGAAGAAGAAGAAGAAGAAGAAGAAGAAGAAGAAGAAGAAGAAGAAGAAGAAGAAGAAGAAGAAGAAGAAGAAGAAGAAGAAGAAGAAGAAGAAGAAGAAGAAGAAGAAGAAGAAGAAGAAGAAGAAGAAGAAGAAGAAGAAGAAGAAGAAGAAGAAGAAGAAGAAGAAGAAGAAGAAGAAGAAGAAGAAGAAGAAGAAGAAGAAGAAGAAGAAGAAGAAGAAGAAGAAGAAGAAGAAGAAGAAGAAGAGAGAAGAAGAAGAAGAAGAAGAAGAAGAAGAAGAAGAAGAAAGAAGAAGAAGAAGAAGAAGAAGAAGAAGAAGAAGAAGAAGAAGAAGAAGAAGAAGAAGAAGAAGAAGAAGAAGAAGAAGAAGAAGAAGAAGAAGAAGAAGAAGAAGAAGAAGAAGAAGAAGAAGAAGAAGAAGAAGAAGAAGAAGAAGAAGAAGAAGAAGAAGAAGAAGAAGAAGAAGAAGAAGAAGAAGAAGAAGAAGAAGAAGAAGAAGAAGAAGAAGAAGAAGAAGAAGAAGAAGAAGAAGAAGAAGAAGAAGAAGAAGAAGAAGAAGAAGAAGAAGAAGAAGAAGAAGAAGAAGAAGAAGAAGAGAAGAAGAAGAAGAAGAAGAAGAAGAAGAAGAAGAAGAAGAAGAAGAAGAAGAAGAAGAAGAAGAAGAAAGAAGAAGAAGAAGAAGAAGAAGAAGAAGAAGAAGAAGAAGAAGAAGAAGAAGAAGAAGAAGAAGAAGAAGAAGAAGAAGAAGAAGAAGAAGAAGAAGAAATGGGTGTGGAAGAAAATCATATAGACATTTTCAAAAATATGTAAGGCTGTTCCGATGTTAATGGAGAAAGCGTTGACAATTGGCTGCAAATCGACAATGACGGAAGTTATAAACCGATTACAGAGGAAGGCATTATTGTATCACGCAGTGTTATTGAAAATAAAAATGAAATGTGTTTAGATTGAGACAGTGTTGATGAACCAGCTGTGGTTATGCGCCACGCACAATTGGTAGCATGCAGAGAAATTAATGCTTTATTTCGAGAATCAAACCGAAACATTGCCAAATGAACTCCTAATGTTAACGCGGATGTGAGATCGCGCTGTTCGTAAGCAATATACTAAACTGAGGCACCAGATGCTCACTGCCTTTTCTACTACCGACTAGTTTTAGCTATATTGTGTACAGTGTAAATACATAGGCTATTACAGTAGACATGGTGTATCTGGTTTTAGGTGAAGGTATGCCGATAGTAATTTCTAAACTAAATTTAAAATATTTCGATGATGTTTTACATGCTGTTTATCGATTTACCGTAATTCTATGGCTAACCCAGATTTTCGTTAACTAAAATCGCCCCTGGTCCCATTTGACCCGGGTAAACAAGGTTCTACTGTACTTTAAACTCATTGTTGCCTCCGGTCACAGCTTAAACACATACATTGTAAAAACTAAAAGCTTTGAAATTATAGAGTGGCCAATCAAAAGAAGTCATATGCAACTTGACTATAATGGTCATTAAGGCGCTTCTATGAAAATTGTGAAATGACTGGTAGTGAGTTTCCCAAACAAACTCACATCTTAATTATTATAATTACAGTGTAATATACTACTATGCAACAAGTGGATAATATTGGTGGTATAACACGAGTGAATTTACTGACGTTCGTATCACTCGTATTAAGATTTTCTCTTACAATTGGCATATTAATATCTATTATATTCCGTATTGATAGCTGACATCAATAGCTGGCATCTGAATCTTTTAGTGTCCATAAATGAAACGTTAGCTTCTCCGTAAGCGTTTCATTTGTTATTATATGTTGAACCGATAAGTAAAACAGTCACTTGTATACGTTCCTTCCTGGGGACAGAATTGAGCAGGATTTACGGACTGCAATGTCGCTTATTAGGGGAGAGTAGAGTAATGGCACTCACTTAAGAAAAATTGCTCAGCAACCCTAGTATAATTATATAAATCATTTTTAAAACAATAAATTGTAAGTTACATGAATAGGTTCTAGAAGCGAATACAGATTAAGACATTTATTTAAACAGGAAGCCATGGAAATAAACAAATATAAAAGGTTTGGTCGAGCAGTATTTCCCGCCATGTGCGGTTAATGGCGCTCGAGACTGAATAAACCAATTTAATATTTCTATATGCAGTAATCACATTTATAATTATCAGATGTGTTTGCTTCGCTGCATTCCTCATGCGCCCATTCAGAGCAGGAGACACAACGGAACCGCAGTTAGTTATTTTGTCCAAATTCTCCACAAATAAAATAGACATCTTTTGACATAGGTTCCCAATCGTCAAGTTCGTCATCGCCACATATATTTAATTCGCTGGTAGAATCTTCGTCACTGGAGCTATCAGGCAAAATGATTTTCCTTCCTGTTTTCCGTTTCTTGGGTCTCTTCTCTTCGACCTTTTTGGTGCTATTGCCTTTGGTTCCAATGTCTTTGAGCAACCTTTTAGGGGTCACCGTCTCTCTGCTTCCTGCATTTGTTCCTTCATTTTAGAGGCTGTTAGAATCTGGGACATCATTTTAAATAGCTTTCGTCGAGTGGTCATCTTGGAAACATTTGAGGGACCTGGAACGGGGGAAATATCTGCGACGAAAATTTTGGTAGAGCTTTCGGGCGTCTCTGGATCTCTGGAGACAGAAGTGATTGGTGAGAAGGGACAGGCCTAATTCTACTAAATGGAACAAGGAATTGGTAGAGCACTCTGATATTGTTGGTTCAGTGGCGGAAGAACTGATTGTTGCTGAGGTCTTGTCCAATACAGGCGTTTCTTGATGAGTAGGTCCACTAGACGATGTTTCATGACCTTTGTCCACAACAGAAAGTTCCTCTTATTCTCTGGTTGTTGGCCTACTGGTATTTGTAAGTTTTCTGCGACCATATAAACTTCATTACTGAACTGATCTGGATTGAGAGGCCAAATACCAGTGCACTGAAACCCATGAGCTGCTATTTATTTGTATTTTTCTATAAGATTAAGGGGACAGTAACAAATCCCATATCACTTTAAGTTATCCGTGAATAAAATAACTCTAACATTCAAATAAGTGTAGAACAATGGCGCTCGTTCAGGACTGAGCGCCATTACCTGCCGATGACATGTTGGATTTATCATGAGAATTGCGCTTCAAACACAGTACCTCAAGATCGACTAAAGTATCAACTGGTAGCCATAAATAGGGACTCTCAGCTTAATGCACTTTGTAAAACATGTTTAGAAATCTATTCAATGTTACCTAGTAATGAGCTTGGTGTATCTGCACTAAGAAATTTACGCAAAACACGCTTCTTCTCAACAAACCCGCATACTCTGCTCCACGGACACGGTATTCCTTCTGTACGTTACCCCGACTGTTCGCTAGATGTTGGTGGTATGCAGTATCTGCTAGAATTATTGTGTCTCAAGAATATTACACGAGTACCATTGTCCGCTGAGCGCCATTGTACTACTTTCCCCTATCAGTACAGTATGGCAAGTAGTTATAAATTTAGATATTACTTATTCTATATTTAACAATATACAGAGGATTTCACAACAAACAGGAATCATCTTCTCTCTATAAGTTACGGGAAAGTGAATTACTGGATTTACTTCATTTTCTACAATATGCGGCATTTATATTACTAATACGCAAACTATAACGAGTTGATTATGCATGGTGTTGAATACAGTAACGTTCTGTTTATAGCGGTTTACGCGTTTGTTCTTGACGAATGACTTTAGCGGATATTCAGTGAGCTGGCCTACCCTTAATAAACAGGTCAGCAAATAGTTTCTTTCAAATGTCTTCTTTCCTTTGTTCTCTTCTTTCCTCTGTTGCGTTTGTGTATACAGTAGACTGCAAAAGTTTTGTTCGGTACTGATATATGCATGCCGGTGTTTTAACGAGTGCTAGTTAGTTACGTAGTTACGTGTTAGTTACTAACGTGACAGTACCTCCTACAGCGTCAAAAATAAATGTAAAAACTCTACATAGTCCAAGTCGCGAGATTATTACCAATATTTATGAGTATATGAAGGGAGAAGCCAAACAGCTCAGAACCATGTACGTAAACGCATATCTCACTGCAGACTGTACCTCTCTCTCGATACCAGCGTTCCCGCAAAAGATGCCATGGCCGTGTGTGTGTGTGTGTTTGTAATTTTACGTCCTCCAACGTTAAATCATATCGGACGGTGAATGAAATGGGTGAAATGATGCTCAAATGTGTCCAGGGTCCATGGAGCTTAGAGTTACCTGACATTAGTCTATCAGGATAAGGGAAAACCCTGGAAAAAACCTTATCCAGGTAACTCACCCTGACCGAGATTCGAACTCGGGACCTCTTGAACGTGAGGCAGACATGCTACCATCTACGCTACCGAGGCGGGCATGCCATGGCCGGGATTTGAACCACGGATCTCCTGGTTTCCGTACAGTCGCTCTAACCCATTGAGCTACCTTGGCCAACGTGCCGTCACGACACTAAATTCTCCATTTGACTCGTATATTTCCCCGGTAAACCACTAGAGGCTCTCGCATTCGAGATACAGCATTTGTAGCGACCTACTATCGTAAGTACTTGAGTCCCAGGCTTCATCATTTAACTCTAGTGTAAAGAAATGATTAATTTCCATAAATTTCCATTAATTTCCAAACTGCACTTTCGGTCCATAATATCGAAAATTCACATAAGAAAACTGAAGCGCACATGTGCAAATATGAACTTTCAGTGTGTGGTATACGAGGAACAAATAATCAAAATGTTGTCTCACATTTTGCACATCAGTACTTTTTCTCAAAAATATTGAAAATGCAGATTTGGAGTGTCTTATTCTTTATATACAATATAGAATTTTGTGTGTGCGATATGAGTTTCAGATAGAATAAATTAGACAAACCCTTAGACAAAACAGGAAGAAATAAAAAACCAGGGATAAGCAGCTACCAGAAACAAAGTTCGATTCAGAAAGCTTCGGAAGTATTCGCTGACGCTGTATTCACAATATACGCTTTGGGAAGGTAGAGTCAAACTGAAAAATTCAATTTGAATACCGGCTATGGCATTGAAGTTTTCAGTCTAACTCTACCTTTCAATACATTGTACATTGGCCTACACACGGCTAGTGTGAAATAACAATTAATTTTTCCAATATATGCTTTAATAACACTCTGGTTTCATTTCAAAGCTACGCGATAGATCGGGAGATGCCTTGGGGCTTGGCCGTATGTATGGTAATCGAGTGGTAAAACGTGTGTGTCTCGTAAGTGGACCAATGTGAGCTTGAACCTTAGATGTACAATGTACGTCCTCCAACGTTAAGTTATATCGGACGATGAATGAAATGAGTGAAATGATGCTCAAATGAGCCCGGGGTCCATAGAGCTTATAGTTACCTGACAGTCGTCTTTCAGGATAACGGAAAACTCCGGAAAAACCTTATCCAGGTAACTCACCCTGATCGAGATTTGAACTCGGGATCTCTTGAACGTGAGGCAGACACGCTACCATCTACGCTACCGAGGCGGGCTACTTTTTATGGATAATACTTTAGTAGCAATGCCTTATGTTTTTCTTGCAGAGGATAGATAATATTTTAAGCGCATTGAATTATAAAAGCGCAAATAACATATTCTTGTGGTTTTCAAAATAAATGCAATGTTATTATAAAATTGCCTCAAAATTGGTCTTGTAAACAATCGGGCTCATTCATCTTTTATCAATGGTGCTGGCATATAATGCGAAGTATCCTCTCATGAATATTTCACTAGGCATTTACTCTCATTCATGCCCCGCAGCGTGAGGTCAATAACAGACGCGTAGTGTTTACACATCTGACACTAAGTTAATTTCCATTTTTATTTGATTTTACATATAGGAATAAAACATTTATTTCAGTTAGTTTAAAAACAGAGTAGATTTTTTCAGTTTATATGTGTGATCATTAATATCATAAAATCAAGTAACACTTTAGCAATTGGAATTTATATTACAATGTGTGTAGTACACATTTCGTATTTCTGCAATAAAAAGATCAAAATGATGCATAGGACTCGAGCTTTTATAGGTCTAGCTCCTACAAACTTGTCTAAAACCACTCAGCTATCAGTGCACGTTTAGTAAGTGAGACTCAATTATGACTCAATAATGAGACTGAATTTTTCGCACACATTAGTGCTTCCCTATGTGAACATGCCCGAAACATGAAATAACACACAATGTGTAAACCATCTTCTTCTTCGTTTTCTTCTTCTTCATCATTATTGCTATTACTATTGTTATTGTTGCTATTGTTATTGTTGTTATTGTTGCTATTTTTATTGCTATTATTGTTATTGTTGTTGCTATTATTATTATTATTATTATTATTATTATTATTATTATTATTATTATTATTATTATTATTATTATTATTATTATTATTATTATTATTATTATTATTATTATTATTATTATTATTATTATTATTATTATTATTATTATTATTATTATTATTATTATTATTATTATTATTATTATTATTATTATTATTATTATTATTATTATTATTATTATTATTATTATTATTATTATTATTATTATTATTATTATTATTATTATTATTATTATTATTATTATTATTATTATTATTATTATTATTATTATTTTATTATTATTATTATTATTATTATTATTATTATTATTATTATTATTATTATTATTATTATTATTATTATTATTATTATTATTATTATTATTATTATTATTATTATTATTATTATTATTATTATTATTATTATTATTATTATTATTATTATTATTATTATTATTATTATTATTATTATTATTATTATTATTATTATTATTATTATTATTATTATTATTATTATTATTATTATTATTATTATTATTATTATTATTATTATTATTATTATTATTATTATTATTATTATTATTATTATTATTATTATTATTATTATTATTATTATTATTATTATTATTATTATTATTATTATTATTATTATTATTATTACTATTACTAATTATTATAATTACTATAGGATTCAGTAGGACGAAGCTGAAGAGACGTGTTCCGTTAAACTATTGTAAACCGGCCGTTGAAACGATGTGGACTTAGAAAAAATATACGTCCAAGGTGTATATATGTACTACCTTTTGGCCAAATAATCTGGAAAATCCCTATGAGTTACAGTATAGCATGCATATCTGCAATTTAGATTTCATATACGTCTTAAAGGAGCAAAAGCAGAAATATGTTCACTTTGTAAGTTTTATTTTTGTGCAAAAATGTTAGAATACATATGCCATGTATGACATATGATATTCCGTACATGGAGTGCCAGATTCCATCTATTGACAATACTGGATAAGAAAAATCGCACGTAACGGAGAATAGAAGAAAATCCAATTCAGTGGAAAATTAATTATTTCAATGTTTGCACAATTCCCCTTTATTCCTATTTTACACATATGGAAGTGGCATATATGTAATATTATATACATGTATAGATTTCCGTATCCCATACCATGTATATGCTGTGTGTATTTCTAAATAAGATGGGAGACGCCATGCATAATATATATGTAAAATGTATTATTTTTTATGGAATTACATATCAGGGGCCCGCCTCTTTAGCGTACATGATAGCGTGTCTGCCTCGGGTTCAAGAGGTCCCAAGTTCGAATCTCGGTTAGGGAGAGTTACCTGGATAAGTTTTTTCCGGGGTTTTCCCTTATCCTTAAAAGACGAGTGTCAGGTAACTCTAAGCTCTATTGACCCCGGGCTCATTTGAGTATCATATCTCCCATTTCATTAAACGTCCGATATGACTTGACGTTGGAGGACGTAAATTACAAAAAAAAAACATCTGGAATTTGCTTTTCTGTATATATTGTATATGGAATTATAAATCTGGGATACGGTTTTCCAATATGAAAAATATAGAAAGATATATGCGCTGTTTACACTATAGTATTATTACATAAAATACATATGTGGAAAAATCACATCAGATATACGAGATGCAGCACTTCATTTATGGAATGTGGGATCTCGTGCCTGCGTATTCGAGTGATGTAATGTAACTTAGCTGAAGCCCACGTTTACAAAGAATATTATATATTCGTTGTAAATATGGACTTTGACAAAAGTAATTTTTATGGGAATTACATCAGATCTGTGAGTTTAAGATCGCATTCCATATCAGTTACTAAAAAAGATATAGAGAAAAGCTTAGAAGCAAAAAGAAGAAGATAAAAATCTGTTTGGCTTTCTTTGGAAAATATTTCTATAATCGAACTATGGTAAAGACCATTATAAATAAGCACCTTTTTTTACATTTGGTGCCAACTTCTCCCTACTTCTACTCCTTTATTGGTTTCGTGGAAAACTGCGTGTCCCCTCTAACAAGGCATACAAACAAGGGAAATCATTATTTTCTGGTTTTTCTCCTTTATTCTAACGTCAGAAGCTATAGCTTTGTTTTGAAATTCTATTCTCCCGGATGGTGCAAACTTCCTGTAGCAGAAAGTAAGCAGAATTCGCCTCTCCTGCCATCCAGTGATCAGAAATAAGATACGCTTTAAATGCCGTCTCGCGGATAGTTTCAGAGTCTCTCTCAAACACAAAAGCTATAGACAGGTGGTCTTGTTAAGAAATCTAATTGTTATATACAGCATAGTGTTGTGCATATATAATTTGAACATAAACACGCATATATGATGTTAAATACAAACTGATATTTATATATTAATCAAATTTTGAATAAAATGAATTTTATATGCAAAGGGAATCCAGTATTTAACTTAATAAGTCAAGATATTATTGTTATTATTATTCTTATTGTTGTTATTATTATCATCATCATTGTCATTGTCATTGTCAGTATCATTATCATTATTATGTTTATCATTATTGCCATTGTTATTATATTTATCATTATTTTTATTATTATCATTATTATTGTTATTGTTATTAATATCATCATCACCATCATCCTCCTTATTATGGCCGTGCCGTAGCCGAGTGGTTAGACCGCTCGACTCTCACCAAGGCCGTCCGGGTATCGGCGTTTTTCGCGGTGTTAGGCTGGCCCCTCAACCCTGGTTCCTCTATCGGGCACAGTGCTTCGGATTTCCTCGCCCCTACTTTCCGGTCTAGTGGAACCCTAACACCGGAATCGGTGATATAAGAGAGGGAAAAATATTATTAACCCTCCTGCCGCCTCTTAAGGGAGTTTTTGTTCTCAAACGCTTACCGTTAAAATGATTGATTCTGCTAGAGATCGTAGATACAAAAGACGCAATGTTTGTTAGGCTGTAAACCTATTTTGGAAAAATCCTATAGGGATGCCTTTTATGACAATAGAAATAACAAACCTCTTTCCTTCTAATGGTGTGTTTTTTGGTCATTAACAGGGATCTTTTGTTATTTGAAAGACGGTATTTCCACCCCTCACCATTATAGTTTGACCATATCCTGCTCAATTCTGTTTAGAAACCATAAAAATGAACATGACAAGTTATTCTCACGATGGTTTGGTGCCAGGGAGTGATGATGACAAACATTATTTCATATTAGGATGAGTGTGATATAGATATAGATACAAATATATATATATATATATATATATATATATTGCGTATTTTTATGTAGCATAAGAAGTTATTAAGATGTATTTATAATTATTTTATTTTTAATTAGGTTCATTTTTATGGTATTAAATATCATTCGCGTTATTTGAAAAGAAATATGTAACACTTCATTTCAAATTACAATAAAAAATTACTACACCTTGTTGTAGTTAAACATGTGCTGGGTATAAATTTGCAATTCGCAAAAATTCACTTTTTTTTTTTTTTTTTTTTTTTTTTTTTGTAATTTAGGTCCTCCAACGTCAAGTCATATCGGACGATGAATGGAATGGATGAAATGATGCTCAAATGAGTCCGGGGTCTATGGAGCGTAGAGTTACCCGACATTCGTCTTTACAGGATAAGGGAAAACCCCGGGAAAAGCCTTATCCAGGTAACTCACCCTGACCGAGATTCAACTCGGGACCTCTTGAACGTGAGGTAGACATGCTACCACCATGCTACCACGGCGGGCAATTCACTTTTTACATTATTAATTTTGCTTTAAAATAACATGTGTTATGAATATTTTGTAAGACCTAAACGTAGCAGACTGGCACTTTTCAACGCTGTAGACATATTTGAAATTGGCATTTAAGCACTAAGCGGGCACCGTCGATCTAATCGACGTGCGGTAGTAACAGAGTTAACTTACAATTTCTTTAAAAAAATTACTGAAAAAATGTCATGAAACGCTCTATAATTCTTATAACATATATTATAGATACACTTAGTATAGTATTAAATGAAAATGTCCTGTTATATCACTGCTTTTACTGCTTAAACAATCATTAGGTTTTCGAAGCACTTATTGGAATAATCCTCCATGGCTGTCATGTTTTCTCCTTCCTGTTGTACAATTTTTGCCGTAATTAGTTGTGAATCTTTGATCGTTGCTTCATTAACCCGTGATCCTCATGTATCAATATGAGGATCATAAGGACAGCGGATACTTGATGTCTACTTTTCCCTTCCTTTTTAGGGCAGGGAGGAGTTATTGTGCATTGAAATCAAAGAAAACCGGAATATGTGGCTGTATGTGGCTAATAACAAATGCCTCTATTGTTTATTCGTCTTGAGTTAAATGAAAATAGTTTACATGTGATTTAAGCTCATTAGCTGACTTATTTCACAAATGGACTACAATCACGAGTATTATCGTTTGCTTTATAAAAAGAAAATTGCGTAGTTTCTAGTTAATGTTAACTTGTGAAGTTGTGACTCAAAATCCTTTTTTTTTTTTTTTCGTAATTTTACGTCCTCCAACGTTAAGTCATATCTGGCGGTGAATGAAATGGGTGAAATGATGCTCAAATGTGTCCAGGGTACATGGAACTTAGAGCCAACCGACATTCGTCTCTAAGGATAAGGGAAAACCCCGGAAAAAACCTTATCCAGGTAGCTCACCCTGACCGAGATTCGAACTCGGGACCTCTTGAACGTGAGGCAAAGATGCTACCATCCACGCTACCGATGTGGTTTATCTTATTAAACAGGCTCCAGGTTTCCGATCCCGTCGGAAAGAAGTTATTTTAACTCGTTTACGCATTGGTCGCTGCCATTTCGCGCATAGTTTTAAATTAAACGGGCACCCTGCTCTGGTCTGTCCGCAGTGCGGTGCCGAGCGGACAGTCCGACACATCCTTTTAGAATGTTTTAGTTTAGCTCGTGTCCGCAGTTCTCTCCAGCTGCCGGCCAGCTTGGTGGAGATGCTTGCGGATGACGAGACGGCAGTGACCAAGGTTTTTAAACTGGTTTTAAATGTTCATTTTAGAATGTAATGACCGATATGTTTTTATGCATTTTATTCGACTATTTTATTTATTGTCCGTTTTAACTTTAGTGTGTTGCTTGGACATGTTTAGCCACCTTTTGCATGGTTTTTATTGCCATTAATTTTTAAAAGGGCGCTGATGAACGCGCCGTTGAGCGCCCTTATACCCACATCATCATCATCATCATCATCATCATCATCATCATCATCATCATCATCATCATCATCCAGGTTTCCGTAAAAGCCACACTCTGATAATTCATACTTCCCGCGAATATACGAGTACATAGAAGTAAACGCTGTTGCCGCATCACCAGGAAAGGCGTGTCGTATAGAACACTAGCGCAATCTGTTATTTAAATTAAACAGGCTCCAGGTTTCGAGATAAGCCACTCTCCGATAACTCATACTTCCCGCGAATATACGAGTACATAGAAATAAACGCCGTTGCCGCATCACCAGGAAAGGCGTGTCGTACAGGACACTAGCGCAATCTATTATCTTTATTAAACAGGCTCCAGGTTTCCAGAAAAGCCACTCTATGATAATTCATACTTCCCGCACACCATCACGATTGGACATGGAAGATCTGAATGTCAGACCTTTTTTTTTAATGTTAATAATTCATAATATATATATATATATATGTATATAGACATATATTTTTCTTTTTTCTTATTTAACCGTTTTTTATTGTTTCCCTTTAATTACCTATCTGTTTTCTGTAGTTTCACACACATACACTATACACATAAACACCCATGCCCAGGGCGGGACTCGAACCCGCGACCCTCTACGCGGTGGAACGCTAGAGACATACTTCTAACGACCATGGCTACGAGGGCCGGCAATCCTTCGGTCTCAAGCCAAATGAGGGATAGGGCCCGCCTCGGTAGCGTAGATGGTAGCATGTCTGCCTCACGTTCAAGAGGTCCCGAGTTCGAATCTCGGTCAGGATGAGTTACCTGGATACGGTTTTTTTCGGGGTTTTCCCTTATCCTTACAGACGAATGTCGGGTAACTCTAAACTCCATGGACCCTGGACACATTTGAGCATCATTTCACCCCACCGCCCAAAAAAAGGCTAGACCCTCTACTACCAGTGGAGTGTTTTGTAAGGAAGGACAATATGCGACAGAAGATGAGGTTGAAGTTATATATAAGCCATCTGAAGTGTTATTTTATGTGCCTAGAAGAAGCCTCGGGCGTTTGTAGCGTTCTCCAGGATCGATGTCGTACTCACCTAGACCGCGGATGAGGAAGTTGAAGTTGTGGGAGAGGTTTGATAAAAGGAGCGTGAGTGGGTATGGATGTAGTCTGTTAATGTGGGGATACGTAGTATGTCTCGTCGGATAAATAGATTGGGGATATACCAAGAGGAGTTTGTGGCAATGCACAGGAATCGGGATTGTAGAATTTCAAGGCGGTGTAGGTGAGCCATGGCTGCTACTCCCCATATTTCACTGGCATGTATGTTGGATGGTCGGAGTACCCGCTTATACAGGAGCAGAGACATCACCGATCATCGGTATAGAGAGGGCAGAGCATACATTTTCTTTTGCTAACTTTATTAGCCACATATGTGATGTGGTCTCTCCACGTCAATTGAGAGTAGAACACCAAGATACTTAACGCAAGTTTTTTAGTGAACCTCCTCACCAGCTAGGCGAATTGGTGGAAGGTCCGCTATTCGTCTGCGAGAGAAAGTGGCTGCCTGGCTCTTCTGTGGGTGGACGCGTAGGCGTCAAAGTTTGAACCAGGTTGTGAGGAGGTCGGCATATTGTTGAATCCTGCGAGCACACAGGTTGAAATCTGATGACGTGGAGGTGACAGCTGTATCGTTAGCAACGAGATACAGCCAGCAGCGTGGCAGGGATGATAGGGTGTTGATGCACAGAAGGAAGAGAGTTGGTGCCAGGACACTACTTTGGGGAGCGTCAGGTCTGATGGTATGGGATGAGATTAAGATTCCGACGTGGGGGACAGGTAAGGTTCAAACTTCCCGCGAATATGCAAGTACATAGAAGTTAATGCTCTTCCGCATCACCGGGAAAGGTGAGTCGTACAGAACACTAGCGCAATCTGTTATATTTATTAAACAGAACCCAGAATTTTAGATATGCTACTCTCTGATAATTCATATTTCCCGCGAATATACTAGTACATAAAGTTAATACTGTTGCCGCATCATCAGGAAAGGAGTTTCGTACAGAACACTAGCGCCATCTGTTATCTTTATTAAACAGGACCCAGAATTTCAGATACGCTACTCTGATAATACATATTTCCCGCGAATATACTAGTACATTGAAGTTAATACTGTTGCCGCAACACCAGGAAAGGCGTTTCGTACAGAACACTAGCGCCATCTGTTATCCTTATTAAACAGGACCCAGAATTTAGGTATGCTACTCTCTGATAATTCATATTTCCCGCGAATATACGAGTACACAGAAGTTAATGCTGTTGCTGCAACACCAGGAATGGCGTGTCGTACAGAATACTAGCGCCATCTGTTATCTTTATTAAACAGGACCCAGAATTTTAGATATGCTAGTCTCTGAAAATTCATATTTTCCGCGAATATACGAGTACACAGAAGTTAATACTGTTGCCGCAACACCAGGAAAGGCGTTTCGTACAGAACACTAGCGCAATCTGTTATCTTTATTAAAAAGAACCCAGAATTTCAGATACGCTACTCTGATAATTCATATTTCCAGCGAATATACTAGTACATAAAGTTAATACTGTTGCCGCATCATCAGGAAAGGCGTTTCGTACAGAACACTAGCGCCACCTGTTATCTTTATTAAACAGGACCCAGAATTTAGGTATGCTACTCAATGATAATTCATATTTCCCGCGAATATACGAGTGCACAGAAGTTAATACTGTTGCTGGAACACCAGGAATGGCGTTTCGTACAGAACACTAGCGCCATCTGTTATCTTTATTAAACAGGACCCAGAATTTTAGATATGCTACTCTCTGATAATTCATATTTCCCGAAAATATACTAGTACAAAGAAGTTAATGTTGTTGCGGCATCACCGGGAAAGGCGTGTCGTCCAGTACACTAGCGTCATCTGTTATATTTATTAAACAGGACTCACAATTTCAGATACGCTACTCTGATAATACATATTTCCCGCGAATATACTAGTACATTGAAGTTAATACTGTTGCCGCAACACCAGGAAAGGCGTTTCGTACAGAACACTAGCGCCATCTGTTATCTTTATTAAACAGGACCAGAATTTTAGATATACTACTCTCTGATAATTCATATTTCCCGCGAATATACGAGTACACAGAAGATAATACTGTTGCCGCATCACCAGGAAAGGCGTTTCGTACAGAACACTAGCGCCATCTGTTATCTTTATTAAACAGGACCCAGAATTTAGGTATGCTACTCTCTGATAATTCATATTTTCCGCGAATATACTAGTACATAGAAGTTAATGTAGTTGCCGCATCAACGGGAAAGGCGTTTCGTATGGAAAACTAGCGCCATCTGTTATCTTTATTAAACAGGACCCAGAATTTTAGATATGCTACTCCCTGATAATTCATATTTCCCGCGAATATACTAGTACATAGAAGTTAATGTTGTTGCCGCATCACCGGGAAAGGCGTGTCGTACAGTACACTAACGCCATCTGTTATCATTATTAAACAGGACCCAGAATTTTAGATAAGCTACTCTCTGATAATTCATATTTCCCGCGAATATACGAGTACATAGAAGTTAATACTGTTGCCGCAACACCAGGAAAGGCGTTTCGTACAGAATACTAGCGCCATCTGTTATCTTTATTAAACAGGACCCAGAATTTTAGATATGCTAATCTCTGATAATTCATATTTCCCGCGAATATACGAGTACACAGAAGTTAATACTGTTGCCGCAACACCAGGAAAGGGGTTTCGTACAGAACACTAGCGCCATCTGTTATCTTTATTAAAAAGAACCCAGAATTTTAGATATGCTACTCTCTGATAATTCATATTTCCCGCGAATATACGAGTACACAGAAGTTGATACAGTTGCCGCAACACCAGGAATGGCGTTTCGTACAGAAAACTAGCGCCATCTGTTATATTTATTAAACAGAACCCAGAATTTCAGATACGCTACTCTGATAATTCATATTTCCCGCAAATATACTACTACATAGAAGTTAATACTGTTGCCGCATCACCAGGAAAGGCGTTTCGTACAGAACACTAGCGCCATCTGTTATCTTTATTAAACAGGACCCAGAATTTAGGTATGCTACTCTCTCATAATTCATATTTCCCGCGAATATACTAGTGCATAGAAGTTAATGTTGTGGCCGCATCAACGGGAAAGGCGTTTGGTACAGAAAACTAGCGCCATCTGTTATCTTTATTAAACAGGACCCAGAATTTTAGATATGCTACTCTCTGATAATTCATATTTCCCGCGAATATTCTAGTACATAGAAGTTAATGTTGTTGCCGCATCACCGGGAAAGGCGTGTCGTACAGTCCACTAACGCCATCTGTTATCTTTATTAAACAGGACCCAGAATTTTAGTTATGCTACTCTCTGATAATTCATATTTCCGGCGAATATACGAGTACATAGAAGTTAATACTGTTGCCGCAACACCAGGAAAGGCGTTTCGTACAGAACACTAGCGCCATCTGTTATCTTTATTAAACAGGACCCAGACTTTTAAATATGCTACTCTCTAATATCTCATATTTCCCGCGAATATACGAGTACACAGAAGATAATACTGTTGCCGCATCACCAGGAAAGGCGTTTCGTACAGAACACTAGCGCCATCTGTTATCTTTATTAAACAGGACCCAGAATTTAGGTATGCTACTCTCTGATAATTCATATTTTCCGCGAATATACTAGTACATAGAAGTTAATGTAGTTGCCGCATCAACGGGAAAGGCGTTTCGTATGGAAAACTAGCGCCATCTGTTATCTTTATTAAACAGGACCCAGAATTTTAGATATGCTACTCCCTGATAATTCATATTTCCCGCGAATATACTAGTACATAGAAGTTAATGTTGTTGCCGCATCACCGGGAAAGGCGTGTCGTACAGTACACTAACGCCATCTGTTATCATTATTAAACAGGACCCAGAATTTTAGATAAGCTACTCTCTGATAATTCATATTTCCCGCGAATATACGAGTACATAGAAGTTAATACTGTTGCCGCAACACCAGGAAAGGCGTTTCGTACAGAATACTAGCGCCATCTGTTATCTTTATTAAACAGGACCCAGAATTTTAGATATGCTAATCTCTGATAATTCATATTTCCCGCGAATATACGAGTACACAGAAGTTAATACTGTTGCCGCAACACCAGGAAAGGGGTTTCGTACAGAACACTAGCGCCATCTGTTATCTTTATTAAAAAGAACCCAGAATTTTAGATATGCTACTCTCTGATAATTCATATTTCCCGCGAATATACGAGTACACAGAAGTTGATACAGTTGCCGCAACACCAGGAATGGCGTTTCGTACAGAAAACTAGCGCCATCTGTTATATTTATTAAACAGAACCCAGAATTTCAGATACGCTACTCTGATAATTCATATTTCCCGCAAATATACTACTACATAGAAGTTAATACTGTTGCCGCATCACCAGGAAAGGCGTTTCGTACAGAACACTAGCGCCATCTGTTATCTTTATTAAACAGGACCCAGAATTTAGGTATGCTACTCTCTCATAATTCATATTTCCCGCGAATATACTAGTGCATAGAAGTTAATGTTGTGGCCGCATCAACGGGAAAGGCGTTTGGTACAGAAAACTAGCGCCATCTGTTATCTTTATTAAACAGGACCCAGAATTTTAGATATGCTACTCTCTGATAATTCATATTTCCCGCGAATATTCTAGTACATAGAAGTTAATGTTGTTGCCGCATCACCGGGAAAGGCGTGTCGTACAGTCCACTAACGCCATCTGTTATCTTTATTAAACAGGACCCAGAATTTTAGTTATGCTACTCTCTGATAATTCATATTTCCGGCGAATATACGAGTACATAGAAGTTAATACTGTTGCCGCAACACCAGGAAAGGCGTTTCGTACAGAACACTAGCGCCATCTGTTATCTTTATTAAACAGGACCCAGACTTTTAAATATGCTACTCTCTAATATCTCATATTTCCCGCGAATATACGAGTACACAGAAGATAATACTGTTGCCGCATCACCAGGAAAGGCGTTTCGTACAGAACACTAGCGCCATCTGTTTTCTTTATTAAACAGGACCCAGAATTTAGGTATGCTACAATCTGATAATTCATAGTTCCCGCGAATATACTAGTACATAGAAGTTAATGTTGTAGCCGCATCAACGGGAAAGGCGTTTCGTATGGAAAACTAGCGCCATCTGTTATCTTTATTAAACAGGACCCAGAATTTTAGATATGCTACTCTCTGATAATTCATATTTTTCGCGAATATACTAGTACATAGAAGTTAATGTTGTTGCCGCATCACCGGGAAAGGCGTGTCGTACAGTACACTAACGCCATCTGTTATCTTTATTGAACAGGACCCAGAATTATAGATAAGCTACTCTCTGATAATTCATATTTCCCGCGAATATACGAGTACATAGAAGTTAATACTGTTGCCGCAACACCAGGAAAGGCGTTTCGTACAGAATACTAGCGCCATCTGTTATCTTTATTAAACAGGACCCAGAATTTTAGATATGCTAATCTCTGATAATTCATATTTCCCGCGAATATACGAGTACACAGAAGGTAATACTGTTGCCGCATCACCAGGAAAGGCGTTTCGTACAGAACACTAGCGCCATCTGTTTTCTTTATTAAACAGGACCCAGAATTTAGGTATGCTACTCTCTGATAATTCATATTTCCCGCGAATATACTAGTACATAAAAGATAATGTTGTTGCCGCATCAACGGGAAAGGCGTTTCGTATGGAAAACTAGAGCCATCTGTTATCTTTATTAAACAGGACCCAGAATTTTAGATATGCTACTCTCTGATAATTCATATTTCCCGCGAATATACTAGTACATAGAAGTTAATGTTGTTGCCGCATCACCGGGAAAGGCGTGTCGTACAGTACACTAACGCCATCTGTTATCTTTATTAAACAGGACCCAGAATTTTAGATAAGCTACTCTCTGATAATTCATATTTCCCGCGAATATACTAGTACATAGAAGTTGATACTGTTGCCGCAACACCAGGAATGACGTTTCGTACAGAAAATTAGCGCCATCTGTTATCTTTATTAAACAGGACCCAGAATTTTAGATATGCTACTCTCTGATAATTCAAATTTCCCGCGAATATACTAGTACAAAGAAATTAATGTTGTTGCCGCATCACCGGGAAAGGCCTGTCGTACAGTACACAAGCGTCATCTGTTATATTTATTAAACAGAACCCAGAATTTCAGATACGCTACTCTGATAATTCATATTTTCCGCGAATATACTAGTACATAGAAGTTAATACTGTTGCCGCATCACCAGGAAAGGCGCTTCGTACAGAACACTAGCGCCATCTGTTATCTTTATTAAACAGGACCCAGAATTTAGGTATGCTACTCTCTCATAATTCATATTTCCCGCGAATATACTTGTACATAGAAGTTAATGTTGTTGCCGCATCAACGGGAAAGGCGTTTGGTACAGAAAACTAGCGCCATCTGTTATCTTTATTAAACAGGACCCAGAATTTTAGATATGCTACTCTCTGATAATTCATATTTCCCGCGAATATTCTAGTACATAGAAGTTAATGTTGTTGCCGCATCACCGGGAAAGGCGTGTCGTACAGTCCACTAACGCCATCTGTTATCTTTATTAAACAGGACCCAGAATTTTAGTTATGCTACTCTGTGATAATTCATATTTCCGGCTAATATACGAGTACATAGAAGTTAATGCTGTTGCCGCAACACCAGGAAAGGCGTTTCGTACACAACACTAGCGCCATCTGTTATCTTTATTAAACAGGACCCAGAATTTTAAATATGCTACTCTCTGATATTTCATATTTCCCGCGAATATACGAGTACACAGAAGATAATACTGTTGCCGCATCACCAGGAAAGGCGTTTCGTACAGAACACTAGCGCCATCTGTTTTCTTTATTAAACAGGACCCAGAATTTAGGTATGCTACCCTCTGATAATTCATATTTCCCGCGAATATACTAGTACATAGAAGTTAATCTTGTTGCCGCATCAACGGGAAAGGCGTTTGGTATGGAAAACTAGCGCCATCTGTTATCTTTATTAAACAGGACCCAGAATTTTAGATATGCTACTCTCTGATAATTCATATTTCCCGCGAATATACTAGTACATAGAAGTTAATGTTGTTGCCGCATCACCGGGGAAGGCGTTTCGTACGGAATACTAGCGCCATCTGTTATCTTTATTAAACAGGACCCAGAATTTTAGATATGCTAATCTCTGATAATTCATATTTCCCGCGAATATACGAGTACACAGAAGTTAATACTGTTGCCGCAACACCAGGAAAGGCGTTTCGTACAGAACACTAGCGCCATCTGTTATCTTTATTAAAAAGAACCCAGAATTTTAGATATGCTAATCTCTGATAATTCATATTTCCCGCGAATATACGAGTACACAGAAGTTAATACTGTTGCCGCAACACCAGGAAAGGCGTTTCGTACAGAATACTAGTGCCATCTGTTATCTTTATTAAACAGGACCCAGAATTTTAGATATGCTAATCTCTGATAATTCATATTTCCCGCGAATATACGAGTACACATAAGTTAATACTGTTGCCGCAACACCAGGAAATGCGTTTCGTACAGAACACTAGCGCCATCTGTTATCTTTATTAAAAAGAACCCAGAATTTTAGATATGCTAATCTCTGATAATTCATATTTCCCGCGAATATACGAGTACACAGAAGTTAATACTGTTGCCGCATCACCGGGAAAGGCGTGTCGTACAGTCCACTAACGCCATCTGTTATCTTTATTAAACAGGACCCAGAATTTTAGTTATGCTACTCTCTGATAATTCATCTTTCCCGCGAATATACTAGTACATAGAAGTTAATGTTGTTGCCGCATCACCGGGAAAGGCGTGTCGTACAGTACACTAACGCCATCTGTTATCTTTATTAAACAGGACCCAGAATTTTAGATAAGCTACTCTCTGATAATTCATATTTCCCGCGAATATACTAGTACATAGAAGTTAATACTGTTGCCGCAACACCAGGAAAGGCGTTTCGTACGGAATACTAGCGCCATCTGTTATCTTTATTAAACAGGACCCAGAATTTTAGATATGCTAATCTCTGATAATTCATATTTCCGGCGAATATACGAGTACACAGAAGGTAATACTGTTGCCGCATCACCAGGAAAGGCGTTTCGTACAGAACACTAGCGCCATCTGTTTTCTTTATTAAACAGGACCCAGAATTTAGGTATGCTACTCTCTGATAATTCATATTTCCCGCGAATATACTAGTACATAGAAGATAATGTTGTTGCCGCATCAACGGGAAAGGCGTTTCGTATGGAAAACTAGCGCCATCTGTTATCTTTATTAAACAGGACCCAGAATTTTAGATATGCTACTCTCTGATAATTCATATTTCCCGCGAATATACTAGTACATAGAAGTTAATGTTGTTGCCGCATCACCGGGAAAGGCGTGTCGTACAGTACACTAACGCCATCTGTTATCTTTATTAAACAGGACCCAGAATTTTAGATAAGCTACTCTCTGATAATTCATATTTCCCGCGAATATACTAGTACATAGAAGTTGATACTGTTGCCGCAACACCAGGAATGACGTTTCGTACAGAAAATTAGCGCCATCTGTTATCTTTATTAAACAGGACCCAGAATTTTAGATATGCTACTCTCTGATAATTCAAATTTCCCGCCAATATACTAGTACAAAGAAATTAATGTTGTTGCCGCATCACCGGGAAAGGCCTGTCGTACAGTACACAAGCGTCATCTGTTATATTTATTAAACAGAACCCAGAATTTCAGATACGCTACTCTGATAATTCATATTTTCCGCGAATATAATAGTACATAGAAGTTAATACTGTTGCCGCATCACCAGGAAAGGCGCTTCGTACAGAACACTAGCGCCATCTGTTATCTTTATTAAACAGGACCCAGAATTTAGGTATGCTACTCTCTCATAATTCATATTTCCCGCGAATATACTAGAACATAGAAGTTAATGTTGTTGCCGCATCAACGGGAAAGGCGTTTGGTACAGAAAACTAGCGCCATCTGTTATCTTTATTTAACAGGACCCAGAATTTTAGATATGCTACTCTCTGATAATTCATATTTCCCGCGAATATTCTAGTACATAGAAGTTAATGTTGTTGCCGCATCACCGGGAAAGGCGTGTCGTACAGTCCACTAGCGCCATCTGTTATCTTTATTAAACAGGACCCAGAATTTTAGATAAGCTACTCTCTGATAATTCATATTTCCCGCGAATATACGAGTACATAGAAGTTAATACTGTTGCCGCAACACCAGGAAAGGCGTTTCGTACAGAATACTAGCGCCATCTGTTATCTTTATTAAACAGGACCCAGAATTTTAGATATGCTAATCTCTGATAATTCATATTTCCCGCGAATATACGAGTACACAGAAGTTAATACTGTTGCCGCAACACCAGGAAAGGGGTTTCGTACAGAACACTAGCGCCATCTGTTATCTTTATTAAAAAGAACCCAGAATTTTAGATATGCTACTCTCTGATAATTCATATTTCCCGCGAATATACGAGTACACAGAAGTTGATACAGTTGCCGCAACACCAGGAATGGCGTTTCGTACAGAAAACTAGCGCCATCTGTTATATTTATTAAACAGAACCCAGAATTTCAGATACGCTACTCTGATAATTCATATTTCCCGCAAATATACTACTACATAGAAGTTAATACTGTTGCCGCATCACCAGGAAAGGCGTTTCGTACAGAACACTAGCGCCATCTGTTATCTTTATTAAACAGGACCCAGAATTTAGGTATGCTACTCTCTCATAATTCATATTTCCCGCGAATATACTAGTGCATAGAAGTTAATGTTGTGGCCGCATCAACGGGAAAGGCGTTTGGTACAGAAAACTAGCGCCATCTGTTATCTTTATTAAACAGGACCCAGAATTTTAGATATGCTACTCTCTGATAATTCATATTTCCCGCGAATATTCTAGTACATAGAAGTTAATGTTGTTGCCGCATCACCGGGAAAGGCGTGTCGTACAGTCCACTAACGCCATCTGTTATCTTTATTAAACAGGACCCAGAATTTTAGTTATGCTACTCTCTGATAATTCATATTTCCGGCGAATATACGAGTACATAGAAGTTAATACTGTTGCCGCAACACCAGGAAAGGCGTTTCGTACAGAACACTAGCGCCATCTGTTATCTTTATTAAACAGGACCCAGACTTTTAAATATGCTACTCTCTAATATCTCATATTTCCCGCGAATATACGAGTACACAGAAGATAATACTGTTGCCGCATCACCAGGAAAGGCGTTTCGTACAGAACACTAGCGCCATCTGTTATCTTTATTAAACAGGACCCAGAATTTAGGTATGCTACTCTCTGATAATTCATATTTTCCGCGAATATACTAGTACATAGAAGTTAATGTAGTTGCCGCATCAACGGGAAAGGCGTTTCGTATGGAAAACTAGCGCCATCTGTTATCTTTATTAAACAGGACCCAGAATTTTAGATATGCTACTCCCTGATAATTCATATTTCCCGCGAATATACTAGTACATAGAAGTTAATGTTGTTGCCGCATCACCGGGAAAGGCGTGTCGTACAGTACACTAACGCCATCTGTTATCATTATTAAACAGGACCCAGAATTTTAGATAAGCTACTCTCTGATAATTCATATTTCCCGCGAATATACGAGTACATAGAAGTTAATACTGTTGCCGCAACACCAGGAAAGGCGTTTCGTACAGAATACTAGCGCCATCTGTTATCTTTATTAAACAGGACCCAGAATTTTAGATATGCTAATCTCTGATAATTCATATTTCCCGCGAATATACGAGTACACAGAAGTTAATACTGTTGCCGCAACACCAGGAAAGGGGTTTCGTACAGAACACTAGCGCCATCTGTTATCTTTATTAAAAAGAACCCAGAATTTTAGATATGCTACTCTCTGATAATTCATATTTCCCGCGAATATACGAGTACACAGAAGTTGATACAGTTGCCGCAACACCAGGAATGGCGTTTCGTACAGAAAACTAGCGCCATCTGTTATATTTATTAAACAGAACCCAGAATTTCAGATACGCTACTCTGATAATTCATATTTCCCGCAAATATACTACTACATAGAAGTTAATACTGTTGCCGCATCACCAGGAAAGGCGTTTCGTACAGAACACTAGCGCCATCTGTTATCTTTATTAAACAGGACCCAGAATTTAGGTATGCTACTCTCTCATAATTCATATTTCCCGCGAATATACTAGTGCATAGAAGTTAATGTTGTGGCCGCATCAACGGGAAAGGCGTTTGGTACAGAAAACTAGCGCCATCTGTTATCTTTATTAAACAGGACCCAGAATTTTAGATATGCTACTCTCTGATAATTCATATTTCCCGCGAATATTCTAGTACATAGAAGTTAATGTTGTTGCCGCATCACCGGGAAAGGCGTGTCGTACAGTCCACTAACGCCATCTGTTATCTTTATTAAACAGGACCCAGAATTTTAGTTATGCTACTCTCTGATAATTCATATTTCCGGCGAATATACGAGTACATAGAAGTTAATACTGTTGCCGCAACACCAGGAAAGGCGTTTCGTACAGAACACTAGCGCCATCTGTTATCTTTATTAAACAGGACCCAGACTTTTAAATATGCTACTCTCTAATATCTCATATTTCCCGCGAATATACGAGTACACAGAAGATAATACTGTTGCCGCATCACCAGGAAAGGCGTTTCGTACAGAACACTAGCGCCATCTGTTTTCTTTATTAAACAGGACCCAGAATTTAGGTATGCTACTCTCTGATAATTCATAGTTCCCGCGAATATACTAGTACATAGAAGTTAATGTTGTAGCCGCATCAACGGGAAAGGCGTTTCGTATGGAAAACTAGCGCCATCTGTTATCTTTATTAAACAGGACCCAGAATTTTAGATATGCTACTCTCTGATAATTCATATTTTTCGCGAATATACTAGTACATAGAAGTTAATGTTGTTGCCGCATCACCGGGAAAGGCGTGTCGTACAGTACACTAACGCCATCTGTTATCTTTATTGAACAGGACCCAGAATTATAGATAAGCTACTCTCTGATAATTCATATTTCCCGCGAATATACGAGTACATAGAAGTTAATACTGTTGCCGCAACACCAGGAAAGGCGTTTCGTACAGAATACTAGCGCCATCTGTTATCTTTATTAAACAGGACCCAGAATTTTAGATATGCTAATCTCTGATAATTCATATTTCCCGCGAATATACGAGTACACAGAAGGTAATACTGTTGCCGCATCACCAGGAAAGGCGTTTCGTACAGAACACTAGCGCCATCTGTTTTCTTTATTAAACAGGACCCAGAATTTAGGTATGCTACTCTCTGATAATTCATATTTCCCGCGAATATACTAGTACATAAAAGATAATGTTGTTGCCGCATCAACGGGAAAGGCGTTTCGTATGGAAAACTAGAGCCATCTGTTATCTTTATTAAACAGGACCCAGAATTTTAGATATGCTACTCTCTGATAATTCATATTTCCCGCGAATATACTAGTACATAGAAGTTAATGTTGTTGCCGCATCACCGGGAAAGGCGTGTCGTACAGTACACTAACGCCATCTGTTATCTTTATTAAACAGGACCCAGAATTTTAGATAAGCTACTCTCTGATAATTCATATTTCCCGCGAATATACTAGTACATAGAAGTTGATACTGTTGCCGCAACACCAGGAATGACGTTTCGTACAGAAAATTAGCGCCATCTGTTATCTTTATTAAACAGGACCCAGAATTTTAGATATGCTACTCTCTGATAATTCAAATTTCCCGCGAATATACTAGTACAAAGAAATTAATGTTGTTGCCGCATCACCGGGAAAGGCCTGTCGTACAGTACACAAGCGTCATCTGTTATATTTATTAAACAGAACCCAGAATTTCAGATACGCTACTCTGATAATTCATATTTTCCGCGAATATACTAGTACATAGAAGTTAATACTGTTGCCGCATCACCAGGAAAGGCGCTTCGTACAGAACACTAGCGCCATCTGTTATCTTTATTAAACAGGACCCAGAATTTAGGTATGCTACTCTCTCATAATTCATATTTCCCGCGAATATACTTGTACATAGAAGTTAATGTTGTTGCCGCATCAACGGGAAAGGCGTTTGGTACAGAAAACTAGCGCCATCTGTTATCTTTATTAAACAGGACCCAGAATTTTAGATATGCTACTCTCTGATAATTCATATTTCCCGCGAATATTCTAGTACATAGAAGTTAATGTTGTTGCCGCATCACCGGGAAAGGCGTGTCGTACAGTCCACTAACGCCATCTGTTATCTTTATTAAACAGGACCCAGAATTTTAGTTATGCTACTCTGTGATAATTCATATTTCCGGCGAATATACGAGTATATAGAAGTTAATGCTGTTGCCGCAACACCAGGAAAGGCGTTTCGTACACAACACTAGCGCCATCTGTTATCTTTATTAAACAGGACCCAGAATTTTAAATATGCTACTCTCTGATATTTCATATTTCCCGCGAATATACGAGTACACAGAAGATAATACTGTTGCCGCATCACCAGGAAAGGCGTTTCGTACAGAACACTAGCGCCATCTGTTTTCTTTATTAAACAGGACCCAGAATTTAGGTATGCTACCCTCTGATAATTCATATTTCCCGCGAATATACTAGTACATAGAAGTTAATCTTGTTGCCGCATCAACGGGAAAGGCGTTTGGTATGGAAAACTAGCGCCATCTGTTATCTTTATTAAACAGGACCCAGAATTTTAGATATGCTACTCTCTGATAATTCATATTTCCCGCGAATATACTAGTACATAGAAGTTAATGTTGTTGCCGCATCACCGGGGAAGGCGTTTCGTACGGAATACTAGCGCCATCTGTTATCTTTATTAAACAGGACCCAGAATTTTAGATATGCTAATCTCTGATAATTCATATTTCCCGCGAATATACGAGTACACAGAAGTTAATACTGTTGCCGCAACACCAGGAAAGGCGTTTCGTACAGAACACTAGCGCCATCTGTTATCTTTATTAAAAAGAACCCAGAATTTTAGATATGCTAATCTCTGATAATTCATATTTCCCGCGAATATACGAGTACACAGAAGTTAATACTGTTGCCGCAACACCAGGAAAGGCGTTTCGTACAGAATACTAGTGCCATCTGTTATCTTTATTAAACAGGACCCAGAATTTTAGATATGCTAATCTCTGATAATTCATATTTCCCGCGAATATACGAGTACACATAAGTTAATACTGTTGCCGCAACACCAGGAAAGGCGTTTCGTACAGAACACTAGCGCCATCTGTTATCTTTATTAAAAAGAACCCAGAATTTTAGATATGCTAATCTCTGATAATTCATATTTCCCGCGAATATACGAGTACACAGAAGTTAATACTGTTGCCGCATCACCGGGAAAGGCGTGTCGTACAGTCCACTAACGCCATCTGTTATCTTTATTAAACAGGACCCAGAATTTTAGTTATGCTACTCTCTGATAATTCATCTTTCCCGCGAATATACTAGTACATAGAAGTTAATGTTGTTGCCGCATCACCGGGAAAGGCGTGTCGTACAGTACACTAACGCCATCTGTTATCTTTATTAAACAGGACCCAGAATTTTAGATAAGCTACTCTCTGATAATTCATATTTCCCGCGAATATACTAGTACATAGAAGTTAATACTGTTGCCGCAACACCAGGAAAGGCGTTTCGTACGGAATACTAGCGCCATCTGTTATCTTTATTAAACAGGACCCAGAATTTTAGATATGCTAATCTCTGATAATTCATATTTCCGGCGAATATACGAGTACACAGAAGGTAATACTGTTGCCGCATCACCAGGAAAGGCGTTTCGTACAGAACACTAGCGCCATCTGTTTTCTTTATTAAACAGGACCCAGAATTTAGGTATGCTACTCTCTGATAATTCATATTTCCCGCGAATATACTAGTACATAGAAGATAATGTTGTTGCCGCATCAACGGGAAAGGCGTTTCGTATGGAAAACTAGCGCCATCTGTTATCTTTATTAAACAGGACCCAGAATTTAGGTATGCTACTCTCTCATAATTCATATTTCCCGCGAATATACTAGTACATAGAAGTTAATGTTGTTGCCGCATCACCGGGAAAGGCGTGTCGTACAGTACACTAACGCCATCTGTTATCTTTATTAAACAGGACCCAGAATTTTAGATAAGCTACTCTCTGATAATTCATATTTCCCGCGAATATACTAGTACATAGAAGTTGATACTGTTGCCGCAACACCAGGAATGACGTTTCGTACAGAAAATTAGCGCCATCTGTTATCTTTATTAAACAGGACCCAGAATTTTAGATATGCTACTCTCTGATAATTCAAATTTCCCGCGAATATACTAGTACAAAGAAATTAATGTTGTTGCCGCATCACCGGGAAAGGCCTGTCGTACAGTACACAAGCGTCATCTGTTATATTTATTAAACAGAACCCAGAATTTCAGATACGCTACTCTGATAATTCATATTTTCCGCGAATATAATAGTACATAGAAGTTAATACTGTTGCCGCATCACCAGGAAAGGCGCTTCGTACAGAACACTAGCGCCATCTGTTATCTTTATTAAACAGGACCCAGAATTTAGGTATGCTACTCTCTCATAATTCATATTTCCCGCGAATATACTAGAACATAGAAGTTAATGTTGTTGCCGCATCAACGGGAAAGGCGTTTGGTACAGAAAACTAGCGCCATCTGTTATCTTTATTTAACAGGACCCAGAATTTTAGATATGCTACTCTCTGATAATTCATATTTCCCGCGAATATTCTAGTACATAGAAGTTAATGTTGTTGCCGCATCACCGGGAAAGGCGTGTCGTACAGTCCACTAACGCCATCTGTTATCTTTATTAAACAGGACCCAGCATTTTAGTTATGCTACTCTGTGATAATTCATATTTCCGGCGAATATACGGGTACATAGAAGTTAATACTGTTGCCGCAACACCAGGAAAGGCGTTTCGTACAGAACACTAGCGCCATCTGTTATCTATATTAAACAGGACCCAGAATTTTAAATATGCTACTCTCTGATATTTCATATTTCCCGCGAATATACGAGTACACAGAAGATAATACTGTTGCCGCATCACCAGGAAAGGCGTTTCGTACAGAACACTAGCGCCATCTGTTTTCTTTATTAAACAGGACCCAGAATTTAGGTATGCTACCCTCTGATAATTCATATTTCCCGCGAATATACTAGACATAGAAGTTAATGTTGTTGCCGCATCAACGGGAAAGGCGTTTCGTATGGAAAACTAGCGCCATCTGTTATCTTTATTAAACAGGACCCAGAATTTTAGATATGCTACTCTCTGATAATTCATTTTTCCCGCGAATATACTAGTACATAGAAGTTAATGTTGTTGCCGCATCACCGGGAAAGACGTTTCCTACGGAATACTAGCGCCATCTGTTATCTTTATTAAACAGGACCCAGAATTTTAGATATGCTAATCTCTGATAATTCATATTTCCCGCGAATATACGAGTACACAGAAGTTAATACTGTTGCCGCAACACCAGGAAAGGCGTTTCGTACAGAACACTAGCGCCATCTGTTACCTTTATTAAAAAGAACCCAGAATTTTATATATGCTAATCTCTGATAATTCATATTTCCCGCGAATATACGAGTACACAGAAGTTAATACTGTTGCCGCAACACCAGAAAAGGCGTTTCGTACAGAATACTAGCGCCATCTGTTATCTTTATTAAACAGGACCCAGAATTTTAGATATGCTACTCTCTGATAATTCATATTTCCCGCGAATACACGAGTACACAGAAGTTAATACTGTTGCCGCAACACCAGGAAATACGTTTCGAAACGAACACTAGCGCCATTTGTTATCTTTATTAAACAGGACCCAGAATTTTAGATAAGCTACTCTCTGATAATTCATATTTCCCGCGAATATACCAGTACATAGAAGTTAATACTGTTGCCGCAACACCAGGAAAGGCGTTTCGTACAGAATACTAGCGCCATCTGTTATCTTTATTAAACAGGACCCAGAATTTTAGATATGCTAATCTCTGATAATTCATATATCCCGCGAATATACGAGTACACAGAAGTTAATACTGTTGCCGCAACACCAGGAAAGGCGTTTCGTACAGAACACTAGCGCCATCTGTTATCTTTATTAAAAAGAACCCAGAATTTTAGATATGCTAATCTCTGATAATTCATATTTCCCGCGAATATACGAGTACACAGAAGTTAATACTGTTGCCGCATCACCGGGAAAGGCGTGTCGTACAGTCCACTAACGCCATCTGTTATCTTTATTAAACAGGACCCAGAATTTTAGTTATGCTACTGTCTGATAATTCATATTTCCGCCGAATATACGAGTACATAGAAGTTAATACTGTTGCCGCAACACCAGGAAAGGCGTTTCGTACAGAACACTAGCGCCATCTGTTATCTTTATTAAACAGGACCCAGACTTTTAAATATGCTACTCTCTGATATTTCATATTTCCCGCGAATATACGAGTACACAGAAGATAATACTGTTGCCGCATCACCAGGAAAGGCGTTTCGTACAGAACACTAGCGCCATCTGTTTTGTTTATTAAACAGGACCCAGAATTTAGGTATGCTCCTCTCTGATAATTCATAGTTCCCGCGAATATACTAGTACATAGAAGTTAATGTTGTAGCCGCATCAACGGGAAAGGCGTTTCGTATGGAAAACTAGCGCCATCTGTTATCTTTATTAAACAGGACCCAGAATTTTAGATATGCTACTCTCTGATAATTCATATTTCCCGCGAATATACTAGTACATAGAAGTTAATGTTGTTGCCGCATCACCGGGAAAGGCGTGTCGTACAATACACTAACGCCATCTGTTATCTTTATTAAACAGGACCCAGAATTTTAGATAAGCTACTCTCTGATAATTCATATTTCCCGCGAATATACGAGTACATAGAAGTTAATACTGTTGCCGCAACACCAGGAAAGGCGTTTCGTACAGAATACTAGCGCCATCTGTTATCTTTATTAAACAGGACCCAGAATTTTAGATATGCTAATCTCTGATAATTCATATTTCCCGCGAATATACGCGTACACAGAAGGTAATACTGTTGCCGCATCACCAGGAAAGGCGTTTCGTACAGAACACTAGCGCCATCTGTTTTCTTTATTAAACAGGACCCAGAATTTAGGTATGCTACTCTCTGATAATTCATATTTCCCGCGAATATACTAGTACATAGAAGATAATGTTGTTGCCGCATCAACGGGAAAGGCGTTTCGTATGGAAAACTAGCGCCATCTGTTATCTTTATTAAACAGGACCCAGAATTTTAGATATGCTACTCTCTGATAATTCATATTTCCCGCGAATATACTAGTACATAGAAGTTAATGTTGTTGCCGCATCACCGGGAAAGGCGTGTCGTACAGTACACTAACGCCATCTGTTATCTTTATTAAACAGGACCCAGAATTTTAGATAAGCTACTCTCTGATAATTCATATTTCCCGCGAATATACTAGTACATAGAAGTTGATACTGTTGCCGCAACACCAGGAATGACGTTTCGTACAGAAAATTAGCGCCATCTGTTATCTTTATTAAACAGGACCCAGAATTTTAGATATGCTACTCTCTGATAATTCAAATTTCCCGCGAATATACTAGTACAAAGAAATTAATGTTGTTACCGCATCACCGGGAAAGGCCTGTCGTACAGTACACAAGCGTCATCTGTTATATTTATTAAACAGAACCCAGAATTTCAGATACGCTACTCTGATTATTCATATTTTCCGCGAATATACTAGTACATAGAAGTTAATACTGTTGCCGCATCACCAGGAAAGGCGTTTCGTACAGAACACTAGCGCCATCTGTTATCTTTATTAAACAGGACCCAGAATTTAGGTATGCTACTCTCTCATAATTCATATTTCCCGCGAATATACTAGTACATAGAAGTTAAAGTTGTTGCCGCATCAACGGGAAAGGCGTTTGGTACAGAAAACTAGCGCCATCTGTTATCTTTATTAAACAGGACCCAGAATTTTAGATATGCTACTCTCTGATAATTCATATTTCCCGCGAATATTCTAGTACATAGAAGTTAATGTTGTTGCCGCATCACCGGGAAAGGCGTGTCGTACAGTCCACTAACGCCATCTGTTATCTTTAATAAACAGGACCCACAATTTTAGTTATGCTACTCTGTGATAATTCATATTTCCGGCGAATATACGAGTACATAGAAGTTAATACTGTTGCCGCAACACCAGGAAAGGCGTTTCGTACAGAACACTAGCGCCATCTGTTATCTTTATTAAACAGGACCCAGAATTTTAAATATGCTACTCTCTGATATTTCATATTTCCCGCGAATATACGAGTACACAGAAGATAATACTGTTGCCGCATCACCAGGAAAGGCGTTTCGTACAGAACACTAGCGCCATCTGTTTTCTTTATTAAACAGGACCCAGAATTTAGGTATGCTACTCTCTGATAATTCATATTTCCCGCGAATATACTAGTACATAGAAGTTAATGTTGTTGCCGCATCAACGGGAAAGGCGTTTCGTTTGGAAAACTAGCGCCATCTGTTATCTTTATTAAACAGGACCCAGAATTTTAGCTATGCTACTCTCTGATAATTCATATTTCCCGCGAATATACTAGTACATAGAAGTTAATGTTGTTGCCGCATCACCGGGAAAGGCATTTCGTACGGAATACTAGCGCCATCTGTTATCTTTATTAAACAGGACCCAGAATTTTAGATATGCTAATCTCTGATAATTCATATTTCCCGCGAATATACGAGTACACAGAAGTTAATACTGTTGCCGCAACACCAGGAAAGGCGTTTCGTACAGAACACTAGCGCCATCTGTTATCTTTATTAAAAAGAACCCAGAATTTTAGATATGCTAATCTCTGATAATTCATATTTCCCGCGAATATACGAGTACACAGAAGTTAATACTGTTGCCGCAACACCAGGAAAGGCGTTTCGTACAGAATACTAGCGCCATCTGTTATCTTTATTAAACAGGACCCAGAATTTTAGATATGCTACTCTCTGATAATTCATATTTCCCGCGAATATACGAGTACACAGAAGTTAATACTGTTGCCGCAACACCAGGAAATGCGTTTCGAACAGAACACTAGCGCCATTTGTTATCTTTATTAAACAGGACCCAGAATTTTAGATAAGCTACTCTCTGATAATTCATATTTCCCGCGAATATACCAGTACATAGAAGTTAATACTGTTGCCGCAACACCAGGAAAGGCGTTTCGTACAGAATACTAGCGCCATCTGTTATCTTTATTAAACAGGACCCAGAATTTTAGATATGCTAATCTCTGATAATTCATATTTCCCGCGAATATACGAGTACACAGAAGTTAATACTGTTGCCGCAACACCAGGAAAGGCGTTTCGTACAGAACACTAGCGCCATCTGTTATCTTTATTAAAAAGAACCCAGAATTTTAGATATGCTAATCTCTGATAATTCATATTTCCCGCGAATATACGAGTACACAGAAGTTAATACTGTTGCCGCATCACCGGGAAAGGCGTGTCGTACAGTCCACTAACGCCATCTGTTATCTTTATTAAACAGGACCCAGAATTTTAGTTATGCTACTCTCTGATAATTCATATTTCCGGCGAATATACGAGTACATAGAAGTTAATACTGTTGCCGCAACACCAGGAAAGGCGTTTCGTACAGAACACTAGCGCCATCTGTTATCTTTATTAAACAGGACCCAGACTTTTAAAGATGCTACTCTCTGATATTTCATATTTCCCGCGAATATACGAGTACACAGAAGATAATACTGTTGCCGCATCACCAGGAAAGGCGTTTCGTACAGAACACTAGCGCCATCTGTTTTCTTTATTAAACAGGACCCAGAATTTAGGTATGCTACTCTCTGATAATTCATAGTTCCCGCGAATATACTAGTACATAGAAGTTAATGTTGTAGCCGCATCAACGGGAAAGGCGTTTCGTATGGAAAACTAGCGCCATCTGTTATCTTTATTAAACAGGACCCAGAATTTTAGATATGCTACTCTCTGATAATTCATATTTCCCGCGAATATACTAGTACATAGAAGTTAATGTTGTTGCCGCATCACCGGGAAAGGCGTGTCGTACAGTACACTAACGCCATCTGTTATCTATATTAAACAGGACCCAGAATTTTAGATAAGCTACTCTCTGATAATTCATATTTCCCGCGAATATACGAGTACATAGAAGTTAATACTGTTGCCGCAACACCAGGAAAGGCGTTTCGTACAGAATACTAGCGCCATCTGTTATCTTTATTAAACAGGACCCAGAATTTTAGATATGCTAATCTCTGATAATTCATATTTCCCGCCAATATACGAGTACACAGAAGTTAATACTGTTGCCGCAATACCAGGAAAGGCGTTTCGTACAGATAACTAGCGCCATCTGTTATCTTTATTAAAAAGAACCCAGAATTTTAGATATGCTAATCTCTGATAATTCATATTTCCCGCGAATATACGAGTACACAGAAGTTAATACTGTTGCCGCAACACCAGGAAAGGCGTTTCGTACAGAATCCTAGCGCCATCTGTTATCTTTATTAAACAGGACCCAGAATTTTAGATATGCTACTCTCTGATAATTCATATTTCCCGCGAATATACGAGTACACAGAAGTTAATACTGTTGCCGCAACACCAGGAAAGGCGTTTCGAACAGAACACTAGCGCCATTTGTTATCTTTATTAAACAGGACCCAGAATTTAGGTATGCTACTCTCTGATAATTCATATTTCCCGCGAATATACGAGTACACAGAAGTTGATACTGTTGCCGCAACACCAGGAATGACGTTTCGTACGGTACACTAACGCCATCTGTTATCTTTATTAAACAGGACCCAGAATTTTAGATAAGCTACTCTCTGATAATTCAAACTTCCCGCGAATATACGAGTACATAGAAGTTAATACTGTTGCCGCAACACCAGGAAAGGCGTTTCGTACAGAATACTAGCGCCATCTGTTATCTTTATTAAACAGGACCCAGAATTTTAGATATGCTAATCTCTGATAATTCATATTTCCCGCGAATATACGAGTACACAGAAGTTAATACTGTTGCCACAACACCAGGAAAGTTGTTTCGTACAGAACACTAGCGCCATCTGTTATCTTTATTAAAAAGAACCCAGAATTTTAGATATGCTAATCTCTGATAATTCATATTTCCCGCGAATATACGAGTACACAGAAGTTAATACTATTGCCGCAACACCAGGAAAGGCGTTTCGTACAGAATACTAGCGTCATCTGTTATCTTTATTAAACAGGACCCAGAATTTTAGATATGCTACTCTCTGATAATTCATATTTCCCGCGAATATACGAGTACACAGAAGTTGATACTGTTGCCGCAACACCAGGAATGACGTTTCGTACGGTACACTAACGCCATCTGTTATCTTTATTAAACAGGACCCAGAATTTTAGATAAGCTACTCTCTGATAATTCAAACTTCCCGCGAATATACGAGTACATAGAAGTTAATACTGTTGCCGCAACACCAGGAAAGGCGTTTCGTACAGAATACTAGCGCCATCTGTTATCTTTATTAAACAGGACCCAGAATTTTAGATATGCTAATCTCTGATAATTCATATTTCCCGCGAATATACGAGTACACAGAAGTTAATACTGTTGCCACAACACCAGGAAAGTTGTTTCGTACAGAACACTAGCGCCATCTGTTATCTTTATTAAAAAGAACCCAGAATTTTAGATATGCTAATCTCTGATAATTCATATTTCCCGCGAATATACGAGTACACAGAAGTTAATACTATTGCCGCAACACCAGGAAAGGCGTTTCGTACAGAATACTAGCGTCATCTGTTATCTTTATTAAACAGGACCCAGAATTTTAGATATGCTACTCTCTGATAATTCATATTTCCCGCGAATATACGAGTACATAGAAGTTAATACTGTTGCCGCAACACCAGGAAAGGCGTTTCGTACAGAACACTAGCGCCATCTGTTATCTTTATTAAACAGGACCCAGAATTTTAAATATGCTACTCTCTGATATTTCATATTTCCCGCGAATATACGAGTACACAGAAGGTAATACTGTTGCCGCATCACCAGGAAAGGCGTTTCGTACAGAACACTAGCGCCATCTGTTTTCTTTATTAAACAGGACCCAGAATTTAGGTATGCTACTCTCTGATAATTCATATTTCCCGCGAATATACTAGTACATAGAAGATAATGTTGTTGCCGCATCAACGGGAAAGGCGTTTCGTATGGAAAACTAGCGCCATCTGTTATCTTTATTAAACAGGACCCAGAATTTTAGATATGCTACTCTCTGATAATTCATATTTCCCGCGAATATACTAGTACATAGAAGTTAATGTTGTTGCCGCATCACCGGGAAGGGCGTGTCGTACAGTACACTAACGCCATCTGTTATCTTTATTAAACAGGACCCAGAATTTTAGATAAGCTACTCTCTGATAATTCATATTTCCCGCGAATATACTAGTACATAGAAGTTAATACTGTTGCCGCAACACCAGGAAAGGCGTTTCGTACAGAATACTAGCGCCATCTGTTATCTTTATTAAACAGGACCCAGAATTTTAGATATGCTAATCTCTGATAATTCATATTTCCCGCGAATATACGAGTACACAGAAGGTAATACTGTTGCCGCATCACCAGGAAAGGCGTTTCGTACAGAACACTAGCGCCATCTGTTTTCTTTATTAAACAGGACCCAGAATTTATTATGCTACTCTCTGATTATTCATATTTCCCGTGAATATACTAGTACATAGAAGATAATGTTGTTGCCGCATCAACGGGAAAGGCGTTTCGTATGGAAAACTAGTGCCATCTGTTATCTTTATTAAACAGGACCCAGAATTTTAGATATGCTACTCTCTGATAATTCATATTTCCCGCGAATATACTAGTACATAGAAGTTAATGTTGTTGCCGCATCACCGGGAAAGGCGTGTCGTACAGTACACTAACGCCATCTGTTATCTTTATTAAACAGGACCCAGAATTTTAGATAAGCTACTCTCTGATAATTCATATTTCCCGCGAATATACTAGTACATAGAAGTTAATACTGTTGCCGCAACACCAGGAAAGGCGTTTCGAACAGAACACTAGCGTCATTTGTTATCTATATTAAACAGGACCCAGAATTTAGGTATGCTACACTCTGATAATTCATATTTCCCGCGAATATACGATTACACAGAAGTTGATACTGTTGCCGCAACACCAGGAATGACGTTTCGTACAGAAAATTAGCGCCATCTGTTATCTTTATTAAACAGGACCCAGAATTTTAGATATGCTACTCTCTGATAATTCAAATTTCCCGCGAATATACTAGTACAAAGAAGTTAATGTTGTTGCCGCATCACCGGGAAAGGCCTGTCGTACAGTACACAAGCGTCATCTGTTATATTTATTAAACAGAACCCAGAATTTCAGATACGCTACTCTGATAATTCATATTTTCCGCGAATATACTAGTACATAGAAGTTAATACTGTTGCCGCATCACCAGAAAAGGCGTTTCGTACAGAACACTAGCGCCATCTGTTATCTTTATTAAACAGGACCCAGAATTTAGGTATGCTACTCTCTGATAATTCATATTTACCGCGAATATACTAGTACATAGAAGTTAATGTTGTTGCCGCATCAACGGGAAAGGCGTTTGGTACAGAAAACTAGCGCCATCTGTTATCTTTATTAAACAGGACCCAGAATTTTAGATATGCTACTCTCTGATAATTCATATTTCCCGCGAATATTCTAGTACATAGAAGTTAATGTTGTTGCCGCATCACCGGGAAAGGCGTGTCGTACAGTCCACTAACGCCATCTGTTATCTTTATTAAACAGGACCCAGAATTTAAGTTATGCTACTCTGTGATAATTCATATTTCCGGCGAATATACGAGTACATAGAAGTTAATACTGTTGCCGCAACACCAGGAAAGGCGTTTCGTACAGAACACTAGCGCCATCTGTTATCTTTATTAAACAGGACCCAGAATTTAGGTATGCTACTCTCTGATAATTCATATTTCCCGCGAATATACGAGTACACAGAACTTAATACTGTTGCCGCAACACCAGGAAAGGCGTTTCGTACAGAATACTAGCGCCATCTGTTATCTTTATTAAACAGGACCCAGAATTTACGTATACTACTCTCTGATAATTCATATTTCCCGCGAATATACTAGTACATAGAAGTTAATGGTTATGCCGCATCAACGGGAAAGGCGTTTCCTACAGAAAACTAGCGCCATCTGTTATCTTTATTAAACAGGACCCAGAATTTTAGATATGCTACTCTCTGATAATTCATATTTGCCGCGAATATACTAGTACATAGAAGTTAATGTTGTTGCCGCAACACCAGGAATGGCGTTTCGTACAGAACACTAGCGCCATCTGTTATCTTTATTAAACAGCACCCAGAATTTAGGTATGCTACTCTCTGATAATTCATATTTCCCGCGAATATACGAGTACACAGAAGTTAATACTGTTGCTGCAACACCAGGAATGGCGTTTCGTACAGAACAATAGCGCCATCTGTTATCTTTATTAAACAGGACCCAGAATTTTAGATATGCTACTCTCTGATAATTCATATTTCCCGCGAATATACTAGTACAAAGAAGTTAATGTTGTTGCCGCATCACCGGGAAAGGCGTGTCGTACAGTACACTAGCGTCATCTGTTATATTTATTAAACAGGACTCACAATTTCAGATACGCTACTCTGATAATTCATATTTCCCGCGAATATACTAGTACATAGAAGTTAATACTGTTGCCGCAATAGCAGGAAAGGCGTTTCGTACAGAACACTAGCGCCATCTGTTATCTTTATTAAACAGGACCAGAATTTTAGATATGCTACTCTCTGATAATTCATATTTCCCGCGAATATACGAGTACATAGAAGTTAATACTGTTGCCGCAACACCAGGAAAGGCGATTCGTACAGAACACTAGCGCCATCTGTTATCTTTATTAAACAGGACCCAGAATTTAGGTATGCTACTCTCTGATAATTCATATTTCCCGCGAATATACGAGTACACAGAAGTTAATACTGTTGCTGCAACACCAGGAATGGCGTTTCGTACAGAACAATAGCGCCATCTGATATCTTTATTAAACAGGACCCAGAATTTTAGATATGCTACTCTCTGATAATTCATATTTCCCGCGAATATACTAGTACAAAGAAGTTAATGTTGTTGCCGCATCACCGGGAAAGGCGTGTCGTACAGTACACTAGCGTCATCTGTTATATTTATTAAACAGGACTCACAATTTCAGATACGCTACTCTGATAATTCATATTTCCCGCGAATATACTAGTACATAGAAGTTAATACTGTTGCCGCAACAGCAGGAAAGGCGTTTCGTAGAGAACACTAGCGCCATCTGTTATCCTTATTAAACAGGACCAGAATTTTAGATATGCTACTCTCTGATAATTCATATTTCCCGCGAATATACGAGTACACAGATGTTAATACTGTTGCCGCAACACCAGGAAGGGCGTTTCGTACAGAACACTAGCGCCATCTGTTATCTTTATTAAACAGGACCCAGAATTTAGGTATGCTACTCTCTGATAATTCATATTTCCCGCGAATATAGTAGTACATGGAAGTTAATGTTGTTGCCGCATCACCGGGAAAGACGTTTCGTACAGAACACTAGCGCCATCTGTTATCTTTATTAAACAGGACCCAGAATTTTAGATATGCTACTCTCTGATAATTCATATTTCCCGCGAATATACTAGTACATAGAAGTTAATGTTGTTGCCGCATCACCGGGACAGGCGTGTCGTACAGAACACAAGCGCCATGTGTTATATTTATTAAACAGAACCCAGAATTTCAGATTTGCTACTCTCTGATAATTCATATTTCCCGCGAATATACGAGTACACAAAAGTTAATACTGTTGCCGCATCACCAGGGAAGGCGTGTCGTACAGAACACTAGCGCAATCCGTTATATTTATTAAACAGAACCCAGAATTTTAGATATGCTACTCTCTGATAATTCATATTTCCCGCGAATATACGAGTACACAGAAGTTAATACTGTTGCCGCAACACCAGGAAAGGCGATTCGTACAGAACACTAGCGCCATCTGTTATCTTTATTAAACAGGACCCAGAATTTTAGATATGCTACTCTCTGATAATTCATATTTCCCGCGAATATACTAGTGCAAAGAAGTTAATGTTGTTGCCGCATCACCGGGAAAGGCGTGTCGTACAGTACACTAGCGTCATCTGTTATATTTATTAAACAGGACTCACAATTTCAGATACGCTACTATGATAATTCATATTTCCGGCGAATATACTCGTACATAGAAGTTAATACTGTTGCCGCAACACCAGGAAAGGCGTTTCGTACAGAACACTAGCGCCATCTGTTATCTTTATTAAACAGGACCAGAATTTTAGATATGCTACTCTCTGATAATTCATATTTCCCGCGAATATACGAGTACACAGATGTTAATACTGTTGCCGCAACACCAGGAAGGGCGTTTCGTACAGAACACTAGCGCCATCTGTTATCTTTATTAAACAGGACCCAGAATTTAGGTATGCTACTCTCTGATAATTCATATTTCCCGCGAATATCCGAGTACACAGAAGTTAATACCGTTGCCGCAACACCACGAATGGCGTTTCGTACAGAACACTAGCGCCCTCTGTTATCTTTATTAAACAGGACCCAGAATTTTAGATATGCTACTCTCTCATAATTCAAATTTCCGCGAATATACTGGTACAAAGAAGTTAATGTTGTTGCCGCATCACCTGGAAAGGCGTGTCGTACAGTACACTAGCGTCATCTGTTATATTTATTAAACAGAACCCAGAATTTCAGATACACTACTCTGATAATTCATATTTCCCGCGAATATACGAGTACACAGAACTTAATACTGTTGCCGCAACACCAGGAAAGGCGTTTCGTACAGAACACTAGCGCCATCTGTTATCTTTATTAAACAGGACCCAGAATTTACGTATACTACTCTCTGATAATTCATATTTCCCGCGAATATACTAGTACATAGAAGTTAATGTTGTTGCCGCATCAACGGGAAAGGCGTTTCCTACAGAAAACTAGCGCCATCTGTTATCTTTATTAAACAGGACCCAGAATTTTAGATATGCTACTCTCTGATAATTCATATTTGCCGCGAATATACTAGTACATAGAAGTTAATGTTGTTGCCGCAACACCAAGAATGGCGTTTCGTACAGAACACTAGCGCCATCTGTTATCTTTATTAAACAGCACCCAGAATTTAGGTATGCTACTCTCTGATAATTCATATTTCCCGCGAATATACGAGTACACAGAAGTTTAAAACTGTTGCTGCAGCACCAGGAATGGCATTTCGTACAGAACACTAGCGCCATCTGTTATCTTTATTAAACAGGACCCAGAATTTTAGATATGCTACTCTCTGATAATTCATATTTCCCGCGAATATACTAGTACAAAGAAGTTAATGTTGCTGCCGCATCACCGGGAAAGGCGTGTCGTACAGTACACTAGCGTCATCTGTTATATTTATTAAACAGGACTCACAATTTCAGATACGCTACTATGATAATTCATATTTCCGGCGAATATACTAGTACATAGAAGTTAATACTGTTGCCGCAACACCAGGAAAGGCGTTTCGTACAGAACACTAGCGCCATCTGTTATCTTTATTAAACAGGACCAGAATTTTAGATATGCTACTCTCTGATAATTCATATTTCCCGCGAATATACGAGTACACAGATGTTAATACTGTTGCCGCAACACCAGGAAGGGCGTTTCGTACAGAACACTAGCGCCATCTGTTATCTTTATTAAACAGGACCCAGAATTTAGGTATGCTACTCTCTGATAATTCATATTTCCCGCGAATATACGAGTACACAGAAGTAAATACCGTTGCCGCAACACCACGAATGGCGTTTCGTACAGAACACTAGCGCCCTCTGTTATCTTTATTAAACAGGACCCAGAATTTTAGATATGCTACTCTCTGATAATTCAAATTTCCGCGAATATACTGGTACAAAGAAAATAATGTTGTTGCCGCATCACCGGGAAAGGCGTGTCGTACAGTACACTAGCGTCATCTGTTATATTTATTAAACAGAACCCAGAATTTCAGATACACTACTCTGATAATTCATATTTCCTGCGAATATACTAGTACATTGAAGTTAATACTGTTGCCGCAACACCAGGAAAAGCGTTTCGTACAGAACACTAGCGCCATCTGTTATCTTTATTAAACAGGACCCAGAATTTAGGTATGCTACTCTCTGATAATTCATATTTCCCGCGAATATACGAGTACACAGAACTTAATACTGTTGCCGCAACACCAGGAAAGGCGTTTCGTACAGAACACTAGCGCCATCTGTTATCTTTATTAAACAGGACCCAGAATTTACGTATACTACTCTCTGATAATTCATATTTCCCGCGAATATACTAGTACATAGAAGTTAATGTTGTTGCCGCATCAACGGGAAAGGCGTTTCCTACAGAAAACTAGCGCCATCTGTTATCTTTATTAAACAGGACCCAGAATTTTAGATATGCTACTCTCTGATAATTCATATTTGCCGCGAATATACTAGTACATAGAAGTTAATGTTGTTGCCGCAACACCGGGAATGGCGTTTCGTACAGAACACTAGCGCCATCTGTTATCTTTATTAAACAGCACCCAGAATTTAGGTATGCTACTCTCTGATAATTCATATTTCCCGCGAATATACGAGTACACAGAAGTTTAAAACTGTTGCTGCAGCACCAGGAATGGCATTTCGTACAGAACAATAGCGCCATCTGTTATCTTTATTAAACAGGACCCAGAATTTTAGATATGCTACTCTCTGATAATTCATATTTCCCGCGAATATACTAGTAGAAAGAAGTTAATGTTGTTGCCGCATCACCGGGAAAGGCGTGTCGTACAGTACACTAGCGTCATCTGTTATATTTATTAAACAGGACTCACAATTTCAGATACGCTACTATGATAATTCATATTTCCGGCGAATATACTAGTACATAGAAGTTAATACTGTTGCCGCAACACCAGGAAAGGCGTTTCGTACAGAACACTAGCGCCATCTGTTATCTTTATTAAACAGGACCAGAATTTTAGATATGCTACTCTCTGATAATTCATATTTCCCGCGAATATACGAGTACACAGATGTTAATACTGTTGCCGCAACACCAGGAAGGGCGTTTCGTACAGAACACTAGCGCCATCTGTTATCTTTATTAAACAGGACCCAGAATTTAGGTATGCTACTCTCTGATAATTCATATTTCCCGCGAATATACGAGTACACAGAAGTTAATACCGTTGCCGCAACACCACGAATGGCGTTTCGTACAGAACACTAGCGCCCTCTGTTATCTTTATTAAACAGGACCCAGAATTTTAGATATGCTACTCTCTGATAATTCAAATTTCCGCGAATATACTGGTACAAAGAAGTTAATGTTGTTGCCGCATCACCGGGAAAGGCGTGTCGTACAGTACACTAGCGTCATCTGTTATATTTATTAAACAGAACCTAGAATTTCAGATACACTACTCTGATAATTCATATTTCCTGCGAATATACTAGTACATTGAAGATAATACTGTTGCCGCAACACCAGGAAAAGCGTTTCGTACAGAACACTAGCGCCATCTGTTATCTTTATTAAACAGGACCCAGAATTTAGGTATGCTACTCTCTGATAATTCATATTTCCCGCGAATATACGAGTACACAGAAATTAATACTGTTGCCGCAACACCAGGAAAGGCGTTTCGTACAGAACACTAGCGCCATCTGTTATCTTTATTAAACAGGACCCAGAATTTACGTATACCACTCTCTGATAATTCATATTTCCCGCGAATATACTAGTACATAGAAGTTAATACTGTTGCCGCAATAGCACGAAAGGCGTTTCGTACAGCACACTAGCGCCATCTGTTATCTTTATTAAACAGGACCAGAATTTTAGATATGCTACTCTCTGATAATTCATATTTCCCGCGAATATACGAGTACATAGAAGTTAATACTGTTGCCGCAACACCAGGAAAGGCGTTTCGTACAGAACACTAGCGCCATCTGTTATCTTTATTAAACAGGACCCAGAATTTAGGTATGCTACTCTCTGATAATTCATATTTCCCGCGAATATACGAGTACACAGAAGTTAATACTGTTGCTGCAACACCAGGAATGGCGTTTCGTACAGAACAATAGCGCCATCTGATATCTTTATTAAACCGGACCCAGAATTTTAGATATGCTACTCTCTGATAATTCATATTTCCCGCGAATATACTAGTACAAAGAAGTTAATGTTGTTGCCGCATCACCGGCAAAGGCGTGTCGTACAGTACACTAGCGTCATCTGTTATATTTATTAAACAGGACTCACAATTTCAGATACGCTACTCTGATAATTCATATTTCCCGCGAATATACTAGTACATAGAAGTTAATACTGTTGCCGCAACAGCAGGAAAGGCGTTTCGTACAGAACACTAGCGCCACCTGTTATCTTTATTAAACAGGACCAGAATTTTAGATATGCTACTCTCTGATAATTCATATTTCCCGCGAATATACGAGTACACAGATGTTAATACTGTTGCCGCAACACCAGGAAGGGCGTTTCGTACAGAACACTAGCGCCATCTGTTATCTTTATTAAACAGGACCCAGAATTTAGGTATGCTACTCTCTGATAATTCATATTTCCCGCGAATATAGTAGTACATGGAAGTTAATGTTGTTGCCGCATCACCGGGAAAGACGTTTCGTACAGAACACTAGCGCCATCTGTTATCTTTATTAAACAGGACCCAGAATTTTAGATATGCTACTCTCTGATAATTCATATTTCCCGCGAATATACTAGTACATAGAAGTTAATGTTGTTGCCGCATCACCGGGACAGGCGTGTCGTACAGAACACAAGCGCCATCTGTTATATTTATTAAACAGAACCCAGAATTTCAGATTTGCTACTCTCTGATAATTCATATTTCCCGCGAATATACGAGTACACAAAAGTTAATACTGCTGCCGCATCACCAGGGAAGGCGTGTCGTACAGAACACTAGCGCCATCTGTTATCTTTATTAAACAGGACCCAGAATTTTAGATATGCTACTCTCTGATAATTCATATTTCCCGCGAATATACGAGTACACAAAAGTTAATACTGTTGCCGCATCACCAGGGAAGGCGTGTCGTACAGAACACTAGCGCAATCCGTTATATTTATTAAACAGAACCCAGAATTTTAGATATGCTACTCTCTGATAATTCATATTTCCCGCGAATATACGAGTACACAGAAGTTAATACTGTTGCCGCAACACCAGGAAAGGCGTTTCGTACAGAACACTAGCGCCATCTGTTATCTTTATTAAACAGGACCCAGAATTTTAGATATGCTACTCTCTGATAATTCATATTTCCCGCGAATATACTAGTGCAAAGAAGTTAATGTTGTTGCCGCATCACCGGGAAAGGCGTGTCGTACAGTACACTAGCGTCATCTGTTATATTTATTAAACAGGACTCACAATTTCAGATACGCTACTATGATAATTCATATTTCCAGCGAATATACTAGTACATAGAAGTTAATACTGTTGCCGCAACACCAGGAAAGGCGTTTCGTACAGAACACTAGCGCCATCTGTTATCTTTATTAAACAGGACCAGAATTTTAGATATGCTACTCTCTGATAATTCATATTTCCCGCGAATATACGAGTACACAGATGTTAATACTGTTGCCGCAACACCAGGAAGGGCGTTTCGTACAGAACACTAGCGCCATCTGTTATCTTTATTAAACAGGACCCAGAATTTAGGTATGCTACTCTCTGATAATTCATATTTCCCGCGAATATACGAGTACAGAGAAGTTAATACCGTTGCCGCAACACCACGAATGGCGTTTCGTACAGAACACTAGCGCCCTCTGTTATCTTTATTAAACAGGACCCAGAATTTTAGATATGCTACTCTCTGATAATTCAAATTTCCGCGAATATACTGGTACAAAGAAGTTAATGTTGTTGCCGCATCACCGGGAAAGGCGTGTCGTACAGTACACTAGCGTCATCTGTTATATTTATTAAACAGAACCCAGAATTTCAGATACACTACTCTGATAATTCATATTTCCTGCGAATATACTAGTACATTGAAGTTAATACTGTTGCCGCAACACCAGGAAGGGCGTTTCGTACAGAATACTATCGCCATCTGTTATCTTTATTAAACAGGACCCAGAATTTTAGATATGCTACTCTCTGATAATTCATATTTCCCGCGAATATACGAGTACACAGAACTTAATACTGTTGCCGCAACACCAGGAAAGGCGTTTCGTACAGAACACTAGCGCCATCTGTTATCTTTATTAAACAGGACCCAGAATTTACGTATACTACTCTCTGATAATTCATATTTCCCGCGAATATACTAGTACATAGAAGTTAATGTTGTTGCCGCATCAACGGGAAAGGCGTTTCCTACAGAAAACTAGCGCCATCTGTTATCTTTATTAAACAGGACCCAGAATTTTAGATATGCTACTCTCTGATAATTCATATTTGCCGCGAATATACTAGTACATAGAAGTTAATGTTGTTGCCGCAACACCAGGAATGGCGTTTCGTACAGAACACTAGCGCCATCTGTTATCTTTATTAAACAGCACCCAGAATTTAGGTATGCTACTCTCTGATAATTCATATTTCCCGCGAATATACGAGTACACAGAAGTTTAAAACTGTTCCTGCAGCACCAGGAATGGCATTTCGTACAGAACAATAGCGCCATCTGTTATCTTTATTAAACAGGACCCAGAATTTTAGATATGCTACTCTCTGATAATTCATATTTCCCGCGAATATACGAGTACACAGATGTTAATACTGTTGCCGCATCACCGGGAAAGGCGTGTCGTACAGTACACTAGCGTCATCTGTTATATTTATTAAACAGAACCCAGAATTTCAGATACACTACTCTGATAATTCATATTTCCTGCGAATATACTAGTACATTGAAGTTAATACTGTTGCCGCAACACCAGGAAGGGCGTTTCGTACAGAATACTATCGCCATCTGTTATCTTTATTAAACAGGACCCAGAATTTTAGATATGCTACTCTCTGATAATTCATATTTCCCGCGAATATACGAGTACACAGAACTTAATACTGTTGCCGCAACACCAGGAAAGGCGTTTCGTACAGAACACTAGCGCCATCTGTTATCTTTATTAAACAGGACCCAGAATTTACGTATACTACTCTCTGATAATTCATATTTCCCGCGAATATACTAGTACATAGAAGTTAATGTTGTTGCCGCATCAACGGGAAAGGCGTTTCCTACAGAAAACTAGCGCCATCTGTTATCTTTATTAAACAGGACCCAGAATTTTAGATATGCTACTCTCTGATAATTCATATTTGCCGCGAATATACTAGTACATAGAAGTTAATGTTGTTGCCGCAACACCAGGAATGGCGTTTCGTACAGAACACTAGCGCCATCTGTTATCTTTATTAAACAGCACCCAGAATTTAGGTATGCTACTCTCTGATAATTCATATTTCCCGCGAATATACGAGTACACAGAAGTTTAAAACTGTTCCTGCAGCACCAGGAATGGCATTTCGTACACAACAATAGCGCCATCTGTTATCTTTATTAAACAGGACCCAGAATTTTAGATATGCTACTCTCTGATAATTCATATTTCCCGCGAATATACTAGTACAAAGAAGTTAATGTTGTTGCCGCATCACCGGGAAAGGCGTGTCGTACAGTACAATAGCGTCATCTGTTATATTTATTAAACAGGACTCACAATTTCAGATACGCTACTATGATAATTCATATTTCCGGCGAATATACTAGTACATAGAAGTTAATACTGTTGCCGCAACACCAGGAAAGGCGTTTCGTACAGAACACTAGCGCCATCTGTTATCTTTATTAAACAGGACCAGAATTTTAGATATGCTACTCTCTGATAATTCATATTTCCCGCGAATATACGAGTACACAGATGTTAATACTGTTGCCGCAACACCAGGAAGGGCGTTTCGTACAGAACACTAGCGCCATCTGTTATCTTTATTAAACAGGACCCAGAATTTAGGTATGCTACTCTCTGATAATTCATATTTCCCGCGAATATACGAGTACACAGAAGTTAATACCGTTGCCGCAACACCACGAATGGCGTTTCGTACAGAACACAAGCGCCCTCTGTTATCTTTATTAAACAGGACCCAGAATTTTAGATATGCTACTCTCTGATAATTCAAATTTCCGCGAATATACTGGTACAAAGAAGTTAATGTTGTTGCCGCATCACCGGGAAAGGCGTGTCGTACAGTACACTAGCGTCATCTGTTATATTTATTAAACAGAACCCAGAATTTCAGATACACTACTCTGATAATTCATATTTCCTGCGAATATACTAGTACATTGAAGATAATACTGTTGCCGCAACACCAGGAAAAGCGTTTCGTACAGAACACTAGCGCCATCTGTTATCTTTATTAAACAGGACCCAGAATTTAGGTATGCTACTCTCTGATAATTCATATTTCCCGCGAATATACGAGTACACAGAACTTAATACTGTTGCCGCAACACCAGGAAAGGCGTTTCGTACAGAACACTAGCGGCATCTGTTATCTTTATTAAACAGGACCCAGAATTTACGTATACTACTCTCTGATAATTCATATTTCCCGCGAATATACTAGTACATAGAAGTTAATGTTGTTGCCGCAACACCAGGAATGGCGTTTCGTACAGAACACTAGCGCCATCTGTTATCTTTATTAAACAGCACCCAGAATTTAGGTATGCTACTCTCTGATAATTCATATTTCCCGCGAATATACGAGTACACAGAAGTTAATACTGTTGCTGCAACACCAGGAATGGCGTTTCGTACAGAACAATAGTGCCATCTGTTATCTTTATTAAACAGAACCCAGAATTTCAGATTTGCTACTCTCTGATAATTCATATTTCCCGCGAATATACGAGTACACAAAAGTTAATACTGCTGCCGCATCACCAGGGAAGGCGTGTCGTACAGAACACTAGCGCCATCTGTTATCTTTATTAAACAGGACCCAGAATTTTAGATATGCTACTCTCTGATAATTCATATTTCCCGCGAATATACGAGTACACAAAAGTTAATACTGTTGCCGCATCACCAGGGAAGGCGTGTCGTACAGAACACTAGCGCAATCCGTTATATTTATTAAACAGAACCCAGAATTTAAGATATGCTACTCTCTGATAATTCATATTTCCCGCGAATATACGAGTACACAGAAGTTAATACTGTTGCCGCAACACCAGGAAAGGCGTTTCGTACAGAACACTAGCGCCATCTGTTATCTTTATTAAACAGGACCCAGAATTTTAGATATGCTACTCTCTGATAATTCATATTTCCCGCGAATATACTAGTGCAAAGAAGTTAATGTTGTTGCCGCATCACCGGGAAAGGCGTGTCGTACAGTACACTAGCGTCATCTGTTATATTTATTAAACAGGACTCACAATTTCAGATACGCTACTATGATAATTCGTATTTCCGGCGAATATACTAGTTCATAGAAGTTAATACTGTTGCCGCAACACCAGGAAAGGCGTTTCGTACAGAACACTAGCGCCATCTGTTATCTTTATTAAACAGGACCAGAATTTTAGATATGCTACTCTCTGATAATTCATATTTCCCGCGAATATACGAGTACACAGATGTTAATACTGTTGCCGCAACACCAGGAAGGGCGTTTCGTACAGAACACTAGCGCCATCTGTTATCTTTATTAAACAGGACCCAGAATTTAGGTATGCTACTCTCTGATAATTCATATTTCCCGCGAATATACGAGTACACAGAAGTTAATACCGTTGCCGCAACACCACGAATGGCGTTTCGTACAGAACACTAGCGCCCTCTGTTATCTTTATTAAACAGGACCCAGAATTTTAGATATGCTACTCTCTGATAATTCAAATTTCCGCGAATATACTGGTACAAAGAAGTTAATGTTGTTGCCGCATCACCGGGAAAGGCGTGTCGTACAGTACACTAGCGTCATCTGTTATATTTATTAAACAGAACCCAGAATTTCAGATACACTACTCTGATAATTCATATTTCCTGCGAATATACTAGTACATTGAAGTTAATACTGTTGCCGCAACACCAGGAAGGGCGTTTCGTACAGAATACTATCGCCATCTGTTATCTTTATTAAACAGGACCCAGAATTTTAGATATGCTACTCTCTGATAATTCATATTTCCCGCGAATATACGAGTACACAGAACTTAATACTGTTGCCGCAACACCAGGAAAGGCGTTTCGTACAGAACACTAGCGCCATCTGTTATCTTTATTAAACAGGACCCAGAATTTACGTATACTACTCTCTGATAATTCATATTTCCCGCGAATATACTAGTACATAGAAGTTAATGTTGTTGCCGCATCAACGGGAAAGGCGTTTCCTACAGAAAACTAGCGCCATCTGTTATCTTTATTAAACAGGACCCAGAATTTTAGATATGCTACTCTCTGATAATTCATATTTGCCGCGAATATACTAGTACATAGAAGTTAATGTTGTTGCCGCAACACCAGGAATGGCGTTTCGTACAGAACACTAGCGCCATCTGTTATCTTTATTAAACAGCACCCAGAATTTAGGTATGCTACTCTCTGATAATTCATATTTCCCGCGAATATACGAGTACACAGAAGTTTAAAACTGTTCCTGCAGCACCAGGAATGGCATTTCGTACAGAACAATAGCGCCATCTGTTATCTTTATTAAACAGGACCCAGAATTTTAGATATGCTACTCTCTGATAATTCATATTTCCCGCGAATATACGAGTACACAGATGTTAATACTGTTGCCGCATCACCGGGAAAGGCGTGTCGTACAGTACACTAGCGTCATCTGTTATATTTATTAAACAGAACCCAGAATTTCAGATACACTACTCTGATAATTCATATATCCTGCGAATATACTAGTACATTGAAGTTAATACTGTTGCCGCAACACCAGGAAGGGCGTTTCGTACAGAATACTATCGCCATCTGTTATCTTTATTAAACAGGACCCAGAATTTTAGATATGCTACTCTCTGATAATTCATATTTCCCGCGAATATACGAGTACACAGAACTTAATACTGTTGCTGCAACACCAGGAAAGGCGTTTCGTACAGAACACTAGCGCCATCTGTTATCTTTATTAAACAGGACCCAGAATTTACGTATACTACTCTCTGATAATTCATATTTCCCGCGAATATACTAGTACATAGAAGTTAATGTTGTTGCCGCATCAACGGGAAAGGCGTTTCCTACAGAAAACTAGCGCCATCTGTTATCTTTATTAAACAGGACCCAGAATTTTAGATATGCTACTCTCTGATAATTCATATTTGCCGCGAATATACTAGTACATAGAAGTTAATGTTGTTGCCGCAACACCAGGAATGGCGTTTCGTACAGAACACTAGCGCCATCTGTTATCTTTATTAAACAGCACCCAGAATTTAGGTATGCTACTCTCTGATAATTCATATTTCCCGCGAATATACGAGTACACAGAAGTTTAAAACTGTTCCTGCAGCACCAGGAATGGCATTTCGTACACAACAACAGCGCCATCTGTTATCTTTATTAAACAGGACCCAGAATTTTAGATATGCTACTCTCCGATAATTCATATTTCCCGCGAATATACTAGTACAAAGAAGTTAATGTTGTTGCCGCATCACCGGGAAAGGCGTGTCGTACAGTACAATAGCGTCATCTGTTATATTTATTAAACAGGACTCACAATTTCAGATACGCTACTATGATAATTCATATTTCCGGCGAATATACTAGTACATAGAAGTTAATACTGTTGCCGCAACACCAGGAAAGGCGTTTCGTACAGAACACTAGCGCCATCTGTTATCTTTATTAAACAGGACCAGAATTTTAGATATGCTACTCTCTGATAATTCATATTTCCCGCGAATATACGAGTACACAGATGTTAATACTGTTGCCGCAACACCAGGAAGGGCGATTCGTACAGAACACTAGCGCCATCTGTTATCTTTATTAAACAGGACCCAGAATTTAGGTATGCTACTCTCTGATAATTCATATTTCCCGCGAATATACGAGTACACAGAAGTTAATACCGTTGCCGCAACACCACGAATGGCGTTTCGTACAGAACACAAGCGCCCTCTGTTATCTTTATTAAACAGGACCCAGAATTTTAGATATGCTACTCTCTGATAATTCAAATTTCCGCGAATATACTGGTACAAAGAAGTTAATGTTGTTGCCGCATCACCGGGAAAGGCGTGTCGTACAGTACACTAGCGTCATCTGTTATATTTATTAAACAGAACCCAGAATTTCAGATACACTACTCTGATAATTCATATTTCCTGCGAATATACTAGTACATTGAAGATAATACTGTTGCCGCAACACCAGGAAAAGCGTTTCGTACAGAACACTAGCGCCATCTGTTATCTTTATTAAACAGGACCCAGAATTTAGGTATGCTACTCTCTGATAATTCATATTTCCCGCGAATATACGAGTACACAGAACTTAATACTGTTGCCGCAACACCAGGAAAGGCGTTTCGTACAGAACACTAGCGCCATCTGTTATCTTTATTAAACAGGATCCAGAATTTACGTATACTACTCTCTGATAATTCATATTTCCCGCGAATATACTAGTACATAGAAGTTAATGTTGTTGCCGCAACACCAGGAATGGCGTTTCGTACAGAACACTAGCGCCATCTGTTATCTTTATTAAACAGCACCCAGAATTTAGGTATGCTACTCTCTGATAATTCATATTTCCCGCGAATATACGAGTACACAGAAGTTAATACTGTTGCTGCAACACCAGGAATGGCGTTTCGTACAGAACAATAGTGCCATCTGTTATCTTTATTAAACAGGACCCAGAATTTTAGATATGCTACTCTCTGATAATTCATATTTCCCGCGAATATACTAGTACAAAGAAGTTAATGTTGTTGCCGCCTCACCGGGAAAGGCGTGTCGTACAGTACACTATCGTCATCTGTTATATTTATTAAACAGGACACACAATTTCAGATACGCTACTCTGATAATTCATATTTCCCGCGAATATACTAGTACATAGAAGTTAATACTGTTGCCGCAATAGCAGGAAAGGCGTTTCGTACAGAACACTAGCGCCATCTGTTATCTTTATTAAACAGGACCAGAATTTTAGATATGCTACTCTCTGATAATTCATATTTCCCGCGAATATACGAGTACACAGAAGTTAATACTGTTGCTGCAACACCAGGAATGGCGTTTCGTACAGAACAATAGCGCCATCTGATATCTTTATTAAACAGGACCCAGAATTTTAGATATGCTACTCTCTGATAATTCATATTTCCCGCGAATATACTAGTACAAAGAAGTTAATGTTGTTGCCGCATCACCGGGAAAGGCGTGTCGTACAGTACACTAGCGTCATCTGATATATTTATTAAACAGGACTCACAATTTCAGATACGCTACTCTGATAATTCATATTTCCCGCGAATATACTAGTACATAGAAGTTAATACTGTTGCCGCAACAGCAGGAAAGGCGTTTCGTACAGAACACTAGCGCCATCTGTTATCTTTATTAAACAGGACCAGAATTTTAGATATGCTACTCTCTGATAATTCATATTTCCCGCGAATATAGTAGTACATGGAAGTTAATGTTGTTGCCGCATCACCGGGAAAGACGTTTCGTACAGAACACTAGCGCCATCTGTTATCTTTATTAAACAGGACCCAGAATTTTAGATATGCTACTCTCTGATAATTCATATTTCCCGCGAATATACTAGTACATAGAAGTTAATGTTGTTGCCGCATCACCGGGACAGGCGTGTCGTACAGAACACAAGCGCCATCTGTTATATTTATTAAACAGAACCCAGAAATTCAGATGTGCTACTCTCTGATAATTCATATTTCCCGCGAATATACGAGTACACAAAAGTTAATACTGTTGCCGCATCACCAGGGAAGGCGTGTCGTACAGAACACTAGCGCAATCCGTTATATTTATTAAACAGAACCCAGAATTTTAGATATGCTACTCTCTGATAATTCATATTTCCCGCGAATATACGAGTACACAGAAGTTAATACTGTTGCCGCAACACCAGGAAAGGCGTTTCGTACAGAACACTAGCGCCATCTGTTATCTTTATTAAACAGGACCCAGAATTTTAGATATGCTACTCTCTGATAATTCATATTTCCCGTGAATATACTAGTGCAAAGAAGTTAATGTTGTTGCCGCATGAACGGGAAAGGCGTTTCGTACAGAAAAATAGCGCCATCTGTTATCTTTATTAAACAGGACCCAGAATTTTAGATATGCTACTCTCTGATAATTCATACTTCCCGCGAATATACGAGGACATAGAAGATAATCTTGTTGCCGCATCACCGGGAAAGGCGTGTCGTACAGTACACTAACGCCATCTGTTATCTTTATTAAACAGGACCCAGAATTTTAGATATGCTACTCTGATAATTCATATTACCAAAAATATACTAGTACAAAGAAGTTAATGTTGTTGCCCCATCACCGGGAAAGGTGTGTCGTACAGTACACTAGCGTCATCTGTTATATTTATTAAACAGGACTCACAATTTCAGATACGCTACTCTGATAATTCATATTTCCCGCGAATATACTAGGACATAGAAGTTAATACTGTTGCCGCATCACCAGGAAAGGCGTTTCGTACAGAAAACTAGCGCCATCTCTTTTGTTTATTAAACAGGACCCAGAATTTTAGATGTGCTAGTCTCTGATAATCATATATCCCGCGAATATACTAGTACGTAGAAGTTAATGTTGTTGCCGCATCACCGGGAAAGGCGTTTCGTACAGAACACTAGCGCCATCTTTTATCTGTATTAAACAGGACCCAGAATTTTAGATATGCTACTCTTGATAATTCATATTTACCGCGAATATAGTAGTACATGGAAGTTAATGTTGTTGCCGCATCACCGGGAAAGACGTTTCGTACAGAACACTAGCGCCATCTGTTATCTTTATTAAACAGGACCCAGAATTTTAGATATGCTACTCTCTGATAATTCATATTTCCCGTGAATATACTAGTACATAGAAGTTAATGTTGTTGCCGCATCACCGGGACAGGCGTGTCGTACAGAACCCAGAATTTTAGATATGCTACTCTCTGATAATTCATATTTCCCGCGAATATACGAGTACACAGAAGTTAATACTGTTGCCGCAACACCAGGAAAGGCGTTTCGTACAGAACACTAGCGCCATCTGTTATCTTTATTAAACAGGACCCAGAATTTTAGATATGCTACTCTCTGATAATTCATATTTCCCGTGAATATACTAGTACAAAGAAGTTAATGTTGTTGCCGCATCACCGGATAAGGCGTGTCGTACAGTACACTAGCGTCATCTGTTATATTTATTAAACAGGACTCACAATTTCAGATACGCTACTCTGATAATTCATATTTCCCGCGAATATACTAGTACATAGAAGTTAATACAGTTGCCGCAACACCAGGAAAGGCGTTTCGAACAGAACACTAGCGCCATCTGTTATATTTATTAAACAGGACCAGAATTTTAGATATGCTACTCTCTGATAATTCGTATTTCCCGCGAATATACGAGTACACAGATGTTAATACTGTTGCCGCAACACCAGGAAGGGCGTTTCGTACAGAACACTAGCGCCATCTGTTATCTTTATTAAACAGGACCCAGAATTTAGGTATGCTACTCTCTGATAATTCATATTTCCCGCGAATATCCGAGTACACAGAAGTTAATACTGTTGCCGCAACACCAGGAATGTCGGTTCGTACAGAACACTAGCGCCATCTGTTATCTTTGTTAAACAGGATCCAGAATTTAAGATATGCAACTCTCTGATAATTCATATTTCCCGTGCATATACGAGTACATAGAAGTGAATACTGTTTTCGCAACACCAGGAATGGCGTTTCGTACAGAACACAAGCGCCATCTGTTATCTTTATTAAACAGGACCCAGAATTTTAGATATGCTACTCTCTATTAATTCATATTTCCTGAAATTATAGTAGTACAAAGAAGTTAATGTTGTTGCCGCATCACCGGGAAAGGTGTGTCGTACAGTACACTAGCGTCATCTGTTATCTTTATTAAACAGCACCCAGAATTTTAAATATGCTACTCTCTGATAATTCATATTTCCCGCGAATATACTAGTACATAGAATTTAATGTGGTTGCCGCATCAACGGGAAAGGCGTTTCGTACAGAAATATAGCGCCATCTGTTATCTTTATTAAACAGGACCCAGAATTTTAGATATGCTACTCTCTGATAATTCATACTTCCCGCGAATATACGAGGACATAGAAGTTAATGTTGTTGCCGCATCACCGGGAAAGGCGTGTCGTACAGTACACTAACGCCATCTGTTATCTTTATTAAACAGGACCCAGAATTTTGGATATGCTACTCTCTGATTATTCATATTTCCCGCGAATATACCAGTACATAGAAGTTAATACTGTTGCCGCAACACCAGGAAAGGCGCTTCGTACAGAACACTAGCGCCATCTGTTATCTTAATTAAACAGGACACAGAATTTTAGGTATGCTTATCTCTGATAATTCATATTTCCCGCGAATATCCGAGTACACAGAAGTCAATACTGTTGCCGCAACACCAGGCAAGGCGTTTCGTACAGAACACTAGCGCCATCTGTTATCTTTATTAAAAAGAACCCAGAATTTTAGATATGCTACTCTCTGATAATTCATATTTCCCGTGAATATACGAGTACACAGAAGTTAATACTGTTGCCGCAACACCAGGAAAGGCGTTTCGTACAGAACACTAGCGCCATCTGTTACCTTTATTAAACAAGACCCAGTATTTAGGTATGCTACTCTCTGATAATTCATATTTCCCGTGAATATACGAGTACACAGAAGTTAAAACTGTTGCCGCAACACCAGGAATGGCGTTTCGTACAGAACACTAACGCCATCTGTCATCTTTATTAAACAGGACCCAGAATTTTAGATATGCTACTCTCAGATAATTCAAATTTCCCGCGAATATACTAGTACAAAGAAGTTAATGTTGTTGCCGCATCACAGGGAAAGGAGTGTCGTACAGTACACTAGCGTCATCTGTTATATTTATTAAACAGAACCCAGAATTTCAGATACGCTACTCTGATAATTCATATTTCCTGCGAATATACTAGTACATATAAGTTAATACTGTTGCCGCATCACCAGGAAAGGCGTTTCGTACAGAACACTAGCGCCATCTGTTATCTTTATTAAACAGGACCCAGAATTTAGGTATGCTACTCTCTGATAATTCATATTTCCCGCGAATACACGAGTACACAGAAGGTAATACTGTTGCTGCAACACCAGGAATGGCGTTTCGTACAGAACACTAGCGCCATCTGTTATCTTAATTAAACAGGACCCTGAATTTTAGACATGCTACTCTCTGATAATTCATATTTCCCGAAAATATACTAGTACAAAGAAGTTAATGTTGTGGCCGCATCACCGGGAAAGGCGTGTCGAACAGTACACTAGCGTCATCTGTTATATTTATTAAACAGGCCTCACAATTTCAGATACGCTACTCTGATAATTCATATTTCCCACAAATATACTAGTACATAGAAGTTAATACTGTTGCCGCAACACCAGGAAAGGCGTTTCATACAGAACACTAGCGCCATCTGTTATCTTTATTAAACAGGACCAGAATTCTAGATCTGCTAATCTCTGATAACCCATATTTCCCGCGAATATTCGAGTACACAGATTTTAATTCTGTTGCCGCAACACCAGGAAAGGCGTTTCGTACAGAACACTAGCGCCATCTGTTATCTTTATTAAACAGAACCCAGAATTTAAGTATGCTCCTCTCTGATAATAAATATTTCCCGCGAATATAATAGTACACAGAAGTTAATACTGTTGCCGCAACACCAGGAATGGCGTTTCGTACAGAACACTAGCGCCATCTGTTATATTTATTAAACAGAACCCAGAATTTTAGATACGCTACTCTGATAATTCATATTTCCTGCGAATATACTAGTACATAGAAGTTAATACTGTTGCCGCATCACCAGGAAAGGCGTTTCGTACAGAACACTAGCGCCATCTGTTATTTTTATTAAACAGGACCCAGAATTTAGGTATGCTGCTCTCTGATAATTCATATTTCCCGCGAATATACGAGTACACAGAAGTTAATACTGTTGCTGCAACACCAGGAATGGCGTTTCGTACAGAACACTAGCGCCATCTGTTATCTTTATTAAACAGGACCCAGAATTTTAGATATGCTACTCTCTGATAATTCAAATTTCCGCGAATATACTGGTACAAAGAAGTTAATGTTGTTGCCGCATCACCGGGAAAGGCGTGTCTTACAGTACACTAGCGTCATCTGTTATATTTATTAAACAGGACTCACAATTTCAGATACGCTACTCTGATAATCTATATTTCTCGCGAAAATACTATTACATAGAAGTTAATACTCTTGCCGCATCACCAGGAAAGGCATTTCGTACAGAAAACTAGCACCATCTCTTATCTTTATTAAACAGGACCAAGAATTTTAGATATGCTACTCTCTGATAATCATATTTCCCGCGAATATACTAGTACATGGAAGTTAATGTTGTTGCCGCATCACCGGGAAAGGCATTTCGTACAGAACACTAGTGCCATCTTTTATCTTTATTAAACAGGACCCAGAATTTAAGATATGCTACTCTCTGATAATTCATATTTCCCGCGAATATACGAATACATAGAAGTTAATGCTGTTGCCGCAACACCAGGAAAGGCGTTTCGTACAGAACACTAGCGCCATCTGTTATCTTTATTAAACAGGACCCAGAATTTTAGATATGCTACTCTCTGATAATTCATATTTCCCGTGAATATACTAGTGCAAAGAAGTTAATGTTGTTGCCGCATCACCGGGAAAGGCGTGTCGTACAGTACACTAGCGTCATCTGTTATATTTATTAAAGAGGACTCACAATTTCAGATACGCTACTCTGATAATTCATATTTCCCGCGAATATACTAGTACATAGAAGTTAATACTGTTGCCGCAACAGCAGGAAAGGCGTTTCGTACAGAACACTAGCGCCATCTGTTATCTTTATTAAACAGGACCAGAATTTTAGATATGCTACTCTCTGATAATTCATATTTCCTGCGAATATACGAGTACACAGATGTTAATACTGTTGCCGCAACACCAGGAAGGGCGTTTCGAACAGAACACTAGCGCCATCTGTTATCTTTATTAAACAGGACCCAGAATTTAGGTATGCTACTCTCTGATAATTCATATTTCCCGCGAATATACGAGTACACAGAAGTTAATACTGTTGCCGCAACACCAGGAATGGCGTATTGTACAGAACACTAGTGCCATCTGTTATCTTTATTAAACAGGACCCAGAATTTTAGATATGCTACTCTCTGATAATTCAAATTTCCGCGAATATACTGGTACAAAGAAGTTAATGTTGTTGCCGCATCACCGGGAAAGGCGTGTCGTACAGTACACTAGCGTCATCTGTTATATTTATTAAACAGAACCCAGAATTTCAGATACACTACTCTGATAATTCATATTTCCTGCGAATATACTAGTACATAGAAGTTAATACTGTTGCCGCATCACCAGGAAAAGCGTTTCGTACAGAACACTAGCGCCATCTGTTATCTTTATTAAACAGGACCCAGAATTTAGGTATGCTACTCTCTGATAATTCATATATCCCGCGAATATACGAGTACACAGAAGTTAATACTGTTGTTGCAACACCAGGAATGGCGTTTCGTACAGAACACTAGCGCCATCTGTTATCTTTATTAAACAGGACCCAGAATTTTAGATATGCTACTCTGATAATTCATATTTACCAAAAATATACTAGTACAAAGAAGTTAATGTTGTTGCCCCATCACCGGGAAAGGTGTGTCGTACAGTACACTAGCGTCATCTGTTATATTAATTAAACAGGACTCACAATTTCAGATACGCTACTCTGATAATTCATATTTCCCGCGAATATACTAGTACATAGAAGTTAATACTGTTGCCGCATCACCAGGAAAGGCGTATCGTACAGAAAACTAGCGCCATCTCTTATGTTTATTAAACAGGACCCAGAATTTTAGATGTGCTACTCGCTTATAATCATATATCCCGCGAATATACTAGTACGTAGAAGTTAATGTTGTTGCCGCATCACCGGGAAAGGCGTTTCGTACAGAACACTAGCGCCATCTTTTATCTCTATTAACCAGGACCCAGAATTTTAGATATGCTACTCTCTGATAATTCATATTTCCCGCGAATATAGTAGTACATGGAAGTTAAGGTTGTTGCCGCATCACCGGGAAAGATGTTTCGTACAGAACACTAGCGCCATCTGTTATCTTTATTAAACAGGACCCAGAATTTTAGATATGCTACTCTCTGATAATTCATATTTCCCGCGAATATACTAGTACATAGAAGTTAATGTTGTTGCCGCATCACCGGGACAGGCGTGTCGTACAGAACACTAGCGCCATCTGTTATATTTATTAAACAGAACCCAGAATTTCAGATGTGCTACTCTCTGATAATTCATATTTCCCGCGAATATACGAGTACACAAAAGTTAATACTGTTGCCGCATCACCAGGAAAGGCTTGTCGTACAGAACACTAGCGCCATCTGTTATCTTTATTAAACAGGACCCAGTATTTAGGTATGCTACTCTCTGATAATTCATATTTCCCGCGAATATACGAGTACACAGAAGTTAATACTGTTGCCGCAACTCCAGGAATGACGTTTCGTACAGAACACTAGCGCCATCTGTTATTTTTGTTAAACAGGATCCAGAATTTAAGATATGCAACTCCCTGATAATTCATATTTCCCGTGCATATACGAGTACATAGAAGTGAAAACTGTTGCCGCAACACCAGGAATGGCGTTTCGTACAGAACACAAGCGCCATCTGTTATCTTTATTAAACAGGACCCAGAATTTTAGATATGCTACTCTCTGATAATTCATATTTCCCGAAATTATACTAGCACAAAGAAGTTAATGTTGTTGCCGCATCACCGAGAGAGGTGTGTCGTACAGTACACTAGCGTCATCTGTTATCTTTATTAAACAGCACCCAGAATTTTAAATATGCTATTCTCTGATAATTCATATTTCCCGCGAATATACTAGTACATAGAATTTAATGTTGTTGCCGAATCAACGGGAAAGGCGTTTCGTACAGAAAAATAGCGCCATCTGTTATCTTTATTAAACAGGACCCAGAATTTTAGATATGCTACTCTCTGATAATTCATACTTCCCGCGAATATACGAGGACATAGAAGATAATGTTGTTGCCGCATCACCGGGAAAGGCGTGTCGTACAGTACACTAACGCCATCTGTTATCTTTATTAAACAGGACCCAGAATTTTAGATATGCTACTCTGATAATTCATATTACCAAAAATATACTAGTACAAAGAAGTTAATGTTGTTGCCCCATCACCGGGAAAGGTGTGTCGTACAGTACACTAGCGTCATCTGTTATATTTATTAAACAGGACTCACAATTTCAGATACGCTACTCTGATAATTCATATTTCCCGCGAATATACTAGGACATAGAAGTTAATACTGTTGCCGCATCACCAGGAAAGGCGTTTCGTACAGAAAACTAGCGCCATCTCTTATGTTTATTAAACAGGACCCAGAATTTTAGATGTGCTAGTCTCAGATAATCATATATCCCGCGAATATACTAGTACGTAGAAGTTAATGTTGTTGCCGCATCACCGGGAAAGGCGTTTCGTACAGAACACTAGCGCCATCTTTTATCTGTATTAAACAGGACCCAGAATTTTAGATATGCTACTCTTGATCATTCATATTTACCGCGAATATAGTAGTACATGGAAGTTAATGTTGTTGCCGCATCACCGGGAAAGACGTTTCGTACAGAACACTAGCGCCATCTGTTATCTTTATTAAACAGGACCCAGAATTTTAGATATGCTACTCTCTGATAATTCATATTTCCCGTGAATATACTAGTACATTGAAGTTAATGTTGTTGCCGCATCACCGGGACAGGCGTGTCGTACAGAACCCAGAATTTTAGATATGCTACTCTCTGATAATTCATATTTCCCGCGAATATACGAGTACACAGAAGTTAATACTGTTGCCGCAACACCAGGAAAGGCGTTTCGTACAGAACACTAGCGCCATCTGTTATCTTTATTAAACAGGACCCAGAATTTTAGATATGCTAATCTCTGATAATTCATATTTCCCGTGAATATACTAGTACAAAGAAGTTAATGTTGTTGCCGCATCACCGGGAAAGGCGTGTCGTACAGTACACTAGCGTCATCTGTTATATTTATTAAACAGGACTCACAATTTCAGATACGCTACTCTGATAATTCATATTTCCCGCGAATATACTAGTACATAGAAGTTAATACTGTTGCCGCAACACCAGGAAAGGCGTTTCGTACAGAACACTAGCGCCATCTGTTATATTTATTAAACAGGACCAGAATTTTAGATATGCTACTCTCTGATAATTCATATTTCCCGCGAATATACGAGTACACAGATGTTAATACTGTTGCCGCAACACCAGGAAGGGCGTTTCGTACAGAACACTAGCGCCATCTGTTATCTTTATTAAACAGGACCCAGAATTTAGGTATGCTACTCTCTGATAATTCATATTTCCCGCGAATATCCGAGTACACAGAAGTTAATACTGTTGCCGCAACACCAGGAATGTCGTTTCGTACAGAACACTAGCGCCATCTGTTATCTTTGTTAAACAGGATCCAGAATTTAAGATATGCAACTCTCTGATAATTCATCTTTCCCGTGCATATACGAGTACATAGAAGTGAATACTGTTTCCGCAACACCAGGAATGGCGTTTCGTACAGAACACAAGCGCCATCTGTTATCTTTATTAAACAGGACCCAGAATTTTAGATATGCTACTCTCTATTAATTCATATTTCCTGAAATTATAGTAGTACAAAGAAGTTAATGTTGTTGCCGCATCACCGGGAAAGGTGTGTCGTACAGTACACTAGCGTCATCTGTTATCTTTATTAAACAGCACCCAGAATTTTAAATATGCTACTCTCTGATAATTCATATTTCCCGCGAATATACTAGTACATAGAATTTAATGTGGTTGCCGCATCAACGGGAAAGGCGTTTCGTACAGAAATATAGCACCATCTGTTATCTTTATTAAACAGGACCCAGAATTTTAGATATGCTACTCTCTGATAATTCATACTTCCCGCGAATATACGAGGACATAGAAGTTAATGTTGTTGCCGCATCACCGGGAAAGGCGTGTCGTACAGTACACTAACGCCATCTGTTATCTTTATTAAACAGGACCCAGAATTTTGGATATGCTACTCTCTGATTATTCATATTTCCCGCGAATATACCAGTACATAGAAGTTAATACTGTTGCCGCAACACCAGGAAAGGCGCTTCGTACAGAACACTAGCGCCATCTGTTATCTTAATTAAACAGGACACAGAATTTTAGGTATGCTAATCTCTGATAATTCATATTTCCCGCGAATATCCGAGTACACAGAAGTCAATACTGTTGCCGCAACACCAGGCAAGGCGTTTCGTACAGAACACTAGCGCCATCTGTTATCTTTATTAAAAAGAACCCAGAATTTTAGATATGCTACTCTCTGATAATTCATATTTCCCGTGAATATACGAGTACACAGAAGTTAATACTGTTGCCGCAACACCAGGAAAGGCGTTTCGTACAGAACACTAGCGCCATCTGTTACCTTTATTAAACAAGACCCAGTATTTAGGTATGCTACTCTCTGATAATTCATATTTCCCGTGAATATACGAGTACACAGAAGTTAAAACTGTTGCCGCAACACCAGGAATGGCGTTTCGTACAGAACACTAACGCCATCTGTCATCTTTATTAAACAGGACCCAGAATTTTAGATATGCTACTCTCAGATAATTCAAATTTCCCGCGAATATACTAGTACAAAGAAGTTAATGTTGTTGCCGCATCACAGGGAAAGGAGTGTCGTACAGTACACTAGCGTCATCTGTTATATTTATTAAACAGAACCCAGAATTTCAGATACGCTACTCTGATAATTCATATTTCCTGCGAATATACTAGTACATATAAGTTAATACTGTTGCCGCATCACCAGGAAAGGCGTTTCGTACAGAACACTAGCGCCATCTGTTATCTTTATTAAACAGGACCCAGAATTTAGGTATGCTACTCTCTGATAATTCATATTTCCCGCGAATACACGAGTACACAGAAGGTAATACTGTTGCTGCAACACCAGGAATGGCGTTTCGTACAGAACACTAGCGCCATCTGTTATCTTAATTAAACAGGACCCTGAATTTTAGACATGCTACTCTCTGATAATTCATATTTCCCGAAAATATACTAGTACAAAGAAGTTAATGTTGTGGCCGCATCACCGGGAAAGGCGTGTCGAACAGTACACTAGCGTCATCTGTTATATTTATTAAACAGGCCTCACAATTTCAGATACGCTACTCTGATAATTCATATTTCCCACAAATATACTAGTACATAGAAGTTAATACTGTTGCCGCAACACCAGGAAAGGCGTTTCATACAGAACACTAGCGCCATCTGTTATCTTTATTAAACAGGACCAGAATTCTAGATCTGCTAATCTCTGATAACCCATATTTCCCGCGAATATACGAGTACACAGATTTTAATTCTGTTGCCGCAACACCAGGAAAGGCGTTTCGTACAGAACACTAGCGCCATCTGTTATCTTTATTAAACAGAACCCAGAATTTTAGATATGCTACTCTCTGATAATTCATATTTCCCGTGAATATACTAGTGCAAAGAAGTTAATGTTGTTGCCGCATCACCGGGAAAGGCGTGTCGTACAGTACACTAGCGTCATCTGTTATATTTATTAAACAGGACTCACAATTTCAGATACGCTACTCTGATAATTCATATTTCCCGCGAATATACTAGTACATAGAAGTTAATACTGTTGCCGCAACAGCAGGAAAGGCGTTTCGTACAGAACACTAGCGCCATCTATTATCTTTATTAAACAGGACCAGAATTTTAGATATGCTACTCTCTGATAATTCATATTTCCTGCGAATATACGAGTACACAGATGTTAATACTGTTGCCGCAACACCAGGAAGGGCGTGTCGAACAGAACACTAGCGCCATCTGTTATCTTTATTAAACAGGACCCAGAATTTAGGTATGCTACTCTCTGATAATTCATATTTCCCGCGAATATACGAGTACACAGAAGTTAATACTGTTGCCGCAACACCAGGAATGGAGTATTGTACAGAACACTAGTGCCATCTGTTATCTTTATTAAACAGGACCCAGAATTTTAGATATGCTACTCTCTGATAATTCAAATTTCCGCGAATATACTGGTACAAAGAAGTTAATGTTGTTGCCGCATCACCGGGAAAGGCGTGTCGTACAGTACACTAGCGTCATCAGTTATATTTATTAAACAGAACCCAGAATTTCAGATACACTACTCTGATAATTCATATTTCCTGCGAATATACTAGTACATAGAAGTTAATACTGTTGCCGCATCACCAGGAAAAGCGTTTCGTACAGAACACTAGCGCCATCTGTTATCTTTATTAAACAGGACCCAGAATTTAGGTATGCTACTCTCTGATAATTCATATATCCCGCGAATATACGAGTACACAGAAGTTAATACTGTTGTTGCAACACCAGGAATGGCGTTTCGTACAGAACACTAGCGCCATCTGTTATCTTTATTAAACAGGACCCAGAATTTTAGATATGCTACTCTGATAATTCATATTTACCAAAAATATACTAGTACAAAGAAGTTAATGTTGTTGCCCCATCACCGGGAAAGGTGTGTCGTACAGTACACTAGCGTCATCTGTTATATTTATTAAACAGGACTCACAATTTCAGATACGCTACTCTGATAATTCATATTTCCCGCGAATATACTAGTACATAGAAGTTAATACTGTTGCCGCATCACCAGGAAAGGCGTATCGTACAGAAAACTAGCGCCATCTCTTATGTTTATTAAACAGGACCCAGAATTTTAGATGTGCTACTCGCTTATAATCATATATCCCGCGAATATACTAGTACGTAGAAGTTAATGTTGTTGCCGCATCACCGGGAAAGGCGTTTCGTACAGAACACTAGCGCCATCTTTTATCTCTATTAACCAGGACCCAGAATTTTAGATATGCTACTCTCTGATAATTCATATTTCCCGCGAATATAGTAGTACATGGAAGTTAAGGTTGTTGCCGCATCACCGGGACAGGCGTGTCGTACAGAACACTAGCGCCATCTGTTATATTTATTAAACAGAACCCAGAATTTCAGATGTGCTACTCTCTGATAATTCATATTTCCCGCGAATATACGAGTACACAAAAGTTAATACTGTTGCCGCATCACCAGGAAAGGCTTGTCGTACAGAACACTAGCGCCATCTGTTATCTTTATTAAACAGGACCCAGTATTTAGGTATGCTACTCTCTGATAATTCATATTTCCCGCGAATATACGAGTACACAGAAGTTAATACTGTTGCCGCAACTCCAGGAATGACGTTTCGTACAGAACACTAGCGCCATCTGTTATTTTTGTTAAACAGGATCCAGAATTTAAGATATGCAACTCTCTGATAATTCATATTTCCCGTGCATATACGAGTACATAGAAGTGAAAACTGTTGCCGCAACACCAGGAATGGCGTTTCCTACAGAACACAAGCGCCATCTGTTATCTTTATTAAACAGGACCCAGAATTTTAGATAACTACTCTCTGATAATTCATATTTCCCGAAATTATACTAGCACAAAGAAGTTAATGTTGTTGCCGCATCACCGAGAGAGGTGTGTCGTACAGTACACTAGCGTCATCTGTTATCTTTATTAAACAGCACCCAGAATTTTAAATATGCTATTCTCTGATAATTCATATTTCCCGCGAATATACTAGTACATAGAATTTAATGTTGTTGCCGCATCAACGGGAAAGGCGTTTCGTACAGAAAAATAGCGCCATCTGTTATCTTTATTAAACAGGACCCAGAATTTTAGATATGCTACTCTCTGATAATTCATACTTCCCGCGAATATACGAGGACATAGAAGATAATGTTGTTGCCGCATCACCGGGAAAGGCGTGTCGTACAGTACACTAACGCCATCTGTTATCTTTATTAAACAGGACCCAGAATTTTAGATATGCTACTCTGATAATTCATATTACCAAAAATATACTAGTACAAAGAAGTTAATGTTGTTGCCCCAACACCGGGAAAGGTGTGTCGTACAGTACACTAGCGTCATCTGTTATATTTATTAAACAGGACTCACAATTTCAGATACGCTACTCTGATAATTCATATCTCCCGCGAATATACTAGGACATAGAAGTTAATACTGTTGCCGCATCACCAGGAAAGGCGTTTCGTACAGAAAACTAGCGCCATCTCTTGTGTTTATTAAACAGGACCCAGAATTTTAGATGTGCTAGTCTCTGATAATCATATATCCCGCGAATATACTAGTACGTAGAAGTTAATGTTGTTGCCGCATCACCGGGAAAGGCGTTTCGTACAGAACACTAGCGCCATCTTTTATCTGTATTAAACAGGACCCAGAATTTTAGATATGCTACTCTTGATAATTCATATTTACCGCGACTATAGTAGTACATGGAAGTTAATGTTGTTGCCGCATCACCGGGAAAGACGTTTCGTACAGAACACTAGCGCCATCTGTTATCTTTATTAAACAGGACCCAAAATTTTAGATATGCTACTCTCTGATAATTCATATTTCCCGTGAATATACTAGTACATAGAAGTTAATGTTGTTGCCGCATCACCGGGACAGGCGTGTCGTACAGAACCCAGAATTTTAGATATGCTACTCTCTGATAATTCATATTTCCCGCGAATATACGAGTACACAGAAGTTAATACTGTTGCCGCAACACCAGGAAAGGCGTTTCGTACAGAACACTAGCGCCATCTGTTATCTTTATTAAACAGGACCCAGAATTTTAGATATGCTACTCTCTGATAATTCATATTTCCCGTGAATATACTAGTACAAAGAAGTTAATGTTGTTGCCGCATCACCGGGAAAGGCGTGTCGTACAGTACACTAGCGTCATCTGTTATATTTATTAAACAGGACTCACAATTTCAGATACGCTACTCTGATAATTCATATTTCCGGCGAATATACTAGTACATAGAAGTTAATACTGTTGCCGCAACACCAGGAAAGGCGTTTCGTACAGAACACTAGCGCCATCTGTTATCTTTATTAAACAGGACCAGAATTTTAGATATGCTACTCTCTGATAATTCATATTTCCCGCGAATATACGAGTACACAGATGTTAATACTGTTGCCGCAACACCAGGAAGGGCGATTCGTACAGAACACTAGCGCCATCTGTTATCTTTATTAAACAGGACCCAGAATTTAGGTATGCTACTCTCTGATAATTCATATTTCCCGCGAATATACGAGTACACAGAAGTTAATACCGTTGCCGCAACACCACGAATGGCGTTTCGTACAGAACACAAGCGCCCTCTGTTATCTTTATTAAACAGGACCCAGAATTTTAGATATGCTACTCTCTGATAATTCAAATTTCCGCGAATATACTGGTACAAAGAAGTTAATGTTGTTGCCGCATCACCGGGAAAGGCGTGTCGTACAGTACACTAGCGTCATCTGTTATATTTATTAAACAGAACCCAGAATTTCAGATACACTACTCTGATAATTCATATTTCCTGCGAATATACTAGTACATTGAAGATAATACTGTTGCCGCAACACCAGGAAAAGCGTTTCGTACAGAACACTAGCGCCATCTGTTATCTTTATTAAACAGGACCCAGAATTTAGGTATGCTACTCTCTGATAATTCATATTTCCCGCGAATATACGAGTACACAGAACTTAATACTGTTGCCGCAACACCAGGAAAGGCGTTTCGTACAGAACACTAGCGCCATCTGTTATCTTTATTAAACAGGATCCAGAATTTACGTATACTACTCTCTGATAATTCATATTTCCCGCGAATATACTAGTACATAGAAGTTAATGTTGTTGCCGCAACACCAGGAATGGCGTTTCGTACAGAACACTAGCGCCATCTGTTATCTTTATTAAACAGCACCCAGAATTTAGGTATGCTACTCTCTGATAATTCATATTTCCCGCGAATATACGAGTACACAGAAGTTAATACTGTTGCTGCAACACCAGGAATGGCGTTTCGTACAGAACAATAGTGCCATCTGTTATCTTTATTAAACAGAACCCAGAATTTCAGATTTGCTACTCTCTGATAATTCATATTTCCCGCGAATATACGAGTACACAAAAGTTAATACTGCTGCCGCATCACCAGGGAAGGCGTGTCGTACAGAACACTAGCGCCATCTGTTATCTTTATTAAACAGGACCCAGAATTTTAGATATGCTACTCTCTGATAATTCATATTTCCCGCGAATATACGAGTACACAAAAGTTAATACTGTTGCCGCATCACCAGGGAAGGCGTGTCGTACAGAACACTAGCGCAATCCGTTATATTTATTAAACAGAACCCAGAATTTAAGATATGCTACTCTCTGATAATTCATATTTCCCGCGAATATACGAGTACACAGAAGTTAATACTGTTGCCGCAACACCAGGAAAGGCGTTTCGTACAGAACACTAGCGCCATCTGTTATCTTTATTAAACAGGACCCAGAATTTTAGATATGCTACTCTCTGATAATTCATATTTCCCGCGAATATACTAGTGCAAAGAAGTTAATGTTGTTGCCGCATCACCGGGAAAGGCGTGTCGTACAGTACACTAGCGTCATCTGTTATATTTATTAAACAGGACTCACAATTTCAGATACGCTACTATGATAATTCGTATTTCCGGCGAATATACTAGTTCATAGAAGTTAATACTGTTGCCGCAACACCAGGAAAGGCGTTTCGTACAGAACACTAGCGCCATCTGTTATCTTTATTAAACAGGACCAGAATTTTAGATATGCTACTCTCTGATAATTCATATTTCCCGCGAATATACGAGTACACAGATGTTAATACTGTTGCCGCAACACCAGGAAGGGCGTTTCGTACAGAACACTAGCGCCATCTGTTATCTTTATTAAACAGGACCCAGAATTTAGGTATGCTACTCTCTGATAATTCATATTTCCCGCGAATATACGAGTACACAGAAGTTAATACCGTTGCCGCAACACCACGAATGGCGTTTCGTACAGAACACTAGCGCCCTCTGTTATCTTTATTAAACAGGACCCAGAATTTTAGATATGCTACTCTCTGATAATTCAAATTTCCGCGAATATACTGGTACAAAGAAGTTAATGTTGTTGCCGCATCACCGGGAAAGGCGTGTCGTACAGTACACTAGCGTCATCTGTTATATTTATTAAACAGAACCCAGAATTTCAGATACACTACTCTGATAATTCATATTTCCTGCGAATATACTAGTACATTGAAGTTAATACTGTTGCCGCAACACCAGGAAGGGCGTTTCGTACAGAATACTATCGCCATCTGTTATCTTTATTAAACAGGACCCAGAATTTTAGATATGCTACTCTCTGATAATTCATATTTCCCGCGAATATACGAGTACACAGAACTTAATACTGTTGCCGCAACACCAGGAAAGGCGTTTCGTACAGAACACTAGCGCCATCTGTTATCTTTATTAAACAGGACCCAGAATTTACGTATACTACTCTCTGATAATTCATATTTCCCGCGAATATACTAGTACATAGAAGTTAATGTTGTTGCCGCATCAACGGGAAAGGCGTTTCCTACAGAAAACTAGCGCCATCTGTTATCTTTATTAAACAGGACCCAGAATTTTAGATATGCTACTCTCTGATAATTCATATTTGCCGCGAATATACTAGTACATAGAAGTTAATGTTGTTGCCGCAACACCAGGAATGGCGTTTCGTACAGAACACTAGCGCCATCTGTTATCTTTATTAAACAGCACCCAGAATTTAGGTATGCTACTCTCTGATAATTCATATTTCCCGCGAATATACGAGTACACAGAAGTTTAAAACTGTTCCTGCAGCACCAGGAATGGCATTTCGTACAGAACAATAGCGCCATCTGTTATCTTTATTAAACAGGACCCAGAATTTTAGATATGCTACTCTCTGATAATTCATATTTCCCGCGAATATACGAGTACACAGATGTTAATACTGTTGCCGCATCACCGGGAAAGGCGTGTCGTACAGTACACTAGCGTCATCTGTTATATTTATTAAACAGAACCCAGAATTTCAGATACACTACTCTGATAATTCATATTTCCTGCGAATATACTAGTACATTGAAGTTAATACTGTTGCCGCAACACCAGGAAGGGCGTTTCGTACAGAATACTATCGCCATCTGTTATCTTTATTAAACAGGACCCAGAATTTTAGATATGCTACTCTCTGATAATTCATATTTCCCGCGAATATACGAGTACACAGAACTTAATACTGTTGCCGCAACACCAGGAAAGGCGTTTCGTACAGAACACTAGCGCCATCTGTTATCTTTATTAAACAGGACCCAGAATTTACGTATACTACTCTCTGATAATTCATATTTCCCGCGAATATACTAGTACATAGAAGTTAATGTTGTTGCCGCATCAACGGGAAAGGCGTTTCCTACAGAAAACTAGCGCCATCTGTTATCTTTATTAAACAGGACCCAGAATTTTAGATATGCTACTCTCTGATAATTCATATTTGCCGCGAATATACTAGTACATAGAAGTTAATGTTGTTGCCGCAACACCAGGAATGGCGTTTCGTACAGAACACTAGCGCCATCTGTTATCTTTATTAAACAGCACCCAGAATTTAGGTATGCTACTCTCTGATAATTCATATTTCCCGCGAATATACGAGTACACAGAAGTTTAAAACTGTTCCTGCAGCACCAGGAATGGCATTTCGTACACAACAATAGCGCCATCTGTTATCTTTATTAAACAGGACCCAGAATTTTAGATATGCTACTCTCCGATAATTCATATTTCCCGCGAATATACTAGTACAAAGAAGTTAATGTTGTTGCCGCATCACCGGGAAAGGCGTGTCGTACAGTACAATAGCGTCATCTGTTATATTTATTAAACAGGACTCACAATTTCAGATACGCTACTATGATAATTCATATTTCCGGCGAATATACTAGTACATAGAAGTTAATACTGTTGCCGCAACACCAGGAAAGGCGTTTCGTACAGAACACTAGCGCCATCTGTTATCTTTATTAAACAGGACCAGAATTTTAGATATGCTACTCTCTGATAATTCATATTTCCCGCGAATATACGAGTACACAGATGTTAATACTGTTGCCGCAACACCACGAATGGCGTTTCGTACAGAACACAAGCGCCCTCTGTTATCTTTATTAAACAGGACCCAGAATTTTAGATATGCTACTCTCTGATAATTCAAATTTCCGCGAATATACTGGTACAAAGAAGTTAATGTTGTTGCCGCATCACCGGGAAAGGCGTGTCGTACAGTACACTAGCGTCATCTGTTATATTTATTAAACAGAACCCAGAATTTCAGATACACTACTCTGATAATTCATATTTCCTGCGAATATACTAGTACATTGAAGATAATACTGTTGCCGCAACACCAGGAAAAGCGTTTCGTACAGAACACTAGCGCCATCTGTTATCTTTATTAAACAGGACCCAGAATTTAGGTATGCTACTCTCTGATAATTCATATTTCCCGCGAATATACGAGTACACAGAACTTAATACTGTTGCCGCAACACCAGGAAAGGCGTTTCGTACAGAACACTAGCGCCATCTGTTATCTTTATTAAACAGGATCCAGAATTTACGTATACTACTCTCTGATAATTCATATTTCCCGCGAATATACTAGTACATAGAAGTTAATGTTGTTGCCGCAACACCAGGAATGGCGTTTCGTACAGAACACTAGCGCCATCTGTTATCTTTATTAAACAGCACCCAGAATTTAGGTATGCTACTCTCTGATAATTCATATTTCCCGCGAATATACGAGTACACAGAAGTTAATACTGTTGCTGCAACACCAGGAATGGCGTTTCGTACAGAACAATAGTGCCATCTGTTATCTTTATTAAACAGAACCCAGAATTTCAGATTTGCTACTCTCTGATAATTCATATTTCCCGCGAATATACGAGTACACAAAAGTTAATACTGCTGCCGCATCACCAGGGAAGGCGTGTCGTACAGAACACTAGCGCCATCTGTTATCTTTATTAAACAGGACCCAGAATTTTAGATATGCTACTCTCTGATAATTCATATTTCCCGCGAATATACGAGTACACAAAAGTTAATACTGTTGCCGCATCACCAGGGAAGGCGTGTCGTACAGAACACTAGCGCAATCCGTTATATTTATTAAACAGAACCCAGAATTTAAGATATGCTACTCTCTGATAATTCATATTTCCCGCGAATATACGAGTACACAGAAGTTAATACTGTTGCCGCAACACCAGGAAAGGCGTTTCGTACAGAACACTAGCGCCATCTGTTATCTTTATTAAACAGGACCCAGAATTTTAGATATGCTACTCTCTGATAATTCATATTTCCCGCGAATATACTAGTGCAAAGAAGTTAATGTTGTTGCCGCATCACCGGGAAAGGCGTGTCGTACAGTACACTAGCGTCATCTGTTATATTTATTAAACAGGACTCACAATTTCAGATACGCTACTATGATAATTCGTATTTCCGGCGAATATACTAGTTCATAGAAGTTAATACTGTTGCCGCAACACCAGGAAAGGCGTTTCGTACAGAACACTAGCGCCATCTGTTATCTTTATTAAACAGGACCAGAATTTTAGATATGCTACTCTCTGATAATTCATATTTCCCGCGAATATACGAGTACACAGATGTTAATACTGTTGCCGCAACACCAGGAAGGGCGTTTCGTACAGAACACTAGCGCCATCTGTTATCTTTATTAAACAGGACCCAGAATTTAGGTATGCTACTCTCTGATAATTCATATTTCCCGCGAATATACGAGTACACAGAAGTTAATACCGTTGCCGCAACACCACGAATGGCGTTTCGTACAGAACACTAGCGCCCTCTGTTATCTTTATTAAACAGGACCCAGAATTTTAGATATGCTACTCTCTGATAATTCAAATTTCCGCGAATATACTGGTACAAAGAAGTTAATGTTGTTGCCGCATCACCGGGAAAGGCGTGTCGTACAGTACACTAGCGTCATCTGTTATATTTATTAAACAGAACCCAGAATTTCAGATACACTACTCTGATAATTCATATTTCCTGCGAATATACTAGTACATTGAAGTTAATACTGTTGCCGCAACACCAGGAAGGGCGTTTCGTACAGAATACTATCGCCATCTGTTATCTTTATTAAACAGGACCCAGAATTTTAGATATGCTACTCTCTGATAATTCATATTTCCCGCGAATATACGAGTACACAGAACTTAATACTGTTGCCGCAACACCAGGAAAGGCGTTTCGTACAGAACACTAGCGCCATCTGTTATCTTTATTAAACAGGACCCAGAATTTACGTATACTACTCTCTGATAATTCATATTTCCCGCGAATATACTAGTACATAGAAGTTAATGTTGTTGCCGCATCAACGGGAAAGGCGTTTCCTACAGAAAACTAGCGCCATCTGTTATCTTTATTAAACAGGACCCAGAATTTTAGATATGCTACTCTCTGATAATTCATATTTGCCGCGAATATACTAGTACATAGAAGTTAATGTTGTTGCCGCAACACCAGGAATGGCGTTTCGTACAGAACACTAGCGCCATCTGTTATCTTTATTAAACAGCACCCAGAATTTAGGTATGCTACTCTCTGATAATTCATATTTCCCGCGAATATACGAGTACACAGAAGTTTAAAACTGTTCCTGCAGCACCAGGAATGGCATTTCGTACAGAACAATAGCGCCATCTGTTATCTTTATTAAACAGGACCCAGAATTTTAGATATGCTACTCTCTGATAATTCATATTTCCCGCGAATATACGAGTACACAGATGTTAATACTGTTGCCGCATCACCGGGAAAGGCGTGTCGTACAGTACACTAGCGTCATCTGTTATATTTATTAAACAGAACCCAGAATTTCAGATACACTACTCTGATAATTCATATTTCCTGCGAATATACTAGTACATTGAAGTTAATACTGTTGCCGCAACACCAGGAAGGGCGTTTCGTACAGAATACTATCGCCATCTGTTATCTTTATTAAACAGGACCCAGAATTTTAGATATGCTACTCTCTGATAATTCATATTTCCCGCGAATATACGAGTACACAGAACTTAATACTGTTGCCGCAACACCAGGAAAGGCGTTTCGTACAGAACACTAGCGCCATCTGTTATCTTTATTAAACAGGACCCAGAATTTACGTATACTACTCTCTGATAATTCATATTTCCCGCGAATATACTAGTACATAGAAGTTAATGTTGTTGCCGCATCAACGGGAAAGGCGTTTCCTACAGAAAACTAGCGCCATCTGTTATCTTTATTAAACAGGACCCAGAATTTTAGATATGCTACTCTCTGATAATTCATATTTGCCGCGAATATACTAGTACATAGAAGTTAATGTTGTTGCCGCAACACCAGGAATGGCGTTTCGTACAGAACACTAGCGCCATCTGTTATCTTTATTAAACAGCACCCAGAATTTAGGTATGCTACTCTCTGATAATTCATATTTCCCGCGAATATACGAGTACACAGAAGTTTAAAACTGTTCCTGCAGCACCAGGAATGGCATTTCGTACACAACAATAGCGCCATCTGTTATCTTTATTAAACAGGACCCAGAATTTTAGATATGCTACTCTCCGATAATTCATATTTCCCGCGAATATACTAGTACAAAGAAGTTAATGTTGTTGCCGCATCACCGGGAAAGGCGTGTCGTACAGTACAATAGCGTCATCTGTTATATTTATTAAACAGGACTCACAATTTCAGATACGCTACTATGATAATTCATATTTCCGGCGAATATACTAGTACATAGAAGTTAATACTGTTGCCGCAACACCAGGAAAGGCGTTTCGTACAGAACACTAGCGCCATCTGTTATCTTTATTAAACAGGACCAGAATTTTAGATATGCTACTCTCTGATAATTCATATTTCCCGCGAATATACGAGTACACAGATGTTAATACTGTTGCCGCAACACCAGGAAGGGCGATTCGTACAGAACACTAGCGCCATCTGTTATCTTTATTAAACAGGACCCAGAATTTAGGTATGCTACTCTCTGATAATTCATATTTCCCGCGAATATACGAGTACACAGAAGTTAATACCGTTGCCGCAACACCACGAATGGCGTTTCGTACAGAACACTAGCGCCCTCTGTTATCTTTATTAAACAGGACCCAGAATTTTAGATATGCTACTCTCTGATAATTCAAATTTCCGCGAATATACTGGTACAAAGAAGTTAATGTTGTTGCCGCATCACCGGGAAAGGCGTGTCGTACAGTACACTAGCGTCATCTGTTATATTTATTAAACAGAACCCAGAATTTCAGATACACTACTCTGATAATTCATATTTCCTGCGAATATACTAGTACATTGAAGTTAATACTGTTGCCGCAACACCAGGAAGGGCGTTTCGTACAGAATACTATCGCCATCTGTTATCTTTATTAAACAGGACCCAGAATTTTAGATATGCTACTCTCTGATAATTCATATTTCCCGCGAATATACGAGTACACAGAACTTAATACTGTTGCCGCAACACCAGGAAAGGCGTTTCGTACAGAACACTAGCGCCATCTGTTATCTTTATTAAACAGGACCCAGAATTTACGTATACTACTCTCTGATAATTCATATTTCCCGCGAATATACTAGTACATAGAAGTTAATGTTGTTGCCGCATCAACGGGAAAGGCGTTTCCTACAGAAAACTAGCGCCATCTGTTATCTTTATTAAACAGGACCCAGAATTTTAGATATGCTACTCTCTGATAATTCATATTTGCCGCGAATATACTAGTACATAGAAGTTAATGTTGTTGCCGCAACACCAGGAATGGCGTTTCGTACAGAACACTAGCGCCATCTGTTATCTTTATTAAACAGCACCCAGAATTTAGGTATGCTACTCTCTGATAATTCATATTTCCCGCGAATATACGAGTACACAGAAGTTTAAAACTGTTCCTGCAGCACCAGGAATGGCATTTCGTACAGAACAATAGCGCCATCTGTTATCTTTATTAAACAGGACCCAGAATTTTAGATATGCTACTCTCTGATAATTCATATTTCCCGCGAATATACGAGTACACAGATGTTAATACTGTTGCCGCATCACCGGGAAAGGCGTGTCGTACAGTACACTAGCGTCATCTGTTATATTTATTAAACAGAACCCAGAATTTCAGATACACTACTCTGATAATTCATATTTCCTGCGAATATACTAGTACATTGAAGTTAATACTGTTGCCGCAACACCAGGAAGGGCGTTTCGTACAGAATACTATCGCCATCTGTTATCTTTATTAAACAGGACCCAGAATTTTAGATATGCTACTCTCTGATAATTCATATTTCCCGCGAATATACGAGTACACAGAACTTAATACTGTTGCCGCAACACCAGGAAAGGCGTTTCGTACAGAACACTAGCGCCATCTGTTATCTTTATTAAACAGGACCCAGAATTTACGTATACTACTCTCTGATAATTCATATTTCCCGCGAATATACTAGTACATAGAAGTTAATGTTGTTGCCGCATCAACGGGAAAGGCGTTTCCTACAGAAAACTAGCGCCATCTGTTATCTTTATTAAACAGGACCCAGAATTTTAGATATGCTACTCTCTGATAATTCATATTTGCCGCGAATATACTAGTACATAGAAGTTAATGTTGTTGCCGCAACACCAGGAATGGCGTTTCGTACAGAACACTAGCGCCATCTGTTATCTTTATTAAACAGCACCCAGAATTTAGGTATGCTACTCTCTGATAATTCATATTTCCCGCGAATATACGAGTACACAGAAGTTTAAAACTGTTCCTGCAGCACCAGGAATGGCATTTCGTACACAACAATAGCGCCATCTGTTATCTTTATTAAACAGGACCCAGAATTTTAGATATGCTACTCTCCGATAATTCATATTTCCCGCGAATATACTAGTACAAAGAAGTTAATGTTGTTGCCGCATCACCGGGAAAGGCGTGTCGTACAGTACAATAGCGTCATCTGTTATATTTATTAAACAGGACTCACAATTTCAGATACGCTACTATGATAATTCATATTTCCGGCGAATATACTAGTACATAGAAGTTAATACTGTTGCCGCAACACCAGGAAAGGCGTTTCGTACAGAACACTAGCGCCATCTGTTATCTTTATTAAACAGGACCAGAATTTTAGATATGCTACTCTCTGATAATTCATATTTCCCGCGAATATACGAGTACACAGATGTTAATACTGTTGCCGCAACACCAGGAAGGGCGATTCGTACAGAACACTAGCGCCATCTGTTATCTTTATTAAACAGGACCCAGAATTTAGGTATGCTACTCTCTGATAATTCATATTTCCCGCGAATATACGAGTACACAGAAGTTAATAACGTTGCCGCAACACCACGAATGGCGTTTCGTACAGAACACAAGCGCCCTCTGTTATCTTTATTAAACAGGACCCAGAATTTTAGATATGCTACTCTCTGATAATTCAAATTTCCGCGAATATACTGGTACAAAGAAGTTAATGTTGTTGCCGCATCACCGGGAAAGGCGTGTCGTACAGTACACTAGCGTCATCTGTTATATTTATTAAACAGAACCCAGAATTTCAGATACACTACTCTGATAATTCATATTTCCTGCGAATATACTAGTACATTGAAGATAATACTGTTGCCGCAACACCAGGAAAAGCGTTTCGTACAGAACACTAGCGCCATCTGTTATCTTTATTAAACAGGACCCAGAATTTAGGTATGCTACTCTCTGATAATTCATATTTCCCGCGAATATACGAGTACACAGAACTTAATACTGTTGCCGCAACACCAGGAAAGGCGTTTCGTACAGAACACTAGCGCCATCTGTTATCTTTATTAAACAGGATCCAGAATTTACGTATACTACTCTCTGATAATTCATATTTCCCGCGAATATACTAGTACATAGAAGTTAATGTTGTTGCCGCAACACCAGGAATGGCGTTTCGTACAGAACACTAGCGCCATCTGTTATCTTTATTAAACAGCACCCAGAATTTAGGTATGCTACTCTCTGATAATTCATATTTCCCGCGAATATACGAGTACACAGAAGTTAATACTGTTGCTGCAACACCAGGAATGGCGTTTCGTACAGAACAATAGTGCCATCTGTTATCTTTATTAAACAGGACCCAGAATTTTAGATATGCTACTCTCTGATAATTCATATTTCCCGCGAATATACTAGTACAAAGAAGTTAATGTTGTTGCCGCCTCACCGGGAAAGGCGTGTCGTACAGTACACTATCGTCATCTGTTATATTTATTAAACAGGACACACAATTTCAGATACGCTACTCTGATAATTCATATTTCCCGCGAATATACTAGTACATAGAAGTTAATACTGTTGCCGCAATAGCAGGAAAGGCGTTTCGTACAGAACACTAGCGCCATCTGTTATCTTTATTAAACAGGACCAGAATTTTAGATATGCTACTCTCTGATAATTCATATTTCCCGCGAATATACGAGTACACAGAAGTTAATACTGTTGCTGCAACACCAGGAATGGCGTTTCGTACAGAACAATAGCGCCATCTGATATCTTTATTAAACAGGACCCAGAATTTTAGATATGCTACTCTCTGATAATTCATATTTCCCGCGAATATACTAGTACAAAGAAGTTAATGTTGTTGCCGCATCACCGGGAAAGGCGTGTCGTACAGTACACTAGCGTCATCTGATATATTTATTAAACAGGACTCACAATTTCAGATACGCTACTCTGATAATTCATATTTCCCGCGAATATACTAGTACATAAAAGTTAATACTGTTGCCGCAACAGCAGGAAAGGCGTTTCGTACAGAACACTAGCGCCATCTGTTATCTTTATTAAACAGGACCAGAATTTTAGATATGCTACTCTCTGATAATTCATATTTCCCGCGAATATACGAGTACACAGATGTTAATACTGTTGCCGCAACACCAGGAAGGGCGTTTCGTACAGAACACTAGCGCCATCTGTTATCTTTATTAAACAGGACCCAGAATTTAGGTATGCTACTCTCTGATAATTCATATTTCCCGCGAATATAGTAGTACATGGAAGTTAATGTTGTTGCCGCATCACCGGGAAAGACGTTTCGTACAGAACACTAGCGCCATCTGTTATCTTTATTAAACAGGACCCAGAATTTTAGATATGCTACTCTCTGATAATTCATATTTCCCGCGAATATACTAGTACATAGAAGTTAATGTTGTTGCCGCATCACCGGGACAGGCGTGTCGTACAGAACACAAGCGCCATCTGTTATATTTATTAAACAGAACCCAGAAATTCAGATGTGCTACTCTCTGATAATTCATATTTCCCGCGAATATACGAGTACACAGAAGTTAATACTGTTGCCGCAACACCAGGAAAGGCGTTTCGTACAGAACACTAGCGCCATCTGTTATCTTTATTAAACAGGACCCAGAATTTTAGATATGCTACTCTCTGATAATTCATATTTCCCGCGAATATACTAGTGCAAAGAAGTTAATGTTGTTGCCGCATCACCGGGAAAGGCGTGTCGTACAGTACACTAGCGTCATCTGTTATATTTATTAAACAGGACTCACAATTTCAGATACGCTACTATGATAATTCGTATTTCCGGCGAATATACTAGTTCATAGAAGTTAATACTGTTGCCGCAACACCAGGAAAGGCGTTTCGTACAGAACACTAGCGCCATCTGTTATCTTTATTAAACAGGACCAGAATTTTAGATATGCTACTCTCTGATAATTCATATTTCCCGCGAATATACGAGTACACAGATGTTAATACTGTTGCCGCAACACCAGGAAGGGCGTTTCGTACAGAACACTAGCGCCATCTGTTATCTTTATTAAACAGGACCCAGAATTTAGGTATGCTACTCTCTGATAATTCATATTTCCCGCGAATATACGAGTACACAGAAGTTAATACCGTTGCCGCAACACCACGAATGGCGTTTCGTACAGAACACTAGCGCCCTCTGTTATCTTTATTAAACAGGACCCAGAATTTTAGATATGCTACTCTCTGATAATTCAAATTTCCGCGAATATACTGGTACAAAGAAGTTAATGTTGTTGCCGCATCACCGGGAAAGGCGTGTCGTACAGTACACTAGCGTCATCTGTTATATTTATTAAACAGAACCCAGAATTTCAGATACACTACTCTGATAATTCATATTTCCTGCGAATATACTAGTACATTGAAGTTAATACTGTTGCCGCAACACCAGGAAGGGCGTTTCGTACAGAATACTATCGCCATCTGTTATCTTTATTAAACAGGACCCAGAATTTTAGATATGCTACTCTCTGATAATTCATATTTCCCGCGAATATACGAGTACACAGAACTTAATACTGTTGCCGCAACACCAGGAAAGGCGTTTCGTACAGAACACTAGCGCCATCTGTTATCTTTATTAAACAGGACCCAGAATTTACGTATACTACTCTCTGATAATTCATATTTCCCGCGAATATACTAGTACATAGAAGTTAATGTTGTTGCCGCATCAACGGGAAAGGCGTTTCCTACAGAAAACTAGCGCCATCTGTTATCTTTATTAAACAGGACCCAGAATTTTAGATATGCTACTCTCTGATAATTCATATTTGCCGCGAATATACTAGTACATAGAAGTTAATGTTGTTGCCGCAACACCAGGAATGGCGTTTCGTACAGAACACTAGCGCCATCTGTTATCTTTATTAAACAGCACCCAGAATTTAGGTATGCTACTCTCTGATAATTCATATTTCCCGCGAATATACGAGTACACAGAAGTTTAAAACTGTTCCTGCAGCACCAGGAATGGCATTTCGTACAGAACAATAGCGCCATCTGTTATCTTTATTAAACAGGACCCAGAATTTTAGATATGCTACTCTCTGATAATTCATATTTCCCGCGAATATACGAGTACACAGATGTTAATACTGTTGCCGCATCACCGGGAAAGGCGTGTCGTACAGTACACTAGCGTCATCTGTTATATTTATTAAACAGAACCCAGAATTTCAGATACACTACTCTGATAATTCATATTTCCTGCGAATATACTAGTACATTGAAGTTAATACTGTTGCCGCAACACCAGGAAGGGCGTTTCGTACAGAATACTATCGCCATCTGTTATCTTTATTAAACAGGACCCAGAATTTTAGATATGCTACTCTCTGATAATTCATATTTCCCGCGAATATACGAGTACACAGAACTTAATACTGTTGCCGCAACACCAGGAAAGGCGTTTCGTACAGAACACTAGCGCCATCTGTTATCTTTATTAAACAGGACCCAGAATTTACGTATACTACTCTCTGATAATTCATATTTCCCGCGAATATACTAGTACATAGAAGTTAATGTTGTTGCCGCATCAACGGGAAAGGCGTTTCCTACAGAAAACTAGCGCCATCTGTTATCTTTATTAAACAGGACCCAGAATTTTAGATATGCTACTCTCTGATAATTCATATTTGCCGCGAATATACTAGTACATAGAAGTTAATGTTGTTGCCGCAACACCAGGAATGGCGTTTCGTACAGAACACTAGCGCCATCTGTTATCTTTATTAAACAGCACCCAGAATTTAGGTATGCTACTCTCTGATAATTCATATTTCCCGCGAATATACGAGTACACAGAAGTTTAAAACTGTTCCTGCAGCACCAGGAATGGCATTTCGTACACAACAATAGCGCCATCTGTTATCTTTATTAAACAGGACCCAGAATTTTAGATATGCTACTCTCCGATAATTCATATTTCCCGCGAATATACTAGTACAAAGAAGTTAATGTTGTTGCCGCATCACCGGGAAAGGCGTGTCGTACAGTACAATAGCGTCATCTGTTATATTTATTAAACAGGACTCACAATTTCAGATACGCTACTATGATAATTCATATTTCCGGCGAATATACTAGTACATAGAAGTTAATACTGTTGCCGCAACACCAGGAAAGGCGTTTCGTACAGAACACTAGCGCCATCTGTTATCTTTATTAAACAGGACCAGAATTTTAGATATGCTACTCTCTGATAATTCATATTTCCCGCGAATATACGAGTACACAGATGTTAATACTGTTGCCGCAACACCAGGAAGGGCGATTCGTACAGAACACTAGCGCCATCTGTTATCTTTATTAAACAGGACCCAGAATTTAGGTATGCTACTCTCTGATAATTCATATTTCCCGCGAATATACGAGTACACAGAAGTTAATAACGTTGCCGCAACACCACGAATGGCGTTTCGTACAGAACACAAGCGCCCTCTGTTATCTTTATTAAACAGGACCCAGAATTTTAGATATGCTACTCTCTGATAATTCAAATTTCCGCGAATATACTGGTACAAAGAAGTTAATGTTGTTGCCGCATCACCGGGAAAGGCGTGTCGTACAGTACACTAGCGTCATCTGTTATATTTATTAAACAGAACCCAGAATTTCAGATACACTACTCTGATAATTCATATTTCCTGCGAATATACTAGTACATTGAAGATAATACTGTTGCCGCAACACCAGGAAAAGCGTTTCGTACAGAACACTAGCGCCATCTGTTATCTTTATTAAACAGGACCCAGAATTTAGGTATGCTACTCTCTGATAATTCATATTTCCCGCGAATATACGAGTACACAGAACTTAATACTGTTGCCGCAACACCAGGAAAGGCGTTTCGTACAGAACACTAGCGCCATCTGTTATCTTTATTAAACAGGATCCAGAATTTACGTATACTACTCTCTGATAATTCATATTTCCCGCGAATATACTAGTACATAGAAGTTAATGTTGTTGCCGCAACACCAGGAATGGCGTTTCGTACAGAACACTAGCGCCATCTGTTATCTTTATTAAACAGCACCCAGAATTTAGGTATGCTACTCTCTGATAATTCATATTTCCCGCGAATATACGAGTACACAGAAGTTAATACTGTTGCTGCAACACCAGGAATGGCGTTTCGTACAGAACAATAGTGCCATCTGTTATCTTTATTAAACAGGACCCAGAATTTTAGATATGCTACTCTCTGATAATTCATATTTCCCGCGAATATACTAGTACAAAGAAGTTAATGTTGTTGCCGCCTCACCGGGAAAGGCGTGTCGTACAGTACACTATCGTCATCTGTTATATTTATTAAACAGGACACACAATTTCAGATACGCTACTCTGATAATTCATATTTCCCGCGAATATACTAGTACATAGAAGTTAATACTGTTGCCGCAATAGCAGGAAAGGCGTTTCGTACAGAACACTAGCGCCATCTGTTATCTTTATTAAACAGGACCAGAATTTTAGATATGCTACTCTCTGATAATTCATATTTCCCGCGAATATACGAGTACACAGAAGTTAATACTGTTGCTGCAACACCAGGAATGGCGTTTCGTACAGAACAATAGCGCCATCTGATATCTTTATTAAACAGGACCCAGAATTTTAGATATGCTACTCTCTGATAATTCATATTTCCCGCGAATATACTAGTACAAAGAAGTTAATGTTGTTGCCGCATCACCGGGAAAGGCGTGTCGTACAGTACACTAGCGTCATCTGATATATTTATTAAACAGGACTCACAATTTCAGATACGCTACTCTGATAATTCATATTTCCCGCGAATATACTAGTACATAAAAGTTAATACTGTTGCCGCAACAGCAGGAAAGGCGTTTCGTACAGAACACTAGCGCCATCTGTTATCTTTATTAAACAGGACCAGAATTTTAGATATGCTACTCTCTGATAATTCATATTTCCCGCGAATATACGAGTACACAGATGTTAATACTGTTGCCGCAACACCAGGAAGGGCGTTTCGTACAGAACACTAGCGCCATCTGTTATCTTTATTAAACAGGACCCAGAATTTAGGTATGCTACTCTCTGATAATTCATATTTCCCGCGAATATAGTAGTACATGGAAGTTAATGTTGTTGCCGCATCACCGGGAAAGACGTTTCGTACAGAACACTAGCGCCATCTGTTATCTTTATTAAACAGGACCCAGAATTTTAGATATGCTACTCTCTGATAATTCATATTTCCCGCGAATATACTAGTACATAGAAGTTAATGTTGTTGCCGCATCACCGGGACAGGCGTGTCGTACAGAACACAAGCGCCATCTGTTATATTTATTAAACAGAACCCAGAAATTCAGATGTGCTACTCTCTGATAATTCATATTTCCCGCGAATATACGAGTACACAAAAGTTAATACTGTTGCCGCATCACCAGGGAAGGCGTGTCGTACAGAACACTAGCGCAATCCGTTATATTTATTAAACAGAACCCAGAATTTTAGATATGCTACTCTCTGATAATTCATATTTCCCGCGAATATACGAGTACACAGAAGTTAATACTGTTGCCGCAACACCAGGAAAGGCGTTTCGTACAGAACACTAGCGCCATCTGTTATCTTTATTAAACAGGACCCAGAATTTTAGATATGCTACTCTCTGATAATTCATATTTCCCGTGAATATACTAGTGCAAAGAAGTTAATGTTGTTGCCGCATCACCGGGAAAGGCGTGTCGTACAGTACACTAGCGTCATCTGTTATATTTATTAAACAGGACTCACAATTTCAGATACGCTACTCTGATAATTCATATTTCCCGCGAATATACTAGTACATAGAAGTTAATACTGTTGCCGCAACAGCAGGAAAGGCGTTTCGTACAGAACACTAGCGCCATCTGTTATCTTTATTAAACAGGACCAGAATTTTAGATATGCTACTCTCTGATAATTCATATTTCCTGCGAATATACGAGTACACAGATGTTAATACTGTTGCCGCAACACCAGGAAGGGCGTTTCGAACAGAACACTAGCGCCATCTGTTATCTTTATTAAACAGGACCCAGAATTTAGGTATGCTACTCTCTGATAATTCATATTTCCCGCGAATATACGAGTACACAGAAGTTAATACTGTTGCCGCAACACCAGGAATGGCGTATCGTACAGAACACTAGCGCCATCTGTTATCTTTATTAAACAGGACCCAGAATTTTAGATATGCTACTCTCTGATAATTCAAATTTCCGCGAATATACTGGTACAAAGAAGTTAATGTTGTTGCCGCATCACCGGGAAAGGCGTGTCGTACAGTACACTAGCGTCATCTGTTATATTTATTAAACAGAACCCAGAATTTCAGATACACTACTCTGATAATTCATATTTCCTGCGAATATACTAGTACATAGAAGTTAATACTGTTGCCGCATCACCAGGAAAAGCGTTTCGTACAGAACACTAGCGCCATCTGTTATCTTTATTAAACAGGACCCAGAATTTAGGTATGCTACTCTCTGATAATTCATATATCCCGCGAATATACGAGTACACAGAAGTTAATACTGTTGTTGCAACACCAGGAATGGCGTTTCGTACAGAACACTAGCGCCATCTGTTATCTTTATTAAACAGGACCCAGAATTTTAGATATGCTACTCTGATAATTCATATTTACCAAAAATATACTAGTACAAAGAAGTTAATGTTGTTGCCCCATCACCGGGAAAGGTGTGTCGTACAGTACACTAGCGTCATCTGTTATATTTATTAAACAGGACTCACAATTTCAGATACGCTACTCTGATAATTCATATTTCCCGCGAATATACTAGTACATAGAAGTTATACTGTTGCCGCATCACCAGGAAAGGCGTATCGTACAGAAAACTAGCGCCATCTCTTATGTTTATTAAACAGGACCCAGAATTTTAGATGTGCTACTCGCTTATAATCATATATCCCGCGAATATACTAGTACGTAGAAGTTAATGTTGTTGCCGCATCACCGGGAAAGGCGTTTCGTACAGAACACTAGCGCCATCTTTTATCTCTATTAACCAGGACCCAGAATTTTAGATATGCTACTCTCTGATAATTCATATTTCCCGCGAATATAGTAGTTCATGGAAGTTAAGGTTGTTGCCGCATCACCGGGAAAGATGTTTCGTACAGAACACTAGCGCCATCTGTTATCTTTATTAAACAGGACCCAGAATTTTAGATATGCTACTCTCTGATAATTCATATTTCCCGCGAATATACTAGTACATAGAAGTTAATGTTGTTGCCGCATCACCGGGACAGGCGTGTCGTACAGAACACTAGCGCCATCTGTTATATTTATTAAACAGAACCCAGAATTTCAGATGTGCTACTCTCTGATAACTCATATTTCCCGCGAATATACGAGTACACAAAAGTTAATACTGTTGCCGCATCACCAGGAAAGGCTTGTCGTACAGAACACTAGCGCCATCTGTTATCTTTATTAAACAGGACCCAGTATTTAGGTATGCTACTCTCTGATAATTCATATTTCCCGCGAATATACGAGTACACAGAAGTTAATACTGTTGCCGCAACTCCAGGAATGACGTTTCGTACAGAACACTAGCGCCATCTGTTATTTTTGTTAAACAGGATCCAGAATTTAAGATATGCAACTCTCTGATAATTCATATTTCCCGTGCATATACGAGTACATAGAAGTGAAAACTGTTGCCGCAACACCAGGAATGGCGTTTCGTACAGAACACAAGCGCCATCTGTTATCTTTATTAAACAGGACCCAGAATTTTAGATATGCTACTCTCTGATAATTCATATTTCCCGAAATTATACTAGCACAAAGAAGTTAATGTTGTTGCCGCATCACCGAGAAAGGTGTGTCGTACAGTACACTAGCGTCATCTGTTATCTTTATTAAACAGCACCCAGAATTTTAAATATGCTATTCTCTGATAATTCATATTTCCCGCGAATATACTAGTACATAGAATTTAATGTTGTTGCCGCATGAACGGGAAAGGCGTTTCGTACAGAAAAATAGCGCCATCTGTTATCTTTATTAAACAGGACCCAGAATTTTAGATATGCTACTCTCTGATAATTCATACTTCCCGCGAATATACGAGGACATAGAAGATAATCTTGTTGCCGCATCACCGGGAAAGGCGTTTCGTACAGTACACTAACGCCATCTGTTATCTTTATTAAACAGGACCCAGAATTTTAGATATGCTACTCTGATAATTCATATTACCAAAAATATACTAGTACAAAGAAGTTAATGTTGTTGCCCCATCACCGGGAAAGGTGTGTCGTACAGTACACTAGCGTCATCTGTTATATTTATTAAACAGGACTCACAATTTCAGATACGCTACTCTGATAATTCATATTTCCCGCGAATATACTAGGACATAGAAGTTAATACTGTTGCCGCATCACCAGGAAAGGCGTTTCGTACAGAAAACTAGCGCCATCTCTTTTGTTTATTAAACAGGACCCAGAATTTTAGATGTGCTAGTCTCTGATAATCATATATCCCGCGAATATACTAGTACGTAGAAGTTAATGTTGTTGCCGCATCACCGGGAAAGGCGTTTCGTACAGAACACTAGCGCCATCTTTTATCTGTATTAAACAGGACCCAGAATTTTAGATATGCTACTCTTGATAATTCATATTTACCGCGAATATAGTAGTACATGGAAGTTAATGTTGTTGCCGCATCACCGGGAAAGACGTTTCGTACAGAACACTAGCGCCATCTGTTATCTTTATTAAACAGGACCCAGAATTTTAGATATGCTACTCTCTGATAATTCATATTTCCCGTGAATATACTAGTACATAGAAGTTAATGTTGTTGCCGCATCACCGGGACAGGCGTGTCGTACAGAACCCAGAATTTTAGATATGCTACTCTCTGATAATTCATATTTCCCGCGAATATACGAGTACACAGAAGTTAATACTGTTGCCGCAACACCAGGAAAGGCGTTTCGTACAGAACACTAGCGCCATCTGTTATCTTTATTAAACAGGACCCAGAATTTTAGATATGCTACTCTCTGATAATTCATATTTCCCGTGAATATACTAGTACAAAGAAGTTAATGTTGTTGCCGCATCACCGGATAAGGCGTGTCGTACAGTACACTAGCGTCATCTGTTATATTTATTAAACAGGACTCACAATTTCAGATACGCTACTCTGATAATTCATATTTCCCGCGAATATACTAGTACATAGAAGTTAATACTGTTGCCGCAACACCAGGAAAGGCGTTTCGAACAGAACACTAGCGCCATCTGTTATATTTATTAAACAGGACCAGAATTTTAGATATGCTACTCTCTGATAATTCGTATTTCCCGCGAATATACGAGTACACAGATGTTAATACTGTTGCCGCAACACCAGGAAGGGCGTTTCGTACAGAACACTAGCGCCATCTGTTATCTTTATTAAACAGGACCCAGAATTTAGGTATGCTACTCTCTGATAATTCATATTTCCCGCGAATATCCGAGTACACAGAAGTTAATACTGTTGCCGCAACACCAGGAATGTCGTTTCGTACAGAACACTAGCGCCATCTGTTATCTTTGTTAAACAGGATCCAGAATTTAAGATATGCAACTCTCTGATAATTCATATTTCCCGTGCATATACGAGTACATAGAAGTGAATACTGTTTTCGCAACACCAGGAATGGCGTTTCGTACAGAACACAAGCGCCATCTGTTATCTTTATTAAACAGGACCCAGAATTTTAGATATGCTACTCTCTATTAATTCATATTTCCTGAAATTATAGTAGTACAAAGAAGTTAATGTTGTTGCCGCATCACCGGGAAAGGTGTGTCGTACAGTACACTAGCGTCATCTGTTATCTTTATTAAACAGCACCCAGAATTTTAAATATGCTACTCTCTGATAATTCATATTTCCCGCGAATATACTAGTACATAGAATTTAATGTGGTTGCCGCATCAACGGGAAAGGCGTTTCGTACAGAAATATAGCGCCATCTGTTATCTTTATTAAACAGGACCCAGAATTTTAGATATGCTACTCTCTGATAATTCATACTTCCCGCGAATATACGAGGACATAGAAGTTAATGTTGTTGCCGCATCACCGGGAAAGGCGTGTCGTACAGTACACTAACGCCATCTGTTATCTTTATTAAACAGGACCCAGAATTTTGGATATGCTACTCTCTGATTATTCATATTTCCCGCGAATATACCAGTACATAGAAGTTAATACTGTTGCCGCAACACCAGGAAAGGCGCTTCGTACAGAACACTAGCGCCATCTGTTATCTTAATTAAACAGGACACAGAATTTTAGGTATGCTTATCTCTGATAATTCATATTTCCCGCGAATATCCGAGTACACAGAAGTCAATACTGTTGCCGCAACACCAGGCAAGGCGTTTCGTACAGAACACTAGCGCCATCTGTTATCTTTATTAAAAAGAACCCAGAATTTTAGATATGCTACTCTCTGATAATTCATATTTCCCGTGAATATACGAGTACACAGAAGTTAATACTGTTGCCGCAACACCAGGAAAGGCGTTTCGTACAGAACACTAGCGCCATCTGTTACCTTTATTAAACAAGACCCAGTATTTAGGTATGCTACTCTCTGATAATTCATATTTCCCGTGAATATACGAGTACACAGAAGTTAAAACTGTTGCCGCAACACCAGGAATGGCGTTTCGTACAGAACACTAACGCCATCTGTCATCTTTATTAAACAGGACCCAGAATTTTAGATATGCTACTCTCAGATAATTCAAATTTCCCGCGAATATACTAGTACAAAGAAGTTAATGTTGTTGCCGCATCACAGGGAAAGGAGTGTCGTACAGTACACTAGCGTCATCTGTTATATTTATTAAACAGAACCCAGAATTTCAGATACGCTACTCTGATAATTCATATTTCCTGCGAATATACTAGTACATATAAGTTAATACTGTTGCCGCATCACCAGGAAAGGCGTTTCGTACAGAACACTAGCGCCATCTGTTATCTTTATTAAACAGGACCCAGAATTTAGGTATGCTACTCTCTGATAATTCATATTTCCCGCGAATACACGAGTACACAGAAGGTAATACTGTTGCTGCAACACCAGGAATGGCGTTTCGTACAGAACACTAGCGCCATCTGTTATCTTAATTAAACAGGACCCTGAATTTTAGACATGCTACTCTCTGATAATTCATATTTCCCGAAAATATACTAGTACAAAGAAGTTAATGTTGTGGCCGCATCACCGGGAAAGGCGTGTCGAACAGTACACTAGCGTCATCTGTTATATTTATTAAACAGGCCTCACAATTTCAGATACGCTACTCTGATAATTCATATTTCCCACAAATATACTAGTACATAGAAGTTAATACTGTTGCCGCAACACCAGGAAAGGCGTTTCATACAGAACACTAGCGCCATCTGTTATCTTTATTAAACAGGACCAGAATTCTAGATCTGCTAATCTCTGATAACCCATATTTCCCGCGAATATTCGAGTACACAGATTTTAATTCTGTTGCCGCAACACCAGGAAAGGCGTTTCGTACAGAACACTAGCGCCATCTGTTATCTTTATTAAACAGAACCCAGAATTTAAGTATGCTCCTCTCTGATAATAAATATTTCCCGCGAATATAATAGTACACAGAAGTTAATACTGTTGCCGCAACACCAGGAATGGCGTTTCGTACAGAACACTAGCGCCATCTGTTATATTTATTAAACAGAACCCAGAATTTTAGATACGCTACTCTGATAATTCATATTTCCTGCGAATATACTAGTACATAGAAGTTAATACTGTTGCCGCATCACCAGGAAAGGCGTTTCGTACAGAACACTAGCGCCATCTGTTATTTTTATTAAACAGGACCCAGAATTTAGGTATGCTGCTCTCTGATAATTCATATTTCCCGCGAATATACGAGTACACAGAAGTTAATACTGTTGCTGCAACACCAGGAATGGCGTTTCGTACAGAACACTAGCGCCATCTGTTATCTTTATTAAACAGGACCCAGAATTTTAGATATGCTACTCTCTGATAATTCAAATTTCCGCGAATATACTGGTACAAAGAAGTTAATGTTGTTGCCGCATCACCGGGAAAGGCGTGTCTTACAGTACACTAGCGTCATCTGTTATATTTATTAAACAGGACTCACAATTTCAGATACGCTACTCTGATAATCTATATTTCTCGCGAAAATACTATTACATAGAAGTTAATACTCTTGCCGCATCACCAGGAAAGGCATTTCGTACAGAAAACTAGCACCATCTCTTATCTTTATTAAACAGGACCAAGAATTTTAGATATGCTACTCTCTGATAATCATATTTCCCGCGAATATACTAGTACATGGAAGTTAATGTTGTTGCCGCATCACCGGGAAAGGCATTTCGTACAGAACACTAGTGCCATCTTTTATCTTTATTAAACAGGACCCAGAATTTAAGATATGCTACTCTCTGATAATTCATATTTCCCGCGAATATACGAATACATAGAAGTTAATGCTGTTGCCGCAACACCAGGAAAGGCGTTTCGTACAGAACACTAGCGCCATCTGTTATCTTTATTAAACAGGACCCAGAATTTTAGATATGCTACTCTCTGATAATTCATATTTCCCGTGAATATACTAGTGCAAAGAAGTTAATGTTGTTGCCGCATCACCGGGAAAGGCGTGTCGTACAGTACACTAGCGTCATCTGTTATATTTATTAAAGAGGACTCACAATTTCAGATACGCTACTCTGATAATTCATATTTCCCGCGAATATACTAGTACATAGAAGTTAATACTGTTGCCGCAACAGCAGGAAAGGCGTTTCGTACAGAACACTAGCGCCATCTGTTATCTTTATTAAACAGGACCAGAATTTTAGATATGCTACTCTCTGATAATTCATATTTCCTGCGAATATACGAGTACACAGATGTTAATACTGTTGCCGCAACACCAGGAAGGGCGTTTCGAACAGAACACTAGCGCCATCTGTTATCTTTATTAAACAGGACCCAGAATTTAGGTATGCTACTCTCTGATAATTCATATTTCCCGCGAATATACCAGTACATAGAAGTTAATACTGTTGCCGCAACACCAGGAATGGCGTATTGTACAGAACACTAGTGCCATCTGTTATCTTTATTAAACAGGACCCAGAATTTTAGATATGCTACTCTCTGATAATTCAAATTTCCGCGAATATACTGGTACAAAGAAGTTAATGTTGTTGCCGCATCACCGGGAAAGGCGTGTCGTACAGTACACTAGCGTCATCTGTTATATTTATTAAACAGAACCCAGAATTTCAGATACACTACTCTGATAATTCATATTTCCTGCGAATATACTAGTACATAGAAGTTAATACTGTTGCCGCATCACCAGGAAAAGCGTTTCGTACAGAACACTAGCGCCATCTGTTATCTTTATTAAACAGGACCCAGAATTTAGGTATGCTACTCTCTGATAATTCATATATCCCGCGAATATACGAGTACACAGAAGTTAATACTGTTGTTGCAACACCAGGAATGGCGTTTCGTACAGAACACTAGCGCCATCTGTTATCTTTATTAAACAGGACCCAGAATTTTAGATATGCTACTCTGATAATTCATATTTACCAAAAATATACTAGTACAAAGAAGTTAATGTTGTTGCACCATCACCGGGAAAGGTGTGTCGTACAGTACACTAGCGTCATCTGTTATATTAATTAAACAGGACTCACAATTTCAGATACGCTACTCTGATAATTCATATTTCCCGCGAATATACTAGTACATAGAAGTTAATACTGTTGCCGCATCACCAGGAAAGGCGTATCGTACAGAAAACTAGCGCCATCTCTTATGTTTATTAAACAGGACCCAGAATTTTAGATGTGCTACTCGCTTATAATCATATATCCCGCGAATATACTAGTACGTAGAAGTTAATGTTGTTGCCGCATCACCGGGAAAGGCGTTTCGTACAGAACACTAGCGCCATCTTTTATCTCTATTAACCAGGACCCAGAATTTTAGATATGCTACTCTCTGATAATTCATATTTCCCGCGAATATAGTAGTACATGGAAGTTAAGGTTGTTGCCGCATCACCGGGAAAGATGTTTCGTACAGAACACTAGCGCCATCTGTTATCTTTATTAAACAGGACCCAGAATTTTAGATATGCTACTCTCTGATAATTCATATTTCCCGCGAATATACTAGTACATAGAAGTTAATGTTGTTGCCGCATCACCGGGACAGGCGTGTCGTACAGAACACTAGCGCCATCTGTTATATTTATTAAACAGAACCCAGAATTTCAGATGTGCTACTCTCTGATAATTCATATTTCCCGCGAATATACGAGTACACAAAAGTTAATACTGTTGCCGCATCACCAGGAAAGGCTTGTCGTACAGAACACTAGCGCCATCTGTTATCTTTATTAAACAGGACCCAGTATTTAGGTATGCTACTCTCTGATAATTCATATTTCCCGCGAATATACGAGTACACAGAAGTTAATACTGTTGCCGCAACTCCAGGAATGACGTTTCGTACAGAACACTAGCGCCATCTGTTATTTTTGTTAAACAGGATCCAGAATTTAAGATATGCAACTCTCTGATAATTCATATTTCCCGTGCATATACGAGTACATAGAAGTGAAAACTGTTGCCGCAACACCAGGAATGGCGTTTCGTACAGAACACAAGCGCCATCTGTTATCTTTATTAAACAGGACCCAGAATTTTAGATATGCTACTCTCTGATAATTCATATTTCCCGAAATTATACTAGCACAAAGAAGTTAATGTTGTTGCCGCATCACCGAGAAAGGTGTGTCGTACAGTACACTAGCGTCATCTGTTATCTTTATTAAACAGCACCCAGAATTTTAAATATGCTATTCTCTGATAATTCATATTTCCCGCGAATATACTAGTACATAGAATTTAATGTTGTTGCCGAATCAACGGGAAAGGCGTTTCGTACAGAAAAATAGCGCCATCTGTTATCTTTATTAAACAGGACCCAGAATTTTAGATATGCTACTCTCTGATAATTCATACTTCCCGCGAATATACGAGGACATAGAAGATAATGTTGTTGCCGCATCACCGGGAAAGGCGTGTCGTACAGTACACTAACGCCATCTGTTATCTTTATTAAACAGGACCCAGAATTTTAGATATGCTACTCTGATAATTCATATTACCAAAAATATACTAGTACAAAGAAGTTAATGTTGTTGCCCCATCACCGGGAAAGGTGTGTCGTACAGTACACTAGCGTCATCTGTTATATTTATTAAACAGGACTCACAATTTCAGATACGCTACTCTGATAATTCATATTTCCCGCGAATATACTAGGACATAGAAGTTAATACTGTTGCCGCATCACCAGGAAAGGCGTTTCGTACAGAAAACTAGCGCCATCTCTTATGTTTATTAAACAGGACCCAGAATTTTAGATGTGCTAGTCTCAGATAATCATATATCCCGCGAATATACTAGTACGTAGAAGTTAATGTTGTTGCCGCATCACCGGGAAAGGCGTTTCGTACAGAACACTAGCGCCATCTTTTATCTGTATTAAACAGGACCCAGAATTTTAGATATGCTACTCTTGATCATTCATATTTACCGCGAATATAGTAGTACATGGAAGTTAATGTTGTTGCCGCATCACCGGGAAAGACGTTTCGTACAGAACACTAGCGCCATCTGTTATCTTTATTAAACAGGACCCAGAATTTTAGATATGCTACTCTCTGATAATTCATATTTCCCGTGAATATACTAGTACATTGAAGTTAATGTTGTTGCCGCATCACCGGGACAGGCGTGTCGTACAGAACCCAGAATTTTAGATATGCTACTCTCTGATAATTCATATTTCCCGCGAATATACGAGTACACAGAAGTTAATACTGTTGCCGCAACACCAGGAAAGGCGTTTCGTACAGAACACTAGCGCCATCTGTTATCTTTATTAAACAGGACCCAGAATTTTAGATATGCTAATCTCTGATAATTCATATTTCCCGTGAATATACTAGTACAAAGAAGTTAATGTTGTTGCCGCATCACCGGGAAAGGCGTGTCGTACAGTACACTAGCGTCATCTGTTATATTTATTAAACAGGACTCACAATTTCAGATACGCTACTCTGATAATTCATATTTCCCGCGAATATACTAGTACATAGAAGTTAATACTGTTGCCGCAACACCAGGAAAGGCGTTTCGTACAGAACACTAGCGCCATCTGTTATATTTATTAAACAGGACCAGAATTTTAGATATGCTACTCTCTGATAATTCATATTTCCCGCGAATATACGAGTACACAGATGTTAATACTGTTGCCGCAACACCAGGAAGGGCGTTTCGTACAGAACACTAGCGCCATCTGTTATCTTTATTAAACAGGACCCAGAATTTAGGTATGCTACTCTCTGATAATTCATATTTCCCGCGAATATCCGAGTACACAGAAGTTAATACTGTTGCCGCAACACCAGGAATGTCGTTTCGTACAGAACACTAGCGCCATCTGTTATCTTTGTTAAACAGGATCCAGAATTTAAGATATGCAACTCTCTGATAATTCATATTTCCCGTGCATATACGAGTACATAGAAGTGAATACTGTTTCCGCAACACCAGGAATGGCGTTTCGTACAGAACACAAGCGCCATCTGTTATCTTTATTAAACAGGACCCAGAATTTTAGATATGCTACTCTCTATTAATTCATATTTCCTGAAATTATAGTAGTACAAAGAAGTTAATGTTGTTGCCGCATCACCGGGAAAGGTGTGTCGTACAGTACACTAGCGTCATCTGTTATCTTTATTAAACAGCACCCAGAATTTTAAATATGCTACTCTCTGATAATTCATATTTCCCGCGAATATACTAGTACATAGAATTTAATGTGGTTGCCGCATCAACGGGAAAGGCGTTTCGTACAGAAATATAGCACCATCTGTTATCTTTATTAAACAGGACCCAGAATTTTAGATATGCTACTCTCTGATAATTCATACTTCCCGCGAATATACGAGGACATAGAAGTTAATGTTGTTGCCGCATCACCGGGAAAGGCGTGTCGTACAGTACACTAACGCCATCTGTTATCTTTATTAAACAGGACCCAGAATTTTGGATATGCTACTCTCTGATTATTCATATTTCCCGCGAATATACCAGTACATAGAAGTTAATACTGTTGCCGCAACACCAGGAAAGGCGCTTCGTACAGAACACTAGCGCCATCTGTTATCTTAATTAAACAGGACACAGAATTTTAGGTATGCTAATCTCTGATAATTCATATTTCCCGCGAATATCCGAGTACACAGAAGTCAATACTGTTGCCGCAACACCAGGCAAGGCGTTTCGTACAGAACACTAGCGCCATCTGTTATCTTTATTAAAAAGAACCCAGAATTTTAGATATGCTACTCTCTGATAATTCATATTTCCCGTGAATATACGAGTACACAGAAGTTAATACTGTTGCCGCAACACCAGGAAAGGCGTTTCGTACAGAACACTAGCGCCATCTGTTACCTTTATTAAACAAGACCCAGTATTTAGGTATGCTACTCTCTGATAATTCATATTTCCCGTGAATATACGAGTACACAGAAGTTAAAACTGTTGCCGCAACACCAGGAATGGCGTTTCGTACAGAACACTAACGCCATCTGTCATCTTTATTAAACAGGACCCAGAATTTTAGATATGCTACTCTCAGATAATTCAAATTTCCCGCGAATATACTAGTACAAAGAAGTTAATGTTGTTGCCGCATCACAGGGAAAGGAGTGTCGTACAGTACACTAGCGTCATCTGTTATATTTATTAAACAGAACCCAGAATTTCAGATACGCTACTCTGATAATTCATATTTCCTGCGAATATACTAGTACATATAAGTTAATACTGTTGCCGCATCACCAGGAAAGGCGTTTCGTACAGAACACTAGCGCCATCTGTTATCTTTATTAAACAGGACCCAGAATTTAGGTATGCTACTCTCTGATAATTCATATTTCCCGCGAATACACGAGTACACAGAAGGTAATACTGTTGCTGCAACACCAGGAATGGCGTTTCGTACAGAACACTAGCGCCATCTGTTATCTTAATTAAACAGGACCCTGAATTTTAGACATGCTACTCTCTGATAATTCATATTTCCCGAAAATATACTAGTACAAAGAAGTTAATGTTGTGGCCGCATCACCGGGAAAGGCGTGTCGAACAGTACACTAGCGTCATCTGTTATATTTATTAAACAGGCCTCACAATTTCAGATACGCTACTCTGATAATTCATATTTCCCACAAATATACTAGTACATAGAAGTTAATACTGTTGCCGCAACACCAGGAAAGGCGTTTCATACAGAACACTAGCGCCATCTGTTATCTTTATTAAACAGGACCAGAATTCTAGATCTGCTAATCTCTGATAACCCATATTTCCCGCGAATATACGAGTACACAGATTTTAATTCTGTTGCCGCAACACCAGGAAAGGCGTTTCGTACAGAACACTAGCGCCATCTGTTATCTTTATTAAACAGAACCCAGAATTTTAGATATGCTACTCTCTGATAATTCATATTTCCCGTGAATATACTAGTGCAAAGAAGTTAATGTTGTTGCCGCATCACCGGGAAAGGCGTGTCGTACAGTACACTAGCGTCATCTGTTATATTTATTAAACAGGACCCACAATTTCAGATACGCTACTCTGATAATTCATATTTCCCGCGAATATACTAGTACATAGAAGTTAATACTGTTGCCGCAACAGCAGGAAAGGCGTTTCGTACAGAACACTAGCGCCATCTGTTATCTTTATTAAACAGGACCAGAATTTTAGATATGCTACTCTCTGATAATTCATATTTCCTGCGAATATACGAGTACACAGATGTTAATACTGTTGCCGCAACACCAGGAAGGGCGTGTCGAACAGAACACTAGCGCCATCTGTTATCTTTATTAAACAGGACCCAGAATTTAGGTATGCTACTCTCTGATAATTCATATTTCCCGCGAATATACGAGTACACAGAAGTTAATACTGTTGCCGCAACACCAGGAATGGAGTATTGTACAGAACACTAGTGCCATCTGTTATCTTTATTAAACAGGACCCAGAATTTTAGATATGCTACTCTCTGATAATTCAAATTTCCGCGAATATACTGGTACAAAGAAGTTAATGTTGTTGCCGCATCACCGGGAAAGGCGTGTCGTACAGTACACTAGCGTCATCAGTTATATTTATTAAACAGAACCCAGAATTTCAGATACACTACTCTGATAATTCATATTTCCTGCGAATATACTAGTACATAGAAGTTAATACTGTTGCCGCATCACCAGGAAAAGCGTTTCGTACAGAACACTAGCGCCATCTGTTATCTTTATTAAACAGGACCCAGAATTTAGGTATGCTACTCTCTGATAATTCATATATCCCGCGAATATACGAGTACACAGAAGTTAATACTGTTGTTGCAACACCAGGAATGGCGTTTCGTACAGAACACTAGCGCCATCTGTTATCTTTATTAAACAGGACCCAGAATTTTAGATATGCTACTCTGATAATTCATATTTACCAAAAATATACTAGTACAAAGAAGTTAATGTTGTTGCCCCATCACCGGGAAAGGTGTGTCGTACAGTACACTAGCGTCATCTGTTATATTTATTAAACAGGACTCACAATTTCAGATACGCTACTCTGATAATTCATATTTCCCGCGAATATACTAGTACATAGAAGTTAATACTGTTGCCGCATCACCAGGAAAGGCGTATCGTACAGAAAACTAGCGCCATCTCTTATGTTTATTAAACAGGACCCAGAATTTTAGATGTGCTACTCGCTTATAATCATATATCCCGCGAATATACTAGTACGTAGAAGTTAATGTTGTTGCCGCATCACCGGGAAAGGCGTTTCGTACAGAACACTAGCGCCATCTTTTATCTCTATTAACCAGGACCCAGAATTTTAGATATGCTACTCTCTGATAATTCATATTTCCCGCGAATATAGTAGTACATGGAAGTTAAGGTTGTTGCCGCATCACCGGGAAAGATGTTTCGTACAGAACACTAGCGCCATCTGTTATCTTTATTAAACAGGACCCAGAATTTTAGATATGCTACTCTCTGATAATTCATATTTCCCGCGAATATACTAGTACATAGAAGTTAATGTTGTTGCCGCATCACCGGGACAGGCGTGTCGTACAGAACACTAGCGCCATCTGTTATATTTATTAAACAGAACCCAGAATTTCAGATGTGCTACTCTCTGATAATTCATATTTCCCGCGAATATACGAGTACACAAAAGTTAATACTGTTGCCGCATCACCAGGAAAGGCTTGTCGTACAGAACACTAGCGCCATCTGTTATCTTTATTAAACAGGACCCAGTATTTAGGTATGCTACTCTCTGATAATTCATATTTCCCGCGAATATACGAGTACACAGAAGTTAATACTGTTGCCGCAACTCCAGGAATGACGTTTCGTACAGAACACTAGCGCCATCTGTTATTTTTGTTAAACAGGATCCAGAATTTAAGATATGCAACTCTCTGATAATTCATATTTCCCGTGCATATACGAGTACATAGAAGTGAAAACTGTTGCCGCAACACCAGGAATGGCGTTTCCTACAGAACACAAGCGCCATCTGTTATCTTTATTAAACAGGACCCAGAATTTTAGATAACTACTCTCTGATAATTCATATTTCCCGAAATTATACTAGCACAAAGAAGTTAATGTTGTTGCCGCATCACCGAGAGAGGTGTGTCGTACAGTACACTAGCGTCATCTGTTATCTTTATTAAACAGCACCCAGAATTTTAAATATGCTATTCTCTGATAATTCATATTTCCCGCGAATATACTAGTACATAGAATTTAATGTTGTTGCCGCATCAACGGGAAAGGCGTTTCGTACAGAAAAATAGCGCCATCTGTTATCTTTATTAAACAGGACCCAGAATTTTAGATATGCTACTCTCTGATAATTCATACTTCCCGCGAATATACGAGGACATAGAAGATAATGTTGTTGCCGCATCACCGGGAAAGGCGTGTCGTACAGTACACTAACGCCATCTGTTATCTTTATTAAACAGGACCCAGAATTTTAGATATGCTACTCTGATAATTCATATTACCAAAAATATACTAGTACAAAGAAGTTAATGTTGTTGCCCCAACACCGGGAAAGGTGTGTCGTACAGTACACTAGCGTCATCTGTTATATTTATTAAACAGGACTCACAATTTCAGATACGCTACTCTGATAATTCATATCTCCCGCGAATATACTAGGACATAGAAGTTAATACTGTTGCCGCATCACCAGGAAAGGCGTTTCGTACAGAAAACTAGCGCCATCTCTTGTGTTTATTAAACAGGACCCAGAATTTTAGATGTGCTAGTCTCTGATAATCATATATCCCGCGAATATACTAGTACGTAGAAGTTAATGTTGTTGCCGCATCACCGGGAAAGGCGTTTCGTACAGAACACTAGCGCCATCTTTTATCTGTATTAAACAGGACCCAGAATTTTAGATATGCTACTCTTGATAATTCATATTTACCGCGACTATAGTAGTACATGGAAGTTAATGTTGTTGCCGCATCACCGGGAAAGACGTTTCGTACAGAACACTAGCGCCATCTGTTATCTTTATTAAACAGGACCCAAAATTTTAGATATGCTACTCTCTGATAATTCATATTTCCCGTGAATATACTAGTACATAGAAGTTAATGTTGTTGCCGCATCACCGGGACAGGCGTGTCGTACAGAACCCAGAATTTTAGATATGCTACTCTCTGATAATTCATATTTCCCGCGAATATACGAGTACACAGAAGTTAATACTGTTGCCGCAACACCAGGAAAGGCGTTTCGTACAGAACACTAGCGCCATCTGTTATCTTTATTAAACAGGACCCAGAATTTTAGATATGCTACTCTCTGATAATTCATATTTCCCGTGAATATACTAGTACAAAGAAGTTAACGTTGTTGCCGCATCACCGGGAAAGGCGTGTCGTACAGTACACTAGCGTCATCTGTTATATTTATTAAACAGGACTCACAATTTCAGATACGCTACTCTGATAATTCATATTTCCCGCGAATATACTAGTACATAGAAGTTAATACTGTTGCCGCAACACCAGGAAAGGCGTTTCGTACAGAACACTAGCGCCATCTGTTATATTTATTAAACAGGACCAGAATTTTAGATATGCTACTCTCTGATAATTCATATTTCCCGCGAATATACGAGTACACAGATGTTAATACTGTTGCCGCAACACCAGGAAGGGCGTTTCGTACAGAACACTAGCGCCATCTGTTATCTTTATTAAACAGGACCCAGAATTTAGGTATGCTACTCTCTGATAATTCATATTTCCCGCGAATATCCGAGTACACAGAAGTTAATACTGTTGCCGCAACACCAGGAATGTCGTTTCGTACAGAACACTAGCGCCATCTGTTATCTTTGTTAAACAGGATCCAGAATTTAAGATATGCAACTCTCTGATAATTCATATTTCCCGTGCATATACGAGTACATAGAAGTGAATACTGTTTCCGCAACACCAGGAATGGCGTTTCGTACAGAACACAAGCGCCATCTGTTATCTTTATTAAACAGGACCCAGAATTTTAGATATGCTACTCTCTATTAATTCATATTTCCTGAAATTATAGTAGTACAAAGAAGTTAATGTTGTTGCCGCATCACCGGGAAAGGTGTGTCGTACAGTACACTAGCGTCATCTGTTATCTTTATTAAACAGCACCCAGAATTTTAAATATGCTACTCTCTGATAATTCATATTTCCCGCGAATATACTAGTACATAGAATTTAATGTGGTTGCCGCATCAACGGGAAAGGCGTTTCGTACAGAAATATAGCGCCATCTGTTATCTTTATTAAACAGGACCCAGAATTTTAGATATGCTACTCTCTGATAATTCATACTTCCCGCGAATATACGAGGACATAGAAGTTAATGTTGTTGCCGCATCACCGGGAAAGGCGTGTCGTACAGTACACTAACGCCATCTGTTATCTTTATTAAACAGGACCCAGAATTTTGGATATGCTACTCTCTGATTATTCATATTTCCCGCGAATATACCAGTACATAGAAGTTAATACTGTTGCCGCAACACCAGGAAAGGCGCTTCGTACAGAACACTAGCGCCATCTGTTATCTTAATTAAACAGGACACAGAATTTTAGGTATGCTAATCTCTGATAATTCATATTTCCCGCGAATATCCGAGTACACAGAAGTCAATACTGTTGCCGCAACACCAGGCAAGGCGTTTCGTACAGAACACTAGCGCCATCTGTTATCTTTATTAAAAAGAACCCAGAATTTTAGATATGCTACTCTCTGATAATTCATATTTCCCGTGAATATACGAGTACACAGAAGTTAATACTGTTGCCGCAACACCAGGAAAGGCGTTTCGTACAGAACACTAGCGCCATCTGTTACCTTTATTAAACAAGACCCAGTATTTAGGTATGCTACTCTCTGATAATTCATATTTCCCGTGAATATACGAGTACACAGAAGTTAAAACTGTTGCCGCAACACCAGGAATGGCGTTTCGTACAGAACACTAACGCCATCTGTCATCTTTATTAAACAGGACCCAGAATTTTAGATATGCTACTCTCAGATAATTCAAATTTCCCGCGAATATACTTTTACAAAGAAGTTAATGTTGTTGCCGCATCACAGGGAAAGGAGTGTCGTACAGTACACTAGCGTCATCTGTTATATTTATTAAACAGAACCCAGAATTTCAGATACGCTACTCTGATAATTCATATTTCCTGCGAATATACTAGTACATATAAGTTAATACTGTTGCCGCATCACCAGGAAAGGCGTTTCGTACAGAACACTAGCGCCATCTGTTATCTTTATTAAACAGGACCCAGAATTTAGGTATGCTACTCTCTGATAATTCATATTTCCCGCGAATACACGAGTACACAGAAGGTAATACTGTTGCTGCAACACCAGGAATGGCGTTTCGTAGAGAACACTAGCGCCATCTGTTATCTTAATTAAACAGGACCCTGAATTTTAGACATGCTACTCTCTGATAATTCATATTTCCCGAAAATATACTAGTACAAAGAAGTTAATGTTGTGGCCGCATCACCGGGAAAGGCGTGTCGAACAGTACACTAGCGTCATCTGTTATATTTATTAAACAGGCCTCACAATTTCAGATACGCTACTCTGATAATTCATATTTCCCACAAATATACTAGTACATAGAAGTTAATACTGTTGCCGCAACACCAGGAAAGGCGTTTCATACAGAACACTAGCGCCGTCTGTTATCTTTATTAAACAGGACCAGAATTCTAGATCTGCTAATCTCTGATAACCCATATTTCCCGCGAATATACGAGTACACAGAATTTAATTCTGTTGCCGCAACACCAGGAAAGGCGTTTCGTACAGAACACTAGCGCCATCTGTTATCTTTATTAAACAGAACCCAGAATTTAAGTATGCTCCTCTCTGATAATAAATATTTCCCGCGAATATAATAGTACACAGAAGTTAATACTGTTGCCGCAACACCAGGAATGGCGTTTCGTACAGAACACTAGCGCCATCTGTTATATTTATTAAACAGAACCCAGAATTTTAGATACGCTACTCTGATAATTCATATTTCCTGCGAATATACTAGTACATAGAAGTTAATACTGTTGCCGCATCACCAGGAAAGGCGTTTCGTACAGAACACTAGCGCCATCTGTTATTTTTATTAAACAGGACCCAGAATTTAGGTATGCTGCTCTCTGATAATTCATATTTCCCGCGAATATACGAGTACACAGAAGTTAATACTGTTGCTGCAACACCAGGAATGGCGTTTCGTACAGAACACTAGCGCCATCTGTTATCTTTATTAAACAGGACCCAGAATTTTAGATATGCTACTCTCTGATAATTCAAATTTCCGCGAATATACTGGTACAAAGAAGTTAATGTTGTTGCCGCATCACCGGGAATGGCGTGTCTTACAGTACACTAGCGTCATCTGTTATATTTATTAAACAGGACTCACAATTTCAGATACGCTACTCTGATAATCTATATTTCTCGCGAAAATACTATTACATAGAAGTTAATACTCTTGCCGCATCACCAGGAAAGGCATTTCGTACAGAAAACTAGCACCATCTCTTATCTTTATTAAACAGGACCCAGAATTTTAGATATGCTACTCTCTGATAATCATATTTCCCGCGAATATACTAGTACATGGAAGTTAATGTTGTTGCCGCATCACCGGGAAAGGCATTTCTTACAGAACACTAGTGCCATCTTTTATCTTTATTAAACAGGACCCAGAATTTAAGATATGCTACTCTCTGATAATTCATATTTCCCGCGAATATACGAATACATAGAAGTTAATGCTGTTGCCGCAACACCAGGAAAGGCGTTTCGTACAGAACACTAGCGCCATCTGCTATCTTTATTAAACAGGACCAGAATTATAGATATGCTACTCTCTGATAATTCATTTTTCCCGCGAATATAGGAGTACACTCAAGTTAATACTGTTGCTGCAACACCAGGAATGGCGTTTCGTGCAGAACACTAGCGCCATCTGTTATCTTTGTTCAACAGGACCCAGAATTTTAGATATGCTACTCTCTGATAATTCATATTTCCCGAAAATATATTAGTACAAAGAAGTTAATGTTGTAGCCGCATCACCGGGAAAGGCGTGTCGTACAGTACACTAGCGTCATCTGTTATCTTTATTAAACAGGACCAGAATTATAGATATGCTACTCTCTGATAATTCATTTTTCCCGCGAATATAGGAGTACACTCAAGTTAATACTGTTGCTGCAACACCAGGAATGGCGTTTCGTATAGAACACTAGCGCCATCCGTTATCTTTGTTAAACAGGACCCAGAATTTTAGATATGCTACTCTCTGATAATTCATACTTCCCGAAAATATACTAGTACAAAGAAGTTAATGTTGTTGCCGCATCACCGGGAAAGGCGTGTCGTACAGTACACTAGGGTCATCTGTTATATTTATTAAACAGGACTCACAATTTCAGATACGCTACTCTGATAATTCATATTTCCCGCGAATATACTAGTACATAGAAGTTAATACTGTTTACGCAACACCAGGAAAAGCATTAAGTACAGAACACTAGCGCCATCTGTTATCTTTATTAAACAGGACCAGTATTTTAGATATGCTACTCTCTGATAATTCATATTTCCCGCGAATATACGAATACATAGAAGTTAATGCTGTTGCTGCAACACCAGGAAAGGCGTTTCGTACAGAACACTAGCGCCATCTGTTATCTTTATTAAACAGGACCCAGAATTTTAGATATGCTACTCTCTGATAATTCATATTTCCCGCGAATATACGAATACATAGAAGTTAATGGTGTTGCCGCAACACCAGGAAAGGCGTTTCGTACAGAACACTAGCGCCATCTGTTATCTTTATTAAACAGGACCCAGAATTTTAGATATGCTAATCTCTGATAATACATATTTTCCGAGAATATACTAGTACATAGAAGTTAATGTTGTTGCCGCATCACCAGGAAAGGCGTTTCGTACAGAACACTAGCGCCATCTGTTATCTTTATTAAACAGGACCCACAATTTAGGTACGCTACTCTCTGATAATACATATTTCCCGCGAATATACGAGTACACAGAAGTTAATACTGTTGCTGCAACACCAGGAATGGCGTTTTGTACAGAACACTAGCGCCATCTGTTATCTTTATTAAACAGGACCCAGAATTTTAGATATGCTACCCTCTGATAATTCATATTTCCCGAAAATATATTAGTACAAAGAAGTTAATGTTGTTGCCGCATCACAGGGAAAGGCGTGTCGTACAGTACACTAGCGTCATCTGTTATCTTTATTAAACAGGACCCAGAATTTTAGATATGCTACTCTCTGATAATTCATATTTCCCGCGAATATACTAGTACATAGAAGTTAGTGTTGTTGCCGCATCACCGGGACAGGCGTGTCGTACAGAACACAAGCGCAATCTGTTATATTTATTAAACAGAACCCAGAATTTCAGATGTGCTACTCTCTGATAATTCATATTTCCCGCGAATATACGAGTACACTAAAGCTAATACTGTTGCCGCATCACCAGGAAAGGCGTGTCGTACAGAACACTAGCGCAATCCGTTATATTTATTAAACAGAACCCACAATTTTAGATATGCTACTCTCTGATAATTCATATTTCCTGCGAATATATGAGTACACAGAAGTTAATACTGTTGCCGCAACACCAGGAATGGCGTTTCGTACAGAACACTAGCGCCATCTGTTATCTTTGTTAAACAGGATCCAGAATTTAAGATATGCAACTCTCTGATAATTCATATTTCCCGTGAATATACGAGTACATAGAAGTGAATACTGTTGCCGCAACACCAGGAATGGCGTTTCGTACAGAACACTAGCGCCATCTGTTATCTTTATTAAACAGGACCCAGAATTTTAGATATGCTACTCTCTGATAATTCATATTTCCCGAAATTATACTAGTACAAAGAAGTTAATGTTGTTGCCGCATCACCGGGAAAGGTGTGTCGTACAGTACACTAGCGTCATCTGTTATATTTATTAAACAGGACTCACAATTTCAGATACGCTACTCTGATAATTCATATTTCCCGCGAATATACTAGTACATAGAAGTTAATACTGTTGCCGCATCACCGGGAAACGCGTTTCGTACAGAACACTAGCGCCATATGTTATCTTTATTAAACAGGACCCAGAATTTTAAATATGCTACTCTCTGATAATTCATATTTCCCGCGAATATACTATTACGTAGAAGTTAATACTGTTGCCTCATCACCGGGAAACCCGTTTCGTACAGAACACTGGCGCCATCTGTTATCTTTATTAAACAGTTATAGTTATATAAGTTAATACTGTTGCCGCATCACCAGGAAAGACGTTTCGTACAGAACACTAGCGCCATCTGTTATCTTTATTTAACAGGACCCAGAATTTTAGATATGCTACTCTCTGATAATTCAAATTCCCCGCGAATATACTAGTACAAAGAACTTAATGTTGTTGCCGCATCACAGGGAAAGGAGTGTCGTACAGTACACTAGCGTCATCTGTTATATTTATTAAACAGAACCCAGAATTTCAGATACGCTACCCTGATAATTCATATTTCCCGCGAATACACGAGTACACAGAAGGTAATACTGTTGCTGCAACACCAGGAATGGCGTTTCGTACAGAACACTAGCGCCATCTGTTATCTTAATTAAACAGGACCCAGAATTTTGGATATGCTACTCTCTGATTATTCATATTTCCCGCGAATATACCAGTACATAGAAGTTAATACTGTTGCCGCAACACCAGGAAAGGCGCTTCGTACAGAACACTAGCGCCATCTGTTATCTTAATTAAACAGGACACAGAATTTTAGGTATGCTAATCTCTGATAATTCATATTTCCCGCGAATATCCGAATACACAGAAGTCAATACTGTTGCCGCAACACCAGGCAAGGCGTTTCGTACAGAACACTAGCGCCATCTGTTATCTTTATTAAAAAGAACCCAGAATTTTAGATATGCTACTCTCTGATAATTCATATTTCCCGTGAATATACGAGTACACAGAAGTTAATACTGTTGCCGCAACACCAGGAAAGGCGTTTCGTACAGAACACTAGCGCCATCTGTTACCTTTATTAAACAAGACCCAGTATTTAGGTATGCTACTCTCTGATAATTCATATTTCCCGTGAATATACGAGTACACAGAAGTTAAAACTGTTGCCGCAACACCAGGAATGGCGTTTCGTACAGAACACTAACGCCATCTGTCATCTTTATTAAACAGGACCCAGAATTTTAGATATGCTACTCTCAGATAATTCAAATTTCCCGCGAATATACTAGTACAAAGAAGTTAATGTTGTTGCCGCATCACAGGGAAAGGAGTGTCGTACAGTACACTAGCGTCATCTGTTATATTTATTAAACAGAACCCAGAATTTCAGATACGCTACTCTGATAATTCATATTTCCTGCGAATATACTAGTACATATAAGTTAATACTGTTGCCGCATCACCAGGAAAGGCGTTTCGTACAGAACACTAGCGCCATCTGTTATCTTTATTAAACAGGACCCAGAATTTAGGTATGCTACTCTCTGGTAATTCATATTTCCCGCGAATACACGAGTACACAGAAGGTAATACTGTTGCTGCAACACCAGGAATGGCGTTTCGTACAGAACACTAGCGCCATCTGTTATCTTAATTAAACAGGACCCTGAATTTTAGATATGCTACTCTCTGATAATTCATATTTCCCGGAAATATACTAGTACAAAGAAGTTAATGTTGTGGCCGCATCACCGGGAAAGGCGTGTCGAACAGTACACTAGCGTCATCTGTTATATTTATTAAACAGGACTCACAATTTCAGATACGCTACTCTGATAATTCATATTTCCCACAAATATACTAGTACATAGAAGTTAATACTGTTGCCGCAACACCAGGAAAGGCGTTTCATACAGAACACTAGCGCCATCTGTTATCTTTATTAAACAGGACCAGAATTTTAGATCTGCTACTCTCTGATAACCCATATTTCCCGCGAATATACGAGTACACAGATTTTAATTCTGTTGCCGCAACACCAGGAAAGGCGTTTCGTACAGAACACTAGCGCCATCTGTTATCTTTATTAAACAGAACCCAGAATTTAAGTATGCTCTTCTCTGATAATAAATATTTCCCGCGAATATAATAGTACACAGAAGTTAATACTGTTGCCGCAACACCAGGAATGGCGTTTCGTACAGAACACTAGCGCCATCTGTTATATTTATTAAACAGAACCCAGAATTTTAGATACGCTACTCTGATAATTCATATTTCCTGCGAATATACTAGTACATAGAAGTTAATACTGTTGCCGCATCACCAGGAAAGGCGTTTCGTACAGAACACTAGCGCCATCTGTTATTTTAATTAAACAGGACCCAGAATTAAGGTATGCTGCTCTCTGATAATTCATATTTCCCGCGAATATACGAGTACACAGAAGTTAATACTGTTGCTGCAACACCAGGAATGGCGTTTCGTACAGAACACTAGCGCCATCTGTTATCTTTATTAAACAGGACCCAGAATTTTAGATATGCTACTCTCTGATAATTCAAATCTCCGCGAATATACTGGTACAAAGAAGTTAATGTTGTTGCCGCATCACCGGGAAAGGCGTGTCTTACAGTACACTAGCGTCATCTGTTATATTTATTAAACAGGACTCACAATTTCAGATACGCTACTCTGATAATCTATATTTCTCGCGAAAATACTATTACATAGAAGTTAATACTCTTGCCGCATCACCAGGAAAGGCATTTCGTACAGAAAACTAGCACCATCCTTTATCTTTATTAAACAGGACCCAGAATTTTAGATATGCTACTCTCTGATAATCATATTTCCCTCGAATATACTAGTACATGGAAGTTAATGTTGTTGCCGCATCACCGGGAAAGGCATTTCGTACAGAACACTAGTGCCATCTTTTATCTTTATTAAACAGGACCCAGAATTTAAGATATGCTACTCTCTGATAATTCATATTTCCCGCGAATATACGAATACATAGAAGTTAATGCTGTTGCCGCAACACCAGGAAAGGCGTTTCGTACAGAACACTAGCGCCATCTGTTATCTTTATTAAACAGGACCAGAATTATAGATATGCTACTCTCTGATAATTCATTTTTCCCGCGAATATAGGAGTACACTCAAGTTAATACTGTTGCTGCAACACCAGGAATGGCGTTTCGTACAGAACACTAGCGCCATCTGTTATCTTTGTTAAACAGGACCCAGAATTTTAGATATGCTACTCTCTGATAATTCATATTTCCCGAAAATATATTAGTACAAAGAAGTTAATGTTGTTGCCGCATCACCGGGAAAGGCGTGTCGTACAGTACACTAGCGTCATCTGTTATCTTTATTAAACAGGACCAGAATTATAGATATGCTACTCTCTGATAATTCATTTTTCCCGCGAATATAGGAGTACACTCAAGTTAATACTGTTGCTGCAACACCAGGAATGGCGTTTCGTACAGAACACTAGCGCCATCCGTTATCTTTGTTAAACAGGACCCAGAATATTAGATATGCTACTCTCTGATAATTCATACTTCCCGAAAATATACTAGTACAAAGAAGTTAATGTTGTTGCCGCATCACCGGGAAAAGCATTAAGTACAGAACACTAGCGCCAACTGTTATCTTTATTAAACAGGACCAGAATTTTAGATATGCTACTCTCTGATAATTCATATTTCCCGCGAATATACGAGTACACAGATGTTAATGCTGTTGCCGCATCACCAGGAAAGGCGTTTCGTACAGAACACTAGTGCCATCTGTTATCTTTATTAAACAGGACCCAGAATTTTAGATATGCTACTCTCTGATAATTCATATTTCCCGCGAATATACGAATACATAGAAGTTAATGCTGTTGCCGCAACACCAGGAAAGGCGTTTCGTACAGAACACTAGCGCCATCTGTTATCTTTATTAAACAGGACCCAGAATTTTAGATATGCTACTCTCTGATAATTCATATTTCCCGCGAATATACGAATACATAGAAGTTAATGCTGTTGCCGCAACACCAGGAAAGGCGTTTCGTACAGAACACTAGCGCCATCTGTTATCTTTATTAAACAGGACCCAGAATTTTAGATATGCTAATCTCTGATAATACATATTTTCCGCGAATATACTAGTACATAGAAGTTAATGTTGTTGCCGCATCACCAGGAAAGGCGTTTCGTACAGAACACTAGCGCCATCTGTTATCTTTATTAAACAGGACCCACAATTTAGGTACGCTACTCTCTGATAATTCATAATTCCCGCGAATATACGAGCACCTAGAAGTTAATACTGTTGCTGCAACACCAGGAATGGCGTTTCGTACAGAACACTAGCGCCATCTGTTATCTTTATTAAACAGGACCCAGAATTTTAGATATGCTACCCTCTGATAATTCATATTTCCCGAAAATATATTAGTACAAAGAAGTTAATGTTGTTGCCGCATCACAGGGAAAGGCGTGTCGTACAGTACACTAGCGTCATCTGTTATCCTTATTAAACAGGACCCAGAATTTAAGATATGCTACTCTCTGATAATTCATATTTCCCGCGAATATACTAGTACATAGAAGTTAATGTTGTTGCCGCATCACCCTGACAGGCGTGTCGTACAGAACACAAGCGCAATCTGTTATATTTATTAAACAGAACCCAGAATTTCAGATGTGCTACTCTCTGATAATTCATATTTCCCGCGAATATACGAGTACACTAAAGCTAATACTGTTGCCGCATCACCAGGAAAGGCGTGTCGTACAGAACACTAGCGCAATCCGTTATATTTATTAAACAGAACCCACAATTTTAGATATGCTACTCTCTGATAATTCATATTTCCTGCGAATATACGAGTACACAGAAGTTAATACTGTTGCCGCAACACCAGGAAAGGCGTTTCGTACAGAACACTAGTGCCATCTGTTATCTTTATTAAACAGGACCCAGTATTTAGGTATGCTACTCTCTGATAATTCATATTTCCCGCGAATATACGAGTACACAGAAGTTAATACTGTTGCCGCAACACCAGGAATGGCGTTTCGTACAGAACACTAGCGCCTTCTGTTATCTTTGTTAAACAGGATCCAGAATTTAAGATATGCAACTCTCTGATAATTCATATTTCCCGTGAATATACGAGTACATAGAAGTGAATACTGTTGCCGCAACACCAGGAATGGCGTTTCGTACAGAACACTAGCGCCATCTGTTATTTTTATTAAACAGGATCCAGAATTTTTGATATGCTACTCTCTGATAATTCATATTTCCCGAAATTATACTAGTACAAAGAAGTTAATGTTGTTGCCGCATCACCGGGAAAGGTGTGTCGTACAGTACACTAGCGTCATCTGTTATATTTATTAAACAGGACTCACAATTTCAGATACGCTACTCTGATAATTCATATTTCCCGCGAATATACTAGTACATAGAAGTTAATACTGTTGCCGCATCACCGGGAAACGCGTTTCGTACAGAACACTAGCGCCATATGTTATCTTTATTAAACAGGACCCAGAATTTTAAATATGCTACTCTCTGATAATTCATATTTCCCGCGAATATACTATTACGTAGAAGTTAATACTGTTGCCTCATCACCGGGAAACCCGTTTCGTACAGAACACTGGCGCCATCTGTTATCTTTATTAGCCAGTTATAGTTATATAAGTTAATACTGTTGCCGCATCACCAGGAAAGGCGTTTCGTACAGAACACTAGCGCCATCGTTATCTTTATTTAACAGGACCCAGAATTTTAGATATGCTACTCTCTGATAATTCAAATTTCCCGCGAATATACTAGTACAAAGAAGTTAATGTTGTTGCCGCATCACAGGGAAAGGAGTGTCGTACAGTACACTAGCGTCATCTGTTATATTTATTAAACAGGACTCACAATTTCAGATACGCTACTCTGATAATTCATATTTCCCGCGAATATACTAGTACATAGAAGTTAATACTGTTGCCGCATCACCGGGAAACGCGTTTCGTACAGAACACTAGCGCCATATGTTATCTTTATTAAACAGGACCCAGAATTTTAAATATGCCACTCTCTGATAATTCATATTTCCCGCGAATATACTATTACGTAGAAGTTAATACTGTTGCCTCATCACCGGGAAACCCGTTTCGTACAGAACACTGGCGCCATCTGTTATCTTTATTAAACAGTTATAGTTATATAAGTTAATACTGTTGCCGCATCACCAGGAAAGGCGTTTCGTACAGAACACTAGCGCCATCTGTTATCTTTATTTAACAGGACCCAGAATTTTAGATATGCTACTCTCTGATAATTCAAATTTCCCGCCAATATACTAGTACAAAGAAGTTAATGTTGTTGCCGCATCACAGGGAAAGGAGTGTCGTACAGTACACTAGCGTCATCTGTTATATTTATTAAACAGAACCCAGAATTTCAGATACGCTACTCTGATAATTCATATTTCCCGCGAATACACGAGTACACAGAAGGTAATACTGTTGCTGCAACACCAGGAATGGCGTTTCGTACAGAACACTAGCGCCATCTGTTATCTTAATTAAACAGGACCCTGAATTTTAGATATCTACTCTCTGATAATTCATATTTCCCGAAAATATACTAGTACAAAGAAGTTAATGTTGTTGCTGCAACACCAGGAAAGGCGTTTCGTACAGAACACTAGCGCCATCTGTTATCTTTATTAAACAGGACCAGAATTTTAGATATGCTGCTCTCTGATAACCCATATTTCCCGCGAATATACGAGTACACAGATCTTAATTCTGTTGCCGCAACACCAGGAAAGGCGTTTCGTACAGAACACTAGCGCCATCTGTTATCTTTATTAAAACGAACCCAGAATTTAAGTATGCTCCTCTCTGATAATAAATATTTCCCGCGAATATAATAGTACACAGAAGTTAATACTGTTGCCGCAACACCAGGAATGGTGTTTCGTACAGAAAACCAGCGTCATCTGTTATATTTATTAAACAGAACCCAGAATTTCAGATACGCTACTCTGATAATTCATATTTCCTGCGAATATACTAGTACATATAAGTTAATACTGTTGCCGCATCACCAGGAAAGGCGTTTCGTACAGAACACTAGCGCCATCTGTTCTCTTTATTAAAAAGAACCCAGAATTTTAGATATGCTACTCTCTGATAATTCATATTTCCCGCGAATATACGAGTACACAGAAGTTAATACTGTTGCCGCAACACCAGGAAAGGCGTTTCGTACAGAACACTAGCGCCATCTGTTACCTTTATTAAACAAGACCCAGTATTTAGGTATGCTACTCTCTGATAATTCATATTTCCCGCGAATATACGAGTACACAGAAGTTAATACTGTTGCCGCATCACCGGGAAACGCGTTTCGTACAGAACACTAGCGCCATCTGTTTTCTTTATTAAACAGGACCCAGAATTTGTGTATGCTACTCTCTCATAATTCATATTTCATGTCATCTGTTATATTTATTAAACAGAACCCAGAATTTCAGATACGCTACTCTGATAATTCATATTTGCCGCGAATATACTAGTTCATAGAAGTTAATACTGTTGCCGCAACACCAGGAAAGGCGTTTCGTACAGAACACTAGCGCCATCTGTTATTTTTATTAAACAGGACCCAGAATTTAGGTATGCTACTCTCTGATAATTCATATTTCCCGAGAATATACGAGTACACAGAAGTTAATACTGTTGTCGCAACACCAGGAGTGGCGTTTCGTACAGAACACTAGCGCCATCTGTTATCTTTATTAAACAGGACCCAGAATTTTAGATATGCTACTCTCTGATAATTCAAATTTCCCGCGAATATACCAGTACAAAGAAGTTAATGTTGTTGCCGCATTACCGGGAAAGGCGTGTCGTACAGTACACTAGCGTCATCTGTTATATTTATTAAACAGAACCCAGAATTTCAGATACGCTACTCTGATAATTCATATTTCCAGTGAATATACTAGTACATATAAGTTAATACTGTTGCCGCATCACCAGGAAAGGCGTTTCGTACAGAACACTAGCGCCATCTGTTTTCTTTATTAAACAGGACCCTGAATTTAGGTATGCTACTCTCTGATAGTTCATATTTCCCGCGAATATACGAGTACACAGAAGTTAATGTTGTTGCCGCATCACCGGTAAAGGCGTGTCGTACAGTACACTAGCGTCATCTGTTATATTTATTAAACAGGACTCACAATTACAGATACGCTACTCTCTGATAATTCATATTTCCCGCGAATATACGAGTACACAAAAGTTAATACTGTTGCCGCATCACCAGGAAAGGCGTTTCGTACAGAACACTAGCGCCATCTGTTATCTTTATTAAACAGGACCCTGAATTTAGGTATGCTACTCTCTGATAGTTCATATTTCCCGCGAATATACGAGTACACAGAAGTTAATACTGTTGCTGCAACACCAGGAATGGCGTTTCGTACAGAACACTAGCGCCATCTGTTATCTTTATTAAACAGGACCCAGAATTTTAGATATGCTACTCTGATAATTCATATTTACCAAAAATATACCATTACAAAGAAGTTAATGTTGTTGCCGCATCACCGGTAAAGGCGTGTCGTACAGTACACTAGCGTCATCTGTTATATTTATTAAACAGGACTCACAATTACAGATACGCTACTCTCTGATAATTCATATTTCCCGCGAATATACGAGTACACAAAAGTTAATACTTTTGCCGCATCACCAGTATAGGCGAGTCGTACAGTACACTAACGCCATCTGTTATCTTTATTAAACAGGACCCAGAATTTTAGATATGCTACTCTCTGATAATTCATATTTCCCGTGAATATACAAGTACATAGAAGTTAATACTGTTGCCGCATCACCAGGCAAGGCGTGTCGTACAGTACACTAACGCCATCTGTTATCTTTATTAAACAGGACCCAGAACTTTAGGTATGCTACTCTCTGATAATTCATATTTCCTGCGAATATACTAGTACATAGAAGTTATACTGTTGCCGCATCACCAGGAAAGGCATTTCGTACAGAATACTAGCGCCATCTCTTTTCTTTATTAAACAGGACCCAGAATTTTAGATATGCTACTCTCTGATAATTCATATATCCCCGCGAATATACGAGTACATAGAAGTTAATGTTGTTGCTGCATCACTGGGAAAGGCGTGTCGTAACGTACACTAACGGCATCTGTTATCTTTATTAAACAGGACCCAGAATTTTAGGTATGCTACTCTCTGATAATTCACATTTCCCGCAAATATACGAGTACGTAGAAGTTAATGTTGTTGCCGCATCACCGGGAAAGGCGTGTCGTACGGAACACTAGCGCAATCCGTTATATTTATTTAACAGAACCCAGAATTTCAGACGTGCTACTCTCTGATAATTCAGATTTCCCGCGAATATACCAGTACACAAAAGTTAATACTGTTGCCGCATCACCAGGAAAGGGTTGTCGTACAGTACACTAACGCCATCTGTTATCTTTATTAAACAGGATTCAGAACTTTAGGTATGCTACTTCTGATATTTCATATTTCCCGCAAATATACGGGTACACAGAAGTTAATACTGTTGCGCAACACCAGGAATGGCGTTTCGTACAGAACACTAGCGCCATCTGTTATTTTTATTAAACAGGACCCAGAATTTTAGATATGCTACTCTCTGATAATTCAGATTTCCCGCGAATATCCGAGGACATAGAAGTTAATGTTGTTGCCGCATTTCCGGGAAAGGCGTTTCGTACAGTACACTAGCGCCATCTGTTATCTTAATTAAACAGGACCCTGAATTTTAGATATCTACTCTCTGATTATTCATATTTCCCGCGAATATCCCAGTACATAGAAGTTAATACTGTTGCCGCAACACCAGGAAAGGCGCTTAGTACAGAACACTAGCGCCATCTGTTATCTTAATTAAACAGGACACAGAATTTTAGGTATGCTAATCTCTGATAATTCATATTTCCCGCGAATATCCGAGTACACAGAAGTCAATACTGTTGCCGCAACACCAGGCAAGGCGTTTCGTACAGAACACTAGCGCCATCTGTTATCTTTATTAAAAAGAACCCAGAATTTTAGATATGCTACTCTCTGATAATTCATATTTCCCGCGAATATACGTTACACAGAAGTTAATACTGTTGCCGCAACACCAGGAAAGGCGTTTCGTACAGAACACTAGCGCCATCTGTTACCTTTATTAAACAAGACCCAGTATTTAGGTATGCTACTCTCTGATAATTCATATTTCCCGCGAATATACGAGTACACAGAAGTTAAAACTGTTGCCGCAACACCAGGAATGGCGTTTCGTACAGAACACTAGCGCCATCTGTCATCTTTATTAAACAGGACCAGAATTTTAGATATGCTACTCTCTGTTAATTCATATTTCCCGCGAATATACGAGTACACAGATGTTAATACTGTTGCCGCATCACCGGGAAACGCGTTTCGTACAGAACACTAGCGCCATCTGTTTTCTTTATTAAACAGGACCCAGAATTTGTGTATGCTCATAGTTCATATTTCATGTCATCTGTTATATTTATTAAACAGAACCCAGAATTTCAGATACGCTACTCTGATAATTCATATTTGCCGCGAATATACTAGTTCATAGAAGTTAATACTGTTGCCGCAACACCAGGAAAGGCGTTTCGTACAGAACACTAGCGCCATCTGTTATTTTTATTAAACAGGAAACAGAATTTAGGTATGCTACTCTCTGGTAATTCATATTTCCCGCGAATATACGAGTACACAGAAGTTAATACTGTTGTCGCAACACCAGGAATGGCGTTTCGTACAGAACACTAGCGCCATCTGTTATCTTTATTAAACAGGACCCAGAATTTTAGATATGCTACTCTCTGATAATTCAAATTTCCCGCGAATATACCAGTACAAAGAAGTTAATGTTGTTGCCGCATCACCGGGAAAGGCGTGTCGTACAGTACACTAGCGTCATCTGTTATATTTATTAAACAGAACATAGAATTTCAGATACGCTACTCTGATAATTCATATTTCCAGCGAATATACTAGTACATATAAGTTAATACTGTTGCCGCATCACCAGGAAAGGCGTTTCGTACAGAACACTAGCGCCATCTGTTATCTTTATTAAACAGGACCCTGAATTTAGGTATGCTACTCTCTGATAGTTCATATTTCCCGCGAATATACGAGTACACAGAAGTTAATACTGTTGCTGCAACATCAGGAATGGCGTTTCGTACAGAACACTAGCGCCATCTGTTATCTTTATTAAACAGGACCCAGAATTTTAGATATGCTACTCTGATAATTCATATTTACCAAAAATATACCATTACAAAGAAGTTAATGTTGTTGCCGCATCACCGGTAAAGGCGTGTCGTACAGTACACTAGCGTCATCTGTTATATTTATTAAACAGGACTCACAATTACAGATACGCTACTCTCTGATAATTCATATTTCCCGCGAATATACGAGTACACAAAAGTTAACACTGTTGCCGCATCACCAGTAAAGGCGTGTCGTACATTACACTAACGCCATCTGTTATCTTTATTAAACAGGACCCAGAATTTTAGATATGCTACTCTCTGATAATTCATATTTCCCGTGAATATACGAGTACATAGAAGTTAATACTGTTGCCGCATCACCAGGCAAGGCGTGTCGTACAGTACACTAACGCCATCTGTTATCTTTATTAAACAGGTTCCAGAACTTTAGGTATGCTACTCTCTGATAATTCATATTTCCCGCGAATATAGGAGTACATAGAAGTTAATACTGTTGCCGCAACACCAGGAATGGCGTTTCGTACAGAACACAAGCGCCATCTGTTATCTTCATTAAACAGGACCCAGAATTTTAGATATGCTACTCTCTGATAATTCATATTTCCCGTGAATATACCAGTACAAAGATGTTAATGTTGTTGCCGTATCACCGGGAAAGGCGTGTCGTACAGTACACTAGCGTCATCTGTTATATTTATTAAACAGGACTCACATTTTCAGATACGCTACTCTGATAATTCATATTTCCTGCGAATATACTAGTACATAGAAGTTATACTGTTGCCGCATCACCAGGAAAGGCATTTCGTACAGAATACTAGCGCCATCTCTTTTCTTTATTAAACAGGACCCAGAATTTTAGATATGCTACTCTCTGATAATTCATATATCCCCGCGAATATACGAGTACATAGAAGTTAATGTTGTTGCTGCATCACTGGGAAAGGCGTGTCGTAACGTACACTAACGGCATCTGTTATCTTTATTAAACAGGACTCACATTTTCAAATACGCTACTCTGATAATTCATATTTCCTGCGAATATACTAGTACATAGAAGTTAATACTGTTGCCGCATCACCGGGAAAGGCATTTCGTACAGAATACTAGCGCCATCTCTTTTCTTTATTAAACAGGACCCAGAATTTTAGATATGCTACTCTCTGATAATTCATATTTCCCGCGAATATACGAGTACATAGAAGTTAATGTTGTTGCTGCATCACTGGGAAAGGCGTGTCGTACAGTACACTAACGGCATCTGTTATCTTTATTAAACACGACCCAGAATTTTAGGTATGCTACTCTCTGATAATTCATATTTCCCGCGAATATACGAGTACGTAGAAGTTAATGTTGTTGCCGCATCACCGGGAAAGGCGTGTCGTACGGAACACTAGCGCAATCCGTTATATTTATTTAGCAGAACCCAGAATTTCAGATGTGCTACTCTCTGATAATTCAGATTTCCCGCGAATATACCAGTACACAAAAGTTAATACTGTTGCCGCATCACCAGGAAAGGCTTGTCGTACAGTACACTAACGCCATCTGTTATCTTTATTAAACAGGATTCAGAACTTTAGGTATGCTACTTCTGATATTTCATATTTCCCGCAAATATACGGGTACACAGAAGTTAATACTGTTGCGCAACACCAGGAATGGCGTTTCGTACAGAACACTAGCGCCATCTGTTATCTTTGTTAAACAGGATCCAGAATTTAGGATATGCAACTCTCTGATAATTCATATTTCCCGTGAATATACGAGTACATAGAGGTGAATACTGTTGCCGCAACACCAGGAATGGCGTTTCGTACAGAACACTAGCGCCATCTGTTATCTTTATTAAACAGGACCCAGAATTTTAGATATGCTACTCTCTGATAATTCATATTTCCCGAAATTATACTAGTACAAAGAAGTTAATGTTGTTGCCGCATCACCGGGAAAGGTGTGTCGTACAGTACACTAGCGTCATCTGTTATATTTATTAAACAGGACTCACAATTTCAGATACGCTACTCTGATAATTCATATTTCCCGCGAATATACTAGTACATAGAATTTAATACTGTTGCCGCATCACCGGGAAACGCGTTTCGTACAGAACACTAGCGCCATCTGTTATCTTTATTAAACAGGACCCAGAATTTTAAATATGCTACTCTCTGATAATTCATATTTCCCGCGAATATACTATTACGTAGAAGTTAATACTGTTGCCTCATCACCGGGAAACCCGTTTCGTACAGAACACTGGCGCCATCTGTTATCTTTATTAAACAGGACCCAGAATTTTAGATATGCTACTCTCTGATAATTCATACTTCCCGCGAATATACGAGGACATAGAAGTTAATGTTGTTGCCGCATCACCGGGAAAGGCGTGTCGTACAGTACACTAACGCCATCTGCTATCTTTATTAAACAGGACCCAGAATTTTAGATATGCTACTCTCTGATTATTCATATTTCCCGCGAATATACCAGTACATAGAAGTTAATACTGTTGCCGCAACACCAGGAAAGGCGCTTCGTACAGAACACTAGCGCCATCTGTTATCTTAATTAAACAGGACACAGAATTTTAGGAATGCTAATCTCTGATAATTCATATTTCCCGCGAATATCCGAGTTCACAGAAGTCAATACTGTTGCCGCAACACCAGGAATGGCGTTTCGTACAGAACACTAGCGCCATCTGTTATCTTTATTTAACAGGACCCAGAATTTTAGATATGCTACTCTCTGATAATTCAAATTTCCCGCGAATATACTAGTACAAAGAAGTTAATGTTGTTGCCGCATCACAGGGAAAGGAGTGTCGTACAGTACACTAGCGTCATCTGTTATATTTATTAAACAGAACCCAGAATTTCAGATACGCTACTCTGATAATTCATATTTCCTGCGAATATACTAGTACATATAAGTTAATACTGTTGCCGCATCACCAGGAAAGGCGTTTCGTGCAGAGCACTAGCGCCATCTGTTATCTTTATTTAACAGGACCCAGAATTTTAGATATGCTACTCTCTGATAATTCAAATTTCCCGCGAATATACTAGTACAAAGAAGTTAATGTTGTTGCCGCATCACAGGGAAAGGAGTGTCGTACAGTACACTAGCGTCATCTGTTATATTTATTAAACAGAACCCAGAATTTCAGATACGCTACTCTGATAATTCATATTTCCTGCGAATATACTAGTACATATAAGTTAATACTGTTGCTGCAACACCAGGAATGGCGTTTCGTACAGAACACTAGCGCCATCTGTTATCTTAATTAAACAGGACCCTGAATTTTAGATGTGCTACTCTCTGATAATTAATATTTCCCGAAAATATACTAGTACAAAGAAGTTAATGTTGTTGCCGCAACACCAGGAAAGGCGTTTCGTACAGAACACTAGCGCCATCTGTTATCTTTATTAAACAGGACCCAGAATTTTAGATATGCTACTCTCTGATAATTCAAATCTCCGCGAATATACTGGTACAAAGAAGTTAATGTTGTTGCCGCATCACCAGGCAAGGCGTGTCGTACAGTACACTAACGCCATCTGTTATCTTTATTAAACAGGACCCAGAATTTTAGATATGCTACTCTCTGATAATTCATATTTCCCGTGAATATACCAGTACAAAGATGTTAATGTTGTTGCCGTATCACCGGGAAAGGCGTGTCGTACAGTACACTAGCGTCATCTGTTATATTTATTAAACAGGACTCACATTTTCAGATACGCTACTCTGATAATTCATATTTCCTGCGAATATACTAGTACATAGAAGTTAATACTGTTGCCGCATCACCAGGAAAGGCATTTCGTACAGAATACTAGCGCCATCTCTTTTCTTTATTAAACAGGACCCAGAATTTTAGATATGCTACTCTCTGATAATTCATATATCCCCGCGAATATACGAGTACATAGAAGTTAATGTTGTTGCTGCATCACTGGGAAAGGCGTGTCGTAACGTACACTAACGGCATCTGTTATCTTTATTAAACAGGACCCAGAATTTTAGGTATGCTACTCTCTGATAATTCACATTTCCCGCGAATATACGAGTACGTAGAAGTTAATGTTGTTGCCGCATCACCGGGAAAGGCGTGTCGTACGGAACACTAGCGCAATCCGTTATATTTATTTAACAGAACCCAGAATTTCAGACGTGCTACTCTTTGATAATTCAGATTTCCCGCGAATATACCAGTACACAAAAGTTAATACTGTTGCCGCATCACCAGGAAAGGGTTGTCGTACAGTACACTAACGCCATCTGTTATCTTTATTAAACAGGATTCAGAACTTTAGGTATGCTACTTCTGATATTTCATATTTCCCGCAAATATACGGGTACACAGAAGTTAATACTGTTGCGCAACACCAGGAATGGCGTTTCGTACAGAACACTAGCGCCATCTGTTATTTTTATTAAACAGGACCCAGAATTTTAGATATGCTACTCTCTGATAATTCAGATTTCCCGCGAATATCCGAGGACATAGAAGTTAATGTTGTTGCCGCATTTCCGGGAAAGGCGTTTCGTACAGTACACTAGCGCCATCTGTTATCTTAATTAAACAACCCCGAATTTTAGATATCTACTCTCTGATTATTCATATTTCCCGCGAATATACCAGTACATAGAAGTTAATACTGTTGCCGCAACACCAGGAAAGGCGCTTAGTACAGAACACTAGCGCCATCTGTTATCTTAATTAAACAGGACACAGAATTTTAGGTATGCTAATCTCTGATAATTCATATTTCCCGCGAATATCCGAGTACACAGAAGTCAATACTGTTGCCGCAACACCAGGCAAGGCGTTTCGTACAGAACACTAGCGCCATCTGTTATCTTTATTAAAAAGAACCCAGAATTTTAGATATGCTACTCTCTGATAATTCATATTTCCCGCGAATATACGTTACACAGAAGTTAATACTGTTGCCGCAACACCAGGAAAGGCGTTTCGTACAGAACACTAGCGCCATCTGTTACCTTTATTAAACAAGACCCAGTATTTAGGTATGCTACTCTCTGATAATTCATATTTCCCGCGAATATACGAGTACACAGAAATTAAAACTGTTGCCGCAACACCAGGAATGGCGTTTCGTACAGAACACTAGCGCCATCTGTCATCTTTATTAAACAGGACCAGAATTTTAGATATGCTACTCTCTGATAATTCATATTTCCCGCGAATATACGAGTACACAGATGTTAATACTGTTGCCGCATCACCGGGAAACGCGTTTCGTACAGAACACTAGCGCCATCTGTTTTCTTTATTAAACAGGACCCAGAATTTGTGTATGCTCATAATTCATATTTCATGTCATCTGTTATATTTATTAAACAGAACCCAGAATTTCAGATACGCTACTCTGATAATTCATATTTGCCGCGAATATACTAGTTCATAGAAGTTAATACTGTTGCCGCAACACCAGGAAAGGCGTTTCGTACAGAACACTAGCGCCATCTGTTATTTTTATTAAACAGGACCCAGAATTTAGGTATGCTACTCTCTGATAATTCATATTTCCCGCGAATATACGAGTACACAGAAGTTAATACTGTTGTCGCAACACCAGGAATGGCGTTTCGTACAGAACACTAGCGCCATCTGTTATCTTTATTAAACAGGACCCAGAATTTTAGATATGCTACTCTCTGATAATTCAAATTTCCCGCGAATATACCAGTACAAAGAAGTTAATGTTGTTGCCGCATCACCGGGAAAGGCGTGTCGTACAGTACACTAGCGTCATCTGTTATATTTATTAAACAGAACATAGAATTTCAGATACGCTACTCTGATAATTCATATTTCCAGCGAATATACTAGTACATATAAGTTAATACTGTTGCCGCATCACCAGGAAAGGCGTTTCGTACAGAACACTAGCGCCATCTGTTATCTTTATTAAACAGGACCCTGAATTTAGGTATGCTACTCTCTGATAGTTCATATTTCCCGCGAATATACGAGTACACAGAAGTTAATACTGTTGCTGCAACACCAGGAATGGCGTTTCGTACAGAACACTAGCGCCATCTGTTATCTTTATTAAACAGGACCCTGAATTTTAGATATGCTACTCTGATAATTCATATTTACCAAAAATATACCATTACAAAGAAGTTAATGTTGTTGCCGCATCACCGGTAAAGGCGTGTCGTACAGTACACTAGCGTCATCTGTTATATTTATTAAACAGGACTCACAATTACAGATACGCAACTCTCTGATAATTCATATTTCCCGCGAATATACGGGTACACAAAAGTTAACACTGTTGCCGCATCACCAGTAAAGGCGTGTCGTACATTACACTAACGACATCTGTTATCTTTATTAAACAGGACCCAGAATTTAAGATATGCTACTCTCTGATAATTCATATTTCCCGTGAATATACGAGTACATAGAAGTTAATACTGTTGCCGCATCACCAGCCAAGGCGTGTCGTACAGTACACTAGCGCCATCTGTTATCTTTGTTAAACAGGACCCAGAACTTTAGGTATGCTACTCTCTGATAGTTCATATTTCCCGCGAATATAGGAGTACATAGAAGTTAATACTGTTGCCGCAACACCAGGAATGGCGTTTCGTACTGAACACAAGCGCCATCTGTTATCTTTATTAAACAGGACCCAGAATTTAAGATATGCTACTCTCTGATAATTCATATTTCCCGCGAATATACCAGTACAAAGATGTTAATGTTGTTGCCGCATCACCGGGAAAGGCGTGTCGTACAGTACACTAGCGTCATCTGCTATATTTATTAAACAGGACTCACATTTTCAAATACGCTACTCTGATAATTCATATTTCCTGCGAATATACTAGTACATAGAAGTTAATACTGTTGCCGCATCACCGGGAAAGGCATTTCGTACAGAATACTAGCGCCATCTGTTATCTTTATTAAACAGGACCCAGAATTTTAGATATGCTACTCTCTGATAATTCAATTTTCCCGCGAATATACCAGTACAAAGAAGTTAATGTTGTTGCCGCATCACCGGGAAAGGCGTGTCGTACAGTACACTATCGTCATCTGTTATATTTATTAAACAGAACCCAGAATTTCAGATACGCTACTCTGATAATTCATATTTCCAGCGAATATACTAGTACACAGAAGTTAATACTGTTGCTGCAACACCAGGAATGGCGTTTCGTACAGAACACTAGCGCCATCTGTTATCTTTATTTAACAGGACCCAGAATTTTAGATATGCTACTCTCTGATAATTCAAATTTCCCGCGAATATACTAGTACAAAGAAGTTAATGTTGTTGCCGCATCACAGGGAAAGGAGTGTCGTACAGTACACTAGCGTCATCTGTTATATTTATTAAACAGAACCCAGAATTTCAGATACGCTACTCTGATAATTCATATTTCCTGCGAATATACTAGTACATATAAGTTAATACTGTTGCCGCATCACCAGGAAAGGCGTTTCGTGCAGAGCACTAGCGCCATCTGTTATCTTTATTTAACAGGACCCAGAATTTTAGATATGCTACTCTCTGATAATTCAAATTTCCCGGGAATATACTAGTACAAAGAAGTTAATGTTGTTGCCGCATCACAGGGAAAGGAGTGTCGTACAGTACACTAGCGTCATCTGTTATATTTATTAAACAGAACCCAGAATTTCAGATACGCTACTCTGATAATTCATATTTCCTGCGAATATACTAGTACATATAAGTTAATACTGTTGCTGCAACACCAGGAATGGCGTTTCGTACAGAACACTAGCGCCATCTGTTATTTTTATTAAACAGGACCCAGAATTTAGGTATGCTACTCTCTGATAAATCATATTTCCCGCGAATATACGAGTACACAGAAGTTAATACTGTTGTCGCAACACCAGTAATGGCGTTTCGTACAGAACACTAGCGCCATCTGTTATCTTTATTAAACAGGACCCAGAATTTTAGATATGCTACTCTCTGATAATTCAATTTTCCCGCGAATATACCAGTACAAAGAAGTTAATGTTGTTGCCGCATCACCGGGAAAGGCGTGTCGTACAGTACACTATCGTCATCTGTTATATTTATTAAACAGAACCCAGAATTTCAGATACGCTACTCTGATAATTCATATTTCCAGCGAATATACTAGTACACAGAAGTTAATACTGTTGCTGCAACACCAGGAATGGCGTTTCGTAAAGAACACTAGCGCCATCTGTTATCTTTATTTAACAGGACCCAGAATTTTAGATATGCTACTCTCTGATAATTCAAATTTCCCGCGAATATACTAGTACAAAGAAGTTAATGTTGTTGCCGCATCACAGGGAAAGGAGTGTCGTACAGTACACTAGCGTCATCTGTTATATTTATTAAACAGAACCCAGAATTTCAGATACGCTACTCTGATAATTCATATTTCCCGCGAATATTCGAGTACACAGAAGTCAATACTGTTGCCGCCTAACCAGGCAAGGCGTTTCGTACAGAACACTAGCGCCATCTGTTATCTTTATTAAAAAGAACCCAGAATTTTAGATATGCTACTCTCTGATAATTCATATTTCCCGCGAATATACGAGTACACAGAAGTTAATACTGTTGCCGCAACACCAGGAAAGGCGTTTCGTACAGAACACTAGCGCCATCTGTTACCTTTATTAAACAAGACCCAGTATTTAGGTATGCTACTCTCTGATAATTCATATTTCCCGCGAATATACGAGTACACAGAAGTTAAAACTGTTGCCGCAACACCAGGAATGGCGTTTCGTACAGAACACTAGCGCCATCTGTCATCTTTATTAAACAGGACCAGAATTTTAGATATGCTACTCTCTGATAATTCATATTTCCCGTGAATATACGAGTACACAGATGTTAATACTGTTGCCGCATCACCGGGAAACGCGTTTCGTACAGAACACTAGCGCCATCTGTTTTCTTTATTAAACAGGACCCAGAATTTGTGTATGCTACTCTCTCATAATTCATATTTCATGTCATCTGTTATATTTATTAAACAGAACCCAGAATTTCAGATACGCTACTCTGATAATTCATATTTGCCGCGAATACTCTAGTTCATAGAAGTTAATACTGTTGCCGCAACACCAGGAAAGGCGTTTCGTACAGAACACTAGCGCCATCTGTTATTTTTATTAAACAGGACCCAGAATTTAGGTATGCTACTCTCTGATAAATCATATTTCCCGCGAATATACGAGTACACAGAACTCAATACTGTTGTCGCAACACCAGTAATGGCGTTTCGTACAGAACACTAGCGCCATCTGTTATCTTTATTAAACAGGACCCAGAATTTTAGATATGCTACTCTCTGATAATACAATTTTCCCGCGAATATACCAGTACAAAGAAGTTAATGTTGTTGCCGCATCACCGGGAAAGGCGTGTCGTACAGTACACTATCGTCATCTGTTATATTTATTAAACAGAACCCAGAATTTCAGATACGCTACTCTGATAATTCATATTTCCAGCGAATATACTAGTACACAGAAGTTAATACTGTTGCTGCAACACCAGGAATGGCGTTTCGTACAGAACACTAGCGCCATCTGTTATCTTTATTTAACAGGACCCAGAATTTTAGATATGCTACTCTCTGATAATTCAAATTTCCCGCGAATATACTAGTACAAAGAAGTTAATGTTGTTGCCGCATCACAGGGAAAGGAGTGTCGTACAGTACACTAGCGTCATCTGTTATATTTATTAAACAGAACCCAGAATTTCAGATACGCTACTCTGATAATTCATATTTCCTGCGAATATACTAGTACATATAAGTTAATACTGTTGCCTCATCACCAGGAAAGGCGTTTCGTGCAGAGCACTAGCGCCATCTGTTATCTTTATTTAACAGGACCCAGAATTTTAGATATGCTACTCTCTGATAATTCAAATTTCCCGCGAATATACTAGTACAAAGAAGTTAATGTTGTTGCCGCATCACAGGGAAAGGAGTGTCGTACAGTACACTAGCGTCATCTGTTATATTTATTAAACAGAACCCAGAATTTCAGATACGCTACTCTGATAATTCATATTTCCTGCGAATATACTAGTACATATAAGTTAATACTGTTGCTGCAACACCAGGAATGGCGTTTCGTACAGAACACTAGCGCCATCTGTTATCTTAATTAAACAGGACCCTGAATTTTAGATATGCTACTCTCTGATAATTAATATTTCCCGAAAATATACTAGTACAAAGAAGTTAATGTTGTTGCCGCAACACCAGGAAAGGCGTTTCGTACAGAACACTAGCGCCATCTGTTATCTTTATTAAACAGGACCAGAATTTTAGATATGCTGCTCTCTGATAACCCATATTTCCCGCGAATATACGAGTACACAGATCTTAATTCTGTTACCGCAACACCAGGAAAGGCGTTTCGTACAGAACACTAGCGCCATCTGTTATCTTTATTAAACAGAACCCAGAATTTAAGTATGCTCCTCTTTGATAATAAATATTTCCCGCGAATATAATAGTACACAGAAGTTAATACTGTTGCCGCAACACCAGGAATGGCGTTTCGTACAGAACACTAGCGCCATCTGTTATATTTATTAAACAGAACCCAGAATTTTAGATACGCTACTCTGATAATTCATATTTCCTGCGAATATACTAGTACATAGAAGTTAATACTGTTGGCGTATCACCAGGAAAGGCGTTTCGTACAGAACACTAGCGCCATCTGTTATTTTTATTAAACAGGACCCAGAATTTAGGTATGCTACTCTCTGATAATTCATACTTCCCGCGAATATACGAGGACATAGAAGTTAATGTTGTTGCCGCATTACCGGGAAAGGCGTTTCGTACAGTACACTAACGCCATCTGTTATCTTTATTAAACAGGACCCCGAATTTTGGATATGCTACTCTCTGATTATTCATATTTCCCGCGAATATACCAGTACATAGAAGTTAATACTGTTGCCGCAACACCAGGAAAGGCGCTTAGTACAGAACACTAGCGCCATCTGTTATCTTAATTAAACAGGACACAGAATTTTAGGTATGCTAATCTCTGATAATTCATATTTCCCGCGAATATCCGAGTACACAGAAGTCAATACTGTTGCCGCAAAACCAGGCAAGGCGTTTCGTACAGAACACTAGCGCCATCTGTTATCTTTATTAAAAAGAACCCACAATTTTAGATATGCTACTCTCTGATAATTCATATTTCCCGCGAATATACGAGTACACAGAAGTTAATACTGTTGCCGCAACACCAGGAAAGGCGTTTCGTACAGAACACTAGCGCCATCTGTTACCTTTATTAAACAAGACCCAGTATTTAGGTATGCTACTCTCTGATAATTCATATTTCCCGCGAATATACGAGTACACAGAAGTTAAAACTGTTGCCGCAACACCAGGAATGGCGTTTCGTACAGAACACTAGCGCCATCTGTCATCTTTATTAAACAGGACCAGAATTTTAGATATGCTACTCTCTGATAATTCATATTTCCCGTGAATATACGAGTACACAGATGTTAATACTGTTGCCGCATCACCGGGAAACGCGTTTCGTACAGAACACTAGCGCCATCTGTTTTCTTTATTAAACAGGACCCAGAATTTGTGTATGCTACTCTCTCATAATTCATATTTCATGTCATCTGTTATATTTATTAAACAGAACCCAGAATTTCAGATACGCTACTCTGATAATTCATATTTGCCGCGAATATACTAGTTCATAGAAGTTAATACTGTTGCCGCAACACCAGGAAAGGCGTTTCGTACAGAACACTAGCGCCATCTGTTATTTTTATTAAACAGGACCCAGAATTTAGGTATGCTACTCTCTGATAAATCATATTTCCTGCGAATATACGAGTACACAGAAGTTAATACTGTTGTCGCAACACCAGTAATGGCGTTTCGTACAGAACACTAGCGCCATCTGTTATCTTTATTAAACAGGACCCAGAATTTTAGATATGCTACTCTCTGATAATTCAATTTTCCCGCGAATATACCAGTACAAAGAAGTTAATGTTGTTGCCGCATCACCGGGAAAGGCGTGTCGTACAGTACACTATCGTCATCTGTTATATTTATTAAACAGAACCCAGAATTTCAGATACGCTACTCTGATAATTCATATTTCCAGCGAATATACTAGTACACAGAAGTTAATACTGTTGCTGCAACACCAGGAATGGCGTTTCGTACAGAACACTAGCGCCATCTGTTATCTTTATTAAACAGGACCCTGAATTTAGGTATGCTACTCTCTGATAGTTCATATTTCCCGCGAATATACGAGTACACAGAAGTTAATACTGTTGCTGCAACACCAGGAATGGCGTTTCGTACAGAACACTAGCGCCATCTGTTATCTTTATTAAACAGGACCCAGAATTTTAGATATGCTACTCTCTGATAATTCATATTTCCCGCGAATATACGAGTACATAGAAGTTAATACTGTTGCCGCATCACCAGGCAAGGCGTGTCGTACAGAACACTAACGCCATCTGTTATCTTTATTAAACAGGACCCAGAACTTTAGGTATGCTACTCTCTGATAATTCATATTTCCCGCGAATATACGAGTACATAGAAGTTAATACTGTTGCCGCAACACCAGCAATGTCGTTTCGTACAGAACACAAGCGCCATCTGTTATCTTTATTAAACAGCACCCAGAATTATAGATATGCTACTCTCTGATAATTCATATTTCCCGCGAATATACCAGTACAAAGATGTTAATGTTGTTGCCGCATCACCGGGAAAGGCGTGTCGTACAGTACACTAGCGTCATCTGTTATATTTATTAAACAGGACTCACATTTTCAGATACGCTACTCTGATAATTCATATTTCCTGCGAATATATTAGTACATAGAAGTTAATACTGTTGCCGCATCACCAGGAAAGGCATTTCGTACAGAATACTAGCGCCATCTCTTTTCTTTATTAAACAGGACCCAGAATTTTAGATATGCTACTCTCTGATAATTCATATTTCCCGCGAATATACGAGTACATAGAAGTTAATACTGTTGCCGCAACACCAGGAAAGGCGTTTCGTACAGTACACTAACGGCATCTGTTATCTTTATTAAACAGGACCCAGAATTTTAGGTATGCTACTCTCTGATAATTCATATTTCCCGCGAATATACGAGTACGTAGAAGTTAATGTTGTTGCCGCATCACCGGGAAAGGCGTGTCGTACGGAACACTAGCGCAATCCGTTATATTTATTTAACAGAACCCAGAATTTCAGATGTGCTACTCTCTGATAATTCATATTTCCCGCGAATATCCGAGTACACAGAAGTTAATACTGTTGCCGCAACACCAGGAAGGGCGTTTCGTACAGAACACTAGCGCCATCTGTTATCTTTATTAAACAGGACCCAGAATTTTAGATATTCTGCTCTCTGATATTTCAAATTTCTCGCGAATATACTAGTACAAAGAAGTTAATGTTGTTGCCGCATCACCGGGAAAGGCGTGTTGTACAGTACACTAGCGTCATCTGTTATATTTATTAAACAGAACCCAGAATTTCAGATACGCTACTCTGATAATTCATATTTGCCGCGAATATACTAGTACATAGAAGTTAATACTGTTGCCGCATCACCAGGAAAGGCGTTTCGTACAGAACACTAGCGCCATCTGTTATCCTTATTAAACAAGACCCAGAATTTAGGTATGCTACTCTCTGATAATTCATATTTCCCGAAAATATACTAGTACAAAGAAGTTAATGTTGTTGCCGCATCACCGGGAAAGGCGTGTCGTACACTACACTAGCGTCATATGTTATATTTATTAAACAGGACTCACAATTTCAGATACGCTACTCTGATAATTCATATTTCCCGCGAATATACTAGTACGTAGTAGTTAATACTGTTGCCGCATCACCGGGAAAGGCGTGTCGTACAGTAAACTAACGTCATCTGTTTTCTTTATTAAACAGGACCCAGAATTTTAGATATGCTACTCTCTGATAATTCATATTTCCCGCGAATATACCAGTACAAAGAAGTTAATACTGTTGCCGCAACACCAGGTAAGGCGTTTCGTAAAGACCACTAGCGCCATCTGTTATCTTTATTAAACAGGACCCAGAATTTTAGATATGCTAATCTCTGATAATTCAAATTTCCCGCGAATATCCGAGTACACAGAAGTTAATACTGTTGCCGCAACACCAGGAAAGGCGTTTCGTAAGAACACTAGCGCCATCTGTTATCTTTATTAAAAAGAACCCAGAATTTTAGATATGCTACTCTCTGATAATTTATATTTCCCGCGAATATAGGAGTACATAGAAGTTAATGTTGTTGCCGCATCAACGGGAAAGGCGTTTCGTACAGAACACTAGCGCCATCTGTTATCTTTATGAAACAGGACCCTGAATTTAGGTATGCTACTCTCTGATAGTTCATATTTCCCGCGAATATACGAGTACACAGAAGTTAATACTGTTGCTGCAACACCAGGAATGGCGTTTCGTACAGTACACTAGCGTCATCTGTTATCTTTATTAAACACAACCCAGAATTTTAGATATGCTACTCTCTGATAATTCATATTTCCCGCGAATATACGAGTACACAAAAGTTAATACTGTTGCCGCATCACCAGTAAAGGCGTGTCGTACAGTACACTAACGCCATCTGTTATCTTTATTAAACAGGACCCAGAATTTTAGATATGCTACTCTCTGATAATTCATATTTCCCGTGAATATACGAGTACATGGAAGTTAATGCTGTTGCCGCATCACCAGGCAAGGCGTGTCGTACAGTACACTAACGCCATCTGTTATCTTTATTAAACAGGACCCAGAACTTTAGGTATGCTACTCTCTGATAATTCATATTTCCCGCGAATATAGGAGTACATAGAAGTTAATACCGTTGCCGCAACACCAGGAATGGCGTTTCGTACAGAACACAAGCGCCATCTGTTATCTTTATTAAACAGGACCCAGAATTTTAGATATGCTACTCTCTGATAATTCATATTTCCCGCGAATATACCAGTACAAACATGTTAATGTTGTTGCCGCATCACCGGGAAAGGCGTGTCGTACAGTACACTAGCGTCATCTGTTATATTTATTAAACAGGTCTCACATTTTCAGATACGCTACTCTGGTAATTCATATTTCCTGCGAATATACTAGTACATAGAAGTTAATACTGTTGCCGCATCACCAGGAAAGGCATTTCGTACAGAATACTAGCGCCATCTCTTTTCTTTATTAAACAGGACCCAGAATTTTAGATATGCTACTCTCTGATAATTCATATTTCCCGCGAATATACGAGTACATAGAAGTTAATGTTGTTGCTGCATCACTGGGAAAGGCGTGTCGTTCAGTACACTAACGGCATCTGTTATCTTTATTAAACAGGACCCAGAATTTTAGGTATGCTACTCTGTGGTAATTCATATTTCCCGCGAATATACAAGTACGTAGAAGTTAATGTTGTTGCCGCATCACCGGGAAAGGCGTGTCGTACGGAACACTAGCGCAATCCGTTATATTTATTTAACAGAACCCAGAATTTCAGATGTGCTACTCTCTGATAATTCAGATTTCGCGCGAATATACCAGTACACAAAAGTTAATACTGTTGCCGCATCACCAGGAAAGGCTTGTCGTACAGTACACTTACGCCATCTGTTATCTTTATTAAACAGGATTCAGAACTTTAGGTATGCTACTTCTGATATTTCATATTTCCCGCAAATATACGGGTACACAGAAGTTAATACTGTTGCGCAACACCAGGAATGGCGTATCGTACAGAACACTAGCGCCATCTGTTATCTTTATTAAACAGGACCCAGAATTTTAGATATGCTACTCTCTGATAATTCATATTTCCCGCGAATATCCGAGTACACAGAAGTTAATACTGTTGCCGCAACACCAGGAAAGGCGTTTCGTACAGAACACTAGCGCCATCTGATATCTTTATTAAACAGGACTCAGAATTTTAGATATTCTACTCTCTGATATTTCAAATTTCCCGCGAATATACTAGTACAAAGAAGTTAATGTTGTTGCCGCATCACCGGGAAAGGCGTGTTGTACAGTACACTAGCGTCATCTGTTATATTTATTAAACAGAACCCAGAATTTCAGAAACGCTACTCTGATAATTCATATTTGCCGCGAATATACTAGTACATAGAAGTTAATACTGTTGCCGCATCACCAGGAAAGGCGTTTCGTACAGAACACTAGCGCCATCTGTTATCTTTATCAAACAAGACCCAGAATTTAGGTATGCTACTCTCTGATAATTCATATTTCCCGAAAATATACTAGTACAAAGAAGTTAATGTTTTTGCCGCATCACCGGGAAAGGCGTGTCGTACACTACACTAGCGTCATATGTTATATTTATTAAACAGGACTCACAATTTCAGATACGCTACTCTGATAATTCATATTTCCCGCGAATATACTAGTACGTAGAAGTTAATACTGTTGCCGCATCACCGGGAAAAGCGTTTCGTACAGAGCACCAGCGCCATCTGTTATCTTTATTAAACAGGACCCAGAATTTTAGATATGCTACACTCTGATAATTCATATTTCCCGCGAATATACTAGTACATAGAAGTTAATGGTGTTGCCGCATCACCGGGAAAGGCCTGTCGTAAAGTACACTAACGCCATCTGTTATCTTTATTAAACAGGACCCAGAATTTAAGATATGCTACTCTCTGACAATTCATATTTCCCGCGAATATACCAGTACACAGAAGTTAATACTGTTGCCGCAACACCAGGTAAGGCGTTTCGTACAGAACACTAGCGCCATCTGTTATCTTTATTAAACAGGTCCCAGAATTTTAGATATGCTAATCTCTGATAATTCAAATTTCCCGCGAATATCCGAGTACACAGAAGTTAATACTGTTGCCGCAACACCAGGAAAGGCGTTTCGTACAGAACACTAGCGCCATCTGTTATCTTTATTAAAAAGAACCCAGAATTTTAGATATGCTACTCTCTGATAATTTATATTTCCCGCGAATATACGAGTACATAGAAGTTAATGTTGTTGCCGCATCAACGGGAAGGGCGTTTCGTACTGAAAACTAGCGCCATCTGTTATCTTTATTAACAGGACCCAGAATTTTAGATATGCTACTCTCTGATAATTCATATTTCCCGCGAATATACTTGTACATAGAAGTTAATGTTGTTGCCGCATCACCGGGAAAGGCGTGTCGTACAGTACACTAACGCGATTTGTTATCTTTTTTTAAACAGGACCCAGAATTTTAGATATAGTACTCGCTTATTATTCAATTTTCCCGCGAATATACCAGTACATAGAAGTTAATACCGTTGCCGCAACACCAGGAAAGGCGTTTCGTATAGAACACTAGCGCCATCTGTTATCTTTATTAAACAGGACCCAGAATTTTAGATATGCTAATCTCTGATAATACATATTTCCCGCGAATATACGAGTACACAGAAGTTAATACTGTTGCCGCAACACCAGGAAAGGCGTTTCGTACAGAACACTAGCGCCATCTGTTATCTTTACTAAACAGAACCCAGAATTTCAGATACGCTACTCTGATAATTCATATTTCGCGCGAATATATGAGTACACAGAAGTTAATACTGTTGCCGCATCACCAGGAAAGGCGTTTCGTACAGAACACTATCGCCATCTGTTATCTTTATTAAACAGGACCCAGAATTTAGGTATGCTACTCTCTGATAATTCATATTTCCCGCGAATGTACGAGTACACAGAAGTTAATACTGTTGCTGCAGCACCTGGAATGGCGTTTCGTACAGAACACTAGCGCCATCTGTTATCTTTATAAAACAGGACCCAGAATTTTAGATATGCTACTCTCTGATGATTCAAATTTCCCGCGAATGAACTGGTACAAAGAAGTTAATGTTGTTGCCGCATCACCGGGAAAGGCAAGTTGTACAGTACACTAGCGTCATCTGTTATATTTATTAAACAGAACCCAGAATTTCAGATACGCTACTCTGATAATTCATATTTCCCGCGAATATACGAGTACAAAGAAGCTAATACTGTTGCCGCATCACCATGTAAGGCGTTTCGTACAGTACACTAACGCCATCTGCTATCTTTATTAAACAGGACCCAGAATTTTAGATATGCTACTCTCTGATTATTCATATTTCCCGCGAATATACCAGTACATAGAAGTTAATACTGTTGCCGCAACACCAGGAAAGGCGCTTCGTACAGAACACTAGCGCCATCTGTTATCTTAATTAAACAGGACACAGAATTTTAGGTATGCTAATCTCTGATAATTCATATTTCCCGCGAATATCCGAGTACACAGAACTCAATACTGTTGCCGCAACACCAGGAATGGCGTTTCGTACAGAACACTAGCGCAATCTGTTATCTTTATTTAACAGGACCCAGAATTTTAGATATGCTACGCTCTGATAATTCAAATTTCCCGCGAATATACTAGTACAAAGAAGTTAATGTTGTTGCCGCATCACAGGGAAAGGAGTGTCGTACAGTACACTAGCGTCATCTGTTATATTTATTAAACAGAACCCAGAATTTCAGATACGCTACTCTGATAATTCATATTTCCTGCGAATATACTAGTACATATAAGTTAATACTTTTGCCGCATCACCAGGAAAGGCGTTTCGTACAGAACACTAGCGCCATCTGTTATCTTTATTTAACAGGACCCAGAATTTTAGATATGCTACTCTCTGATAATTCAAATTTCCCGCGAATATACTAGTACAAAGAAGTTAATGTTGTTGCCGCATCACAGGGAAAGGAGTGTCGTACAGTACACTAGCGTCATCTGTTATATTTATTAAACAGAACCCAGAATTTCAGATACGCTACTCTGATAATTCATATTTCCTGCGAATATACTAGTACATATAAGTTAATACTGTTGCCGCATCACCAGGAAAGGCGTTTCGTACAGAACACTAGCGCCATCTGTTATCTTTATTAAACAGGACCCAGAATTTAGGTATGCTACTCTCTGATAATTCATATTTCCCGCGAATACACGAGTACACAGAAGGTAATACTGTTGCTGCAACACCAGGAATGGCGTTTCGTACAGAACACTAGCGCCATCTGTTATCTTAATTAAACAGGACCCTGAATTTTAGATATGCTACTCTCTGATAATTAATATTTCCCGAAAATATACTAGTACAAAGAAGTTAATGTTGTTGCCGCAACACCAGGAAAGGCGTTTCGTACAGAACACTAGCGCCATCTGTTATCTTTATTAAACAGGACCAGAATTTTAGATATGCTGCTCTCTGATAACCCATATTTCCCGCGAATATACGAGTATACAGATCTTAATTCTGTTGCCGCAACACCAGGAAAGGCGTTTCGTACAGTACACTAGCGCCATCTGTTATCTTTATTAAACAGAACCCAGAATTTTAGATACGCTACTCTGATAATTCATATTTCCTGCGAATATACTAGTACATAGAAGTTAATACTGTTGCCGCATCACCAGGAAAGGCGTTTCGTACAGAACACTAGCGCCATCTGTTATTTTTATTAAACAGGACCCAGAATTTAGGTATGCTACTCTCTGATAATTCATACTTCCCACGAATATACGAGGACATAGAAGTTAATGTTGTTGCTGCATTACCGGGAAAGGCGTTTCGTACAGTACACTAACGCCATCTGTTATGTTTATTAAACAGGACCCAGAATTTTAGATATGCTACTCTCTGATTATTCATATTTCCCGCGAATATACCAGTACATAGAAGTTAATACTGTTGCCGCAACACCAGGAAAGGCGCTTAGTACAGAACACAAGCGCCATCTGTTATCTTAATTAAACAGGACACAGAATTTTAGGTATGCTAATCTCTGATAATTCATATTTCCCGCGAATATCCGAGTACACAGAAGTCAATACTGTTGCCGCAACACCAGGCAAGGCGTTTCGTACAGAACACTAGCGCCATCTGTTATCTTTATTAAAAAGAACCCAGAATTTTAGATATGCTACTCTCTGATAATTCATATTTCCCGCGAATATACGAGTACACAGAAGTTAATACTGTTGCCGCAACACCAGGAAAGGCGTTTCGTACAGAACACTAGCGCCATCTGTTACCTTTATTAAACAAGACCCAGTATTTAGGTATGCTACTCTCTGATAATTCATATTTCCCGCGAATATACGAGTACACAGAAGTTAAAACTGTAGCCGCAACACCAGGAATGGCGTTTCGTACAGAACACTAGCGCCATCTGTCATCTTTATTAAACAGGACCAGAATTTTAGATATGCTACTCTCTGATAATTCATATTTCCCGCGAATATACGAGTTCACAGATGTTAATACTGTTGCCGCATCACCGGGAAACGCGTTTCGTACAGAACACTAGCGCCATCTGTTTTCTTTATTAAACAGGACCCAGAATTTGTGTATGCTACTCTCTCATAATTCATATTTCATGTCATCTGTTATATTTATTAAACAGAACCCAGAATTTCAGATACGCTACTCTGATAATTCATATTTGCCGCGAATATACTAGTTCATAGAAGTTAATACTGTTGCCGCAACACCAGGAAAGGCGTTTCGTACAGAACACTAGCGCCATCTGTTATTTTTATTAAACAGGACCCAGAATTTAGTTATGCTACTCTCTGATAATTCATATTTCCCGCGAATATACGAGTACACAGAAGTTAATACTGTTGTCGCAACACCAGGAATGGCGTTTCGTACAGAACACTAGCGCCATCTGTTATCTTTATTAAACAGGACCCAGAATTTTAGATATGCTACTCTCTGATAATTCAAATTTCCCGCGAATATACCAGTACAAAGAAGTTAATGTTGTTGCCGCATCACCGGGAAAGGCGTTTCGTACAGAACACTAGCGCCATCTGTTATCTTTATTAAACAGAACCCAGAGTTTTAGAATTGCTACTCTCTGATGATTCAAATTTCCCGCGAATAAACTGGTACAAAGAAGTTAATGTTGTTGCCGCATCACCGGGAAAGGCGTGTTGTACAGTACACTAGCGTCATCTGTTATATTTATTAAACAGAACCCAGAATTTCAGATACGCTACTCTGATAATTCATATTTCCCGCGAATATACGAGTACAAAGAAGCTAATACTGTTGCCGCATCACCATGTAAGGCGTTTCGTACAGTACACTAACGCCATCTGCTATCTTTATTAAACAGGACCCAGAATTTTAGATATGCTACTCTCTGATTATTCATATTTCCCGCGAATATACCAGTACATAGAAGTTAATACTGTTGCCGCAACACCAGGAAAGGCGCTTCGTACAGAACACTAGCGCCATCTGTTATCTTAATTAAACAGGACACAGAATTTTAGGTATGCTAATCTCTGATAATTCATATTTCCCGCGAATATCCGAGTACACAGAACTCAATACTGTTGCCGCAACACCAGGAATGGCGTTTCGTACAGAACACTAGCGCCATCTGTTATCTTTATTTAACAGGACCCAGAATTTTAGATATGCTACTCTCTGATAATTCAAATTTCCCGCGAATATACTAGTACAAAGAAGTTAATGTTGTTGCCGCATCACAGGGAAAGGAGTGTCGTACATTACACTAGCGTCATTGGTATATTTATTAAACAGAACCCAGAATTTCAGATACGCTACCCTGATAATTCATATTTCCTGCGAATATACTAGTACATATAAGTTAATACTGTTGCCGCATCACCAGGAAAGGCGTTTCGTACAGAACACTAGCGCCATCTGTTATCTTTATTTAACAGGACCCAGAATTTTAGATATGCTACTCTCTGCTAATTCAAATTTCCCGCGAATATACTAGTACAAAGAAGTTAATGTTGTTGCCGCATCACAGGGAAAGGAGTGTCGTACAGTACACTAGCGTCATCTGTTATATTTATTAAACAGAACCCAGAATTTCAGATACGCTACTCTGATAATTCATATTTCCCGCGAATATACGAGTACACAGATCTTAATTCTGTTGCCGCAACACCAGGAAAGGCGTTTCGTACAGAACACCAGCGCCATCTGTTATCTTTATTAAACAGAACCCAGAATTTTAGATACGCTACTCTGATAATTCATATTTCCTGCGAATATACTAGTACATAGAAGTTAATACTGTTGCCGCATCACCAGGAAAGGCGTTTCGTACAGAACACTAGCGCCATCTGTTATTTTTATTAAACAGGACCCAGAATTTAGGTATGCTACTCTCTGATAATTCATACTTCCCGCGAATATACGAGGACATAGAAGTTAATGTTGTTGCCGCATTACCGGGAAAGGCGTTTCGTACAGTACACTAACGCCATCTGTTATCTTTATTAAACAGGACCCAGAATTTTGGATATGCTACTCTCTGATTATTCATATTTCCCGCGAATATACCAGTACATAGAAGTTAATACTGTTGCCGCAACACCAGGAAAGGCGCTTAGTACAGAACACTAGCGCCATCTGTTATCTTAATTAAACAGGACACAGAATTTTAGGTATGCTAATCTCTGATAATTCATATTTCCCGCGAATATCCGAGTACACAGAAGTCAATACTGTTGCCGCAACACCAGGCAAGGCGTTTCGTACAGAACAGTAGCGCCATCTGTTATCTTTATTAAAAAGAACCCAGAATTTTAGATATGCTACTCTCTGATAATTCATATTTCCCGCGAATATACGAGCACACAGAAGTTAATACTGTTGCCGCAACACCAGGAAAGGCGTTTCGTACAGAACACTAGCGCCATCTGTTACCTTTATTAAACAAGACCCAGTATTTAGGTATGCTACTTTCTGATAATTCATATTTCCCGCGAATATACGAGTACACAGAAGTTAAAACTGTTGCCGCATCACCGGGAAACGCGTTTCGTACAGAACACTAGCGCCATCTGTTTTCTTTATTAAACAGGACCCAGAATTTGTGTATGCTACTCTCTCATAATTCATATTTCATGTCATCTGTTATATTTATTAAACAGAACCCAGAATTTCAGATACGCTACTCTGATAATTCATATTTGCCGCGAATATACTAGTTCATAGAAGTTAATACTGTTGCCGCAACACCAGGAAAGGCGTTTCGTACAGAACACTAGCGCCATCTGTTATTTTTATTAAACAGGACCCAGAATTTAGGTATGCTACTCTCTGATAATTCATATTTCCCGCGAATATACGAGTACACAGAAGTTAATACTGTTGTCGCAACACCAGGAATGGCGTTTCGTACAGAACACTAGCGCCATCTGTTATCTTTATTAAACAGGACCCAGAATTTTAGATATGCTACTCTCTGATAATTCAAATTTCCCGCGAATATACCAGTACAAAGAAGTTAATGTTGTTGCCGCATCACCGGGAAAGGCGTGTCGTACAGTACACTAGCGTCATCTGTTATATTTATTAAACAGAACCCAGAATTTCAGATACGCTAGTCTGATAATTCATATTTCCAGCGAATATACTAGTACACAGAAGTTAATACTGTTGCTGCAACACCAGGAATGGCGTTTCGTACAGAACACTAGCGCCATCTGTTATCTTTATTAAAGAGGACCCTGAATTTAGGTATGCTACTCTCTGATAGTTCATATTTCCCGCGAATATACGAGTACACAGCAGTTAATATTGTTGCTGCAACACCAGGAATGGCGTTTCGTACAGAACACTAGCGCCATCTGTTATCTTTATTAAACAGGACCCAGAATTTTAGATATGCTACTCTGATAATTCATATTTACCAAAAATATACCATTACAAAGAAGTTAATGTTGTTGCCGCATCACCGGTAAAGGCGTGTCGTACAGTACAGTAGCGTCATCTGTTATATTTATTAAACAGGACTCACAATTACAGATACGCTACTCTCTGATAATTCATATTTCCCGCGAATATACGAGTACACAAAAGTTAATACTGTTGCCGCATCACCAGTAAAGGCGTGTCGTACAGTACACTAACGCCATCTGTTATCTTTATTAAACAGGACCCAGAATTTTAGATATGCTACTCTCTGATAATTCATATTTCCCGTGAATATACGAGTACATAGAAGTTAATACTGTTGCCGCATAACCAGGCAAGGCGTGTCGTACAGAACACTAACGCCATCTGTTATCTTTATTAAACAGAACCCAGAACTTTAGGTATGCTACTCTCTGATAATTCATATTTCCCGCGAATATAGGAGTACATAGAAGTTAATACTGTTGCCGCAACACCAGGAATGTCGTTTCGTACAGAACACAAGCGCCATCTGTTATCTTTATTAAACAGCCCCCAGAATTATAGATATGCTACTCTCTGATAATTCATATTTCCCGCGAATATACCAGTACAAAGATGTTAATGTTGTTGCCGCATCACCGGGAAAGGCGTGTCGTACAGTACACTAGCGTCATCTGTTATATTTATTAAACAGGACTCACATTTTCAGATACGCTACTCTGATAATTCATATTTCCTGCGAATATACTAGTACATAGAAGTTAATACTGTTGCCGCATCACCAGGAAAGGCATTTCGTACAGAATACTAGCGCCATCTCTTTTCTTTATTAAACAGGACCCAGAATTTTAGATATGCTACTCTCTGATAATTCATATTTCCCGCGAATATACGAGTACATAGAAGTTAATACTGTTGCCGCAACACCAGGAAAGGCGTTTCGTACGGTACACTAACGGCATCTGTTATCTATATTAAACAGGACCCAGAATTTTAGGTATGCTACTCTCTGATAATTCATATTTCCCGCGAATATACGAGTGCGTAGAAGTTAATGTTGTTGCCGCATCACCGGGAAAGGCGTGTCGTACGGAACACTAGCGCAATCCGTTATATTTATTTAACAGAACCCAGAATTTCAGATGTGCTACTCTCTGATAATTCAGATTTCCCGCGAATATACCAGTACACAAAAGTTAATACTCTTGCCGCATCACCAGGAAAGGCTTGTCGTACAGTACACTAACGCCATCTGTTATCTTTATTAAACAGGATTCAGAACTTTAGGTATGCTTCTTCTGATATTTCATATTTCCCGCAAATATACGGGTACACAGAAGTTAATACTGTTGCGCAACACCAGGAATGGCGTTTCGTACAGAACACTAGCACCATCTGTTATCTTTATTAAACAGGACCCAGAATTTTAGATATGCTACTCTCTGATAATTCATATTTCCCGCGAATATCCGAGTACACATAAGTTAATACTGTTGCCGCAACACCAGGAAGGGCGTTTCGTACAGAACACTAGCGCCATCTGTTATCATTATTAAACAGGACCCAGAATTTTAGATATTCTACTCTCTGATATTTCAAATTTCTCGCGAATATACTAGTACAAAGAAGTTAATGTTGTTGCCGCATCACCGGGAAAGGCGTGTTGTACAGTACACTAGCGTCATCTGTTATATTTATTAAACAGAACCCAGAATTTCAGATACGCTACTCTGATAATTCATATTTGCCGCGAATATACTAGTACATAGAAGTTAATACCGGTGCCGCATCACCAGGAAAGGCGTTTCGTACAGAACACTAGCGCCATCTGTTATCCTTATTAAACAAGACCCAGAATTTATGTATGCTACTCTCTGATAATTCATATTTCCCGAAAATATACTAGTACAAAGAAGTTAATGTTGTTGCCGCATCACCGGGAAAGGCGTGTCGTACACTACACTAGCGTCATATGTTATATTTATTAAACAGGACTCACAATTTCAGATACGCTACTCTGATAATTCATATTTCCCGCGAATATACTAGTACGTAGAAGTTAATACTGTTGCCGCATCACCGTGAAACACGTTTCGTAAAGAGCACTAGCGCCATCTGTTATCTTTATTAAACAGGACCCAGAATTTTAGATATGCTACTCTCTGATAATTCATATTTCCCGCGAATATACTAGTACATAGAAGTTAATGTTGTTGCCGCATCAACGGGAAAGGCGATTCGTACAGAAAACTAGCGCCATCTGTTATCTTTATTAAACAGGACCCAGAATTTTAGATATGCTACTCACTGATAATTCATATTTCCCGCGAATATACTAGTACATAGAAGTTAATGTTGTTGCCGCATCACCGGGAAAGGCGTGTCGTACAGTACACTAACGCCATCTGTTATCTTTATTAAACAGGACCCAGAATTTTAGATATGCTACTCTCTGATAATTCATATTTCCCGCGAATATACCAGTACAAAGAAGTTAATACTGTTGCCGCAACACCAGGTAAGGTGTTTCGTAAAGACCACTAGCGCCATCTGTTATCTTTATTAAACAGGACCCAGAATTTTAGATATGCTAATCTCTGATAATTCAAATTTCCCGCGAATATCCGAGTACACAGAAGTTAATACTGTTGCCGCAACACCAGGAAAGGCGTTTCGTAAGAACACTAGCGCCATCTGTTATCTTTATTAAAAAGAACCCAGAATTTTAGATATGCTACTCTCTGATAATTTATATTTCCCTCGAATATACGAGCACATAGAAGTTAATGTTGTTGCCGCATTAACGGGAAAGGCGTTTCGTACAGAACACTAGCGCCATCTGTTATCTTTATGAAACAGGACCCTGAATTTAGGTATGCTACTCTCTGAAAGTTCATATTTCCCGCGAATATACGAGTACACAGAAGTAAATACTGTTGCTGCAACACCAGGAATGGCGTTTCGTGCAGTACACTAGCGTCATCTGTTATCTTTATTAAACACGACCCAGAATTTTAGATATGCTACTCTCTGATAATTCATATTTCCCGCGAATATACGAGTACACAAAAGTTAATACTGTTGCCGCAGCACCAGTAAAGGCGTGTCGTACAGTACACTAACGCCATCTGTTATCTTTATTAAACAGGACCCAGAATTTTAGATATGCTACTCTCTGATAATTCATATTTCCCGTGAATATACGAGTACATAGAAGTTAATACTGTTGCCGCATCACCAGGCAAGGCGTGTCGTACAGTACACTAGCGCCATCTGTTACCTTTATTAAACAAGACCCAGTATTTAGGTATGCTACTCTCTGATAATTCATATTTCCCGCGAATATACGAGTACACAGAAGTTAAAACTGTAGCCGCAACACCAGGAATGGCGTTTCGTACAGAACACTAGCGCCATCTGTCATCTTTATTAAACAGGACCAGAATTTTAGATATGCTACTCTCTGATAATTCATATTTCCCGCGAATATACGAGTTCACAGATGTTAATACTGTTGCCGCATCACCGGGAAACGCGTTTCGTACAGAACACTAGCGCCATCTGTTTTCTTTATTAAACAGGACCCAGAATTTGTGTATGCTACTCTCTCATAATTCATATTTCATGTCATCTGTTATATTTATTAAACAGAACCCAGAATTTCAGATACGCTACTCTGATAATTCATATTTGCCGCGAATATACTAGTTCATAGAAGTTAATACTGTTGCCGCAACACCAGGAAAGGCGTTTCGTACAGAACACTAGCGCCATCTGTTATTTTTATTAAACAGGACCCAGAATTTAGTTATGCTACTCTCTGATAATTCATATTTCCCGCGAATATACGAGTACACAGAAGTTAATACTGTTGTCGCAACACCAGGAATGGCGTTTCGTACAGAACACTAGCGCCATCTGTTATCTTTATTAAACAGGACCCAGAATTTTAGATATGCTACTCTCTGATAATTCAAATTTCCCGCGAATATACCAGTACAAAGAAGTTAATGTTGTTGCCGCATCACCGGGAAAGGCGTTTCGTACAGAACACTAGCGCTATCTGTTATCTTTATTAAACAGAACCCAGAGTTTTAGAATTGCTACTCTCTGATGATTCAAATTTCCCGCGAATAAACTGGTACAAAGAAGTTAATGTTGTTGCCGCATCACCGGGAAAGGCGTGTTGTACAGTACACTAGCGTCATCTGTTATATTTATTAAACAGAACCCAGAATTTCAGATACGCTACTCTGATAATTCATATTTCCCGCGAATATACGAGTACAAAGAAGCTAATACTGTTGCCGCATCACCATGTAAGGCGTTTCGTACAGTACACTAACGCCATCTGCTATCTTTATTAAACAGGACCCAGAACTTTAGATATGCTACTCTCTGATTATTCATATTTCCCGCGAATATACCAGTACATAGAAGTTAATACTGTTGCCGCAACACCAGGAAAGGCGCTTCGTACAGAACACTAGCGCCATCTGTTATCTTAATTAAACAGGACACAGAATTTTAGGTATGCTAATCTCTGATAATTCATATTTCCCGCGAATATCCGAGTACACAGAACTCAATACTGTTGCCGCAACACCAGGAATGGCGTTTCGTACAGAACACTAGCGCCATCTGTTATCTTTATTTAACAGGACCCAGAATTTTAGATATGCTACTCTCTGATAATTCAAATTTCCCGCGAATATACTAGTACAAAGAAGTTAATGTTGTTGCCGCATCACAGGGAAAGGAGTGTCGTACATTACACTAGCGTCATTGGTATATTTATTAAACAGAACCCAGAATTTCAGATACGCTACCCTGATAATTCATATTTCCTGCGAATATACTAGTACATATAAGTTAATACTGTTGCCGCATCACCAGGAAAGGCGTTTCGTACAGAACACTAGCGCCATCTGTTATCTTTATTTAACAGGACCCAGAATTTTAGATATGCTACTCTCTGCTAATTCAAATTTCCCGCGAATATACTAGTACAAAGAAGTTAATGTTTTTGCCGCATCACAGGGAAAGGAGTGTCGTACAGTACACTAGCGTCATCTGTTATATTTATTAAACAGAACCCAGAATTTCAGATACGCTACTCTGATAATTCATATTTCCCGCGAATATACGAGTACACAGATCTTAATTCTGTTGCCGCAACACCAGGAAAGGCGTTTCGTACAGAACACCAGCGCCATCTGTTATCTTTATTAAACAGAACCCAGAATTTTAGATACGCTACTCTGATAATTCATATTTCCTGCGAGTATACTAGTACATAGAAGTTAATACTGTTGCCGCATCACCAGGAAAGGCGTTTCGTACAGAACACTAGCGCCATCTCTTATTTTTATTAAACAGGACCCAGAATTTAGGTATGCTACTCTCTGATAATTCATACTTCCCGCGAATATACGAGGACATAGAAGTTAATGTTGTTGCCGCATTACCGGGAAAGGCGTTTCGTACAGTACACTCACGCCATCTGTTATCTTTATTAAACAGGACCCAGAATTTTGGATATGCTACTCTCTGATTATTCATATTTCCCGCGAATATACCAGTACATAGAAGTTAATACTGTTGCCGCAACACCAGGAAAGGCGCTTAGTACAGAACACTAGCGCCATCTGTTATCTTAATTAAACAGGACACAGAATTTTAGGTATGCTAATCTCTGATAATTCATATTTCCCGCGAATATCCGAGTACACAGAAGTCAATACTGTTGCCGCAACACCAGGCAAGGCGTTTCGTACAGAACAGTAGCGCCATCTGTTATCTTTATTAAAAAGAACCCAGAATTTTAGATATGCTACTCTCTGATAATTCATATTTCCCGCGAATATACGAGCACACAGAAGTTAATACTGTTGCCGCAACACCAGGAAAGGCGTTTCGTACAGAACACTAGCGCCATCTGTTACCTTTATTAAACAAGACCCAGTATTTAGGTATGCTACTCTCTGATAATTCATATTTCCCGCGAATATACGAGTACACAGAAGTTAAAACTGTTGCCGCATCACCGGGAAACGCGTTTCGTACAGAACACTAGCGCCATCTGTTTTCTTTATTAAACAGGACCCAGAATTTGTGTATGCTACTCTCTCATAATTCATATTTCATGTCATCTGTTATATTTATTAAACAGAACCCAGAATTTCAGATACGCTACTCTGATAATTCATATTTGCCGCGAATATACTAGTTCATAGAAGTTAATACTGTTGCCGCAACACCAGGAAAGGCGTTTCGTACAGAACACTAGCGCCATCTGTTATTTTTATTAAACAGGACCCAGAATTTAGGTATGCTACTCTCTGATAATTCATATTTCCCGCGAATATACGAGTACACAGAAGTTAATACTGTTGTCGCAACACCAGGAATGGCGTTTCGTACAGAACACTAGCGCCATCTGTTATCTTTATTAAACAGGACCCAGAATTTTAGATATGCTACTCTCTGATAATTCAAATTTCCCGCGAATATACCAGTACAAAGAAGTTAATGTTGTTGCCGCATCACCGGGAAAGGCGTGTCGTACAGTACACTAGCGTCATCTGTTATATTTATTAAACAGAACCCAGAATTTCAGATACGCTACTCTGATAATTCATATTTCCAGCGAATATACTAGTACACAGAAGTTAATACTGTTGCTGCAACACCAGGAATGGCGTTTCGTACAGAACACTAGCGCCATCTGTTATCTTTATTAAAGAGGACCCTGAATTTAGGTATGCTACTCTCTGATAGTTCATATTTCCCGCGAATATACGAGTACACAGCAGTTAATATTGTTGCTGCAACACCAGGAATGGCGTTTCGTACAGAACACTAGCGCCATCTGTTATCTTTATTAAACAGGACCCAGAATTTTAGATATGCTACTCTGATAATTCATATTTACCAAAAATATACCATTACAAAGAAGTTAATGTTGTTGCCGCATCACCGGTAAAGGCGTGTCGTACAGTACAGTAGCGTCATCTGTTATATTTATTAAACAGGACTCACAATTACAGATACGCTACTCTCTGATAATTCATATTTCCCGCGAATATACGAGTACACAAAAGTTAATACTGTTGCCGCATCACCAGTAAAGGCGTGTCGTACAGTACACTAACGCCATCTGTTATCTTTATTAAACAGGACCCAGAATTTTAGATATGCTACTCTCTGATAATTCATATTTCCCGTGAATATACGAGTACATAGAAGTTAATACTGTTGCCGCATAACCAGGCAAGGCGTGTCGTACAGAACACTAACGCCATCTGTTATCTTTATTAAACAGAACCCAGAACTTTAGGTATGCTACTCTCTGATAATTCATATTTCCCGCGAATATAGGAGTACATAGAAGTTAATACTGTTGCCGCAACACCAGGAATGTCGTTTCGTACAGAACACAAGCGCCATCTGTTATCTTTATTAAACAGCCCCCAGAATTATAGATATGCTACTCTCTGATAATTCATATTTCCCGCGAATATACCAGTACAAAGATGTTAATGTTGTTGCCGCATCACCGGGAAAGGCGTGTCGTACAGTACACTAGCGTCATCTGTTATATTTATTAAACAGGACTCACATTTTCAGATACGCTACTCTGATAATTCATATTTCCTGCGAATATACTAGTACATAGAAGTTAATACTGTTGCCGCATCACCAGGAAAGGCATTTCGTACAGAATACTAGCGCCATCTCTTTTCTTTATTAAACAGGACCCAGAATTTTAGATATGCTACTCTCTGATAATTCATATTTCCCGCGAATATACGAGTACATAGAAGTTAATACTGTTGCCGCAACACCAGGAAAGGCGTTTCGTACGGTACACTAACGGCATCTGTTATCTATATTAAACAGGACCCAGAATTTTAGGTATGCTACTCTCTGATAATTCATATTTCCCGCGAATATACGAGTGCGTAGAAGTTAATGTTGTTGCCGCATCACCGGGAAAGGCGTGTCGTACGGAACACTAGCGCAATCCGTTATATTTATTTAACAGAACCCAGAATTTCAGATGTGCTACTCTCTGATAATTCAGATTTCCCGCGAATATACCAGTACACAAAAGTTAATACTCTTGCCGCATCACCAGGAAAGGCTTGTCGTACAGTACACTAACGCCATCTGTTATCTTTATTAAACAGGATTCAGAACTTTAGGTATGCTTCTTCTGATATTTCATATTTCCCGCAAATATACGGGTACACAGAAGTTAATACTGTTGCGCAACACCAGGAATGGCGTTTCGTACAGAACACTAGCACCATCTGTTATCTTTATTAAACAGGACCCAGAATTTTAGATATGCTACTCTCTGATAATTCATATTTCCCGCGAATATCCGAGTACACATAAGTTAATACTGTTGCCGCAACACCAGGAAGGGCGTTTCGTACAGAACACTAGCGCCATCTGTTATCATTATTAAACAGGACCCAGAATTTTAGATATTCTACTCTCTGATATTTCAAATTTCTCGCGAATATACTAGTACAAAGAAGTTAATGTTGTTGCCGCATCACCGGGAAAGGCGTGTTGTACAGTACACTAGCGTCATCTGTTATATTTATTAAACAGAACCCAGAATTTCAGATACGCTACTCTGATAATTCATATTTGCCGCGAATATACTAGTACATAGAAGTTAATACCGGTGCCGCATCACCAGGAAAGGCGTTTCGTACAGAACACTAGCGCCATCTGTTGTCCTTATTAAACAAGACCCAGAATTTATGTATGCTACTCTCTGATAATTCATATTTCCCGAAAATATACTAGTACAAAGAAGTTAATGTTGTTGCCGCATCACCGGGAAAGGCGTGTCGTACACTACACTAGCGTCATATGTTATATTTATTAAACAGGACTCACAATTTCAGATACGCTACTCTGATAATTCATATTTCCCGCGAATATACTAGTACGTAGAAGTTAATACTGTTGCCGCATCACCGTGAAACACGTTTCGTAAAGAGCACTAGCGCCATCTGTTATCTTTATTAAACAGGACCCAGAATTTTAGATATGCTACTCTCTGATAATTCATATTTCCCGCGAATATACTAGTACATAGAAGTTAATGTTGTTGCCGCATCAACGGGAAAGGCGATTCGTACAGAAAACTAGCGCCATCTGTTATCTTTATTAAACAGGACCCAGAATTTTAGATATGCTACTCACTGATAATTCATATTTCCCGCGAATATACTAGTACATAGAAGTTAATGTTGTTGCCGCATCACCGGGAAAGGCGTGTCGTACAGTACACTAACGCCATCTGTTATCTTTATTAAACAGGACCCAGAATTTTAGATATGCTACTCTCTGATAATTCATATTTCCCGCGAATATACCAGTACAAAGAAGTTAATACTGTTGCCGCAACACCAGGTAAGGTGTTTCGTAAAGACCACTAGCGCCATCTGTTATCTTTATTAAACAGGACCCAGAATTTTAGATATGCTAATCTCTGATAATTCAAATTTCCCGCGAATATCCGAGTACACAGAAGTTAATACTGTTGCCGCAACACCAGGAAAGGCGTTTCGTAAGAACACTAGCGCCATCTGTTATCTTTATTAAAAAGAACCCAGAATTTTAGATATGCTACTCTCTGATAATTTATATTTCCCTCGAATATACGAGCACATAGAAGTTAATGTTGTTGCCGCATTAACGGGAAAGGCGTTTCGTACAGAACACTAGCGCCATCTGTTATCTTTATGAAACAGGACCCTGAATTTAGGTATGCTACTCTCTGAAAGTTCATATTTCCCGCGAATATACGAGTACACAGAAGTAAATACTGTTGCTGCAACACCAGGAATGGCGTTTCGTGCAGTACACTAGCGTCATCTGTTATCTTTATTAAACACGACCCAGAATTTTAGATATGCTACTCTCTGATAATTCATATTTCCCGCGAATATACGAGTACACAAAAGTTAATACTGTTGCCGCAGCACCAGTAAAGGCGTGTCGTACAGTACACTAACGCCATCTGTTATCTTTATTAAACAGGACCCAGAATTTTAGATATGCTACTCTCTGATAATTCATATTTCCCGTGAATATACGAGTACATAGAAGTTAATACTGTTGCCGCATCACCAGGCAAGGCGTGTCGTACAGTACACTAACGCCATCTGTTATCTTTATTAAACAGGACCCAGAACTTAAGGTATGCTACTCTCTGATAATTCATATTTCCCGCGAATATAGGAGTACATAGAAGTTAATACTGTTGCCGCAACACCAGGAATGGCGTTTCGTACAGAACACAAGCGCCATCTGTTATCTTTATTAAACAGGACCCAGAATTTTAGATATGCTACTCTCTGATAATTCATATTTCCCGCGAATATACCAGTAAAAAAGATGTTAATGTTGTTGCCGCATCACCGGGAAAGGCGTGTCGTACAGTACACTAGCGTCATCTGTTATATTTATTAAACAGGTCTCACATTTTCAGATACGCTACTCTGATAATTCATATTTCCAGCGAATATACTAGTACATAGAAGTTAATACTGTTGCCGCATCACCAGGAAAGGCATTTCGTACAGAACACTAGCGCCATCTCTTTTCTTTATTAAACAGGACCCAGAATTTTAGATATGCTACTCTCTGATAATTCATATTTCCCGCGAATATACGAGTACATAGAAGTTAATGTTGTTGCTGCATCACTGGGAAAGGCGTGTCGTTCAGTACACTAACGGCATCTGTTATCTTTATTAAACAGGACCCAGAATTTTAGGTATGCTACTCTGTGATAATTCATATTTCCCGCGAATATACGAGTACGTAGAAGTTAATGTTGTTGCCGCATCACCGGGAAAGGCGTGTCGTACGGAACACTAGCGCAATCCGTTATATTTATTTAACAGAACCCAGAATTTCAGATGTGCTACTCTCTGATAATTCAGATTTCCCGCGAATATACCAGTACACAAAAGTTAATACTGTTGCCGCAACACCAGGAAAGGCGTTTCGTACAGAACACTAGCGCCATCTGTTATCTTTATTAAACAGGACTCAGAATTTTAGATATTCTACTCTCTGATATTTCAAATTTCCCGCGAATATACTAGTACAAAGAAGTTAATGTTGTTGCCGCATCACCGGGAAAGGCGTGTTGTACAGTACACTAGCGTCATCTGTTATATTTATTAAACAGAACCCAGAATTTCAGAAACGCTACTCTGATAATTCATATTTGCCACGAATATACTAGTACATAGAAGTTAATACTGTTGCCGCATCACCAGGAAAGGCGTTTCGTACACAACACTAGCGCCATCTGTTATCTTTATTAAACAAGACCCAGAATTTAGGTATGCTACTCTCTGATAATTCATATTTCCCGAAAATATACTAGTACAAAAAAGTTAATGTTTTTGCCGCATCACCGGGAAAGGCGTGTCGTACACTACACTAGCGTCATATGTTATATTTATTAAACAGGACTCACAATTTCAGATACGCTACTCTGATAATTCATATTTCCCGCGAATATACTAGTACGTAGAAGTTAATACTGTTGCCGCATCACCGGGAAACGCGTTTCGTACAGAGCACTAGCGCCATCTGTTATCTTTATTAAACAGGACCCAAAATTTTAGATATGCTACTCTCTGATAATTCATATTTCCCGCGAATATACTAGTACATAGAAGTTAATGGTGTTGCCGCATCACCGGGAAAGGCCTGTCGTACAGTACACTAACGCCATCTGTTATCTTTATTAAACAGGACCCAGAATTTTAGATATGCTACTCTCTGATAATTCATATTTCCCGCGAATATACCAGTACAAAGAAGTTAATACTGTTGCCGCAACACCAGGTAAGGCGTTTCGTACAGAACACTAGCGCCATCTGTTATCTTTATTAAACAGGACCCAGAATTTTAGATAGGCTAATCTCTGATAATTCAAATTTCCCGCGAATATCCGAGTACACATAAGTTAATACTGTTGCCGCAACACCAGGAAAGGCGTTTCGTACAGAACACTAGCGCCATCTGTTATCTTTATTAAAAAGAACCCAGAATTTTAGATATGCTACTCTCTGATAATTTATATTTCCCGCGAATATACGAGTACATAGAAGTTAATGTTGTTGCCGCATCAACGGGAAAGGCGTTTCGTACTGAAAACTAGCGCCATCTGTTATCTTTATTAACAGGACCCAGAATTTTAGATATGCTACTCTCTGATAATTCATATTTCCCGCGAATAGACTTGTACATAGAAGTTAATGTTGTTGCCGCATCACCGGGAAAGGCGTGTCGTACAGTACACTAACGCGAATTGTTATCTTTTTTAAACAGGACCCAGAATTTTAGATATAGTACTCGCTTATTATTCATATTTCCCGCGAATATACCAGTACATAGAAGTTAATACTGTTGCCGCAACACCAGGAAAGGCGTTTCGTATAGAACACTAGCGCCATCTGTTATCTTTATTAAACAGGACCCAGAATTTTAGATATGCTAATCTCTGATAATTCATATTTCCCGCGAATATACGAGTACACAGAAGTTAATACTGTTGCCGCAACACCAGGAAAGGCGTTTCGTACAGAACACTAGCGCCATCTGTTATCTTTACTAAACAGAACCCAGAATTTCAGATACGCTACTCTAATAATTCATATTTCGCGCGAATATATGAGTACACAGAAGTTAATACTGTTGCCGCATCACCAGGAAAGGCGTTTCGTACAGAACACTATCGCCATCTGTTATCTTTATTAAACAGGAATCAGAATTTAGGTATGCTACTCTCTGATAATTCATATTTCCCGCGAATGTACGAGTACACAGAAGTTAATACTGTTGCTGCAGCACCTGGAATGGCGTTTCGTACAGAACACTAGCGCCATCTGTTATCTTTATTAAACAGGACCCAGAATTTTAGATATGCTAATCTCTGATAATTCATATTTCCCGCGAATATACGAGTACACAGAAGTTAATACTGTTGCCGCAACACCAGGAAAGGCGTTTCGTACAGAACACTAGCGCCATCTGTTATCTTTACTAAACAGAACCCAGAATTTCAGATACGCTACTCTGATAATTCATATTTCGCCCGAATATATGAGTACACAGAAGTTAATACTGTTGCCGCATCACCAGGAAAGGCGTTTCGTACAGAACACTATCGCCATCTGTTATCTTTATTAAACAGGAATCAGAATTTAGGTATGCTACTCTCTGATAATTCATATTTCCCGCGAATGTACGAGTACACAGAAGTTAATACTGTTGCTGCAGCACCTGGAATGGCGTTTCGTACAGAACACTAGCGCCATCTGTTATCTTTATAAAACAGGACCCAGAATTTTAGATATGCTACTCTCTGATAATTCTTATTTACCGAAAATATACTAGTACAAAAAAGTTAATGTTTGTGCCGCATCACCGGGAAAGGCGTGTCGTACAGTACACTAGCCTCATCTGTTACATTTATTAAACAGGACTTACAATTTCAGATACGCTACTCTGATAATTCATATTTCCCGCGAATATACTAGTACATTGAAGTTAATACTGTTGCCGCAACACCAGGAAAGGCGTTTCGTACAGAACACTAGCGCCATCTGTTATCTTTATTAAACAGGACCAGAATTTTAGATATGCTACTCTCTGATAATTCATATTTCCCGCGAATATACGAGTACAAAGAAGCTAATACTGTTGCCGCATCACCATGTAAGGCGTTTCGTACAGAACACAAGCGCCATCTGTTATCTTTATTAAACAGAACCCAGAGTTTTAGAATTGCTACTCTCTGATGATTCAAATTTCCCGCGAATAAACTGGTACAAAGAAGTTAATGTTGTTGCCGCATCACCGGGAAAGGCGTGTTGTACAGTACACTAGCGTCATCTGTTATATTTATTAAACAGAACCCAGAATTTCAGATACGCTACTCTGATAATTCATATTTCCCGCGAATATACTAGTACATAGAAGTTAAATCTGTTGCCGCATCACCAGGAAAGGCGTTTCGTACAGAACACTAGCGCCATCGGTTATCTTTATTAAACAGGACCCAGAATTTAGGTATGCTACTCTCTGATAATTCATATTTCCCGCGAATATACGAGTACACAGAAGTTAATACTCTTGCTGCAACACCAGGAATTTCGTTTCGTACAGAACACTAGCGCCATCTGTTATCTTTATTAAACAGGAACCAGAATTTTAGATATGCTACTCTGATAATTCATATTTACTTAAAATATACTAGTACAAAGAAGTTAATGTTGTTGCCGCATCACCGGGAAAGGCGAGTCGTACAGTACACTAGCGTCATCTGTTATAATTATTGAACAGGACTCACAATTACAGATACCCTACTCTCTGATAATTCATATTTCCCGCGAATATACGAGTACACAAAAGTTAATACTGTTGCCGCATCACCAGTAAATGCGTGTCGTATAGTACACTAACGCCATCTGTTATCTTTATTAAACAGGACTCAGAATTTTAGATATGCTACTCTCTGATAATTCATATTTCCCGTGAATATACGAGTACATAGAAGTTAATACTGTTGCCGCATCACCAGGCAAGGCGTGTCGTACAGTACACTAACGCCATCTGTTATCTTTATTAAACAGGACCCAGAACTTTAGGTATGCTACTCTCTGATAATTCATATTTCCCGCAAATATAGGGGTACATAGAAGTTAATACTGTTGCCGCAACACCAGGAATGGCGTTTCGTACAGAACACAAGCGCCATCTGTTATCTTTATTAAACAGGACCCAGAATTTTAGATATGCTTCTCTCTGATAATTCATATTTCCCGCGAATATACCAGTACAAAGATGTTAATGTTGTTGCCGCATCACCGGGAAAGGCGTGTCGTACAGTACACTAGCGTCATCTGTTATATTTATTAAACAGGACTCACATTTTCAGATACGCTACTCTGATAATTCATATTTCCTGCGAATATACTAGTACATAGAAGTTAATACTGTTGCCGCATCACCAGGAAAGGCGTTTCGTACAGAATACTAGCGCCACCTCTTATCTTTATTAAACAGGACCCAGAATTTTAGATATGCTACTCTCTGATAATTCATATTTCCCGCGAATATACGAGTACATAGAAGTTAATGTTGTTGCCGCATCACCGGGAAAGGCGTGTCGCACAGAACACTAGCGCAATCCGTTATATTTATTTAACAGAACCCAGAATTTCAGATGTGCTACTCTCTGATAATTCAGATTTCCCGCGAATATACCAGTACACAAAAGTTAATACTGTTGCCGCATCACCAGGAAAGGCTTGTCGTACAGTACACTAACGCCATCTGTTATCTTTATTAAACAGGATTCAGAACTTTAGGTATGCTACTTCTGATATTTCATATTTCCCGCAAATATACGAGAACACAGAAGTTAATTCTGTTGCGCATCCCCAGGAATGGCGTTTCGTACAGAACACTAGCGCCATCTGTTATCTTTATTAAACAGGACCCAGAATTTTGTATATTCTACTCTCTGAATTTTCAAATTTCCCGCGAATATACTAGTACAAAGAAGTTAATGTTGTTGCCGCATCACCGGGAAAGGCGTGTTGTACAGTACACTAGCGTCATCTGTTATATTTAATAAACAGAACCCAGAATTTCAGATACGCTACTCTGATAATTCATATTTGCCGCGAATATACTAGTACATAGAAGTTAATACTGTTGCCGCATCACCAGGAAAGGCGTTTCGTACAGAACACTAGCGCCATCTGTTATCTTTATTAAACAAGACCCAGAATTTAGGTATGCTACTCTCTGATAATTCACATTTCCCGAAAATATACTAGTACAAAGAAGTTAATGTTGTTGCCGCATCACCGGGAAAGGCGTTTCGTACAGTACACTAGCGTCATATGTTATATTTATTAAACAGGACTCACAATTTCAGATACGCTACTCTGATAATTCATATTTCCCGCGAATATACTGGTACGTAGAAGTTAATACTGATGCCGCATCACCGAGAAGCGCGTTTCGTACAGAGCACTAGCGCCATCTGTTATCTTTATTAAACAGGACCCAGAATTTTAGATATGCTTCTCTCTGATAATTCATATTTCCCGCGAATATACCAGTACAAAGATGTTAATGTTGCCGCATCACCGGGAAAGGCGTGTCGTACAGTACACTAGCGTCATCTGTTATATTTATTAAACAGGACTCACATTTTCAGATACGCTACTCTGATAATTCATATTTCCTGCGAATATACTAGTACATAGAAGTTAGTACTGTTGCCGCATCACCAGGAAAGGCGTTTCGTACAGAATACTAGCGCCATCTCTTATCGTTATTAAACAAGACCCAGAATTTAGGTATGCTACTCTCTGATAATTCATATTTCCCGCGAATATACCAGTACAAAGATGTTAATGTTGTTGCCGCATCACCGGGAAAGGCGTGTCGTACAGTACACTAGCGTCATCTGTTATATTTATTAAACAGGTCTCACATTTTCAGATACGCTACTCTGATAATTCATATTTCCTGCGAATATACTAGTACATAGAAGTTAATACTGTTGCCGCATCACCAGGAAATGCATTTCGTACAGAACACTAGCGCCATCTCTTTTCTTTATTAAACAGGACCCAGAATTTTAGATATGCTACTCTCTGATAATTCATATTTCCCGCGAATATACGAGTACATAGAAGTTAATGTTGTTGCTGCATCACTGGGAAAGGCGTGTCGTTCAGTACACTAACGGCATCTGTTATCTTTATTAAACAGGACCCAGAATTTTAGGTATGCTACTCTGTGATAATTCATATTTCCCGCGAATATACGAGTACGTAGAAGTTAATGTTGTTGCCGCATCACCGGGAAAGGCGTGTCGTACGGAACACTAGCGCAATCCGTTATATTTATTTAACAGAACCCAGAATTTCAGATGTGCTACTCTCTGATAATTCAGATTTCCCGCGAATATACCAGTACACAAAAGTTAATACTGTTGCCGCATCACCAGGAAAGGCGTGTCGTACAGTACACTAAGGCCATCTGTTATCTTTATTAAACAGGATTCAGAACTTTAGGTATGCTACTTCTGATATTTCATATTTCCCGCAAATATACGGGTACACAGAAGTTAATACTGTTGCGCAACACCAGGAATGGCGTATCGTACAGAACACTAGCGCCATCTGTTATCTTTATTAAACAGGACCCAGAATTTTAGATATGCTACTCTCTGATAATTCATATTTCCCGCGAATATCCGAGTACACAGAAGTTAATACTGTTGCCGCAACACCAGGAAAGGCGTTTCGTACAGAACACTAGCGCCATCTGTTATCTTTATTAAACAGGACGCAGAATTTTAGATATTCTACTCTCTGATATTTCAAATTTCCCGCGAATATACTAGTACAAAGAAGTTAATGTTGTTGCCGCATCACCGGGAAAGGCGTGTTGTACAGTACGCTAGCGTCATCTGTTATATTTATTAAACAGAACCCAGAATTTCAGAAACGCTACTCTGATAATTCATATTTGCCGCGAATATACTAGTACATAGAAGTTAATACTTTTGCCGCATCACCAGGAAAGGCGTTTCGTACAGAACACTAGCGCCATCTGTTATCTTTATTAAACAAGACCCAGAATTTAGGTATGCTACTCTCTGATAATTCATATTTCCCGAAAATATACTAGTACAAAAAAGTTAATGTTGTTGCCGCATCACCGAAAAAGGCGTGTCGTACACTACACTAGCGTCATATGTTATATTTATTAAACAGGACTCACAATTTCAGATACGCTACTCTGATAATTCATATTTCCCGCGAATATACTAGTACGTAGAAGTTCATACTGTTGCCGCATCACCGGGAAACGCCTTTCGTACAGAGCACTAGCGCCATCTGTTATCTTTATTAAACAGGACCCAGAATCTTAGATATGCTACTCTCTGATAATTCATATTTCCCGCGAATATACTAGTACATAGAAGTTAATGGTGTTGCCGCATCACCGGGAAAGGCCTGTCGTACAGTACACTAACGCCATCTGTTATCTTTATTAAACAGGACCCAGAATTTTAGATATGCTACTCTCTGATAATTCATATTTCCCGCGAATATACCAGTACAAAGAAGTTAATACTGTTGCCGCAACACCAGGTAAGGCGTTTCGTACAGAACACTAGCGCCATCTGTTATCTTTATTAAACAGGACCCAGAATTTTAGATATGTTAATCTCTGATAATTCAAATTTCCCGCGAATATCCGAGTACACAGAAGTTAATACTGTTGCCGCAACACCAGGAAAGGCGTTTCGTACAGAACACTAGCGCCATCTGTTATCTTTATTAAAAATAACCCAGAATTTTAGATATGCTATTCTCTGATAATTTATATTTCCCGCGAAAATACGAGTACATAGAAGTTAATGTTGTTGACGCATCAACGGGAAAGGCGTTTCGTACTGAAAACTAGCGCCATCTGTTATCTTTATTAACAGGACCCAGAATTTTAGATATGCTACTCTCTGATAATTCATATATCCCGCGAATATACTTGTACATAGAAGTTAATGTTGTTGCCGCATCACCGGGAAAGGCGTGTCGTACAGTACACTAACGCGATTTGTTATCTTTTTTTAAACAGGGCCCAGAATTTTAGATATAGTACTCGCTTATTATTCATATTTCCCACGAATATACCAGTACATAGAAGTTAATACTGTTGCCGCAACACCAGGAAAGGCGTTTCGTATAGAACACTAGCGCCATCTGTTATCTTTATTAAACAGGACCCAGAATTTTAGATATGCTAATCTCTGATAATTCATATTTCCCGCGAATATACGAGTACACAGAAGTTAATACTGTTGCCGCAACACCAGGAAAGGCGTTTCGTACAGAACACTAGCGCCATCTGTTATCTTTACTAAACAGAACCCAGAATTTCAGATACGCTACTCTGATAATTCATATTTCGCGCGAATATATGAGTACACAGAAGTTAATACTGTTGCCGCATCACCAGGAAAGGCGTTTCGTACAGAACACTACCGCCATCTCTTATCTTTATTAAACAGGACCCAGAATTTAGGTATGCTACTCTCTGATAATTCATATTTCCCGCGAATGTACGAGTACACAGAAGTTAATACTGTTGCTGCAGCACCTGGAATGGCGTTTCGTACAGAACACTAGCGCCATCTGTTATCTTTATAAAACAGGACCCAGAATTTTAGATATGCTACTCTCTGATAATTCTTATTTACCGAAAATATACTAGTACAAAAAAGTTAATGTTTGTGCCGCATCACCGGGAAAGGCGTGTCGTACAGTACACTAGCGTCATGTGTTACATTTATTAAACAGGACTTACAATTTCAGATACGCTACTCCGATAATTCATATTTCCCGCGAATATACTAGTACATTGAAGTTAATACTGTTGCCGCAACACCAGGAAAGGCGTTTCGTACAGAACACTAGCGCCATCTGTTATCTTTATTAAACAGGACCAGAATTTTAGATATGCTACTCTCTGATAATTCATATTTCCCGCGAATATACGAGTACACAGATGTTAATACTGTTGCCGCAACACCAGGAAAGGCGTTTCGTACAGAACACTAGCGCCATCTGTTATCTTTATTAAACAGGACCCAGAATTTAGGTAAGCTACTCTCTGATAATTCATATTTCCCGCGAATATACGAGTACAAAGAAGCTAATCCTGTTGCCGCATCACCATGTAAGGCGTTTCGTATAGAACACAAGCGCCATCTGTTATCTTTATTAAACAGAACCCAGAGTTTTAGAATTGCTACTCTCTGATGATTCAAATTTCCCGCGAATAAACTGGTACAAAGAAGTTAATGTTGTTGCCGCATCACCGGGAAAGGCGTGTTGTACAGTACACTAGCGTCATCTGTTATCTTTATTAAACAGGACCCAGAATTTAGGTATGCTACTCTCTGATAATTCATATTTCCCGCGAAAATACGAGTACACAGAAGTTAATACTCTTGCTGCAACACCAGGAATGGCGTTTCGTACAGAACACTAGCGCCATCTGTTATCTTTATTAAACAGGACCCAGAATTTTAGATATGCTACTCTGATAATTCATATTTACTTAAAATATACTAGTACAAAGAAGTTAATGTTGTTGCCGCATCACCGGGAAAGGCGTGTCGTACAGTACACTAGCGTCATCTGTTATAATTATTGAACAGGACTCACAATTACAGATACCCTACTCTCTGATAATTCATATTTCCCGCGAATATACGAGTACACAAAAGGTAATACTGTTGCCGCTTCACCAGTAAAGGCCAGTCGTACAGTACACTAACGCCATCTGTTATCTTTATTAAACAGGACTCAGAATTTTAGATATGCTACTCTCTGATAATTCATATTTCCCGTGAATATACGAGTACAAAGAAGTTAATACTGTTGCCGCATCACCAGGCAAGGCGTGTCGTACAGCACACTAACGCCATCTGTTACCTTTATTAAACAGGACCCAGAACTTTAGGTATGCTACTCTCTGATAATTCATATTTCCCGCAAATATAGGGGTACATAGAAGTTAATACTGTTGCCGAAACACCAGGAATGGCGTTTCGTACAAAACACAAGCGCCATCTGTTATCTTTATTTAACAATACCCAGAATTTTAGATATGCTTCTCTCTGATAATTCATATTTCCCGCGAATATACCAGTACAAAGATGTTAATGTTGTTGCCGCATCACCGGGAAAGGCGTGTCGTACAGTACACTAGCGTCATCGGTTATATTTATTAAACAGGACTCACATTTTCAGATACGCTACTCTGATAATTCATATTTCCTGCGAATATACTAGTACATAGAAGTTAATACTGTTGCCGCATCACCAGGAAAAGCGTTTCGTACAGAATACTAGCGCCATCTCTTATCTTTATTAAACAGGACCCAGAATTTTAGATATGCTACTCTCTGATAATTCATATTTCCCGCGAATATACGAGTACATAGAAGTTAATGTTGTTGCCGCATCACCGGGAAAGGCGTGTCGTACAGAACACTAGCGCAATCCGTTATATTTATTTAACAGAACCCAGAATTTCAGATGTGCTACTCTCTGATAATTCAGATTTCCCGCGAATATACCAGTACACAAAAGTTAATACTGTTGCCGCATCACCAGGAAAGGCTTGTCGTACAGTACACTAACGCCATCTGTTATCTTTATTAAACAGGATTCAGAACTTTAGGTATGCTACTTCTGATATTTCATATTTCCCGCAAATTTACGAGTACACAGAAGTTAATTCTGTTGCGCATCCCCAGGAATGGCGTTTCGTACAGAACACTAGCGCCATCTGTTATCTTTATTAAACAGGACCCAGAATTTTAGATATTCTACTCTCTGATATTTCAAATTTCCCGCGAATATACTAGTACAAAGAAGTTAATGTTGTTGCCGCATCACCGGGAAAGGCGTGTTGTACAGTACACTAGCGTCATCTGTTATATTTAATAAACAGAACCCAGAATTTTAGATACGCTACTCTGATAATTCATATTTGCCGCGAATATACTAGTACATAGAAGTTAATACTGTTGCCGCATCACCAGGAAAGGCGTTTCGTACAGAACACTAGCGCCATCTGTTATCTTTATTAAACAAGACCCAGAATTTAGGTATGCTACTCTCTGATAATTCACATTTCCCGAAAATATACTAGTACAAAGAAGTTAATGTTGTTGCCGCATCACCGGGAAAGGCGTGTCGTACATTACACTAGCGTCATATGTTATATTTATTAAACAGGACTCACAATTTCAGATACGCTACTCTGATAATTCATATTTCCCGCGAATATACTGGTACGTAGAAGTTAATACTGATGCCGCATCACCGAGAAGCGCGTTTCGTACAGAGCACTAGCGCCATCTGTTATCTTTATTAAACAGGACCCAGAATTTTAGATATGCTACTCTCTGATAATTCATATTTCCCGCGAATATACTAGTACATAGAAGTTAATGTTGTTGCCACATCACCAGGAAAGGCTTGTCGTACAGTACACTAACGCCATCTGTTATCTTTATTAAACAGGATTCAGAACTTTAGGTATGCTACTTCTGATATTTCATATTTCCCGCAAATATACGGGTACACAGAAGTTAATACTGTTGCGCAACACCAGGAAAGTCGTTTCGTACAGAACACTAGCGCCATCTGTTATCTTTATTAAACAGGACCCAGAATTTTAGATATGCTACTCTATGATAATTCATATTTCCCGCGAATATCCGAGTACACAGAAGTTAATACTGTTGCCGCAACACCAGGAAAGGCGTTTCGTACAGAACACTAGCGCCAACTGTTATCTTTATTAAACAGGACCCAGAATTTTAGATATTCTACTCTCTGATATTTCAAATTTCCCGCGAATATACTAGTACAAAGAAGTTAATGTTGTTGCCGCATCACCGGGAAAGGCGTGTTGTACAGTACACTAGCGTCATCTGTTATATTTATTAAACAGAACCCAGAATCTCAGAAACGCTACTCTGATAATTCATATTTCCCGCGAATATACTAGTACGTAGAAGTTAATACTGTTGCCGCATCACCGAGAAGCGCGTTTCGTACAGAGCACTAGCGCCATCTGTTATCTTTATTAAACAGGACCCAGAATTTTAGATATGCTTCTCTCTGATAATTCATATTTCCCGCGAATATACCAGTACAGAGATGTTAATGTTGTTGCCGCATCACCGGGAAAGGCGTGTCGTAATGTACACTAGCGTCATCTGTTATATTTATTAAACAGGACTCACATTTTCAGATACGCTACTCTGATAATTCATATTTCCTGCGAATATACTAGTACATAGAAGTTAATACTGTTGCCGCATCACCAGGAAAGGCGTTTCGTACAGAATACTAGCGCCATCTCTTATCTTTATTAAACAGGACCCAGAATTTTAGATATGCTACTCTCTGATAATTCATATTTCCCGCGAATATACGAGTACATAGAAGTTAATGTTGTTGCCGCATCACCGGGAAAGGCGTGTCGTACAGAACACTAGCGCAATCCGTTATATTTATTTAACAGAACCCAGAATTTTAGATATGCTACTCTCTGATAATTCAGATTTCCCGCGAATATACCAGTACACAAAAGTTAATACTGTTGCCGCATCACCAGGAAAGGCTTGTCGTACAGTACACCAACGCCATCTGTTATCTTTATTAAACAGGATTCAGAACTTTAGGTATGCTACTTCTGATATTTCATATTTCCCGCAAATATACGGGTACACAGAAGTTAATACTGTTGCGCAACACCAGGAAAGTCGTTTCGTACAGAACACTAGCGCCATCTGTTATCTTTATTAAACAGGACCCAGAATTTTAGATATGCTACTCTATGATAATTCATATTTCCCGCGAATATCCGAGTACACAGAAGTTAATACTGTTGCCGCAACACCAGGAAAGGCGTTTCGTACAGAACACTAGCGCCAACTGTTATCTTTATTAAACAGGACCCAGAATTTTAGATATTCTACTCTCTGATATTTCAAATTTCCCGCGAATATACTAGTACAAAGAAGTTAATGTTGTTGCCGCATCACCGGGAAAGGCGTGTTGTACAGTACACTAGCGTCATCTGTTATATTTATTAAACAGAACCCAGAATTTCAGAAACGCTACTCTGATAATTCATATTTCCCGCGAATATACTAGTACGTAGAAGTTAATACTGTTGCCGCATCACCGAGAAGCGCGTTTCGTACAGAGCACTAGCGCCATCTGTTATCTTTATTAAACAGGACCCAGAATTTTAGATATGCTTCTCTCTGATAATTCATATTTCCCGCGAATATACCAGTACAAAGATGTTAATGTTGTTGCCGCATCACCGGGAAAGGCGTGTCGTACAGTACACTAGCGTCATCTGTTATATTTATTAAACAGAACCCAGAATTTCAGAAACGCTACTCTGATAATTCATATTTGCCGCGAATATACTAGTACATAGAAGTTAATACTGTTGCCGCATCACCAGGAAAGGCGTTTCGTACAGAACACTAGCGCCATCTTTTATATTTATTAAACAAGACCCAGAATTTAGGTATGCTACTCTCTGATAATTAATATTTCCCGCGAATATACCAGTACAAAGATGTTAATGTTGTTGCCGCATCACCGGGAAAGGCGTGTCGTACAGAACACTAGCGCAATCCGTTATATTTATTTAACAGAACCCAGAATTTCAGATGTGCTACTCTCTGATAATTCAGATTTCCCGCGAATATACCAGTGCACAAAAGTTAATACTGTTGCCGCATCACCAGGAAAGGCTTGTCGTACAGTACACTAACGCCATCTGTTATCTTTATTAAACAGGATTCAGAACTTTAGGTATGCTACTTCTGATATTTCATATTTCCCGCAAATATACGGGTACACAGAAGTTAATACTGTTGCGCAACACCAGGAAAGTCGTTTCGTACAGAACACTAGCGCCATCTGTTATCTTTATTAAACAGGACCCAGAATTTTAGATATGCTACTCTCTGATAATTCATATTTCCCGCGAATATCCGAGTACACAGAAGTTAATACTGTTGCCGCAACACCAGGAAAGGCGTTTCGTACAGAACACTAGCGCCATCTGTTATCTTTATTAAACAGGACACAGAATTTTAGATATTCTACTCTCTGATATTTCAAATTTCCCGCGAATATACTAGTACAAAGAAGTTAATGTTGTTGCCGCATCACCGGGAAAGGCGTGTTGTACAGTACACTAGCGTCATCTGTTATATTTATTAAACAGAACCCAGAATTTCAGAAACGCTACTCTGATAATTCATATTTGCCGCGAATATACTAGTACATAGAAGTTAATACTGTTGCCGCATCACCAGGAAAGGCGTTTCGTACAGAACACTAGCGCCATCTTTTATATTTATTAAACAAGACCCAGAATTTAGGTATGCTACTCTCTGATAATTAATATTTCCCGCGAATATACCAGTACAAAGATGTTAATGTTGTTGCCGCATCACCGGGAAAGGCGTGTCGTACAGAACACTAGCGCAATCCGTTATATTTATTTAACAGAACCCAGAATTTCAGATGTGATCTCTGTGATAATTCAGATTTCCCGCGAATATACCAGTGCACAAAAGTTAATACTGTTGCCGCATCACCAGGAAAGGCTTGTCGTACAGTACACTAACGCCATCTGTTATCTTTATTAAACAGGATTCAGAACTTTAGGTATGCTACTTCTGATATTTCATATTTCCCGCAAATATACGGGTACACAGAAGTTAATACTGTTGCGCAAAACCAGGAAAGTCGTTTCGTACAGAACACTAGCGCCATCTGTTATCTTTATTAAACAGGACCCAGAATTTTAGATATGCTACTCTCTGATAATTCATATTTCCCGCGAATATCCGAGTACACAGAAGTTAATACTGTTGCCGCAACACCAGGAAAGGCGTTTCGTACAGAACACTAGCGCCATCTGTTATCTTTATTAAACAGGACACAGAATTTTAGATATTCTACTCTCTGATATTTCAAATTTCCCGCGAATATACTAGTACAAAGAAGTTAATGTTGTTGCCGCATCACCGGGAAAGGCGTGTTGTACAGAACACTAGCGCCATCTTTTATCTTTATTAAACAAGACCCAGAATTTAGGTATGCTACTCTCTGATAATTAATATTTCCCGCGAATATACCAGTACAAAGATGTTAATGTTGTTGCCGCATCACCGGGAAAGGCGTGTCGTACAGTACACTAGCGTCATCTGTTATATTTATTAAACAGGTCTCACATTTTCAGATACGCTACTCTGATAATTCATATTTCCTGCGAATATACTAGTACATAGAAGTTAATACTGTTGCCGCATCACCAGGAAAGGCATTTCGTACAGAACACTAGCGCCATCTCTTTTCTTTATTAAACAGGACCCAGAATTTTAGATATGCTACTCTCTGATAATTCATATTTCCCGCGAATATACGAGTACATAGAAGTTAATGTTGTTGCTGCATCATTGGGAAAGGCGTGTCGTTCAGTACACTAACGGCATCTGTTTTCTTTATTAAACAGGACCCAGAATTTTAGGTATGCTACTCTGTGATAATTCATATTTAGCGCGAATATACGAGTAGGTAGAAGTTAATGTTGTTGCCGCATCACCGGGAAAGGCGTGTCGTACGGAACACTAGCGCAATCCGTTATATTTATTTAACAGAACCCAGAATTTCAGATGTGCTACTCTCTGATAATTCAGTTTTCCCGCGAATATACCAGTACACAAAAGTTAATACTGTTGCCGCATCACCAGGAAAGGCGTGTCGTACAGTACACTAAGGCCATCTGTTATCTTTATAAAACAGGATTCAGAACTTTAGGTATGCTACTTCTGATATTTCATATTTCCCGCAAATATACAGGTACACAGAAGTTAATACTGTTGCGCAACACCAGGAATGGCGTATCGTACAGAACACTAGCGCCATCTGTTATCTTTATTAAACAGGACCCAGAATTTTAGATATGCTACTCTCTGATAATTCATATTTCCCGCGAATATCCGAGTACACAGAAGTTAATACTGTTGCCGCAACACCAGGAAAGGCGTTTCGTACAGAACACTAGCGCCATCTGTTATCTTTATTAAACAGGACTCAGAATTTTAGATATTCTACTCTCTGATATTTCAAATTTCCCGCGAATATACTAGTACAAAGAAGTTAATGTAGTTGCCGCATCACCGGGAAAGGCGTGTTGTACAGTACACTAGCGTCATCTGTTATATTTATTAAACAGAACCCAGAATTTCAGAAACGCTACTCTGATAATTCATATTTGCCGCGAATATAATAGTACATAGAAATTAATACTGTTGCCGCATCACCAGGAAAGGCGTTTCGTACAGAACACTAGCGCCATCTGTTATCTTTATTAAACAAGACCCAGAATTTAGGTATGCTACTCTCTGATAATTCATATTTCCCGAAAATATACTAGTACAAAAAAGTTAATGTTTTTGCCGCATCACCGGGAAAGGCGTGTCGTACACTACACTAGCGTCATATGTTATATTTATTAAACAGGACTCACAATTTCAGATACGCTACTCTGATAGTTCATATTTCCCGCGAATATACTAGTACGTAGAAGTTAATACTGTTGCCGCATCACCGGGAAACGCGTTTCGTACAGAGCACTAGCGCCATCTGTTATCTTTATTAAACAGGACCCAGAATTTTAGATATGCTACTCTCTGATAATTCATATTTCCCGCGAATATACTAGTACATAGAAGTTAATGGTGTTGCCGCATCACCGGGAAAGGCCTGTCGTACAGTACACTAACGCCATCTGTTATCTTTATTAAACAGGACCCAGAATTTTAGATATGCTACTCTCTGATAATTCATATTTCCCGCGAATATACCAGTACAAAGAAGTTAATACTGTTGCCGCAACACCAGGTAAGGCGTTTCGTACAGAACACTAGCGCCATCTGTTATCTTTATTAAACAGGACCCAGAATTTTAGATATGCTAATCTCTGATAATTCAAATTTCCCGCGAATATCCGAGTACACAGAAGTTAATACTGTTGCCGCAACACCAGGAAAGGCGTTTCGTACAGAACACTAGCGCCATCTGTTATCTTTATTAAAAAGAACCCAGAATTTTAGATATGCTACTCTCTGATAATTTATATTTCCCGCGAATATACGAGTACATAGAAGTTAATGTTGTTGCCGCATCAACGGGAAAGGCGTTTCGTACTGAAAACTAGCGCCATCTGTTATCTTTATTAACAGGACCCAGAATTTTAGATATGCTACTCTCTGATAATTCATATTTCCCGCGAATATACTTGTACATAGAAGTTAATGTTGTTGCCGCATCACCGGGAAAGGCGTGTCGTACAGTACACTAACGCGATTTGTTATCTTTTTTTAAACCGGACCCAGAATTTTAGATATAGTACTCGCTTATTATTCATATTTCCCACGAATATACCAGTACATAGAAGTTAATACTGTTGCCGCAACACCAGGAAAGGCGTTTCGTATAGAACACTAGCGCCATCTGTTATCTTTATTAAACAGGACCCAGAATTATAGATATGCTAATCTCTGATAATTCATATTTCCCGCGAATATACGAGTACACAGAAGTTAATACTGTTGCCGCATCACCAGGAAAGGCGTTTCGTACAGAACACTAGCGCCATCTGTTATCTTTACTAAACAGAACCCAGAATTTCAGATACGCTACTCTGATAATTCATATTTCGCGCGAATATATGAGTACACAGAAGTTAATACTGTTGCCGCATCACCAGGAAAGGCGTTTCGTACGGAACACTATCGCCATCTGTTATCTTTATTAAACAGGACCCAGAATTTAGGTATGCTACTCTCTGATAATTCATATTTCCCGCGAATGTACGAGTACACAGAAGTTAATACTGTTGCTGCAGCACCTGGAATGGCGTTTCGTACAGAACACTAGCGCCATCTGTTATCTTTATAAAACAGGACCCAGAATTTTAGATATGCTACTCTCTGATAATTCTTATTTACCGAAAATATACTAGTACAAAAAAGTTAATGTTTGTGCCGCATCACCGGGAAAGGCGTGTCGTACAGTACACTAGCGTCATCTGTTACATTTATTAAACAGGACTTACAATTTCAGATACGCTACTCTGATAATTCATATTTCCCGCGAATATACTAGTACATTGAAGTTAATACTGTTGCCGCAACACCAGCAAAGGCGTTTCGTACAGAACACTAGCGCCATCTGTTATCTTTATTAAACAGGACCAGAATTTTAGATATGCTACTCTCTGATAATTCATATTTCCCGCGAATATACGAGTACACAGATGTTAATACTGTTGCCGCAACACCAGGAAAGGCGTTTCGTACAGAACACTAGCGCCATCTGTTAGCTTTATTAAACAGGACCCAGAATTTAGGTAAGCTACTCTCTGATAATTCATATTTCCCGCGAATATACGAGTACAAAGAAGCTAATACTGTTGCCGCATCACCATGTAAGGCGTTTCGTACAGAACACAAGCGCCATCTGTTATCTTTATTAAACAGAACCCAGAGTTTTAGAATTGCTACTCTCTGATGATTCAAATTTCCCGCGAATAAACTGGTACAAAGAAGTTAATGTTGTTGCTGCATCACCGGGAAAGGCGTGTTGTACAGTACACTAGCGTCATCTGTTATATTTATTAAACAGAACCCAGAATTTCAGATACGCTACTCTGATCATTCATATTTCCCGCGAATATACTAGTACATAGAAGTTAAATCTGTTGCCGCATCACCAGGAAAGGCGTTTCGTACAGAACACTAGCGCCATCTGTTATCTTTATTAAACAGGACCCAGAATTTAGGTATGCTACTCTCTGATAATTCATATTTCCCGCGAATATACGAGCACACAGAAGTTAATACTCTTGCTGCAACACCAGGAATGGCGTTTCGTACAGAACACTAGCGCCATCTGTTATCTTTATTAAACAGGACCCAGAATTTTAGATATGCTACTCTGATAATTCATATTTACTTAAAATATACTAGTACAAAGAAGTTAATGTTGTTGCCGCATCACCGGGAAAGGCGTGTCGTACAGTACACTAGCGTCATCTGTTATAATTATTGAACAGGACTCACAATTACAGATACCCTACTCTCTGATAATTCATATTTCCCGCGAATATACGAGTACACAAAAGTTAATACTGTTGCCGCATCACCAGTAAAGGCGTGTCGTACAGTACACTAACGCCATCTGTTATCTTTATTAAACAGGACTCAGAATTTTAGATATGCTACTCTCTGATAATTCATATTTCCCGTGAATATACGAGTACATAGAAGTTAATACTGTTGCCGCATCACCAGGCAAGGCGTGTCGTACAGTACACTAACGCCATCTGTTATCTTTATTAAACAGGACCCAGAACTTTAGGTATGCTACTCTCTGATAATTCATATTTCCCGCAAATATAGGGGTACATAGAAGTTAATGCTGTTGCCGCAACACCAGGAATGGCGTTTCGTACAGAACACTAGCGCCATCTGTAATCTCTATTAAACAGGACCCAGAATTTTAGATATGCTACTCTCTGATAATTCATATTTCCCGTGAATATACGAGTACACAGAAGTTAATACTGTTGCCGCAACGCCAGGAATGGCGTTTCGTACAGAACACTAGCGCCATCTGTTATCTTTATTAAACAGGACCCAGAATTTTAGATATGCTACTCTCTGATAATTCATATTTCCCGCGAATATACCAGTACAAAGATGTTAATGTTGTTACCGCATCACCGGGAAAGGCGTGTCGTACAGTACACTAGCGTCATCTGTTATATTTATTAAACAGGACTCACATTTTCAGATACGCTACTCTGATAATTCATATTTCCTGCGAATATACTAGTACATAGAAGTTAATACTGTTGCCGCATCACCAGGAAAGGCGTTTCGTACAGAATACTAGCGCCATCTCTTATCTTTATTAAACAGGACCCAGAATTTTAGATATGCTACTCTCTGATAATACATATTTCCCGGGAATATACGAGTACATAGAAGTTAATGTTGTTGCCGCATCCCCGGGAAAGGCGTGTCGTACAGAACACTAGCGCAATCCGTTATATTTATTTAACAGAACCCAGAATTTCAGATGTGCTACTCTCTGATAATTCAGATTTCCCGCGAATATACCAGTACACAAAAGTTAATACTGTTGCCGCATCACCAGGAAAGGCTTGTCGTACAGTACACTAACGCCATCTGTTATCTTTATTAAACAGGATTCAGAACTTTAGGTATGCTACTTCTGATATTTGATATTTCCCGCAAATATACGATTACACAGAAGTTAATTCTGTTGCGCATCCCCAGGAATGGCGTTTCGTACAGAACACTAGCGCCATCTGTTATCTTTATTAAACAGGACCCACAATTTTAGATATTCTACTCTCTGATATTTCAAATTTCCCGCGAATATACTAGTACAAAGAAGTTAATGTTGTTGCCGCATCACCGGGAAAGGCGTGTTGTACAGTACACTAGCGTCATCTGTTATATTTAATAAACAGAACCCAGAATTTCCGATACGCTACTCTGATAATTCATATTTGCCGCGAATATACTAGTACATAGAAGTTAATACTGTTGCCGCATCACCAGGAAAGGCGTTTCGTACAGAACACTAGCGCCATCTGTTATCTTTATTAAACAAGACCCAGAATTTAGGTATGCTACTCTCTGATAATTCACATTTCCCGAAAATATACTAGTACAAAGAAGTTAATGTTGTTGCCGCATCACCGGGAAAGGCGTGTCGTACAGTACACTAGCGTCATCTGTTATAATTATTGAACAGGACTCACAATTACAGATACCCTACTCTCTGATAATTCATATTTCCCGCGAATATACGAGTACACAAAAGTTAATACTGTTGCCGCATCACCAGTAAAGGCGTGTCGTACAGTACACTAACGCCATCTGTTATCTTTATTAAACAGGACTCAGAATTTTAGATATGCTACTCTCTGATAATTCATATTTCCCGTGAATATACGAGTACATAGAAGTTAATACTGTTGCCGCATCACCAGGCAAGGCGTGTCGTACAGTACACTAACGCCATCTGTTATCTTTATTAAACAGGACCCAGAACTTTAGGTATGCTACTCTCTGATAATTCATATTTCCCGCAAATATAGGGGTACATAGAAGTTAATGCTGTTGCCGCAACACCAGGAATGGCGTTTCGTACAGAACACTAGCGCCATCTGTAATCTCTATTAAACAGGACCCAGAATTTTAGATATGCTACTCTCTGATAATTCATATTTCCCGTGAATATACGAGTACACAGAAGTTAATACTGTTGCCGCAACGCCAGGAATGGCGTTTCGTACAGAACACTAGCGCCATCTGTTATCTTTATTAAACAGGACCCAGAATTTTAGATATGCTACTCTCTGATAATTCATATTTCCCGCGAATATACCAGTACAAAGATGTTAATGTTGTTACCGCATCACCGGGAAAGGCGTGTCGTACAGTACACTAGCGTCATCTGTTATATTTATTAAACAGGACTCACATTTTCAGATACGCTACTCTGATAATTCATATTTCCTGCGAATATACTAGTACATAGAAGTTAATACTGTTGCCGCATCACCAGGAAAGGCGTTTCGTACAGAATACTAGCGCCATCTCTTATCTTTATTAAACAGGACCCAGAATTTTAGATATGCTACTCTCTGATAATACATATTTCCCGGGAATATACGAGTACATAGAAGTTAATGTTGTTGCCGCATCCCCGGGAAAGGCGTGTCGTACAGAACACTAGCGCAATCCGTTATATTTATTTAACAGAACCCAGAATTTCAGATGTGCTACTCTCTGATAATTCAGATTTCCCGCGAATATACCAGTACACAAAAGTTAATACTGTTGCCGCATCACCAGGAAAGGCTTGTCGTACAGTACACTAACGCCATCTGTTATCTTTATTAAACAGGATTCAGAACTTTAGGTATGCTACTTCTGATATTTGATATTTCCCGCAAATATACGATTACACAGAAGTTAATTCTGTTGCGCATCCCCAGGAATGGCGTTTCGTACAGAACACTAGCGCCATCTGTTATCTTTATTAAACAGGACCCAGAATTTTAGATATTCTACTCTCTGATATTTCAAATTTCCCGCGAATATACTAGTACAAAGAAGTTAATGTTGTTGCCGCATCACCGGGAAAGGCGTGTTGTACAGTACACTAGCGTCATCTGTTATATTTAATAAACAGAACCCAGAATTTCCGATACGCTACTCTGATAATTCATATTTGCCGCGAATATACTAGTACATAGAAGTTAATACTGTTGCCGCATCACCAGGAAAGGCGTTTCGTACAGAACACTAGCGCCATCTGTTATCTTTATTAAACAAGACCCAGAATTTAGGTATGCTACTCTCTGATAATTCACATTTCCCGAAAATATACTAGTACAAAGAAGTTAATGTTGTTGCCGCATCACCGGGAAAGGCGTGTCGTACAGTACACTAACGCCATCTGTTATCTTTATTAAACAGGACCCAGAATTTTAGATATGCTACTCTCTGATAATTCATATTTCCCGCGAATATACCAGTACATAGAAGTTAATACTGTTGCCGCAGCACCAGGAAAGGCGTTTCGTACAGATCACTAGCGCCATCTGTTATCTTTATTAAAAAGAACCCAGAATTTAAGATATGCTACTCTCTGATAATTTATATTACCCGCGAATATACGAGTACAAAGAAGTTAATGTTGTTGCCGCATCACCGGGAAAGGCGTGTCGTACAGTACACTAGCGTCATATGTTATTCTTATTAAATAGGACTCACAATTTCAGATACGCTACTCTGATAATTCATATTTCCCGCGAATATACTAGTACGTAGAAGTTAATACTGTTGCCGCATCACCGAGAAGCGCGTTTCGTACAGAGCACTAGCGCCATCTGTTATCTTTATTAAACAGGACCCAGAATTTTAGATATGCTTCTCTCTGATAATTCATATTTCCCGCGAATATACCAGTACAAAGATGTTAATGTTGTTGCCGCATCACCGGGAAAGGCGTGTCGTACAGAACACTAGCGCAATCCGTTATATTTATTTAACAGAACCCAGAATTTCAGATGTGCTACTCTCTGATAATTCAGATTTCCCGCGAATATACCAGTACACAAAACTTAATACTGTTGCCGCATCACCAGGAAAGGCTTGTCGTACAGTACACTAACGCCATCTGTTATCTTTATTAAACAGGATTCAGAACTTTAGGTATGCTACTTCTGATATTTCATATTTCCCGCAAATATACGGGTACACAGAAGTTAATACTGTTGCGCAACACCAGGAAAGTCGTTTCGTACAGAACACTAGCGCCATCTGTTATCTTTATTAAACAGGACCCAGAATTTTAGATATGCTACTCTCTGATAATTCATATTTCCCGCGAATATCCGAGTACACAGAAGTTAATACTGTTGCCGCAACACCAGGAAAGGCGTTTCGTACAGAACACTAGCGCCATCTGTTATCTTTATTAAACAGGACCCAGAATTTTAGATATTCTACTCTCTGATATTTCAAATTTCCCGCGAATATACTAGTACAAAGAAGTTAATGTTGTTGCCGCATCACCGGGAAAGGCGTGTTGTACAGTACACTAGCGTCATCTGTTATATTTATTAAACAGAACCCAGAATTTCAGAAACGCTACTCTGATAATTCATATTTGCCGCGAATATACTAGTACATAGAAGTTAATACTGTTGCCGCATCACCAGGAAAGGCGTTTCGTACAGAACACTAGCGCCATCTTTTATCTTTATTAAACAAGACCCAGAATTTAGGTATGCTACTCTCTGATAATTCATATTTCCCGGAAATATACTAGTACAAAGAAGTTAATGTTGTTGCCGCATCACCGGGAAAGGCGTGTCGTACACTACACTAGCGTCATATGTTATATTTATTAAACAGGACTCACAATTTCAGATACGCTACTCTGATAATTCATATTTCCCGCGAATATACTAGTACGTAGAAGTTAATACTGTTGCCGCATCACCGGGAAACGCGCTTCGTACAGAGCACTAGCGCCATCTGTTATCTTTATTAAACAGGACTCAGAATTTTAGATATGCTACTCTCTGATAATTAATATTTCCGGCGAATATACTAGTACATAGAAGTTAATGTTGTTGCCGCATCAACGGGAAAGGCGATTCGTACAGAAAACTAGCGCCATCTGTTATCTTTATTAAACAGGACCCAGAATTTTAGATATGCTACTCTCTGATAATTCATATTTCCCGCGAATATACTAGTACATAGAAGTTAATGGTGTTGCCGCATCACCGGGAAAGGCGTGTCGTACAGTACACTAACGCCATCTGTTATCTTTATTAAACAGGACCCAGAATTTTAGATATGCTACTCTCTGATAATTCATATTTCCCGCGAATATACCAGTACAAAGAAGTTAATACTGTTGCCGCAACACCAGGTAAGGCGTTTCGTACAGAACACTAGCGCCATCTGTTATCTTTATTAAACAGGACCCAGAATTTTAGATATGCTAATCTCTGATAATTCAAATTTCCCGCGAATATCCGAGTACACAGAAGTTAATACTGTTGCCGCAACACCAGGAAAGGCGTTTCGTACAGAACACTAGCGCCATCTGTTATCTTTATTAAAAAGATCCCAGAGTTTTAGATATGCTACTCTCTGATAATTTATATTTCCCGCGAATATACGAGTACATAGAAGTTAATGTTGTTGCCGCATCAACGGGAAAGGCGTTTCGTACTGAAAACTAGCGCCATCTGTTATCTTTATTAACAGGACCCAGAATTTTAGATATGCTACTCTCTGATAATTCATATTTCCCGCGAATATACTTGTACATAGAAGTTAATGTTGTTGCCGCATCACCGGGAAAGGCGTGTCGTACAGTACACTAACGCCATTTGTTATCTTTTTTTAAACAGGACCCAGAATTTTAGATATAGTACTCGCTTATTATTCATTTTTCCCGCGAATATACCAGTACATAGAAGTTAATACTGTTGCCGCAACACCAGGAAAGGCGTTTCGTACAGAACACTAGCGCCATCTGTTATCTTTATTAAACAGGACCCAGAATTTTAGATATGCTAATCTCTGATAATTCATATTTCCCGCGAATATACGAGTACACAGAAGTTAATACTGTTGCCGCAACACCAGGAAAGGCGAATCGTACAGAACACTAGCGCCATCTGTTATCTTTACTAACCAGGACCCAGAATTTACATATGCTACTCTCTGATAATTCATATTTCTCGCGAATATACGAATACACAGAAGTTAATACTGTTGCCAAAACACCAGGAATGGCGTTTCATACAGAACACTAGCGCCATCTGTTATCTTTATTAAACAGGACCCAGAATTTTAGATATGCTACTCTCTGATAATTCAAATTTCCCGCGAATATACTAGTACAAAGAAGTTAATGTTGTTGCTGCATCACCGGGAAAGGCGTGTCGTACAGTACACTAGCGTCATCTGTAATATTTATTTAACAGAACCCAGAATTTCAGATACGCTACTCTGATAATTCATATTTCCCGCGAATATACTAGTACATATAAGTTAATACTGTTGCCGCATCACCAGGAAAGGCGTTTCGTACAGAACACTATCGCCATCTGTTATCTTTATTAAACAGGACCCAGAATTTAGGTATGCTACTCTCTGATAATTCATATTTCCCGCGAATGTACGAGTACACAGAAGTTAATACTGTTGCTGCAGCACCTGGAATGGCGTTTCGTACAGAACACTAGCGCCATCTGTTATCTTTATAAAACAGGACCCAGAATTTTAGATATGCTACTCTCTGATAATTCTTATTTACCGAAAATATACTAGTACAAAAAAGTTAATGTTTGTGCCGCATCACCGGGAAAGGCGTGTCGTACAGTACACTAGCGTCATCTGTTACATTTATTAAACAGGACTTACAATTTCAGATACGCAACTCTGATAATTCATATTTCCCGCGAATATACTAGTACATTGAAGTTAATACTGTTGCCGCAACACCAGGAAAGGCGTTTCGTACAGAACACTAGCGCCATCTGTTATCTTTATTAAACAGGACCAGAATTTTAGATATGCTACTCTCTGATAATTCATATTTCCCGCGAATATACGAGTACACAGATGTTAATACTGTTGCCGCAACACCAGGAAAGGCGTTTCGTACAGAACACTGGCGCCATCTGTTATCTTTATTAAACAGGACCCAGAATTTAGGTATGCTACTCTCTGATAATTCATATTTCCCGCGAATATACGAGTACAAAGAAGCTAATACTGTTGCCGCATCACCATGTAAGGCGTTTCGTACAGAACACTAGCGCCATCTGTTATCTTTATTAAACAGAACCCAGAATTTTAGATATGCTACTCTCTGATGATTCAAATTTCCCGCGAATAAACTGGTACAAAGAAGTTAATGATGTTGCCGCATCACCGGGAAAGGCGTGTTGTACAGTACACTAGCGTCATCTGATATATTTATTAAACAGAACCCAGAATTTCAGATACGCTACTCTGATAATTCATATTTCCCGCGAATATACTAGTACATAGAAGTTAAATCTGTTGTCGCATCACCAGGAAAGGCGTTTCGTACAGAACACTAGCGCCATCTGCTATCTTTATTAAACAGGACCCTGAATTTAGGTATGCTACTCTCTGATAATTCATATTTCCCGCGAATATACGAGTACACAGAAGTTAATACTCTTGCTGCAACACCAGGAATGGCGTTTCGTACAGAACACAAGCGCCATCTGTTATCTTTATTAAACAGGACCCAGAATTTTAGATATGCTACTCCGAAAATTCATATTTACTTCAAATATACTAGTACAAAGAAGTTAATGTTGTTGCCGCATCACTGGGAAAGGCGTGTCGTACAGTACACTAGCGTCATCTGTTATATTTATTAAACAGGACTCACAATTACAGATACCCTACTCTCTGATAATTCATATTTCCCGCGAATATACGAGTAAACAAAAGTTAATACGGTTGCCGCATCACCAGTAAAGGCGTGTCGTTCAGTACACTAACGCCATCTGTTATCTTTATTAAACAGGACCCAGAATTTTAGATATGCTACTCTCTGATAATTCATATTTCCCGTGAATATACGAGTACATAGAAGTTAAAACTGTTGCCGCATCACCAGGCAAGGCGTGTCGTACAGTACACTAACGCCATCTGTTATCTTTATTAAACAGGACCCAGAATTTTAGGTATGCTACTCTCTGATAATTCATATTCCCCGCGAATACAGGAGTACATAGAAGTTAATACTGTTGCCGCAACACCAGGAATGGCGTTTCGTACAGAACACAAGCGCCTTCTGTTATCTTTATTAAACAGGACCCAGAATTTTAGATATGCTTCTCTCTGATAATTCATATTTCCCGCGAATATATCAGTACAAAGATGTTAATGTTCTTGCCGCATCACCGGGAAAGGCGTGTCGTACAGTACACTAGCGTCATCTGTTATATTTATTAAACAGGACTCACATTTTCAGATACGCTACTCTGATAATTCATATTTCCTGCGAATATACTAGTACATAGAAGTTAATACTGTTGCCGCATCACCACGAAAGGCGTTTCGTACAGAATACTAGCGCCATCTCTTATCTTTATTAAACAGGACCCAGAATTTTAGATATGCTACTCTCTGATAATTCATATTTCCCGCGAATATACGAGTACATAGAAGTTAATGTTGTTGCCGCATCACCGGGAAAGGCGTGTCGTACAGAACACTAGCACAATCCGTAATATTTATTTAACAGAACCCAGAATTTCAGATGTGCTACTCTCTGATAATTCAGATTTCCCGCGAATATACCAGTACACAAAAGTTAATACTGTTGCCGCATCACCAGGAAAGGCTTGTCGTACAGTACACTAACGCCATCTGTTATCTTTATTAAACAGGATTCAGAACTTTAGGAACACTAGCGCCATCTGTTATCTTTATTAAACAGGACCCAGAATTTTAGATATGCTACTCTCTGATAATTCATATTTCCCGCGAATATCCGAGTACACAGAAGTTAATACTGTTACCGCAACACCAGGAAAGGCGTTTCGTACAGAACACTAGCGCCATCTGTTATCTTTATTAAACAGGACCCAGAATTTTAGATATTCTACTCTCTGATATTTCAAATTTCCCGCGAATATACTAGTACAAAGAAGTTAATGTTGTTGCCGCATCACCGGGAAAGGCGTGTTGTACAGTACACTAGCGTCATCTGTTATATTTATTAAACAGAACCCAGAATTTCAGATACGCTACTCTGATAATTCATATTTGCCGCGAATATACTTGTACATAGAAGTTAATACTGTTGCCGCATCACCAGGAAAGGCGTTTCGTACAGAACACTAGCGCCATCTGTTATCTTTATTAAACAAGACCCAGAATTTAGGTATGCTACTCTCTGATAATTCATATTTCCCGAAAATATACTAGTACAAAGAAGTTAATGTTGTTGCCGCATCACCGGGAAAGGCGTGTCGTACAGTACACTAGCGTCATATGTTATATTTATTAAACAGGACTCACAATTTCAGATACGCTACTCTGATAATTCATATTTCCCGCGAATATACTAGTACGTAGAAGTTAATACTGTTGCCGCATCACCGAGAAGCGCGTTTCGTACAGAGCACTAGCGCCATCTGTTATCTTTATTAAACAGGACCCAAATTTTAGATATGCTACTCTCTGATAAATCATATTTCCCGCGAATATACTAGTACATAGAAGTTAATGTTGTTGCCGCATCAACGGGAAAGGCGTGACGTACAGTACACTAACGCCATCTGTTATCTTTATTAAACAGGACCCAGAATTTTAGATATGTTACTCTCTGATAATTCATACTTCCCGCGAATATACCAGTACATAGAAGTTAATACTAATGCCGCAACACCAGGAAAGGCGTTTCGTACAGAACACTAGCGCCATCTGTTATCTTTATTAAACAGGACCCAGAATTTTAGATATGCTAATCTCTGATAATTCAAATTTCCCGCGAATATCCGAGTACACAGAAGTTAATACTGTTGCCGCAACACCAGGAAAGGCGTTTCGTACAGAACACTAGCGCCATCTGTTATCTTTATTAAAAAGAACCCAGAATTTAAGATATGCTACTCTCTGATAATTTATATTACCCGCGAATATACGAGTAAAAAGAAGTTAATGTTGTTGCCGCATCACCGGGAAAGGCGTGTCGTACAGTACACTAGCGTCATAAGTTATATTTATTAAACAGGACTCACAATTTCAGATACGCTACTCTGATAATTCATATTTCCCGCGAATATACTAGTACGTAGAAGTTAATACTGTTGCCGCATCACCGAGAAGCGCGTTTCGTACAGAGCGCTAGCGCCATCTGTTATCTTTATTAAACAGGACCCAGAATTTTAGATATGCTTATCTCTGATAAGTCATATTTCCCGCGAATATCCGAGTACACAGAAGTTAACACTGTTGCCGCAACAGCAGGAAAGGCGTTTCGTACAGAACACTAGCGCCATCTGTTATCTTTATTAAAAAGAACCCAGAATTTGAGATATGCTACTCTCTGATAATTCATATTTCGCGCGAATATATGAGTACACAGAAGTTAATACTGTTGCCGCAACACCAGGAAAGAGGTTTCGTACAGAACACTAGCGCCATCTGTTATCTTTATTAAACAGGACCCAGAATTTAGGTATGCTACTCTGATAATTCATATTTCCCGCGAATATACTATTACATAGAAGTTAATGTTGTTGCCGCATCACCGGGAAAGGCGTGTCGTACAGTACACTAGCGTCATCTGCTATATTTATTAAACAGGACTCACAATTTCAGATACGCTACTCTGATAATTCATATTTCCCGCGAATATACTAGTACGTAGAATTTAATACTGTTGCCACATCACCAGGAAAGTCGTTTCGTACAGAATACTAGCGCCATCTCTCATCTTTATTAAACAGGACCCAGAATTTTAGATGTGCTACCCTCTGATAATCATATTTCCCGCGAATATAATAGTACATAGAAGTTAATGTTGTTGCCGCATCAACGGGAAACACGTTTCGTACAGAACACTAGCGCCATCTGTTATCTTTATTAAACAGGACCCAGAATTTTAGATATGCTACTCTCTGATAATTCATATTTCCCGCGAATATACTAGTACAAAGAAGTTAATGTTGTTGCCGCTTCAACGGGAAAGGCGTTTCGTTCAAGAAAACTAGCGCCATCTGTTATCTTTATTAAACAGGACCCAGAATTTTAGATATGCTACTCTCCGATAATTCTGTTTCCCGCGAATATACTGGTACATAGAAGTTAATGTTGTTGCCGCATCACCAGGAAAGGCGTGTCGTACAGTACACTAACGCCATCTGTTATCTTTATTAAACAGGACCCAGAATTTTAGATATGCTACTCTCTGATAATTCATATTTGCCGCGAATATACGAGTACATAGAAGTTAATACTGTTGCCGCAACACCAGGAAAGGCGTTTCGTACAGAACACTAGCGCCATCTGTTACCTTTATTAAACAGGACCCAGAATTTTAGATATGCTAATCTCTGATAATTCATATTTCCCGCGAATATCGGAGTACACAGAAGTTAATACTGTTGCCGCAACTCCAGGAAAGGCGTTTCGTACAGAACACTAGCGCCATCTGTTATCTTTATTAAAAAGAACCCAGAATTTTAGATATGCTACTCTCTGATAATTCAGATTTCCCGCAAATATACGAGTTTACAGAAGTTAATACTGTTGCCGCAACGCCAGGAAAGGCGTTTCGTACAGAACACTAGCGCCATCTGTTATCTTTATTAAACAGGACCCAGAATTTAGGTATGCTACTCTCTGATAATTCATATTTCCCGCGAATATACGAGTACACAGAAGTTAATACTGTTGCCGCAACACCAGGAATGGCGTCTCGTACAGAACACTAGCGCCATCTGGTATCTTTATTAAACAGGACCCAGGATTTTAGATATTCTACTCTCTGATAATTCAAATTTCCCGCGAAAATACTAGTACAAAGAAGTTAATGTTGTTGCCGCATCCCCGGGAAAGGCGTGTCGTACAGTACACTAGCGTCATCTGTTATATTTATTAAACAGAACCCAGAATTTTTGATACGCTACTCTGATAATTCATATTTCCCGCGAATATACTAGTAATTAGAAGTTAATACTGTTGCCGCATCACCAGGAAAGGCGTTTCGTACAGAACACTTTCGCCATCTGTTATCTTTATTAAACAGGACCCAGAATTTAGGTATGCTACTCTCTGATAATTCATATTTCCCGCGAATATACGAGTACACAGAAGTTAATACTGTTGCTGCAACACCAGGAATGGCGTTTCGTACAGAACACTAGCGCCATCTGTTATCTTTATTAAACAGGACCCAGAATTTTAGATATGCTACTCTCTGATAATTCATATTTCCCGAAAATATACTAGTACTAAGAAGTTAATGTTGTTGCCGCATCACCGGGAAAGGCGTGTCGTACATTACACTAGCGTCATCTGTTATATTTATTAAACAGGACTCACAATTTCAGATACGCTAATCTGATAATTCATATTTCCCGCGAATATACTAGTACATAGAAGTTAATACTGTTGCCGCAACACCAGGAAAGGCGTTTCGTACAGAACACTAGCGCCATCTGTTATCTTTATTAAACAGGACCTGAATTTTAGATATGCTACTCTCTGATAATTTATATTTCCCGCGAATATACGAGTACACAGAAGTTAATACTGTTGCCGCAACACCAGGAAAGGCGTTTCCTACAGAACACTAGCGCCATCTTTTATCTTTATTAAACAGGACCCAGAATTTTAGATATGCTACTCTCTGATAATTCACATTTCCCGCGAATATACTAGTACATGGAAGTTAATGTTGTTGCCGCCTCACCGGGAAAAGCGTTTCGTACAGAACACTAGCGCCATCTGTTATCTTTATTAAACAGGACCCAGAATTTTAGATATGCTACTCTCTGATAATTCATATTTCCCGCGAATATACTAGTACATAGAAGTTAATGTTGTTGCCGCATCACCGGGAAAGGCGTGTCGTACAGTACACTAGCGTCATCTGTTATATTTATTAAACAGGACTCACAATTTCAGATACGCTACTCTGATAATTCATATTTCCCGCGAATATACGAGTACATAGAAGTTAATACTGTTGCCGCAACACCAGGAATGGCGTTTCGTACAGAACACTAGCGCCATCTGTTATCTTTATTAAACAGGACCCAGAATTTTAGATATGCTAATCTCTGATAATTCATATTTCCCGCGAATATCCGAGTACACAGAAGTTAGTACTGGTGCCGCAACACCAGGAAAGGCGTTTCGTACAGAACACTAGCGCCATCTGTTATCTTTATTAAAAAGAACCCAGAATTTTAGATATGCTCTTCTCGGATAATTCATCTTTCCCGCGAATATACGGGTACTCAGAAGTTAATACTGTTGCCGCAACACCAGGAAAGGCGTTTCGTACAGAACACTAGCGCCATCTGTTATCTTTATTAAACAGGACCCAAAATTTAGGTATGCTACTCTCTGATAATTCATATTTCCCGCGAATATACGAGTACACAGAAGTTAATACTGTTGCCGCAACACAAGGAATGGCGTGTCGTACAGAACACTAGCGCCATCTGTTATCTTTATTAAACAGGACCCAGAATTTTAGATATGCTACTCTCTGATAATTCATATTTCCCGCGAATATACTAGTACATAGAAGTTAATGGTGTTGCCGCATCACCGGGAAAGGCGTGTCGTACAGTACACTAACGCCATCTGTTATCTTTATTAAACAGGACCCAGAATTTTAGATATGCTAATCTCTGATAATTCAAATTTCCCGCGAATATCCGAGTACACAGAAGTTAATACTGTTGCCGCAACACCAGGAAAGGCGTTTCGTACAGAACACTAGCGCCATCTGTTATCTTTATTAAAAAGATGCCAGAGTTTTAGATATGCTACTCTCTGATAATTTATATTTCCCGCGAATATACGAGTACATAGAAGTTAATGTTGTTGCCGCATCAACGGGAAAGGCGTTTCGTACTGAAAACTAGCGCCATCTGTTATCTTTATTAACAGGACCCAGAATTTTAGATATGCTACTCTCTGATAATTCATATTTCCCGCGAATATACTTGTACATAGAAGTTAATGTTGTTGCCGCATCACCGGGAAAGGCGTGTCGTACAGTACACTAACGCCATTTGTTATCTTTTTTTAAACAGGACCCAGAATTTTAGATATAGTACTCGCTTATTATTCATATTTACCGCGAATATACCAGTACATAGAAGTTAATACTGTTGCCGAAACACCAGGAAAGGCGTTTCGTACAGAACACTAGCGCCATCTGTTATCTTTATTAAACAGGACCCAAATTTTAGATATGCTACTTTCTGATAAATCATATTTCCCGCGAATATACTAGTACATAGAAGTTAATGTTGTTGCCGCATCAACGGGAAAGGCGTGTCGTACAGTACACTAACGCCATCTGTTATCTTTATTAAACAGGACCCAGAATTTTAGATATGTTACTCTCTGATAATTCATACTTCCCGCGAATATACCAGTACATAGAAGTTAATACTAATGCCGCAACACCAGGAAAGGCGTTTCGTACAGAACACTAGCGCCATCTGTTATCTTTATTAAACAGGACCCAGAATTTTAGATATGCTAATCTCTGATAATTCAAATTTCCCGCGAATATCCGAGTACACAGAAGTTAATACTGTTGCCGCAACACCAGGAAAGGCGTTTCGTACAGAACACTAGCGCCATCTGTTATCTTTATTAAAAAGAACCCAGAATTTAAGATATGCTACTCTCTGATAATTTATATTACCCGCGAATATACGAGTAAAAAGAAGTTAATGTTGTTGCCGCATCACCGGGAAAGGCGTGTCGTACAGTACACTAGCGTCATAAGTTATATTTATTAAACAGGACTCACAATTTCAGATACGCTACTCTGATAATTCATATTTCCCGCGAATATACTAGTACGTAGAAGTTAATACTGTTGCCGCATCACCGAGAAGCGCGTTTCGTACAGAGCGCTAGCGCCATCTGTTATCTTTATTAAACAGGACCCAGAATTTTAGATATGCTTATCTCTGATAAGTCATATTTCCCGCGAATATCCGAGTACACAGAAGTTAACACTGTTGCCGCAACAGCAGGAAAGGCGTTTCGTACAGAACACTAGCGCCATCTGTTATCTTTATTAAAAAGAACCCAGAATTTGAGATATGCTACTCTCTGATAATTCATATTTCGCGCGAATATATGAGTACACAGAAGTTAATACTGTTGCCGCAACACCAGGAAAGACGTTTCGTACAGAACACTAGCGCCATCTGTTATCTTTATTAAACAGGACCCAGAATTTAGGTATGCTACTCTGATAATTCATATTTCCCGCGAATATACTATTACATAGTAGTTAATGTTGTTGCCGCATCACCGGGAAAGGCGTGTCGTACAGTACACTAGCGTCATCTGCTATATTTATTAAACAGGACTCACAATTTCAGATACGCTACTCTGATAATTCATACTTCCCGCGAATATACCAGTACATAGAAATTAATACTGTTGCCGCAACACCAGGAAAGGCGTTTCGTACAGAACACTAGCGCCATCTGTTATCTTTATTAAACAGGACCCAGAATTTTACATATGCTAATCTCTGATAATTCAAATTTCCCGCGAATATCCGAGTACACAGAAGTTAATACTGTTGCCGCAACACCAGGAAAGGCGTTTCGTACAGAACACTAGCGCCATCTGTTATCTTTATTAAAAAGAACCCAGAATTTAAGATATGCTACTCTCTGATAATTTATATTACCCGCGAATATACGAGTAAAAAGAAGTTAATGTTGTTGCCGCATCACCGGGAAAGGCGTGTCGTACAGTACACTAGCGTCATAAGTTATATTTATTAAACAGGACTCACAATTTCAGATACGCTACTCTGATAATTCATATTTCCCGCGAATATACTAGTACGTAGAAGTTAATACTGTTGCCGCATCACCGAGAAGCGCGTTTCGTACAGAGCGCTAGCGCCATCTGTTATCTTTATTAAACAGGACCCAGAATTTTAGATATGCTTATCTCTGATAAGTCATATTTCCCGCGAATATCCGAGTACACAGAAGTTAACACTGTTGCCGCAACAGCAGGAAAGGCGTTTCGTACAGAACACTAGCGCCATCTGTTATCTTTATTAAAAAGAACCCAGAATTTGAGATATGCTACTCTCTGATAATTCATATTTCGCGCGAATATATGAGTACACAGAAGTTAATACTGTTGCCGCAACACCAGGAAAGACGTTTCGTACAGAACACTAGCGCCATCTGTTATCTTTATTAAACAGGACCCAGAATTTAGGTATGCTACTCTGATAATTCATATTTCCCGCGAATATACTATTACATAGAAGTTAATGTTGTTGCCGCATCACCGGGAAAGGCGTGTCGTACAGTACACTAGCGTCATCTGCTATATTTATTAAACAGGACTCACAATTTCAGATACGCTACTCTGATAAATCATATTTCCCGCGAATATACTAGTACGTAGAAGTTAATACTGTTGCCACATCACCAGGAAAGTCGTTTCGTACAGAATACTAGCGCCATCTCTCATCTTTATTAAACAGGACCCAGAATTTTAGATGTGCTACCCTCTGATAATCATATTTCCCGCGAATATAATAGTACATAGAAGTTAATGTTGTTGCCGCATCAACGGGAAACACGTTTCGTACAGAACACTAGCGCCATCTGTTATCTTTATTAAACAGGACCCAGAATTTTATATATGCTACTCTCTGATAATTCATATTTCCCGCGAATATACTAGTACAAAGAAGTTAATGTTGTTGCCGCTACAACGGGAAAGGCGTTTCGTTCAAGAAAACTAGCGCCATCTTTTATCTTTATTAAACAGGACCCAGAATTTTAGATATGCTACTCTCCGATAATTCTGTTTCCCGCGAATATACTGGTACATAGAAGTTAATGTTGTTGCCGCATCACCAGGAAAGGCGTGTCGTACAGTACACTAACGCCATCTGTTATCTTTATTAAACAGGACCCAGAATTTTAGATATGCTACTCTCTGATAATTCATATTTGCCGCGAATATACGAGTACATAGAAGTTAATACTGTTGCCGCAACACCAGGAAAGGCGTTTCGTACAGAACACTAGCGCCATCTGTTACCTTTATTAAACAGGACCCAGAATTTTAGATATGCTAATCTCTGATAATTCATATTTCCCGCGAATATCGGAGTACACAGAAGTTAATACTGTTGCCGCATCTCCAGGAAAGGCGTTTCGTACAGAACACTAGCGCCATCTGTTATCTTTATTAAAAAGAACCCAGAATTTTAGATATGCTACTCTCTGATAATTCAGATTTCCCGCAAATATACGAGTTTACAGAAGTTAATACTGTTGCCGCAACGCCAGGAAAGGCGTTTCGTACAGAACACTAGCGCCATCTGTTATCTTTATTAAACAGGACCCAGAATTTAGGTATGCTACTCTCTGATAATTCATATTTCCCGCGAATATACGAGTACACAGAAGTTAATACTGTTGCCGCAACACCAGGAATGGCGTCTCGTACAGAACACTAGCGCCATCTGGTATCTTTATTAAACAGGACCCAGGGTTTTAGATATTCTACTCTCTGATAATTCAAATTTCCCGCGAAAATACTAGTACAAAGAAGTTAATGTTGTTGCCGCATCCCCGGGAAAGGCGTGTCGTACAGTACACTAGCGTCATCTGTTATATTTATTAAACAGAACCCAGAATTTCCGATACGCTACTCTGATAATTCATATTTCCCGCGAATATACTAGTAATTAGAAGTTAATACTGTTGCCGCATCACCAGGAAAGGCGTTTCGTACAGAACACTTTCCCCATCTGTTATCTTTATTAAACAGGACCCAGAATTTAGGTATGCTACTCTCTGATAATTCATATTTCCCGCGAATATACGAGTACACAGAAGGTAATACTGTTGCTGCAACACCAGGAATGGCGTTTCGTACAGAACACTAGCGCCATCTGTTATCTTTATTAAACAGGACCCAGAATTTTAGATATGCTACTCTCTGATAATTCATATTTCCCGAAAATATACTAGTACTAAGAAGTTAATGTTGTTGCCGCATCACCGGGAAAGGCGTGTCGTACATTACACTAGCGTCATCTGTTATATTTATTAAACAGGACTCACAATTTCAGATACGCTAATCTGATAATTCATATTTCCCGCGAATATACTAGTACATAGAAGTTAATACTGTTGCCGCAACACCAGGAAAGGCGTTTCGTACAGAACACTAGCGCCATCTGTTATCTTTATTAAACAGGACCTGAATTTTAGATATGCTACTCTCTAATAATTTATATTTCCCGCGAATATAGGAGTACACAGAAGTTAATACTGTTGCCGCAACACCAGGAAAGGCGTTTCCTACAGAACACTAGCGCCATCTTTTATCTTTATTAAACAGGACCCAGAATTTTAGATATGCTACTCTCTGATAATTCATATTTCCCGCGAATATACTAGTACATGGAAGTTAATGTTGTTGCCGCCTCACCGGGAAAAGCGTTTCGTACAGAACACTAGCGCCATCTGTTATCTTTATTAAACAGGACCCAGAATTTTAGATATGCTACTCTCTGATAATTCATATTTCCCGCGAATATACTAGTACATAGAAGTTAATGTTGTTGCCGCATCACCGGGAAAGGCGTGTCGTACAGAACACTAGCGCAGTCCGTTATATTTGTTAAACAGAACCCAGAATTTCAGATATGCTAGTCTCTGATAATTCATATTTCCCGTGAATATACGAGTACATAGAAGTTAATACTGTTGCCGCATCACCAGGAAGGGCGTATCGTACAGTACACTAACGGCATCTGTTATCTTTATTAAACAGGACCCAGAACTTTAGGTATGCTACTCTCTGATAATTCATATTTCCCGCGAATATAGGAGTACATAGAAGCTAATACTGTTGCCGCAACACCAGGAATGGCGTTTTGTACAGAACACTACCGCCATCTGTTATCTTTATTAAACAGGACCCAGAATTTTAGATATGCTACTCTCTGATAATTCATATTTCCCGCAAATATACAAGTACAAAGATGTTAATGTTGTTGCCGCATCACCGGGAAAGGCGTGTCGTACAGTACACTAGCGTCATCTGTTATATTTATTAAACAGGACTCACAATTTCAGATACGCTACTCTGATAATTCATATTTCCAGCGAATATACTAGTACATAGAAGTTAATACTGTAGCCGCATCACCAGGAAAGGCGTTTCGTACAGAATACTAGCGCCATCTCTTATCTTTATTAAACAGGACCCAGAATTTTAGATATGCTACTCTCTGATAATTCATATTTCCCGCGAATACACTAGTACATAGAAGTTAATGTTGTTGCCGCATCAACGGGAAAGGCGTTTCGTACAAGAAAACTAGCGCCATCTGTTATGTTAATTAAACAGGACCCAGGATTTTAGATATGCTACTCTCTGATACTTCATATTTCCCGCGAATATACGAGTACACAGAAGTTAATACTGTTGCTGCAACACCAGGAATGGCGTTTCGTACAGAACACTAGCGCCATCTGTTATCTTTATTAAACAGGACCCAGAATTTTAGATATGCTACTCTCTGATAATTCATATTTCCCGAAAATATACTAGTACTAAGAAGTTAATGTTGTTGCCGCATCACCGGGAAAGGCGTGTCGTACATTACACTAGCGTCATCTGTTATATTTATTAAACAGGACTCACAATTTCAGATACGCTAATCTGATAATTCATATTTCCCGCGAATATACTAGTACATAGAAGTTAATACTGTTGCCGCAACACCAGGAAAGGCGTTTCGTACAGAACACTAGCGCCATCTGTTATCTTTATTAAACAGGACCTGAATTTTAGATATGCTACTCTCTGATAATTTATATTTCCCGCGAATATACGAGTACACAGAAGTTAATACTGTTGCCGCAACACCAGGAAAGGCGTTTCCTACAGAACACTAGCGCCATCATTTATCTTTATTAAACAGGACCCAGAATTTTAGATATGCTACTCTCTGATAATTCATATTTCCCGCGAATATACTAGTACATGGAAGTTAATGTTGTTGCCGCCCCACCGGGAAAAGCGTTTCGTACAGAACACTAGCGCCATCTGTTATCTTTATTAAACGTGACCCAGAATTTTAGATATGCTACTCTCTGATAATTCATATTTCCCGCGAATATACTAGTACATAGAAGTTAATGTTGTTGCCGCATCACCGGGAAAGGCGTGTCGTACAGTACACTAGCGTCATCTGTTATATTTATTAAACAGGACTCACAATTTCAGATACGCTACTCTGATAATTCATATTTCCCGCGAATATACTAGTACATAGAAGTTAATGTTGTTGCCGCATCACCGGGAAAGGCGTGTCGTACAGTACACTAGCGTCATAAGTTATATTTATTAAACAGGACTCACAATTTCAGATACGCTACTCTGATAATTCATATTTCCCGCGAATATACTAGTACGTAGAAGTTAATACTGTTGCCGCATCACCGAGAAGCGCGTTTCGTACAGAGCGCTAGCGCCATCTGTTATCTTTATTAAACAGGACCCAGAATTTTAGATATGCTTATCTCTGATAAGTCATATTTCCCGCGAATATCCGAGTACACAGAAGTTAACACTGTTGCCGCAACAGCAGGAAAGGCGTTTCGTACAGAACACTAGCGCCATCTGTTATCTTTATTAAACAGGACCCAGAATTTAGGTATGCTACTCTGATAATTCATATTTCCCGCGAATATACTATTACATAGAAGTTAATGTTGTTGCCGCATCACCGGGAAAGGCGTGTCGTACAGTACACTAGCGTCATCTGCTATATTTATTAAACAGGACTCACAATTTCAGATACGCTACTCTGATAATTCATATTTCCCGCGAATATACTAGTACGTAGAAGTTAATGTTGTTGCCGCATCAACGGGAAACACGTTTCGTACAGAACACTAGCGCCATCTGTTATCTTTATTAAACAGGACCCAGAATTTTAGATATGCTACTCTCTGATAATACATATTTCCCGCGAATATACTAGTACAAAGAAGTTAATGTTGTTGCCGCTTCAACGGGAAAGGCGTTTCGTTCAAGAAAACTAGCGCCATCTGTTATCTTTATTAAACAGGACCCAGAATTTTAGATATGCTACTCTCCGATAATTCTGTTTCCCGCGAATATACTGGTACATAGAAGTTAATGTTGTTGCCGCATCACCAGGAAAGGCGTGTCGTACAGTACACTAACGCCATCTGTTATCTTTATTAAACAGGACCCAGAATTTTAGATATGCTACTCTCTGATAATTCATATTTGCCGCGAACATACGAGTACATAGAAGTTAATACTGTTGCCGCAACACCAGGAAAGGCGTTTCGTACAGAACACTAGCGCCATCTGTTACCTTTATTAAACAGGACCCAGAATTTTAGATATGCTAATCTCTGATAATTCATATTTCCCGCGAATATCGGAGTACACAGAAGTTAATACTGTTGCCGCAACTCCAGGAAAGGCGTTTCGTACAGAACACTAGCGCCATCTGTTATCTTTATTAAAAAGAACCCAGAATTTTAGATATGCTACTCTCTGATAATTCAGATTTCCCGCAAATATACGAGTTTACAGAAGTTAATACTGTTGCCGCAACGCCAGGAAAGGCGTTTCGTACAGAACACTAGCGCCATCTGTTATCTTTATTAAACAGGACCCAGAATTTAGGTATGCTACTCTCTGATAATTCATATTTCCCGCGAATATACGAGTACACAGAAGTTAATACTGTTGCCGCAACACCAGGAATGGCGTCTCGTACAGAACACTAGCGCCATCTGGTATCTTTATTAAACAGGACCCAGGATTTTAGATATTCTACTCTCTGATAATTCAAATTTCCCGCGAAAATACTAGTACAAAGAAGTTAATGTTGTTGCCGCATCCCCGGGAAAGGCGTGTCGTACAGTACACTAGCGTCATCTGTTATATTTATTAAACAGAACCCAGAATTTCCGATACGCTACTCTGATAATTCATATTTCCCGCGAATATACTAGTAATTAGAAGTTAATACTGTTGCCGCATCACCAGGAAAGGCGTTTCGTACAGAACACTTTCGCCATCTCTTATCGTTATTAAACAGGACCCAGAATTTTAGATATGCTACTCTCTGATAATTCATATTTCCCGCGAATATACGAGTACACAGAAGTTAATACTGTTGCTGCAACACCAGGAATGGCGTTTCGTACAGAACACTAGCGCCATCTGTTATCTTTATTAAACAGGACCCAGAATTTTAGATATGCTACTCTCTGATAATTCATATTTCCCGAAAATATACTAGTACTAAGAAGTTAATGTTGTTGCCGCATCACCGGGAAAGGCGTGTCGTACATTACACTAGCGTCATCTGTTATATTTATTAAACAGGACTCACAATTTCAGATACGCTAATCTGATAATTCATATTTCCCGCGAATATACTAGTACATAGAAGTTAATACTGTTGCCGCAACACCAGGAAAGGCGTTTCGTACAGAACACTAGCGCCATCTGTTATCTTTATTAAACAGGACCTGAATTTTAGATATGCTACTCTCTGATAATTTATATTTCCCGCGAATATACGAGTACACAGAAGTTAATACTGTTGCCGCAACACCAGGAAAGGCGTTTCCTACAGAACACTAGCGCCATCTGTTATCTTTATTAAACAGCACCCAGAATTTTAGATATGCTACTCTCTGATAATTCATATTTCCCGCGAATATACTAGTACATGGAAGTTAATGTTGTTGCCGCCTCACCGGGAAAAGCGTTTCGTACAGAACACTAGCGCCATCTGTTATCTTTATTAAACAGGACCCAGAATTTTAGATATGCTACTCTCTGATAATTCATATTTCCCGCGAATATACTAGTACATAGAAGTTAATGTTGTTGCCGCATCACCGGGAAAGGCGTGTCGTACAGAACACTAGCGCAGTCCGTTATATTTGTTAAACAGAACCCAGAATTTCAGATATGCTAGTCTCTGATAATTCATATTTCCCGTGAATATACGAGTACATAGAAGTTAATACTGTTGCCGCATCACCAGGAAGGGCGTATCGTACAGTACACTAACGGCATCTGTTATCTTTATTAAACAGGACCCAGAACTTTAGGTATGCTACTCTCTGATAATTCATATTTCCCGCGAATATAGGAGTACATGGAAGCTAATACTGTTGCCGCAACACCAGGAATGGCGTTTTGTACAGAACACTAGCGCCATCTGTTATCTTTATTAAACAGGACCCAGAATTTTAGATATGCTACTCTCTGATAATTCATATTTCCCGCAAATATACAAGTACAAAGATGTTAATGTTGTTGCCGCATCACCGGGAAAGGCGTGTCGTTCAGTACACTAGCGTCATCTGTTATATTTATTAAACAGGACTCACAATTTCAGATACGCTACTCTGATAATTCATTTTTCCAGCGAATATACTAGTACATAGAAGTTAATACTGTAGCCGCATCACCAGGAAAGGCGTTTCGTACAGAATACTAGCGCCATCTCTTATCTTTATTAAACAGGACCCAGAATTTTAGATATGCTACTCTCTGATAATTCATATTTCCCGCGAATACACTAGTACATAGAAGTTAATGTTGTTGCCGCATCAACGGGAAAGGCGTTTCGTACAAGAAAACTAGCGCCATCTGTTATGTTAATTAAACAGGACCCAGAATTTTAGATATGCTACTCTCTGATACTTCATATTTCCCGCGAATATACCAGTACATAGAAGTTAACTCTGTTGCCGCAACACCCGGAAAGGCGTTTCGTACAGAACACTAGCGCCATCTGTTATCTTTATTAAACAGGACCCAGAATTTTAGATATGCTAATCTCTGATAATTCATATTTCCCGCGAATATCCGAGTACACAGAAGTTAGTACTGGTGCCGCAACACCAGGAAAGGCGTTTCGTACAGAACACTAGCGCCATCCGTTATCTTTATTAAAAAGAACCCAGAATTTTAGATATGCTCTTCTCGGATAATTCATCTTTCCCGCGAATATACGGGTACTCAGAAGTTAATACTGTTGCCGCATCACCAGGAAAGGTGTTTCGTACAGAACACTAGCGCCATCTGTTATCTTTATTAATCAGGACCCAGAATTTAGGTATGCTACTCTCTGATAATTCATATTTCCCGCGAATATACGAGTACACAGAAGTTAATAATGTTGCTGCAACACCAGGAATGGCGTTTCTTACAGAACACGAGCGCCATCTGTTATCTTTATTAAACAGGACCCAGAATTTTGGATATGCTACTCTGATAATTCATATTTACCAAAAATATACTAGTACAAAGAAGTTAATGTTGTTGCCGCATCACCGGGAAAGGCGTGTCGTACAGTACACTAGCGTCATCTGTTATATTTATTAAACAGGACTCACAATTTCAGATACGCTACTCTGATAATTCATATTTCCCGCGAATATACGATTACTTAGAAGTTAATACTGTTGCCGCATCACCAGGAAAGGCGTTTCGTACAGAAAACTAGCGCCATCTCTTATCTTTATTAAACAGGACCCAGAATTTTAGATATGCTACTCTCTGATAATCATATTTCCCGCGAATATACTAGTACATAGAAGTTAATGTTGTTGCCGCATCACCGGGAAAGGCGTTTCGTACAGAAGACTACCGCCATCTTTTATCTTTATTAAACAGGACCCAGAATTTTAGATATGCTACTCTCTGATAATTCATATTTCCCGTGAATATAGTAGTACATGGAAGTTATTGTTGTTGCCGCATCACCGGGAAAGGCGTTTCGTACAGAACACTAGCGCCATCTGTTATCTTTATTAAACAGGACCCAGAATTTTAGATATGCTCCTCTCGGATAATTCATATAACCCGCGAATGTACTAGTTCATAGAGGTTAATGTTGTTGCCGCATCACCGGGAAAGGCGTGTCGTACAGAACACTAGCTCAATCCGTTATATTTATTAAACAGAACCCAGAATTTGAGATGTGCTACTCTCTGATAATTCATATTTCCCGCGAATATACGAGTACAGAAAAGTTAATACTGTTGCCGCATCACCAGGAAAGGCGTGTCGTACAGTACACTAACGCCATCTGTAATCTCTATTAAACAGGACCCAGAATTTTAGATATGCTACTCTCTGATAATTCATATTTCCCGTGAATATACGAGTACATAGAAGTTAATACTGTTGCCGCAACACCAGGAATGGCTTTTCGTACAGAACACTAGCGCCATCTGTTATCTTTATTAAACAGGACCCAGAATTGTAGATATGCTACTCTTTGATAATTCATATTTCCCGCGAATATACTAGTACAAAGATGTTAATGTTGTTGCCGCATCAACGGGAAAGGCGTGTCGTACAGTACACCAGCGTCATCTGTTATATTTGTTAAACAGGACTCACAATTTCAGATACGCTACTCTGATAATTCATATTTCCTGCGAATATACTAGTACATATAAGTTAATACTGTTGCCGCATCACCAGGAAAGGCGTTTCGTACAGAATACTAGCGCCATCCCTTATCTTTATTAAACAGGACCCAGAATTTTAGATATGCTACTCTCTGATAATTGATATTTCCCGCGAATATACTAGTACATAGAAGCTAATGTTGTTGCCGCATCACCGGGAAACGCGTTTCGTACAGAACACTAGCGCCATCTGTTATCTTTATTAAACAAGACCCAGAATTTTAAATATGCTACTCTCTGATAATTCATATTTCCCGCGAATATACTAGTACATAGAAGTTAATGTTGTTGCGGCATCACCGGGAAAGGCGTGTCGTACAGTACACTAACGCCGTCTGTTATCTTTATTAAACAGGACCCAGAATTTTAGATATGCTACTCTCTGATAATTCATATTTCCCGCCAATATACAAGTACATAGAAGTTATTACTGTTGCCGCAAGACCAGGAATGGCGTTTCGTACAGAACACTAGCGCCATCTGTTATCTTTATTAAAAAGAACCGAGAATTTTAGATATGCTACTCTCTGATAATTCATATTTCCCGCGAATATACGAGTACACAGAAGTTAATACTGTTGCCGCAACACCAGGAAAGGCGTTTCGTACAGAACACTAGCGCCATCTGTTATATTTGTTAAACAGGACTCACAATTTCAGATACGCTACTCTGATAATTCATATTTCCTGGGAATATACTAGTACATATAAGTTAATACTGTTGCCGCATCACCAGGAAAGGCGTTTCGTACAGAATACTAACGCCATCTCTTATCGTTATTAAACAGGACCCAGAATTTTAGATATGCTACTCTCTGATAATTCATATTTCCCGGGAATATACTAGTACATAGAAGTTAATGTTGTTGCCGCATCACCGGGAAACGCGTTTCGTACAGAACACTAGCGCCATCTGTTATCTTTATTAAACAGGACCCAGAATTTTAGATATGCTACTCTCTGATAATTCATACTTCCCGCGAATATACTAGTACATAGAAGTTAATGTTGTTGCCGCATCACCGGGAAAGGCGTGTCGTACAGTACACTAACGCCATCTGTTATCTTTATTAAACAGGAGTTAGAATTTTAGATATGCTACTCTCTGATAATTCATATTTCCCGCGAATATACTAGTACAAAGAAGTTAATGTTGTTGCCGCTTCAACGGGAAAGGCGCTTCGTACAAGAAAACTAGCGCCATCTGTTATCTTTATTAAACAGGACCCAGAATTTTAGATATGCTACTCTCCGATAATTCTGTTTCCCGCGAATATACTGGTACATAGAAGTTAATGTTGTTGCCGCATCACCAGGAAAGGCGTGTCGTACAGTACACTAACGCCATCTGTTATCTTTATTAAACAGGACCCAGAACTTTAGGTATGCTACTCTCTGATAATTCATATTTCCCGCGAATATAGGAGTACATAGAAGCTAATACTGTTGCCGCAACACCAGGAATGGCGTTTTGTACAGAACACTAGCGCCATCTGTTATCTTTATTAAACAGGACCCAGAATTTTAGATATGCTACTCTCTGATAATTCATATTTCCCGCAAATATACAAGTACAAAGATGTTAATGTTGTTGCCGCATCACCGGGAAAGGCGTGTCGTACAGTACACTAGCGTCATCTGTTATATTTATTAAACAGGACTCACAATTTCAGATACGCTACTCTGATAATTCATATTTCCAGCGAATATACTAGTACATAGAAGTTAATACTGTAGCCGCATCACCAGGAAAGGCGTTTCGTACAGAATACTAGCGCCATCTCTTATCTTTATTAAACAGGACCCAGAATTTTAGATATGCTACTCTCTGATAATTCATATTTCCCGCGAATACACTACTACATAGAAGTTAATGTTGTTGCCGCATCAACGGGAAAGGCGTTTCGTACAAGAAAGCTAGCGCCATCTGTTATGTTAATTAAACAGGACCCAGAATTTTAGATATGCTACTCTCTGATACTTCATAATTCCCGCGAATATACGAGTACATAGAAGTTAATACTGTTGCCGCAACACAAGGAATGGCGTTTCGTACAGACCACTAGCGCAATCTGTTATCTTTATTAAACAGGACCCAGAATTTTAGATATGCTACTCTCTGATAATTCATATTTCCCGCGAATATACGAGTACATAGAAGTTATTACTGTTGCCGCAAGACCAGGAATGGCGTTTCGTACAGAACACTAGCGCCATCTGTTATCTTTATTAAAAAGAACCGAGAATTTTAGATATGCTACTCTCTGATAATTCATATTTCTCGCGAATATACGGGTACACAGAAGTTAATACTGTTGCCGCAACACCAGGAAAGGCGTTTCGTACAGAACACTAGCGCCATCTGTTATATTTGTTAAACAGGACTCACAATATCAGATACGCTACTCTGATAATTCATATTTCCTGCGAATATACTAGTACATATAAGTTAATACTGTTGCCGCATCACCAGGAAAGGCGTTTCGTACAGAATACTAACGCCATCTCTTATCGTTATTAAACAGGACCCAGAATTTTAGATATGCTACTCTCTGATAATTCATATTTCCCGCGAATATACTAGTACATAGAAGTTAATGTTGTTGCCGCATCACCGGGAAACGCGTTTCGTACAGAACACTAGCGCCATCTGTTATCTTTATTAAACAGGACCCAGAATTTTAGATATGCTACTCTCTGATAATTCATACTTCCCGCGAATATACTAGTACATAGAAGTTAATGTTGTTGCCGCATCACCGGGAAAGGCGTGTCGTACAGTACACTAACGCCATCTGTTATCTTTATTAAACAGGAGTTAGAATTTTAGATATGCTACTCTCTGATAATTCATATTTCCCGCGAATATACTAGTACAAAGAAGTTAATGTTGTTGCCGCTTCAACGGGAAAGGCGCTTCGTACAAGAAAACTAGCGCCATCTGTTATCTTTATTAAACAGGACCCAGAATTTTAGATATGCTACTCTCCGATAATTCTGTTTCCCGCGAATATACTGGTACATAGAAGTTAATGTTGTTGCCGCATCACCAGGAAAGGCGTGTCGTACAGTACACTAACGCCATCTGTTATCTTTATTAAACAGGACCCAGAATTTTAGATATGCTACTCTCTGATAATTCATATTTGCCGCGAATATACGAGTACATAGAAGTAAATACTGTTGCCGCAACACCAGGAAAGGCGTTTCGTACAGAACACTAGCGCCATCTCTTATCTTTATTAAACAGGACCCAGAATATTAGATATGCTAATCTCTGATAATTCATATTTCCCGCGAATATCGGAGTACACAGAAGTTAATACTGTTGCCGCAATTCTAGGAAAGGCGTTTCGTACAGAACACTAGCGCCATCTGTTATCTTTATTAAAAAGAACCCAGAATTTTAGATATGCTACTCTCTGATAATTCAGATTTCCCGCAAATATACGAGTTTACAGAAGTTAATACTGTTGCCGCAACACCAGGAAAGGCGTTTCGTACAGAACACTAGCGCCATCTGTTATCTTTATTAAACAGGACCCAGAATTTAGGTATGCTACTCTCTGATAACTCATATTTCCCGCGAATATACGAGTACACAGAAGTTAATACTGTTGCCGCAACACCAGGAATGGCGTTTCGTACAGAACACTAGCGCCATCTGTTATCTTTATTAAACAGGACCCAGGATTTTAGATATTCTACTCACTGATAATTCAAATTTCCCGCGAATATACTAGCACAAAGAAGTTAATGTTGTTGCCGCATCCCCGGGAAAGGCGTGTCGTACAGTACACTAGCGTCATCTGTTATATTTATTAAACAGAACCCAGAATTTCCGATACGCTACTCTGATAATTCATATTTCCCGCGAATATACTAGTACATAGAAGTTAATACTGTTGCCGCATCACCAGGAAAGGAGTTTCGTACAGAACACTAGCGCCATCTGTTATCTTTATTAAACAGGACCCAGAATTTAGGTATGCTACTCTCTGATAATTCATATTTCCCGCGAATATACGAGTACACAGAAGTTAATACTGTTGCTGCAACACCAGGAATGGCGTTTCGTACAGAACACTAGCGCCATCTGTTATCTTTATTAAACAGGACCCAGAATTTTAGATATGCTACTCTCTGATAATTCATATTTCCCGAAAATATACTAGTACTAAGAAGTTAATGTTGTTGCCGCATCACCGGGAAAGGCGTGTCGTACATTACACTAGCGTCATCTGTTATATTTATTAAACAGGACTCACAATTTCAGATACGCTAATCTGATAATTCATATTTCCCGCGAATATACTAATACATAGAAGTTAATACTGTTGCCGCAACACCAGGAAAGGCGTTTCGTACAGAACACTAGCGCCATCTGTTATCTTTATTAAACAGGACCTGAATTTTAGATATGCTACTCTCTGATAATTTATATTTCCCGCGAATATACTAGTACATGGAAGTTAATGTTGTTGCCGCAACACCAGGAAAGCCGTTTCGTACAGAACACTAGCGCCATCTGTTATCTTTATTAAACAGGACCTGAATTTAAGATATGCTACTCTCTGATAATTTATATTTCCCGCGAATATACGAGTACACAGAAGTTAATACTGTTGCCGCAACACCAGGAAAGGCGTTTCCTACAGAGCACTAGCGCCATCTTTTATCTTTATTAAACAGGACCCAGAATTTTAGATATGCTACTCTCTGATAATTCATATTTCCCGCGAATATACTAGTACATGGAAGTTAATGTTGTTGCCGCATCACCGGGAAAGGCGTTTCGTACAGAACACTAGCGCCATCTGTTATCTTTATTAATCAGGACCCAGAATTTTAGATATGCTACTCTCTGATAATTCATATTTCCCGCGAATATACTAGTACATAGAAGTTAATGTTGTTGCCGCATCACCGGGAAAGGCGTGTCGTACAGAACACTAGCGCAGTCCGTTATATTTGTTAAACAGAACCCAGAATTTCAGATATGCTACTCTCTGATAATTCATATTTCCTGTGAATATACGAGTACATAGAAGTTAATACTGTTGCCGCATCACCAGGAAGGGCGTATCGTACAGTACACTAACGGCATCTGTTATCTTTATTAAACAGGACCCAGAACTTTAGGTATGCTACTCTCTGATAATTCATATTTCCCGCGAATATAGGACTACATAGAAGCTAATACTGTTGCCGCAACACCAGGAATGGCGTTTGGTACAGAACACTAGCGCCATCTGTTATCTTTATTAAACAGGACCCAGAATTTTAGATATGCTACTCTCTGATAATTCATATTTCCCGCAAATATACAAGTACAAAGATGTTAATGTTGTTGCCGCATCACCGGGAAAGGCGTGTCGTACAGTACACTAGCGTCATCTGTTATATTTATTAAACAGGACTCACAATTTCAGATACGCTACTCTGATAATTCATATTTCCAGCGAATATACTAGTACATAGAAGTTAATACTGTAGCCGCATCACCAGGAAAGGCGTTTCGTACAGAATACTAGCGCCATCTCTTATCTTTATTAAACAGGACCCAGAATTTTAGATATGCTACTCTCTGATAATTCATATTTCCCGCGAATACACTAGTACATAGAAGTTAATGTTGTTGCCGCATCAACGGGAAAGGCGTTTCGTACAAGAAAACTAGCGCCATCTGTTATGTTAATTAAACAGGACCCAGAATTTTAGATATGCTACTCTCTGATACTTCATATTTCCCGCGAATATACCAGTACATAGAAGTTAATACTGTTGCCGCAACACCCGGAAAGGCGTTTCGTACAGAACACTAGCGCCATCTGTTATCTTTATTAAACAGGACCCAGAATTTTAGATATGCTAATCTCTGATAATTCATATTTCCCGCGAATATCCGAGTACACAGAAGTTAATACTGTTGCCGCAACACCAGGAAAGGCGTTTCGTACAGAACACTAGCGCCATCTGTTATCTTTATTAAAAAGAACCCAGAATTTTAGAAATTCTCTTCTCTGATAATTCATATTTCCCGCGAATATACGAGTACACAGAAGTTAATACTGTTGCCGCAACACCAGGAAAGGCGTTTTGTACAGAACACTAGCGCCATCTGTTATCTTTATTAAACAGCACCCAAAATTTAGGTATGCTACTCTCTGATAATTATATTTCCCGCGAATATACGAGTACACAGAAGTTAATACTGTTGCCGCAACACCAGGAAAGGCGTTTCGTACAGAACACTAGCGCCATCTGTTATATTTGTTAAACAGGACTCACAATTTCAGATACGCTACTCTGATAATTCATATTTCCTGCGAATATACTAGTACATATAAGTTAATACTGTTGCCGCATCACCAGGAAAGGCGTTTCGTACAGAATACTAACGCCATCTCTTATCGTTATTAAACAGGACCCAGAATTTTAGATATGCTACTCTCTGATAATCATATTTCCCGCGAATATACGAGTACACAGAAGTTAATACTGTTGCCGCAATACAAGGAATGGCGTGTCGTACAGAACACTAGCGCCATCTGTTATCTTTATTAAACAGGACCCAGAATTTTAGATATGCCACTCTCCGATAATTCAAATTTCCCGCGAATATACTAGTAAAAAGAAGTAAATGTTGTTGCCGCATCACTAAGAAAGGCGTGTCGTACAGTACACTAGCGTCATCTGTTATATTTATTAAACAGAACCCAGAATTTCAGATACGCTACTCTGATAATTCATATTTCCCGCGAATCTACGAGTACACAGAAGTTAATACTGTTGCCGCATCACCAGGCAAGTTGTTTCGTACAGAACACTAGCGCCATCTGTTATCTTTATTAAACAGGACCCAGAATTTTGGATATGCTACTCTGATAATTCATATTTACCAAAAATATACTAGTACAAAGAAGTTAATGTTGTTGCCGCATCACCGGGAAAGGCGTGTCGTACAGTACACTAGCGTCATCTGTTATATTTATTATACAGGACTCACAATTTCAGATACGCTACTCTGATAATTCATATTTCCCGCGAATATACGAGAACATAGAAGTTAATACAGTTGCCGCATCACCAGGAAAGGAGTTTCGTACAGAAAACTAGCGCCATCTCTTATCTTTATTAAACAGGACCCAGAATTTTAGATATGCTACTCTCTGATAATCATATTTCCCGCGAATATACTAGTACATAGAAGTTAATGTTGTTGCCGCATCACCGGGAAAGGCGTTTCGTACAGAACACTACCGCCATCTTTTATCTTTATTAAACAGGACCCAGAATTTTAGATATGCTACTCTCTGATAATTCATATTTCCCGCGAATATAGTAGTACATGGAAGTAAATGTTGTTGCCGCATCACCGGGAAAGGCGTTTCGTACAGAACACTAGCGCCATCTGTTATCTTTATTAAACAGGACCCAGAATTTTAGATATGCTACTCTCGGATAATTCATATAACCCGCGAATGTACTAGTTCATAGAGGTTAATGTTGTTGCCGCATCTCCGGGAAAGGCGTGTCGTACAGAACACTAGCTCAATCCGTTATATTTATTAAACAGAACCCAGAATTTGAGATGTGCTACTCTCTGATAATTCATATTTCCCGCGAATATACGAGTACAGAAAAGTTAATACTGCTGCCGCATCACCAGGAAAGGCGTGTCGTACAGTACACTAACGCCATCTGTAATCTCTATTAAACAGGACCCAGAATTTTAGATATGCTACTCTCTGATAATTCATATTTCCCGTGAATATACGAGTACATAGAAGTTAATACTGTTGCCGCAACACCAGGAATGGCTTTTCGTACAGAACACTAGCGCCATCTGTTATCTTTATTGAACAGGACCCAGAATTTTAGATATGCTACTCTCTGATTATTCATATTTCCCGCGAATATACGAGTACACAGAAGTTAATACTGTTGCCGCAACACCAGGAAAGGCGTTTCGTACAGAACACTAGCGCCATCTGTTATATTTGTTAAACAGGACTCACAATTTCAGATACGCTACTCTGATAATTCATATTTCCTGCGAATATACTAGTACATATAAGTTAATACTGTTGCCGCATCACCAGGAAAGGCGTTTCGTACAGAATACTAACGCCATCTCTTATCGTTATTAAACAGGATCCAGAATTTTAGATATGCTACTCTCTGATAATTCATATTTCCCGCGAATATACTAGTACATAGAAGTTAATGTTGTTGCCGCATCACCGGGAAACGCGTTTCGTACAGAACACTAGCGCCATCTGTTATCTTTATTAAACAGGACCCAGAATTTTAGATATGCTACTCTCTGATAATTCATATTTCCCGCGAATATACTAGTACATAGAAGTTAATGTTCTTGCCGCATCACCGGGAAAGGCGTGTCGTACAGTACACTAACGTCATCTGTTATCTTTATTAAACAGGACCCAGAATTTAAGATATGCTAATCTCTGATAATTCATATTTCCCGCAAATATACGAGTACATAGAAGTTAATACTGTTGCCGCAACACCAGGAATGGCGTTTCGTACAGAACACTAGCGTCATCTGTTACCTTTATTAAAAGTACCGAGAATTTTAGATATGCTACTCTCTGATAATTTATATTTCCCGCGAATATACGAGTACACAGAAGTTAATACTGTTGCCGCAACACCAGGAAAGGCGTTTCGTACAGAACACTAGCGCCATCTGTTATCTTTATTAAACAGGACCCAGAATTTTAGATATGCTAATCTCTGATAATTCATATTTCCCGCGAATATCCGAGTACACAGAAGTTAATACTGTTGCCGCAACACCAGGAAAGGCGTTTCGTACAGAACACTAGCGCCATCTGTTATCTTTATTAAAAAGAACCCAGAATTTTAGAAATTCTCTTCTCTGATAATTCATATTTCCCGCGAATATACGAGTACACAGAAGTTAATACTGTTGCCGCAACACCAGGAAAGGCGTTTCGTACAGAACACTAGCGCCATCTGTTATCTTTATTAAACAGCACCCAAAATTTAGGTATGCTACTCTCTGATAATTATATTTCCCGCGAATATACGAGTACACAGAAGTTAATACTGTTGCCGCAACACCAGGAAAGGCGTTTCGTACAGAACACTAGCGCCATCTGTTATCTTTATTAAACAGCACCCAAAATTTAGGTATGCTACTCTCTGATAATTATATTTCCCGCGAATATACGAGTACACAGAAGTTAATACTGTTGCCGAAACACCAGGAAAGGCGTTTCGTACAGAACACTAGCGCCATCTGTTATCTTTATTAAACAGCACCCAAAATTTAGGTATGCTACTCTCTGATAATTATATTTCCCGCGAATATACGAGTACACAGAAGTTAATACTGTTGCCGCAACACCAGGAAAGGCGTTTCATACAGAACACTAGCGCCATCTGTTATCTTTATTAAACAGCACCCAAAATTTAGGTATGCTACTCTCTGATAATCATATTTCCCGCGAATATACGAGTACACAGAAGTTAATACTGTTGCCGCAACACAAGGAATGGCGTGTCGTACAGAACACTAGCGCCATCTGTTATCTTTATTAAACAGGACCCAGAATTTTAGATATGCCACTCTCTGATAAAACAAATTTCCCGCGAATATACTAGTAAAAAGAAGTTAATGTTGTTGCCGCATCACTGGGAAAGGCGTGTCGTACAGTACACTAGCGTCATCTGTTATATTTATTAAACAGAACCCAGAATTTCAGATACGCTACTCTGATAATTCATATTTCCCGCGAATATACGAGTACACAGAAGTTAATACTGTTGCCGCATCACCAGGAAAGTTGTTTCGTACAGAACACTAGCGCCATCTGTTATCTTTATTAAACAGGACCCAGAATTTTGGATATGCTACTCTGATAATTCATATTTACCAAAAATATACTAGTACAAAGAAGTTAATGTTGTTGCCGCATCACCGGGAAAGGCGTGTCGTACAGTACACTAGCGTCATCTGTTATATTTATTAAACAGGACTCACAATTTCAGATACGCTACTCTGATAATTCATATTTCCCGCGAATATACGAGTACATAGAAGTTAATACTGTTGCCGCATCACCAGGAAAGGAGTTTCGTACAGAAAACTAGCGCCATCTCTTATCTTTATTAAACAGGACCCAGAATTTTAGATATGCTACTCTCTGATAATCATATTTCCCGCGAATATACTAGTACATAGAAGTTAATCTTGTTGCCGCATCACCGGGAAAGGCGTTTCGTACAGAACACTACCGCCATCTTTTATCTTTATTAAACAGGACCCAGAATTTTAGATATGCTACTCTCTGATAATTCATATTTCCCGCGAATATAGTAGTACATGGAAGTAAATGTTGTTGCCGCATCACCGGGAAAGGCGTTTCCTACAGAACACTAGCGCCATCTGTTATCTTTATTAAACAGGACCCAGAATTTTAGATATGCTACTCTCGGATAATTCATATAACCCGCGAATGTACTAGTTCATAGAGGTTAATGTTGTTGCCGCATCACCGGGAAAGGCGTGTCGTACAGAACACTAGCTCAATCCGTTATATTTATTAAACAGAACCCAGAATTTGAGATGTGCTACTCTCTGATAATTCATATTTCCCGCGAATATACGAGTACAGAAAAGTTAATACTGTTGCCGCATCACCAGGAAAGGCGTGTCGTACAGTACACTAACGCCATCTGTAATCTCTATTAAACAGGACCCAGAATTTTAGATATGCTACTCTCTGATAATTCATATTTCCCGTGAATATACGAGTACATAGAAGTTAATACTGTTGCCGCAACACCAGGAATGGCTTTTCGTACAGAACACTAGCGCCATCTGTTATCTTTATTAAACAGGACCCAGAATTTTAGATATGCTACTCTCTGATAATTCATATTTCCAGCGAATATACGAGTACACAGAAGTTAATACGGTTGCCGCAACACCAGGAAAGGCGTTTCGTACAGAATACTAACGCCATCTCTTATCGTTATTAAACAGGATCCAGAATTTTAGATATGCTACTCTCTGATAATTCATATTTCCCGCGAATATACTAGTACATAGAAGTTAATGTTGTTGCCGCATCACCGGGAAACGCGTTTCGTACAGAACACTAGCGCCATCTGTTATCTTTATTAAACAGGACCCAGAATTTTAGATATGCTACTCTCTGATAATTCATATTTCCCGCGAATATACAAGTACATAGAAGTTAATACTCTTGCCGCAACACCAGGAAAGGCGTTTCGTACAGAACACTAGCGCCATCTGTTATCTTTATTAAACAGGACCCAGAATTTTAGATATGCTACTCTCTGATAATTCATATTTCCCGCGAATATACTAGTACATAGAAGTTAATGTTGTTGCCGCATCACCGGGACAGGCGTGTCGTACAGAACACTAGCGCCATCTGTTATCTTTATTAAACAGGACCCAGAATTTAAGATATGCTAATCTCTGATAATTCATATTTCCCGCAAATATACGAGTACATAGAAGTTAATGTTGTTGCCGCATCAACGGGAAACACGTTTCGTACAGAACACTAGCGCCATCTGTTATCTTTATTAAACAGGACCCAGAATTTTAGATATGCTACTCTCTGATAATTCATATTTCCCGCGAATATACTAGTACAAAGAAGTTAATGTTGTTGCCGCTTCAACGGGAAAGGCGTTTCGTTCAAGAAAACTAGCGCCATCTGTTATCTTTATTAAACAGGACCCAGAATTTTAGATATGCTACTCTCCGATAATTCTGTTTCCCGCGAATATACTGGTACATAGAAGTTAATGTTGTTGCCGCATCACCAGGAAAGGCGTGTCGTACAGTACACGAACGCCATCTGTTATCTTTATTAAACAGGACCCAGAATTTTAGATATGCTACTCTCTGATAATTCATATTTGCCGCGAATATACGAGTACATAGAAGTTAATACTGTTGCCGCAACACCAGGAAAGGCGTTTCGTACAGAACACTAGCGCCATCTGTTACCTTTATTAAACAGGACCCAGAATTTTAGATATGCTAATCTCTGATAATTCATATTTCCCGCGAATATCGGAGTACACAGAAATTAATACTGTTGCCGCAACACCAGGAAAGGCGTTTCGTACAGAACACTAGCGCCATCTGTTATCTTTATTAAACAGCACCCAAAATTTAGGTATGCTACTCTCTGATAATTATATTTCCCGCGAATATACGAGTACACAGAAGTTAATACTGTTGCCGCAACACCAGGAAAGGCGTTTCGTACAGAACACTAGCGCCATCTGTTATCTTTATTAAACAGCACCCAAAATTTAGGTATGCTACTCTCTGATAATTATATTTCCCGCGAATATACGAGTACACAGAAGTTAATACTGTTGCCGCAACACCAGGAAAGGCGTTTCGTACAGAACACTAGCGCCATCTGTTATCTTTATTAAACAGCACCCAAAATTTAGGTATGCTACTCTCTGATAATCATATTTCCCGCGAATATACGAGTACACAGAAGTTAATACTGTTGCCGCAACACAAGGAATGGCGTTACGTACAGAACACTAGCGCCATCTGTTATCTTTATTAAACAGGACCCAGAATTTTAGATATGCCACTCTCTGATAATTCAAATTTCCCGCGAATATACTAGTAAAAAGAAGTAAATGTTGTTGCCGCATCACTGGGAAAGGCGTGTCGTACAGTACACTAGCGTCATCTGTTATATTTATTAAACAGAACCCAGAATTTCAGATACGCTACTCTGATAATTCATATTTCCCGCGAATATACGAGTACACAGAAGTTAATACTGTTGCCGCATCACCAGGAAAGTTGTTTCGTACAGAACACTAGCGTCATCTGTTATCTTTATTAAACAGGACCCAGAATTTTGGATATGCTACTCTGATAATTCATATTTACCAAAAATATACTAGTACAAAGAAGTTAATGTTGTTGCCGCATCACCGGGAAAGGCGTGTCGTACAGTACACTAGCGTCATCTGTTATATTTATTAAACAGGACTCACAATTTCAGATACGCTACTCTGATAATTCATATTTCCCGCGAATATACGAGTACATAGAAGTTAATACTGTTGCCGCATCACCAGGAAAGGAGTTTCGTACAGAAAACTAGCGCCATCTCTTATCTTTATTAAACAGGACCCAGAATTTTAGATATGCTACTCTCTGATAATCATATTTCCCGCGAATATACTAGTACATAGAAGTTAATGTTGTTGCCGCATCACCGGGAAAGGCGTTTCGTACAGAACACTACCGCCATCTTTTATCTTTATTAAACAGGACCCAGAATTTTAGATATGCTACTCTCTGATAATTCATATTTCCCGCGAATATAGTAGTACATGGAAGTAAATGTTGTTGCCGCATCACCGGGAAAGGCGTTTCGTACAGAACACTAGCGCCATCTGTTATCTTTATTAAACAGGACCCAGAATTTTAGATATGCTACTCTCGGATAATTCATATAACCCGCGAATGTACTAGTTCATAGAGGTTAATGTTGTTGCCGCATCACCGGGAAAGGCGTGTCGTACAGAACACTAGCTCAATCCGTTATATTTATTAAACAGAACCCAGAATTTGAGATGTGCTACTCTCTGATAATTCATATTTCCCGCGAATATACGAGTACAGAAAAGTTAATACTGTTGCCGCATCACCAGGAAAGGCGTGTCGTACAGTACACTAACGCCATCTGTAATCTCTATTAAACAGGACCCAGAATTTTAGATATGCTACTCTCTGATAATTCATATTTCCCGTGAATATACGAGTACATAGAAGTTAATACTGTTGCCGCAACACCAGGAATGGCTTTTCGTACAGAACACTAGCGCCATCTGTTATCTTTATTAAACAGGGCCCAGAATTTTAGATATGCTACTCTCTGATAATTCATATTTCCCGCGAATATACGAGTACACAGAAGTTAATACTGTTGCCGCAACACCAGGAAAGGCGTTTCGTACAGAACACTAGCGCCATCTGTTATATTTGTTAAACAGGACTCACAATTTCAGATACGCTACTCTGATATTTCATATTTCCTGCGAATATACTAGTACATATAAGTTAATACTGTTGCCGCATCACCAGGAAAGGCGTTTCGTACAGAATACTAACGCCATCTCTTATCGTTATTAAACAGGATCCAGAATTTTAGATATGCTACTCTCTGATAATTCATATTTCCCGCGAATATACTAGTACATAGAAGTTAATGTTGTTGCCGCATCACCGGGAAACGCGTTTCGTACAGAACACTAGCGCCATCTGTTATCTTTATTAAACAGGACCCAGAATTTTAGATATGCTACTCTCTGATAATTCATATTTCCCGCGAATATACTAGTACATAGAAGTTAATGTTGTTGCCGCATCACCGGGAAAGGCGTGTCGTACAGTACACTAACGTCATCTGTTATCTTTATTAAAAAGAACCGAGAATTTTAGATATGCTACTCTGATAATTCATATTTCCCGCGAATATACGAGTACACAGAAGTTAATACTGTTGCCGATACACCAGGAATGGCGTTTCGTACAGAACACAAGCGCCATCTGTTATCTTTATTAAACAGGACCCAGAATTTCAGATACGCTACTCTGATAATTCATATTTCCCGCGAATATACTAGTACATATAAGTTAATACTGTTGCCGCAACACCAGGAATGGCGTTTCGTACAGAACACAAGCGCCATCTGTTATCTTTATTAAACAGGACCCAGAATTTCAGATACGCTACTCTGATAATTCATATTTCCCGCGAATATACAAGTACATATAAGTTAATACTGTTGCCGCAACACCAGGAATGGCGTTTCGTACAGAACACAAGCGCCATCTGTTATCTTTATTAAACAGGACTCACAATTTCAGATACGCTTCTCTGATAATTCATATTTCCCGCGTACGAGTACATAGAAGTTAATACTGTTGCCGCATCACCAGGAAAGGAGTTTCGTACAGAAAACTAGCGCCATCTCTTATCTTTATTAAACAGGACCCAGAATTTTAGATATGCTACTCTCTGATAATCATATTTCCCGCGAATATACTAGTACATAGAAGTTAATGTTGTTGCCGCATCACCGGGAAAGGCGTTTCGTACAGAACACTACCGCCATCTTTTATCTTTATTAAACAGGACCCAGAATTTTAGATATGCTACTCTCTGATAATTCATATTTCCCGCGAATATAGTAGTACATGGAAGTTATTGTTGTTGCCGCATCACCGGGAAAGGCGTTTCGTACAGAACACTAGCGCCATCTGTTATCTATATTAAACAGGACCCAGAATTTTAGATATGCTACTCTCGGATAATTCATATAACCCGCGAATGTGCTAGTTCATAGAGGTTAATGTTGTTGCCGCATCACCGGGAAAGGCGTGTCGTACAGAACACTAGCTCAATCCGTTATATTTATTAAACAGAACCCAGAATTTGAGATGTGCTACTCTCTGATAATTCATATTTCCCGCCAATATACGAGTACAGAAAAGTTAATACTGTTGCCGCATCACCAGGAAAGGCGTGTCGTACAGTACACTAACGCCATCTGTAATCTCTATTAAACAGGACCCAGAATTTTAGATATGCTACTCTCTGATAATTCATATTTCCCGTGAATATACGAGTACATAGAAGTTAATACTGTTGCCGCAACACCAGGAATGGCTTTTCGTACAGAACACTAGCGCCATCTGTTATCTTTATTAAACAGGACCCAGAATTTTAGATATGCTACTCTTTGATAATTCATATTTCCCGCGAATATACTAGTACAAAGATGTTAATGTTGTTGCCGCATCAAAGGGAAAGGCGTGTCGTACAGTACACCAGCGTCATCTGTTATCTTTATTAAACAAGACCCAGAATTTTAAATATGCTACTCTCTGATAATTCATATTTCCCGCGAATATACTAGTACATAGAAGCTAATGTTATTGCCGCATCACCGGGAAACGCGTTTCGTACAGAACACTAGCGCCATCTGTTATCTTTATTAAACAAGACCCAGAATTTTAAATATGCTACTCTCTGATAATTCATATTTCCCGCGAATATACTAGTACATAGAAGTTAATGTTGTTGCCGCATCACCGGGAAAGGCGTGTCGTACAGTACACTAACGCCATCTGTTATCTTTATTAAACAGGACCCAGAATTTTAGATATGCTACTCTCTGATAATTCATATTTCCCGCGAATATACAAGTACATAGAAGTTAATACTGTTGCCGCAACACCAGGAAAGGCGTTTCGTACAGAACACTAGCGCCATCTGTTATCTTTATTAAACAGGACCCAGAATTTTAGATATGCTAATCTCTGATAATTCATATTTCCCGCGAATATACGAGTACATAGAAGTTAATACTGTTGCCGCAACACCAGGAATGGCGTTTCGTAAAGACCACTAGCGCCATCTGTTATCTTTATTAAACAGGACCCACAATTTCAGATACGCTACTCTGATAATTCATATTTCCCGCGAATATAGTAGTACATAGAAGTTAATACTGTTGCCGCATCACCAGGAAAGGCGTTTCGTACAGAACACAAGCGCCATCTGTTATCTTTATTAATCAGGACCCAGAATTTAGGTATGCTACTCTCTGATAATTCATATTTCCCGCGAATATACGCGTACACAGAAGTTAATACTGTTGCTGCAACACCAGGAATGGCGTTTCGTACAGAACACAAGCGCCATCTGTTATCTTTATTAAACAGGACCCAGAATTTTGGATATGCTACTCTGATAATTCATATTTACCAAAAATATACTAGTACAAAGAAGTTAATATTGTTGCCGCATCACCGGGAAAGGCGTGTCGTACAGTACACTAGCGTCATCTGTTATATTTATTAAACAGGACTCACAATTTCAGATACGCTACTCTGATAATTCATATTTCCCGCGAATATACGAGTACATAGAAGTTAATACTGTTGCCGCATCACCAGGAAAGGCGTTTCGTACAGAAAACTAGCGCCATCTCTTATCTTTATTAAACAGGACCCAGAATTTTAGATATGCTACTCTCTGATAATCATATCTCCCGCGAATATACTAGTACATAGAAGTTAATGTTGTTGCCGCATCACCGGGAAAGGCGTTTCGTACAGAACACTACCGCCATCTTTTATCTTTATTAAACAGGACCCAGAATTTTAGATATGCTACTCTCTGATAATTCATATTTCCCGCGAATATAGTAGTATATGGAAGTTATTGTTGTTGCCGCATCACCGGGAAAGGCGTTTCGTACAGAACACTAGCGCCATCTGTTATCTTTATTAAACAGGACCCAGAATTTTAGATATGCTACTCTCGGATAATTCATATAACCCGCGAATGTACTAGTACATAGAGGTTAATGTTGTTGCCGCATCACCGGGAAAGGCGCGTCGTACAGAACACTAGCTCAATCCGTTATATTTATTAAACAGAACCCAGAATTTCAGATGTGCTACTCTCTGATAATTCATATTTCCCGCGAATATACGAGTACAGAAAAGTTAATACTGTTGCCGCATCACCAGGAAAGGCGTGTCGTACAGTACACTAACGCCATCTGTAATCTCTATTAAACAGGACCCAGAATTTTAGATATGCTACTCTCTGATAATTCGTATTTCCCGTGAATATACGAGTACATAGAAGTTAATACTGTTGCCGCATCACCAGGAAAGGCGTGTCGTACAGAACACTAGCGCCATCTGTTATCTTTATTAATCCGGACCCAGAATTTAGGTATGCTACTCTCTGATAATTCATATTTCCCGCGAATATACGAGTACACAGAAGCTAATACTGTTGCTGCAACACCAGGAATGGCGTTTCGTACAGAACACAAGCGCCATCTGTTATCTTTATTAAACAGGACCCAGAATTTTGGATATGCTACTCTGATAATTCATATTTACCAAAAATATACTAGTTCAAAGAAGTTAATATTGTTGCCGCATCACCGGGAAAGGCGTGTCGTACAGTACACTAGCGTCATCTGTTATATTTATTAAACAGGACTCACAATTTCAGATACGCTACTCTGATAATTCATATTTCCCGCGAATATACGAGTACATAGAAGTTAATACTGTTGCCGCAACACCAGGAATGGCGTATCGTACAGAACACTAGCGCCATCTGTTACCTTTATTAAAAGTACCGAGAATTTTAGATATGCTACTCTTTGATAATTTATATTTCCCGCGCATATACGAGTACACAGAAGTTAATACTGTTGCCGCAACACCAGGAAAGGCGTTTCGTACAGAACACTAGCGCCATCTGTTATCTTTATTAAACAGGACCCAGAATTTTAGATATGCTAATCTCTGATAATTCATATTTCCCGCGAATATACTAGTACAAAGAAGTTAATACTGTTGCCGCAACACCAGGAAAGGCGTTTCGTACAGAATACTAGCGCCATCTCTTATCTTTATTAAACAGGACCCAGAATTTTAGATATGCTACTCTCTGATAATTCATATTTCCCGCGAATATACTGATACATAGAATTTAATGTTGTTGCCGCATCACCGAGAAACGCGTTTCGTACAGAACACTAGCGCCATCTGTTATCTTTATTAAACAGGACCCAGAATTTTAGATATGCTACTCTCTGATAATTCATATTTCCCGCGAATATAATAGTACATAGAAGTTAATGTTTTTGCCGCATCACCGGGAAAGGCGTGTCGTACAGTACACTAACGCCATCTGTTATCTTTATTAAACAGGACCCAGAATTTTAGATATGCTACTCTCTTATAATTCATATTTCCCGCGAATATTCAAGTACATAGAAGTTAATACTGTTGCCGCAACACCAGGAAAGGCGTTTCGTACAGAACACTAGCGCCATCTGTTATCTTTATTAAACAGGACCCAGAATTTTAGATATGCTAATCTCTGATAATTCATATTTCCCGCGAATATACGAGTACATAGAAGTTAATACTGTTGCCGCAACGCCAGGAATGGCGTTTCGTACAGACCACGAGCGCCATCTGTTTTCTTTATTAAACAGGACCCAGAATTTTAGATATGCTACTCTCTGATAATTCATATTTCCCGCGAATATACGAGTACACAGAAGTTAATACTGTTGCCGCAACACCAGGAATGGCGTTTCGTACAGAACACTAGCGCCATCTGTTATCTTTATTAAAAAGAACCGAGAATTTTAGATATGCTACTCTCTGATAATTCATATTTCCCGCGAATATACGAGTACACAGAAGTTAATACTGTTGCCGCAACACCAGGAATGGCGTTTCCTACAGAACACTTGCGCCATCTGTTATCTTTATTAAACAGGACCCAGAATTTTAGATATGCTACTCTCTGATAATTCAAATTTCCCGCGAATATACTAGTACACAGAAGTTAATACTGTTGCCGCAACACCAGGAAAGGTTTTTCGTACAGTACGCTAGCGCCATCTGTTATATTTGTTAAACAGGACTCACAATTTCATGTACGCTACTCTGATAATTCATATTTCCTGCGAATATACTAGTACATATAAGTTAATACTGTTGCCGCATCACCAGGAAAGGCGTTTCGTACAGAATACTAGCGCCATCTCTTATCGTTATTAAACAGGACCCAGAATTTTAGATATGCTACTCTCTGATAATTCATATTTCCCGCGAATATACTAGTACATAGAAGTTAATGTTGATGCCGCATCACCGGGAAACGCGTTTCGTACAGAACACTAGCGCCATCTGTTATCTTTATTAAACAGGACCCAGAATTTTAGATATGCTACTCTCTGATAATTCATATTTCCCGCGAATATACTAGTACATAGAAGTTAATGTTGTTGCCGCATCACCGGGAAAGGCGTGGCGTACAGTACACTAACGCCATCTGTTATCTTTATTAAACAGGACCCAGAATTTTAGATATGCTACTCTCTGATAATTCATATTTCCCGCGAATATACGAGTACACAGAAGTTAATACTGTTGCCGCAACACCAGGAAAGGCGTTTCGTACAGAACACTAGCGCCATCTGTTATCTTTATTAAACAGGACCCAGAATTTTAGATATGCTACTCTCTGATAATTCATATTTCCCGCGAATATACGAGTACACAGAAGTTAATACTGTTGCCGCAACACCAGGAATGGCGTTTCGTACAGAACACTAGCGCCATCTGTTATCTTTATTAAAAAGAACCGAGAATTTTAGATATGCTACTCTCTGATAATTCATATTTCCCGCGAATATACGAGTACACAGAAGTTAATACTGTTGCCGCAACACCAGGAATGGCGTTTCGTACAGAACACTAGCGCCATCTGTTATCTTTATTAAACAGGACCCAGAATTTTAGATATGCTACTCTCTGATAATTCAAATTTTCCGCGAATATACTAGTACAAAGAAGTTAATGTTGTTGCCGCATCACCGGGAAAGGCGTGTCGTACAGTACACTAGCGTCATCTGTTATATTTATTAAACAGAACCCAGAATTTCAGATACGCTACTCTGATAATTCATATTTCCCGCGAATATACTAGTACATAGAAGTTAATACTGTTGCCGCATCACCGGGAAAGGCGTGTCGTACAGAACACTAGCGCCATCTGTTATCTTTATTAAACAGGACCCAGAATTTTAGATATGCCACTCTCTGATAATTCAAATTTCCCGCGAATATACTAGTACAAAGAAGTTAATGTTGTTGCCGCATCACTGGGAAAGGCGTGTCGTACAGTACACTAGCGTCATCTGTTATATTTATTAAACAGAACCCAGAATTTCAGATACGCTACTCTGATAATTCATATTTCCCGCGAATATACGAGTACACAGAAGTTAATACTGTTGCCGCATCACCAGGAAAGGTGTTTCGTACAGAACACTAGCGCCATCTGTTATCTTTATTAATCAGGACCCAGAATTTAGGTATGCTACTCTCTGATAATTCATATTTCCCGCGAATATACGAGTACACAGAAGTTAATACTGTTGCTGCAACACCAGGAATGGCGTTTCGTACAGAACACGAGCGCCATCTGTTATCTTTATTAAACAGGACCCAGAATTTTGGATATGCTACTCTGATAATTCATATTTACCAAAAATATACTAGTACAAAGAAGTTAATGTTGTTGCCGCATCACCGGGAAAGGCGTGTCGTACAGTACACTAGCGTCATCTGTTATATTTATTCAACAGGACTCACAATTTCAGATACGCTACTCTGATAATTCATATTTCCCGCGAATATACGATTACTTAGAAGTTAATACTGTTGCCGCATCACCAGGAAAGGCGTTTCGTACAGAAAACTAGCGCCATCTCTTATCTTTATTAAACAGGACCCAGAATTTTAGATATGCTACTCTCTGATAATCATATTTCCCGCGAATATACTAGTACATAGAAGTTAATGTTGTTGCCGCATCACCGGGAAAGGCGTTTCGTACAGAACACTACCGCCATCTTTTATCTTTATTAAACAGGACCCAGAATTTTAGATATGCTACTCTCTGATAATTCATATTTCCCGCGAATATAGTAGTACATGGAAGTTATTGTTGTTGCCGCATCACCGGGAAAGGCGTTTCGTACAGAACACTAGCGCCATCTGTTATCTTTATTAAACAGGACCCAGAATTTTAGATATGCTCCTCTCGGATAATTCATATAACCCGCGAATGTACTAGTTCATAGAGGTTAATGTTGTTGCCGCATCACCGGGAAAGGCGTGTCGTACAGAACACTAGCTCAATCCGTTATATTTATTAAACCGAACCCAGAATTTGAGATGTGCTACTCTCTGATAATTCATATTTCCCGCGAATATACGAGTACAGAAAAGTTAATACTGTTGCCGCATCACCAGGAAAGGCGTGTCGTACAGTACACTAACGCCATCTGTAATCTCTATTAAACAGGACCCAGAATTTTAGATATGCTACTCTCTGATAATTCATATTTCCCGTGAATATACGAGTACATAGAAGTTAATACTGTTGCCGCAACACCAGGAATGGCTTTTCGTACAGAACACTAGCGCCATCTGTTATCTTTATTAAACAGGACCCAGAATTGTAGATATGCTACTCTTTGATAATTCATATTTCCCGCGAATATACTAGTACAAAGATGTTAATGTTGTTGCCGCATCAACGGGAAAGGCGTGTCGTACAGTACACCAGCGTCATCTGTTATATTTGTTAAACAGGACTCACAATTTCAGATACGCTACTCTGATAATTCATATTTCCTGCGAATATACTAGTACATATAAGTTAATACTGTTGCCGCATCACCAGGAAAGGCGTTTCGTATAGAATACTAGCGCCATCCCTTATCTTTATTAAACAGGACCCAGAATTTTAGATATGCTACTCTCTGATAATTGATATTTCCCGCGAATATACTAGTACATAGAAGCTAATGTTGTTGCCGCATCACCGGGAAACGCGTTTCGTACAGAACACTAGCGCCGTCTGTTATCTTTATGAAACAAGACCCAGAATTTTAAATATGCTACTCTCTGATAATTCATATTTCCCCGCGAATATACTAGTACATAGAAGTTAATGTTGTTGCGGCATCACCGGGAAAGGCGTGTCGTACAGTACACTAACGCCGTCTGTTATCTTTATTAAACAGGACCCAGAATTTTAGATATGCTACTCTCTGATAATTCATATTTCCCGCGAATATACAAGTACATAGAAGTTAATACTGTTGCCGCAACACCAGGAAAGGCGTTTCGTATAGAACACTAGCGCCATCTGTTATCTTTATTAAACAGGACCCAGAATTTTAGATATGCTACTCTCGGATAATTCATATAACCCGCGAATGTGCTAGTTCATAGAGGTTAATGTTGTTGCCGCATCACCGGGAAAGGCGTGTCGTACAGAACACTAGCTCAATCCGTTATATTTATTAAACAGAACCCAGAATTTGAGATGTGCTACTCTCTGATAATTCATATTTCCCGCCAATATACGAGTACAGAAAAGTTAATACTGTTGCCGCATCACCAGGAAAGGCGTGTCGTACAGTACACTAACGCCATCTGTAATCTCTATTAAACAGGACCCAGAATTTTAGATATGCTACTCTCTGATAATTCATATTTCCCGTGAATATACGAGTACATAGAAGTTAATACTGTTGCCGCAACACCAGGAATGGCTTTTCGTACAGAACACTAGCGCCATCTGTTATCTTTATTAAACAGGACCCAGAATTTTAGATATGCTACTCTTTGATAATTCATATTTCCCGCGAATATACTAGTACAAAGATGTTAATGTTGTTGCCGCATCAAAGGGAAAGGCGTGTCGTACAGTACACCAGCGTCATCTGTTATCTTTATTAAACAAGACCCAGAATTTTAAATATGCTACTCTCTGATAATTCATATTTCCCGCGAATATACTAGTACATAGAAGCTAATGTTGTTGCCGCATCACCGGGAAACGCGTTTCGTACAGAACACTAGCGCCATCTGTTATCTTTATTAAACAAGACCCAGAATTTTAGATATGCTAATCTCTGATAATTCATATTTCCCGCGAATATACGAGTACATAGAAGTTAATACTGTTGCCGCAACACCAGGAATGGCGTTTCGTAAAGACCACTAGCGCCATCTGTTATCTTTATTAAACAGGACCCACAATTTCAGATACGCTACTCTGATAATTCATATTTCCCGCGAATATACTAGTACATAGAAGTTAATACTGTTGCCGCATCACCAGGAAAGGCGTTTCGTACAGAACACAAGCGCCATCTGTTATCTTTATTAATCAGGACCCAGAATTTAGGTATGCTACTCTCTGATAATTCATATTTCCCGCGAATATACGCGTACACAGAAGTTAATACTGTTGCTGCAACACCAGGAATGGCGTTTCGTACAGAACACAAGCGCCATCTGTTATCTTTATTAAACAGGACCCAGAATTTTGGATATGCTACTCTGATAATTCATATTTACCAAAAATATACTAGTACAAAGAAGTTAATATTGTTGCCGCATCACCGGGAAAGGCGTGTCGTACAGTACACTAGCGTCATCTGTTATATTTATTAAACAGGACTCACAATTTCAGATACGCTACTCTGATAATTCATATTTCCCGCGAATATACGAGTACATAGAAGTTAATACTGTTGCCGCATCACCAGGAAAGGCGTTTCGTACAGAAAACTAGCGCCATCTCTTATCTTTATTAAACAGGACCCAGAATTTTAGATATGCTACTCTCTGATAATCATATCTCCCGCGAATATACTAGTACATAGAAGTTAATGTTGTTGCCGCATCACCGGGAAAGGCGTTTCGTACAGAACACTACCGCCATCTTTTATCTTTATTAAACAGGACCCAGAATTTTAGATATGCTACTCTCTGATAATTCATATTTCCCGCGAATATAGTAGTATATGGAAGTTATTGTTGTTGCCGCATCACCGGGAAAGGCGTTTCGTACAGAACACTAGCGCCATCTGTTATCTTTATTAAACAGGACCCAGAATTTTAGATATGCTACTCTCGGATAATTCATATAACCCGCGAATGTACTAGTACATAGAGGTTAATGTTGTTGCCGCATCACCGGGAAAGGCGCGTCGTACAGAACACTAGCTCAATCCGTTATATTTATTAAACAGAACCCAGAATTTCAGATGTGCTACTCTCTGATAATTCATATTTCCCGCGAATATACGAGTACAGAAAAGTTAATACTGTTGCCGCATCACCAGGAAAGGCGTGTCGTACAGTACACTAACGCCATCTGTAATCTCTATTAAACAGGACCCAGAATTTTAGATATGCTACTCTCTGATAATTCGTATTTCCCGTGAATATACGAGTACATAGAAGTTAATACTGTTGCCGCATCACCAGGAAAGGCGTGTCGTACAGAACACTAGCGCCATCTGTTATCTTTATTAATCCGGACCCAGAATTTAGGTATGCTACTCTCTGATAATTCATATTTCCCGCGAATATACGAGTACACAGAAGTTAATACTGTTGCTGCAACACCAGGAATGGCGTTTCGTACAGAACACAAGCGCCATCTGTTATCTTTATTAAACAGGACCCAGAATTTTGTATATGCTACTCTGATAATTCATATTTACCAAAAATATACTAGTTCAAAGAAGTTAATATTGTTGCCGCATCACCGGGAAAGGCGTGTCGTACAGTACACTAGCGTCATCTGTTATATTTATTAAACAGGACTCACAATTTCAGATACGCTACTCTGATAATTCATATTTTCCGCGAATATACGAGTACATAGAAGTTAATACTGTTGCCGCAACACCAGGAATGGCGTATCGTACAGAACACTAGCGCCATCTGTTACCTTTATTAAAAGTACCGAGAATTTTAGATATGCTACTCTTTGATAATTTATATTTCCCGCGCATATACGAGTACACAGAAGTTAATACTGTTGCCGCAACACCAGGAAAGGCGTTTCGTACAGAACACTAGCGCCATCTGTTATCTTTATTAAACAGGACCCAGAATTTTAGATATGCTAATCTCTGATAATTCATATTTCCCGCGAATATACTAGTACAAAGAAGTTAATACTGTTGCCGCAACACCAGGAAAGGCGTTTCGTACAGAATACTAGCGCCATCTCTAATCTTTATTAAACAGGACCCAGAATTTTAGATATGCTACTCTCTGATAATTCATATTTCCCGCGAATATACTGATACATAGAAGTTAATGTTGTTGCCGCATCACCGAGAAACGCGTTTCGTACAGAACACTAGCGCCATCTGTTATCTTTATTAAACAGGACCCAGAATTTTAGATATGCTACTCTCTGATAATTCATATTTCCCGCGAATATAATAGTACATAGAAGTTAATGTTTTTGCCGCATCACCGGGAAAGGCGTGTCGTACAGTACACTAACGCCATCTGTTATCTTTATTAAACAGGACCCAGAATTTTAGATATGCTACTCTCTTATAATTCATATTTCCCGCGAATATTCAAGTACATAGAAGTTAATACTGTTGCCGCAACACCAGGAAAGGCGTTTCGTACAGAACACTAGCGCCATCTGTTATCTTTATTAAACAGGACCCAGAATTTTAGATATGCTAATCTCTGATAATTCATATTTCCCGCGAATATACGAGTACAAAGAAGTTAATACTGTTGCCGCAACGCCAGGAATGGCGTTTCGTACAGACCACGAGCGCCATCTGTTTTCTTTATTAAACAGGACCCAGAATTTTAGATATGCTACTCTCTGATAATTCATATTTCCCGCGAATATACGAGTACACAGAAGTTAATACTGTTGCCGCAACACCAGGAATGGCGTTTCGTACAGAACACTAGCGCCATCTGTTATCTTTATTAAAAAGAACCGAGAATTTTAGATATGCTACTCTCTGATAATTCATATTTCCCGCGAATATACGAGTACACAGAAGTTAATACTGTTGCCGCAACACCAGGAATGGCGTTTCCTACAGAACACTTGCGCCATCTGTTATCTTTATTAAACAGGACCCAGAATTTTAGATATGCTACTCTCTGATAATTCAAATTTCCCGCGAATATACTAGTACACAGAAGTTAATACTGTTGCCGCAACACCAGGAAAGGTTTTTCGTACAGTACGCTAGCGCCATCTGTTATATTTGTTAAACAGGACTCACAATTTCATGTACGCTACTCTGATAATTCATATTTCCTGCGAATATACTAGTACATATAAGTTAATACTGTTGCCGCATCACCAGGAAAGGCGTTTCGTACAGAATACTAGCGCCATCTCTTATCGTTATTAAACAGGACCCAGAATTTTAGATATGCTACTCTCTGATAATTCATATTTCCCGCGAATATACTAGTACATAGAAGTTAATGTTGATGCCGCATCACCGGGAAACGCGTTTCGTACAGAACACTAGCGCCATCTGTTATCTTTATTAAACAGGACCCAGAATTTTAGATATGCTACTCTCTGATAATTCATATTTCCCGCGAATATACTAGTACATAGAAGTTAATGTTGTTGCCGCATCACCGGGAAAGGCGTGGCGTACAGTACACTAACGCCATCTGTTATCTTTATTAAACAGGACCCAGAATTTTAGATATGCTACTCTCTGATAATTCATATTTCCCGCGAATATACGAGTACACAGAAGTTAATACTGTTGCCGCAACACCAGGAAAGGCGTTTCGTACAGAACACTAGCGCCATCTGTTATCTTTATTAAACAGGACCCAGAATTTTAGATATGCTACTCTCTGATAATTCATATTTCCCGCGAATATACGAGTACACAGAAGTTAATACTGTTGCCGCAACACCAGGAATGGCGTTTCGTACAGAACACTAGCGCCATCTGTTATCTTTATTAAAAAGAACCGAGAATTTTAGATATGCTACTCTCTGATAATTCATATTTCCCGCGAATATACGAGTACACAGAAGTTAATACTGTTGCCGCAACACCAGGAATGGCGTTTCGTACAGAACACTAGCGCCATCTGTTATCTTTATTAAACAGGACCCAGAATTTTAGATATGCTACTCTCTGATAATTCAAATTTTCCGCGAATATACTAGTACAAAGAAGTTAATGTTGTTGCCGCATCACCGGGAAAGGCGTGTCGTACAGTACACTAGCGTCATCTGTTATATTTATTAAACAGAACCCAGAATTTCAGATACGCTACTCTGATAATTCATATTTCCCGCGAATATACTAGTACATAGAAGTTAATACTGTTGCCGCATCACCGGGAAAGGCGTGTCGTACAGAACACTAGCGCCATCTGTTATCTTTATTAAACAGGACCCAGAATTTTAGATATGCCACTCTCTGATAATTCAAATTTCCCGCGAATATACTAGTACAAAGAAGTTAATGTTGTTGCCGCATCACTGGGAAAGGCGTTTCGTACAGAACACGAGCGCCATCTGTTATCTTTATTAAACAGGACCCAGAATTTTGGATATGCTACTCTGATAATTCATATTTACCAAAAATATACTAGTACAAAGAAGTTAATGTTGTTGCCGCATCACCGGGAAAGGCGTGTCGTACAGTACACTAGCGTCATCTGTTATATTTATTCAACAGGACTCACAATTTCAGATACGCTACTCTGATAATTCATATTTCCCGCGAATATACGATTACTTAGAAGTTAATACTGTTGCCGCATCACCAGGAAAGGCGTTTCGTACAGAAAACTAGCGCCATCTCTTATCTTTATTAAACAGGACCCAGAATTTTAGATATGCTACTCTCTGATAATCATATTTCCCGCGAATATACTAGTACATAGAAGTTAATGTTGTTGCCGCATCACCGGGAAAGGCGTTTCGTACAGAACACTACCGCCATCTTTTATCTTTATTAAACAGGACCCAGAATTTTAGATATGCTACTCTCTGATAATTCATATTTCCCGCGAATATAGTAGTACATGGAAGTTATTGTTGTTGCCGCATCACCGGGAAAGGCGTTTCGTACAGAACACTAGCGCCATCTGTTATCTTTATTAAACAGGACCCAGAATTTTAGATATGCTCCTCTCGGATAATTCATATAACCCGCGAATGTACTAGTTCATAGAGGTTAATGTTGTTGCCGCATCACCGGGAAAGGCGTGTCGTACAGAACACTAGCTCAATCCGTTATATTTATTAAACCGAACCCAGAATTTGAGATGTGCTACTCTCTGATAATTCATATTTCCCGCGAATATACGGGTACAGAAAAGTTAATACTGTTGCCGCATCACCAGGAAAGGCGTGTCGTACAGTACACTAACGCCATCTGTAATCTCTATTAAACAGGACCCAGAATTTTAGATATGCTACTCTCTGATAATTCATATTTCCCGTGAATATACGAGTACATAGAAGTTAATACTGTTGCCGCAACACCAGGAATGGCTTTTCGTACAGAACACTAGCGCCATCTGTTATCTTTATTAAACAGGACCCAGAATTGTAGATATGCTACTCTTTGATAATTCATATTTCCCGCGAATATACTAGTACATAGAAGTTAATGTTGTTGCCGCATCACCGGGAAAGGCGTTTCGTACAGAACACTACCGCCATCTTTTATCTTTATTAAACAGGACCCAGAATTTTAGATATGCTACTCTCTGATAATTCATATTTCCCGCGAATATAGTAGTACATGGAAGTAAATGTTGTTGCCGCATCACCGGGAAAGGCGTTTCGTACAGAACACTAGCGCCATCTGTTATCTTTATTAAACAGGACCCAGAATTTTAGATATGCTACTCTCGGATAATTCATATAACCCACGAATGTACTAGTTCATAGAGGTTAATGTTGTTGCCGCATCACCGGGAAAGGCGTGTCGTACAGAACACTAGCTCAATCCGTTATATTTATTAAACAGAACCCAGAATTTGAGATGTGCTACTCTCTGATAATTCATATTTCCCGCGAATATACGAGTACAGAAAAGTTAATACTGTTGCCGCATCACCAGGAAAGGCGTGTCGTACAGTACACTAACGCCATCTGTAATCTCTATTAAACAGGACCCAGAATTTTAGATATGCTACTCTCTGATAATTCATATTTCCCGTGAATATACGAGTACATAGAAGTTAATACTGTTGCCGCAACACCAGGAATGGCTTTTCGTACAGAACACTAGCGCCATCTGTTATCTTTATTAAACAGGACCCAGAATTTTAGATATGCTACTCTCTGATAATTCATATTTCCCGCGAATATACGAGTACACAGAAGTTAATACTGTTGCCGCAACACCAGGAAAGGCGTTTCGTACAGAACACTAGCGCCATCTGTTATATTTGTTAAACAGGACTCACAATTTCAGATACGCTACTCTGATAATTCATATTTCCTGCGAATATACTAGTACATATAAGTTAATACTGTTGCCGCATCACCAGGAAAGGCGTTTCGTACAGAACACTAGCGCCATCTGTTATCTTTATTAAACAGGACCCAGAATTTTAGATATGCTACTCTCTGATAATTCAAATTTTCCGCGAATATACTAGTACAAAGAAGTTAATGTTGTTGCCGCATCACCGGGAAAGGCGTGTCGTACAGTACACTAGCGTCATCTGTTATATTTATTAAACAGAACCCAGAATTTCAGATACGCTACTCTGATAATTCATATTTCCCGCGAATATACTAGTACATAGAAGTTAATACTGTTGCCGCATCACCGGGAAAGGCGTGTCGTACAGAACACTAGCGCCATCTGTTATCTTTATTAAACAGGACCCAGAATTTTAGATATGCCACTCTCTGATAATTCAAATTTCCCGCGAATATACTAGTACAAAGAAGTTAATGTTGTTGCCGCATCACTGGGAAAGGCGTGTCGTACAGTACACTAGCGTCATCTGTTATATTTATTAAACAGAACCCAGAATTTCAGATACGCTACTCTGATAATTCATATTTCCCGCGAATATACGAGTACACAGAAGTTAATACTGTTGCCGCATCACCAGGAAAGGTGTTTCGTACAGAACACTAGCGCCATCTGTTATCTTTATTAATCAGGACCCAGAATTTAGGTATGCTACTCTCTGATAATTCATATTTCCCGCGAATATACGAGTACACAGAAGTTAATACTGTTGCTGCAACACCAGGAATGGCGTTTCGTACAGAACACGAGCGCCATCTGTTATCTTTATTAAACAGGACCCAGAATTTTGGATATGCTACTCTGATAATTCATATTTACCAAAAATATACTAGTACAAAGAAGTTAATGTTGTTGCCGCATCACCGGGAAAGGCGTGTCGTACAGTACACTAGCGTCATCTGTTATATTTATTCAACAGGACTCACAATTTCAGATACGCTACTCTGATAATTCATATTTCCCGCGAATATACGATTACTTAGAAGTTAATACTGTTGCCGCATCACCAGGAAAGGCGTTTCGTACAGAAAACTAGCGCCATCTCTTATCTTTATTAAACAGGACCCAGAATTTTAGATATGCTACTCTCTGATAATCATATTTCCCGCGAATATACTAGTACATAGAAGTTAATGTTGTTGCCGCATCACCGGGAAAGGCGTTTCGTACAGAACACTACCGCCATCTTTTATCTTTATTAAACAGGACCCAGAATTTTAGATATGCTACTCTCTGATAATTCATATTTCCCGCGAATATAGTAGTACATGGAAGTTATTGTTGTTGCCGCATCACCGGGAAAGGCGTTTCGTACAGAACACTAGCGCCATCTGTTATCTTTATTAAACAGGACCCAGAATTTTAGATATGCTCCTCTCGGATAATTCATATAACCCGCGAATGTACTAGTTCATAGAGGTTAATGTTGTTGCCGCATCACCGGGAAAGGCGTGTCGTACAGAACACTAGCTCAATCCGTTATATTTATTAAACCGAACCCAGAATTTGAGATGTGCTACTCTCTGATAATTCATATTTCCCGCGAATATACGAGTACAGAAAAGTTAATACTGTTGCCGCATCACCAGGAAAGGCGTGTCGTACAGTACACTAACGCCATCTGTAATCTCTATTAAACAGGACCCAGAATTTTAGATATGCTACTCTCTGATAATTCATATTTCCCGTGAATATACGAGTACATAGAAGTTAATACTGTTGCCGCAACACCAGGAATGGCTTTTCGTACAGAACACTAGCGCCATCTGTTATCTTTATTAAACAGGACCCAGAATTGTAGATATGCTACTCTTTGATAATTCATATTTCCCGCGAATATACTAGTACAAAGATGTTAATGTTGTTGCCGCATCAACGGGAAAGGCGTGTCGTACAGTACACCAGCGTCATCTGTTATATTTGTTAAACAGGACTCACAATTTCAGATACGCTACTCTGATAATTCATATTTCCTGCGAATATACTAGTACATATAAGTTAATACTGTTGCCGCATCACCAGGAAAGGCGTTTCGTATAGAATACTAGCGCCATCCCTTATCTTTATTAAACAGGACCCAGAATTTTAGATATGCTACTCTCTGATAATTGATATTTCCCGCGAATATACTAGTACATAGAAGCTAATGTTGTTGCCGCATCACCGGGAAACGCGTTTCGTACAGAACACTAGCGCCGTCTGTTATCTTTATTAAACAAGACCCAGAATTTTAAATATGCTACTCTCTGATAATTCATATTTCCCGCGAATATACTAGTACATAGAAGTTAATGTTGTTGCGGCATCACCGGGAAAGGCGTGTCGTACAGTACACTAACGCCGTCTGTTATCTTTATTAAACAGGACCCAGAATTTTAGATATGCTACTCTCTGATAATTCATATTTCCCGCGAATATACAAGTACATAGAAGTTAATACTGTTGCCGCAACACCAGGAAAGGCGTTTCGTATAGAACACTAGCGCCATCTGTTATCTTTATTAAACAGGACCCAGAATTTTAGATATGCTAATCTCTGATAATTCATATTTCCCGCGAATATACGAGTACATAGAAGTTAATACTGTTGCCGCAACACAAGGAATGGCGTTTCGTACAGACCACTAGCGCAATCTGTTATCTTTCTTAAACAGGACCCAGAATTTTAGATATGCTACTCTCTGATAATTCATATTTCCCGCGAATATACAAGTACATAGAAGTTATTACTGTTGCCGCAAGACCAGGAATGGCGTTTCGTACAGAACACTAGCGCCATCTGTTATCTTTATTAAAAAGAACCGAGAATTTTAAATATGCTACTCTCTGATAATTCATATTTCCCGCGAATATACTAGTACATAGAAGTTAATGTTGTTGCGGCATCACCGGGAAAGGCGTGTCGTACAGTACACTAACGCCGTCTGTTATCTTTATTAAACAGGACCCAGAATTTTAGATATGCTACTCTCTGATAATTCATATTTCCCGCGAATATACAAGTACATAGAAGTTAATACTGTTGCCGCAACACCAGGAAAGGCGTTTCGTATAGAACACTAGCGCCATCTGTTATCTTTATTAAACAGGACCCAGAATTTTAGATATGCTAATCTCTGATAATTCATATTTCCCGCGAATATACGAGTACATAGAAGTTAATACTGTTGCCGCAACACAAGGAATGGCGTTTCGTACAGACCACTAGCGCAATCTGTTATCTTTATTAAACAGGACCCAGAATTTTAGATATGCTACTCTCTGATAATTCATATTTCCCGCGAATATACAAGTACATAGAAGTTATTACTGTTGCCGCAAGACCAGGAATGGCGTTTCGTACAGAACACTAGCGCCATCTGTTATCTTTATTAAAAAGAACCGAGAATTTTAGATATGCTACTCTCTGATAATTCATATTTCCCGCGAATATACGAGTACACAGAAGTTAATACTGTTGCCGCAACACCAGGAAAGGCGTTTCGTACAGAACACTAGCGCCATCTGTTATATTTGTTAAACAGGACTCACAATTTCAGATACGCTACTCTGATAATTCATATTTCCTGCGAATATACTAGTACATATAAGTTAATACTGTTGCCGCATCACCAGGAAAGGCGTTTCGTACAGAATACTAACGCCATCTCTTATCGTTATTAAACAGGACCCAGAATTTTAGATATGCTACTCTCTGATAATTCATATTTCCCGCGAATATACTAGTACATAGAAGTTAATGTTGTTGCCGCATCACCGGGAAACGCGTTTCGTACAGAACACTAGCGCCATCTGTTATCTTTATTAAACAGGACCCAGAATTTTAGATATGCTACTCTCTGATAATTCATACTTCCCGCGAATATACTAGTACATAGAAGTTAATGTTGTTGCCGCATCACCGGGAAAGGCGTGTCGTACAGTACACTAACTACATCTGTTATCTTTATTAAACAGGAGTTAGAATTTTAGATATGCTACTCTCTGATAATTCATATTTCCCGCGAATATACTAGTACAAAGAAGTTAATGTTGTTGCCGCTTCAACGGGAAAGGCGCTTCGTACAAGAAAACTAGCGCCATCTGTTATCTTTATTAAACAGGACCCAGAATTTTAGATATGCTACTCTCCGATAATTCTGTTTCCCGCGAATATACTGGTACATAGAAGTTAATGTTGTTGCCGCATCACCAGGAAAGGCGTGTCGTACAGTACACTAACGCCATCTGTTATCTTTATTAAACAGGACCCAGAATTTTAGATATGCTACTCTCTGATAATTCATATTTGCCGCGAATATACGAGTACATAGAAGTAAATACTGTTGCCGCAACACCAGGAAAGGCGTTTCGTACAGAACACTAGCGCCATCTGTTACCTTTATTAAACAGGACCCAGAATATTAGATATGCTAATCTCTGATAATTCATATTTCCCGCGAATATCGGAGTACACAGAAGTTAATACTGTTGCCGCAATTCTAGGAAAGGCGTTTCGTACAGAACACTAGCGCCATCTGTTATCTTTATTAAAAAGAACCCAGAATTTTAGATATGCTACTCTCTGATAATTCAGATTTCCCGCAAATATACGAGTTTACAGAAGTTAATACTGTTGCCGCAACACCAGGAAAGGCGTTTCGTACAGAACACTAGCGCCGTCTGTTATCTTTATTAAACAGGACCCAGAATTTAGGTATGCTACTCTCTGATAATTCATATTTCCCGCGAATATACGAGTACACAGAAGTTAATACTGTTGCTGCAACACCAGGAATGGCGTTTCGTACAGAACACTAGCGCCATCTGTTATCTTTATTAAACAGGACCCAGAATTTTAGATATGCTACTCTCTGATAATTCATATTTCCCGCGAATATACTAGTACTAAGAAGTTAATGTTGTTGCCGCATCACCGGGAAAGGCGTGTCGTACATTACACTAGCGTCATCTGTTATATTTATTAAACAGGACTCACAATTTCAGATACGCTAATCTGATAATTCATATTTCCCGCGAATATACTAATATATAGAAGTTAATACTGTTGCCGATACACCAGGAAAGGCGTTTCGTACAGAACACTAGCGCCATCTGTTATCTTTATTAAACAGGACCTGAATTTTAGATATGCTACTCTCTGATAATTTATATTTCCCGCGAATATACTAGTACATGGAAGTTAATGTTGTTGCCGCAACACCAGGAAAGGCGTTTCGTACAGAACACTAGCGCCATCTGTTATCTTTATTAAACAGGACCTGAATTTTAGATATGCTACTCTCTGATAATTTATATTTCCCGCGAATATACGAGTACACAGAAGTTAATACTGTTGCCGCAACACCAGGAAAGGCGTTTCCTACAGAGCACTAGCGCCATCTGTTATCTTTATTAATCAGGACCCAGAATTTTAGATATGCTACTCTCTGATAATTCATATTTCCCGCGAATATACTAGTACATAGAAGTTAATGTTGTTGCCGCATCACCGGGAAAGGCGTGTCGTACAGAACACTAGCGCAGTCCGTTATATTTGTTAAACAGAACCCAGAATTTCAGATATGCTACTCTCTGATAATTCATATTTCCTGTGAATATACGAGTACATAGAAGTTAATACTGTTGCCGCATCACCAGGAAGGGCGTATCGTACAGTACACTAACGGCATCTGTTATCTTTATTAAACAGGACCCAGAACTTTAGGTATGCTACTCTCTGATAATTCATATTTCCCGCGAATATAGGACTACATAGAAGCTAATACTGTTGCCGCAACACCAGGAATGGCGTTTGGTACAGAACACTAGCGCCATCTGTTATCTTTATTAAACAGGACCCAGAATTTTAGATATGCTACTCTCTGATAATTCATATTTCCCGCAAATATACAAGTACAAAGATGTTAATGTTGTTGCCGCATCACCGGGAAAGGCGTGTCGTACAGTACACTAGCGTCATCTGTTATATTTATTAAACAGGACTCACAATTTCAGATACGCTACTCTGATAATTCATATTTCCAGCGAATATACTAGTACATAGAAGTTAATACTGTAGCCGCATCACCAGGAAAGGCGTTTCGTACAGAATACTAGCGCCATCTCTTATCTTTATTAAACAGGACCCAGAATTTTAGATATGCTACTCTCTGATAATTCATATTTCCCGCGAATACACTAGTACATAGAAGTTAAGGTTGTTGCCGCATCAACGGGAAAGGCGTTTCGTACAAGAAAACTAGCGCCATCTGTTATGTTAATTAAACAGGACCCAGAATTTTAGATATGCTACTCTCTGATACTTCATATTTCCCGCGAATATACCAGTACATAGAAGTTAATACTGTTGCCGCAACACCCGGAAAGGCGTTTCGTACAGAACACTAGCGCCATCTGTTATCTTTATTAAACAGGACCCAGAATTTTAGATATGCTAATCTCTGATAATTCATATTTCCCGCGAATATCCGAGTACACAGAAGTTAATACTGTTGCCGCAACACCAGGAAAGGCGTTTCGTACAGAACACTAGCGCCATCTGTTATCTTTATTAAACAGAACCCAGAATTTTAGAAATTCTCTTCTCTGATAATTCATATTTCCCGCGAATATACGAGTACACAGAAGTTAATACTGTTGCCGCAACACCAGGAAAGGCGTTTCGTACAGAACACTAGCGCCATCTGTTATCTTTATTAAACAGCACCCAAAATTTAGGTATGCTACTCTCTGATAATTATATTTCCCGCGAATATACGAGTACACAGAAGTTAATACTGTTGCCGCAACACCAGGAAAGGCGTTTCGTACAGAACACTAGCGCCATCTGTTACCTTTATTAAACAGCACCCAAAATTTAGGTATGCTACTCTCTGATAATTATATTTCCCGCGAATATACGAGTACACAGAAGTTAATACTGTTGCCGCAACACCAGGAAAGGCGTTTCGTACAGAACACTAGCGCCATCTGTTATCTTTATTAAACAGCACCCAAAATTTAGGTATGCTACTCTCTGATAATCATATTTCCCGCGAATATACGAGTACACAGAAGTTAATACTGTTGCCGCAACACAAGGAATGGCGTGTCGTACAGAACACTAGCGCCATCTGTTATCTTTATTAAACAGGACCCAGAATTTTAGATATGCCACTCTCTGATAATTCAAATTTCCCGCGAATATACTAGTAAAAAGAAGTTAATGTTGTTGCCGCATCACTGGGAAAGGCGTGTCGTACAGTACACTAGCGTCATCTGTTATATTTATTAAACAGAACCCAGAATTTCAGATGCGGTACTCTGATAATTCATATTTCCCGCGAATATACGAGTACACAGAAGTTAATACTGTTGCCGCATCACCAGGAAAGTTGTTTCGTACAGAACACTAGCGCCATCTGTTATCTTTATTAAACAGGACCCAGAATTTTGGATATGCTACTCTGATAATTCATATTTACCAAAAATATACTAGTACAAAGAAGTTAATGTTGTTGCCGCATCACCGGGAAAGGCGTGTCGTACAGTACACTAGCGTCATCTGTTATATTTATTAAACAGGACTCACAATTTCAGATACGCTACTCTGATAATTCATATTTCCCGCGAGTATACGAGTACATAGAAGTTAATACTGTTGCCGCATCACCAGGAAAGGAGTTTCGTACAGAAAACTAGCGCCATCTCTTATCTTTATTAAACAGGACCCAGTATTTTAGATATGCTACTCTCTGATAATCATATTTCCCGCGAATATACTAGTACATAGAAGTTAATGTTGTTGCCGCATCACCGGGAAAGGCGTTTCGTACAGAACACTACCGCCATCTTTTATCTTTATTAAACAGGACCCAGAATTTTAGATATGCTACTCTCTGATAATTCATATTTCCCGCGAATATAGTAGTACATGGAAGTAAATGTTGTTGCCGCATCACCGAGAAAGGCGTTTCGTACAGAACACTAGCGCCATCTGTTATCTTTATTAAACAGGACCCAGAATTTTAGATATGCTACTCTCGGATAATTAATATAACCCGCGAATGTACTAGTTCATAGAGGTTAATGTTGTTGCCGCATCACCGGGAAAGGCGTGTCGTACAGAACACTAGCTCAATCCGTTATATTTATTAAACAGAACCCAGAATTTGAGATGTGCTACTCTCTGATAATTCATATTTCCCGCGAATATACGAGTACAGAAAAGTTAATACTGTTGCCGCATCACCAGGAAAGGCGTGTCGTACAGTACACTAACGCCATCTGTAATCTCTATTAAACAGGACCCAGAATTTTAGATATGCTACTCTCTGATAATTCATATTTCCCGTGAATATACGAGTACATAGAAGTTAATACTGTTGCCGCAACACCAGGAATGGCTTTTCGTACAGAACACTAGCGCCATCTGTTATCTTTATTAAACAGGACCCAGAATTTTAGATATGCTACTCTCTGATAATTCATATTTCCCGCGAATATACGAGTACACAGAAGTTAATACTGTTGCCGCAACACCAGGAAAGGCGTTTCGTACAGAACACTAGCGCCATCTGTTATATTTGTTAAACAGGACTCACAATTTCAGATACGCTACTCTGATAATTCATATTTCCCGCGTACGAGTACATAGAAGTTAATACTGTTGCCGCATCACCAGGAAAGGCGTTTCGTACAGAATACTAACGCCATCTCTTATCGTTATTAAACAGGATCCAGAATTTTAGATATGCTACTCTCTGATAATTCATATTTCCCGCGAAAATACTAGTACATAGAAGTTAGTGTTGTTGCCGCATCACCGGGAAACGCGTTTCGTACAGAACACTAGCGCCATCTGTTATCTTTATTAAACAGGACCCAGAATTTTAGATATGCTACTCTCTGATAATTCATATTTCCCGCGAATATACTAGTACATAGAAGTTAATGTTGTTGCCGCATCACCGGGAAAGGCGTGTCGTACAGTACACTAACGTCATCTGTTATCTTTATTAAACAGGATCCAGAATTTTAGATATGCTACTCTCTGATAATTCATATTTCCCGCGAATATACAAGTACATAGAATTTAATACTCTTGCCGCAACACCAGGAAAGGCGTTTCGTACAGAACACTAGCGCCATCTGTTATCTTTATTAAACAGGACCCAGAATTTAAGATATGCTAATCTCTGATAATTCATATTTCCCGCAAATATACGAGTACATAGAAGTTAATGTTGTTGCCGCATCAACGGGAAACACGTTTCGTACAGAACACTAGCGCCATCTGTTATCTTTATTAAACAGGACCCAGAATTTTAGATATGCTACTCTCTGATAATTCATATTTCCCGCGAATATACTAGTACAAAGAAGTTAATGTTGTTGCCGCTTCAACGGGAAAGGCGTTTCGTTCAAGAAAACTAGCGCCATCTGTTATCTTTATTAAACAGGACCCAGAATTTTAGATATGCTACTCTCCGATAATTCTGTTTCCCGCGAATATACTGGTACATAGAAGTTAATGTTGTTGCCGCATCACCAGGAAAGGCGTGTCGTACAGTACACTAACGCCATCTGTTATCTTTATTAAACAGGACCCAGAATTTTAGATATGCTACTCTCTGATAATTCATATTTGCCGCGAATATACGAGTACATAGAAGTTAATACTGTTGCCGCAACACCAGGAAAGGCGTTTCGTACAGAACACTAGCGCCATCTGTTATCTTTATTAAACAGCACCCAAAATTTAGGTATGCTACTCTCTGATAATTATATTTCCCGCGAATATACGAGTACACAGAAGTTAATACTGTTGCCGCAACACCAGGAAAGGCGTTTCGTACAGAACACTAGCGCCATCTGTTATCTTTATTAAACAGCACCCAAAATTTAGGTATGCTACTCTCTGATAATTATATTTCCCGCGAATATACGAGTACACAGAAGTTAATACTGTTGCCGCAACACCAGGAAAGGCGTTTCGTACAGAACACTAGCGCCATCTGTTATCTTTATTAAACAGCACCCAAAATTTAGGTATGCTACTCTCTGATAATCATATTTCCCGCCAATATACGAGTACACAGAAGTTAATACTGTTGCCGCAACACAAGGAATGGCGTGTCGTACAGAACACTAGCGCCATCTGTTATCTTTATTAAACAGGACCCAGAATTTTAGATATGCCACTCTCTGATAATTCAAATTTCCCGCGAATATACTAGTAAAAAGAAGTTAATGTTGTTGCCGCATCACTGGGAAAGGCGTGTCGTACAGTACACTAGCGTCATCTGTTATATTTATTAAACAGAACCCAGAATTTCAGATACGCTACTCTGATAATTCATATTTCCCGCGAATATACGAGTACACAGAAGTTAATACTGTTGCCGCATCACCAGGAAAGTTGTTTCGTACAGAACACTAGCGCCATCTGTTATCTTTATTAAACAGGACCCAGAATTTTGGATATGCTACTCTGATAATTCATATTTACCAAAAATATACTAGTACAAAGAAGTTAATGTTGTTGCCGCATCACCGGGAAAGGCGTGTCGTACAGTACACTAGCGTCATCTGTTATATTTATTAAACAGGACTCACAATTTCAGATACGCTACTCTGATAATTCATATTTCCCGCGAATATACGAGTACATAGAAGTTAATACTGTTGCCGCATCACCAGGAAAGGAGTTTCGTACAGAAAACTAGCGCCATCTCTTATCTTTATTAAACAGGACCCAGAATTTTAGATATGCTACTCTCTGATAATCATATTTCCCGCGAATATACTAGTACATAGAAGTTAATGTTGTTGCCGCATCACCGGGAAAGGCGTTTCGTTCAGAACACTACCGCCATCTTTTATCTTTATTAAACAGGACCCAGAATTTTAGATATGCTACTCTCTGATAATTCATATTTCCCGCAAATATACAAGTACAAAGATGTTAATGTTGTTGCCGCATCACCGGGAAAGGCGTGTCGTACAGTACACTAGCGTCATCTGTTATATTTATTAAACAGGACTCACAATTTCAGATACGCTACTCTGATAATTCATATTTCCAGCGAATATACTAGTACATAGAAGTTAATACTGTAGCCGCATCACCAGGAAAGGCGTTTCGTACAGAATACTAGCGCCATCTCTTATCTTTATTAAACAGGACCCAGAATTTTAGATATGCTACTCTCTGATAATTCATATTTCCCGCGAATATACTAGTACATAGAAGTTAATGTTGTTGCCGCATCACCGGGAAAGGCGTGTCGTACAGTACACTAACGTCATCTGTTATCTTTATTAAACAGGACCCAGAATTTTAGATATGCTACTCTCTGATAATTCATATTTCCCGCGAATATACAAGTACATAGAAGTTAATACTCTTGCCGCAGCACCAGGAAAGGCGTTTCGTACAGAACACTAGCGCCATCTGTTATCTTTATTAAACAGGACCCAGAATTTAAGATATGCTACTCTCTGATAATTCATTTTTCCCGCGAATATACAAGTACAGAGAAGTATTACTGTTGCCGCAAGACCAGGAATGGCGTTTCGTACAGAACACTAGCGCCATCTGTTATCTTTATTAAAAAGAACCGAGAATTTTAGATATGCTACTCTGATAATTCATATTTCCCGCGAATATACGAGTACACAGAAGTTAATACTGTTGCCGATACACCAGGAATGGCGTTTCGTACAGAACACAAGCGCCATCTGTTATCTTTATTAAACAGGACCCAGAATTTCAGATACGCTACTCTGATAATTCATATTTCCCGCGAATATACTAGTACATATAAGTTAATACTGTTGCCGCAACACCAGGAATGGCGTTTCGTACAGAACACAAGCGCCATCTGTTATCTTTATTAAACAGGACTCACAATTTCAGATACGCTTCTCTGATAATTCATATTTCCCGCGTACGAGTACATAGAAGTTAATACTGTTGCCGCATCACCAGGAAAGGAGTTTCGTACAGAAAACTAGCGCCATCTCTTATCTTTATTAAACAGGACCCAGAATTTTAGATATGCTACTCTCTGATAATCATATTTCCCGCGAATATACTAGTACATAGAAGTTAATGTTGTTGCCGCATCACCGGGAAAGGCGTTTCGTACAGAACACTACCGCCATCTTTTATCTTTATTAAACAGGACCCAGAATTTTAGATATGCTACTCTCTGATAATTCTTATTTCCCGCGAATATAGTAGTACATGGAAGTTATTGTTGTTGCCGCATCACCGGGAAAGGCGTTTCGTACAGAACACTAGCGCCATCTGTTATCTTTATTAAACAGGACCCAGAATTTTAGATATGCTACTCTCGGATAATTCATATAACCCGCGAATGTGCTAGTTCATAGAGGTTAATGTTGTTGCCGCATCACCGGGAAAGGCGTGTCGTACAGAACACTAGCTCAATCCGTTATATTTATTAAACAGAACCCAGAATTTGAGATGTGCTACTCTCTGAAAATTCATATTTCCCGCGAATATACGAGTACAGAAAAGTTAATACTGTTGCCGCATCACCAGGAAAGGCGTGTCGTACAGTACACTAACGCCATCTGTAATCTCTATTAAACAGGACCCAGAATTTTAGATATGCTACTCTCTGATAATTCATATTTCCCGTGAATATACGAGTACATAGAAGTTAATACTGTTGCCGCAACACCAGGAATGGCTTTTCGTACAGAACACTAGCGCCATCTGTTATCTTTATTAAACAGGACCCAGAATTTTAGATATGCTACTCTTTGATAATTCATATTTCCCGCGAATATACTAGTACAAAGATGTTAATGTTGTTGCCGCATCAAAGGGAAAGGCGTGTCGTACAGTACACCAGCGTCATCTGTTATATTTGTTAAACAGGACTCACAATTTCAGATACGCTACTCTGATAATTCATATTTCCTGCGAATATACTAGTACATATAAGTTAATACTGTTGCCGCATCACCAGGAAAGGCGTTTCGTACAGAATACTAGCGCCATCTCTTATCTTTATTAAACAGGACCCAGAATTTTAGATATGCTACTCTCTGATAATTCATATTTCCCGCGAATATACTAGTACATAGAAGCTAATGTTGTTGCCGCATCACCGGGAAACACGTTTCGTACAGAACACTAGCGCCATCTGTTATCTTTATTAAACAGGACCCAGAATTTTAGATATGCTACTCTCTGATAATTCATATTTCCCGCGAATATACTAGTACATAGAAGTTAATGTTGTTGCCGCATCACCGGGAAAGGCGTGTCGTACAGTACACTAACGCCATCTGTTATCTTTATTAAACAGGACCCAGAATTTTAGATATGCTACTCTCTGATAATTCATATTTCCCGCGAATATACAAGTACATAGAAGTTAACACTGTTGCCGCAACACCAGGAAAGGCGTTTCGTACAGAACACTAGCGCCATCTGTTATCTTTATTAAACAGGACCCAGAATTTTAGATATGCTAATCTCTGATAATTCTTATTTCCCGCGAATATACGAGTACATAGAAGTTAATACTGTTGCCGCAACACCAGGAATGGCGTTTCGTAAAGACCACTAGCGCCATCTGTTATCTTTATTAAACAGTACCGAGAATTTTAGATATGCTACTCTCTGATAATTCATATTTCCCGCGAATATACAAGTACATAGAAGTTATTACTGTTGCCGCAAGACCAGGAATGGCGTTTCGTACAGAACACTAGCGCCATCTGTTATCTTTATTAAACAGGACCCAGAATTTTAGATATGCTACTCTCTGATTATTCATATTTCCCGCGAATATACGAGTACACAGAAGTTAATACTGTTGCCGCAACACAAGGAAAGGCGTTTCGTACAGAACACTAGCGCCATCTGTTATATTTGTTAAACAGGACTCACAATTTCAGATACGCTACTCTGATAATTCATATTTCCTGCGAATATACTAGTACATATAAGTTAATACTGTTGCCGCATCACCAGGAAAGGCGTTTCGTACAGAATACTAACGCCATCTCTTATCGTTATTAAACAGGACCCAGAATTTTAGATAAGCTACTCTCTGATAATTCATATTTCCCGCGAATATACTAGTACATAGAAGTTAATGTTGTTGCCGCATCACCGGGAAACGCGTTTCGTACAGAACACTAGCGCCATCTGTTATCTTTATTAAACAGGACCCAGAATTTTAGATATGCTACTCTCTGATAATTCATATTTCCCGCGAATATACTAGTACATAGAAGTCAATGTTGTTGCCGCATCACCGGGAAAGGCGTGTCGTACAGTACACTAACGTCATCTGTTATATTTATTAAACAGGACCCAGAATTTTAGATATGCTACTCTCTGATAATTCATATTTCCCGCGAATATACAAGTACATAGAAGTTAATACTGTTGCCGCAACACCAGGAAAGGCGTTTCGTACAGAACACTAGCGCCATCTGTTATCTTTATTAAACAGGACCCAGAATTTAAGATATGCTAATCTCTGATAATTCATATTTCCCGCAAATATACGAGTACATAGAAGTTAATACTGTTGCCGCAACACCAGGAATGGCGTTTCGTACAGAACACTAGCGTCATCTGTTACCTTTATTAAAAGTACCGAGAATTTTAGATATGCTACTCTCTGATAATTTATATTTCCCGCGAATATACGAGTACACAGAAGTTAATACTGTTGCCGCAACACCAGGAAATGCGTTTCGTACAGAACACTAGCGCCATCTGTTATCTTTATTAAACAGGACCCAGAATTTTAGATATGCTACTCTCTGATAATTCATATTTCCCGCGAATATACAAGTACAGAGAAGTATTACTGTTGCCGCAACACCAGGAATGGCGTTTCGTACAGAACACTAGCGCCATCTGTTATCTTTATTAAAAAGAACCGAGAATTTTAGATATGCTACTCTGATAATTCATATTTCCCGCGAATATACGAGTACACAGAAGTTAATACTGTTGCCGATACACCAGGAATGGCGTTTCGTACAGAACACAAGCGCCATCAGTTATCTTTATTAAACAGGACCCAGAATTTCAGATACGCTACTCTGATAATTCATATTTCCCGCGAATATATTAGTACATATAAGTTAATACTGTTGCCGCATCACCAGGAAAGGCGTTTCGTACAGAACACAAGCGCCATCTGTTATCTTTATTAATCAGGACCCAGAATTTAGGTATGCTACTCTCTGATAATTCATATTTCCCGCGAATATACGCGTACACAGAAGTTAATACTGTTGCTGCAACACCAGGAATGGATTTCGTACAGAACACAAGCGCCATCTGTTATCTTTATTAAACAGGACCCAGAATTTTGGATATGCTACTCTGATAATTCATATTTACCAAAAATATACTAGTACAAAGAAGTTAATATTGTTGCCGCATCACCGGGAAAGGCGTGTCGTACAGTACACTAGCGTCATCTGTTATATTTATTAAACAGGACTCACAATTTCAGATACGCTACTCTGATAATTCATATTTCCCGCGAATATACGAGTACATAGAAGTTAATACTGTTGCCGCATCACCAGGAAAGGCGTTTCGTACAGAAAACTAGCGCCATCTCTTATCTTTATTAAGCAGGACCCAGAATTTTAGATATGCTACTCTCTGATAATCATATCTCCCGCGAATATACTAGTACATAGAAGTTAATGTTGTTGCCGCATCACCGGGAAAGGCGTTTCGTACAGAACACTACCGCCATCTTTTATCCTTATTAAACAGGACCCAGAATTTTAGATATGCTACTCTCTGATAATTCATATTTCCCGCGAATATAGTAGTACATGGAAGTTATTGTTGTTGCCGCATCACCGGGAAAGGCGTTTCGTACAGAACACTAGCGCCATCTGTTATCTTTATTAAACAGGACCCAGAATTTTAGATATGCTACTCTCGGATAATTCATATAACCCGCGAATGTACTAGTACATAGAGGTTAATGTTGTTGCCGCATCACCGGGAAAGGCGCGTCGTACAGAACACTAGCTCAATCCGTTATATTTATTAAACAGAACCCAGAATTTCAGATGTGCTACTCTCTGATAATTCATATTTCCCGCGAATATACGAGTACAGAAAAGTTAATACTGTTGCCGCATCACCAGGAAAGGCGTGTCGTACAGTACACTAACGCCATCTGTAATCTCTATTAAACAGGACCCAGAATTTTAGATATGCTACTCTCTGATAATTCGTATTTCCCGTGAATATACGAGTACATAGAAGTTAATACTGTTGCCGCATCACCAGGAAAGGCGTGTCGTACAGAACACTAGCGCCATCTGTTATCTTTATTAATCAGGACCCAGAATTTAGGTATGCTACTCTCTGATAATTCATATTTCCCGCGAATATACGAGTACACAGAAGTTAATACTGTTGCTGCAACACCAGGAATGGCGTTTCGTACAGAACACAAGCGCCATCTGTTATCTTTATTAAACAGGACCCAGAATTTTGGATATGCTACTCTGATAATTCATATTTACCAAAAATATACTAGTTCAAAGAAGTTAATATTGTTGCCGCATCACCGGGAAAGGCGTGTCGTACAGTACACTAGCGTCATCTGTTATATTTATTAAACAGGACTCACAATTTCAGATACGCTACTCTGATAATTCATATTTCCCGCGAATATACGAGTACATAGAAGTTAATACTGTTGCCGCAACACCAGGAATGGCGTATCGTACAGAACACTAGCGCCATCTGTTACCTTTATTAAAAGTACCGAGAATTTTAGATATGCTACTCTTTGATAATTTATATTTCCCGCGCATATACGAGTACACAGAAGTTAATACTGTTGCCGCAACACCAGGAAAGGCGTTTCGTACAGAACACTAGCGCCATCTGTTATCTTTATTAAACAGGACCCAGAATTTTAGATATGCTAATCTCTGATAATTCATATTTCCCGCGAATATACTAGTACAAAGAAGTTAATACTGTTGCCGCAACACCAGGAAAGGCGTTTCGTACAGAATACTAGCGCCATCTCTTATCTTTATTAAACAGGACCCAGAATTTTAGATATGCTACTCTCTGATAATTCATATTTCCCGCGAATATACTGATACATAGAAGTTAATGTTGTTGCCGCATCACCGGGAAACGCGTTTCGTACAGAACACTAGCGCCATCTGTTATCTTTATTAAACAGGACCCAGAATTTTAGATATGCTACTCTCTGATAATTCATATTTCCCGCGAATATAATAGTACATAGAAGTTAATGTTTTTGCCGCATCACCGGGAAAGGCGTGTCGTACAGTACACTAACGCCATCTGTTATCTTTATTAAACAGGACCCAGAATTTAAGATATGCTACTCTCTTATAATTCATATTTCCCGCGAATATACAAGTACATAGAAGTTAATACTGTTGCCGCAACACCAGGAAAGGCGTTTCGTACAGAACACTAGCGCCATCTGTTATCTTTATTAAACAGGACCCAGAATTTTAGATATGCTAAACTCTGATAATTCATATTTCCCGCGAATATACGAGTACATAGAAGTTAATACTGTTGCCGCAACGCCAGGAATGGCGTTTCGTACAGACCACGAGCGCCATCTGTTTTCTTTATTAAACAGGACCCAGAATTTTAGATATGCTACTCTCTGATAATTCATATTTCCCGCGAATATACGAGTACACAGAAGTTAATACTGTTGCCGCAACACCAGGAATGGCGTTTCCTACAGAACACTTGCGCCATCTGTTATCTTTATTAAACAGGACCCAGAATTTTAGATATGCTACTCTCTGATAATTCAAATTTCCCGCGAATATACTAGTACACAGAAGTTAATACTGTTGCCGCAACACCAGGAAAGGTTTTTCGTACAGTACGCTAGCGCCATCTGTTATATTTGTTAAACAGGACTCACAATTTCATGTACGCTACTCTGATAATTCATATTTCCTGCGAATAAACTAGTACATATAAGTTAATACTGTTGCCGCATCACCAGGAAAGGCGTTTCGTACAGAATACTAGCGCCATCTCTTATCGTTATTAAACAGGACCCAGAATTTTAGATATGCTACTCTCTGATAATTCATATTTCCCGCGAATATACTAGTACATAGAAGTTAATGTTGATGCCGCATCACCGGGAAACGCGTTTCGTACAGAACACTAGCGCCATCTGTTATCTTTATTAAACAGGACCCAGAATTTTAGATATGCTACTCTCTGATAATTCATATTTCCCGCGAATATACTAGTACATAGAAGTTACTGTTGTTGCCGCATCACCGGGAAAGGCGTGGCGTACAGTACACTAACGCCATCTGTTATCTTTATTAAACAGGACCCAGAATTTTAGATATGCTACTCTCTGATAATTCATATTTCCCGCGAATATACGAGTACACAGAAGTTAATACTGTTGCCGCAACACCAGGAAAGGCGTTTCGTACAGAACACTAGCGCCATCTGTTATCTTTATTAAACAGGACCCAGAATTTTAGATATGCTACTCTCTGATAATTCATATTTTCCGCGAATATACGAGTACACAGAAGTTAATACTGTTGCCGCAACACCAGGAATGGCGTTTCGTACAGAACACTAGCGCCATCTGTTATCTTTATTAAAAAGAACCGAGAATTTTAGATATGCTACTCTCTGATAATTCATATTTCCCGCGAATATACGAGTACACAGAAGTTAATACTGTTGCCGCAACACCAGGAATGGCGTTTCGTACAGAACACTAGCGCCATCTGTTATCTTTATTAAACAGGACCCAGAATTTTAGATATGCTACTCTCTGATAATTCAAATTTTCCGCGAATATACTAGTACAAAGAAGTTAATGTTGTTGCCGCATCACCGGGAAAGGCGTGTCGTACAGTACACTAGCGTCATCTGTTATATTTATTAAACAGAACCCAGAATTTCAGATACGCTACTCTGATAATTCATATTTCCCGCGAATATACTAGTACATAGAAGTTAATACTGTTGCCGCATCACCGGGAAAGGCGTGTCGTACAGAACACTAGCGCCATCTGTTATCTTTATTAAACAGGACCCAGAATTTTAGATATGCCACTCTCTGATAATTCAAATTTCCCGCGAATATACTAGTACAAAGAAGTTAATGTTGTTGCCGCATCACTGGGAAAGGCGTGTCGTACAGTACACTAGCGTCATCTGTTATATTTATTAAACAGAACCCAGAATTTCAGATACGCTACTCTGATAATTCATATTTCCCGCGAATATACGAGTACACAGAAGTTAATACTGTTGCCGCATCACCAGGAAAGGTGTTTCGTACAGAACACTAGCGCCATCTGTTATCTTTATTAATCAGGACCCAGAATTTAGGTATGCTACTCTCTGATAATTCATATTTCCCGCGAATATACGAGTACACAGAAGTTAATACTGTTGCTGCAACACCAGGAATGGCGTTTCGTACAGAACACGAGCGCCATCTGTTATCTTTATTAAACAGGACCCAGAATTTTGGATATGCTACTCTGATAATTCATATTTACCAAAAATATACTAGTACAAAGAAGTTAATGTTGTTGCCGCATCACCGGGAAAGGCGTGTCGTACAGTACACTAGCGTCATCTGTTATATTTATTAAACAGGACTCACAATTTCAGATACGCTACTCTGATAATTCATATTTCCCGCGAGTATACGAGTACATAGAAGTTAATACTGTTGCCGCATCACCAGGAAAGGAGTTTCGTACAGAAAACTAGCGCCATCTCTTATCTTTATTAAACAGGACCCAGAATTTTAGATATGCTACTCTCTGATAATCATATTTCCCGCGAATATACTAGTACATAGAAGTTAATGTTGTTGCCGCATCACCGGGAAAGGCGTTTCGTACAGAACACTACCGCCATCTTTTATCTTTATTAAACAGGACCCAGAATTTTAGATATGCTACTCTCTGATAATTCATATTTCCCGCGAATATAGTAGTACATGGAAGTAAATGTTGTTGCCGCATCACCGGGAAAGGCGTTTCGTACAGAACACTAGCGCCATCTGTTATCTTTATTAAACAGGACCCAGAATTTTAGATATGCTACTCTCGGATAATTCATATAACCCGCGAATGTACTAGTTCATAGAGGTTAATGTTGTTGCCGCATCACCGGGAAAGGCGTGTCGTACAGAACACTAGCTCAATCCGTTATATTTATTAAACAGAACCCAGAATTTGAGATGTGCTACTCTCTGATAATTCATATTTCCCGCGAATATACGAGTACAGAAAAGTTAATACTGTTGCCGCATCACCAGGAAAGGCGTGTCGTACAGTACACTAACGCCATCTGTAATCTCTATTAAACAGGACCCAGAATTTTAGATATGCTACTCTCTGATAATTCATATTTCCCGTGAATATACGAGTACATAGAAGTTAATACTGTTGCCGCAACACCAGGAATGGCTTTTCGTACAGAACACTAGCGCCATCTGTTATCTTTATTAAACAGGACCCAGAATTTTAGATATGCTACTCTCTGATAATTCATATTTCCCGCGAATATACGAGTACACAGAAGTTAATACTGTTGCCGCAACACCAGGAAAGGCGTTTCGTACAGAACACTAGCGCCATCTGTTATATTTGTTAAACAGGACTCACAATTTCAGATACGCTACTCTGATAATTCATATTTCCTGCGAATATACTAGTACATATAAGTTAATACTGTTGCCGCATCACCAGTAAAGGCGTTTCGTACAGAATACTAACGCCATCTCTTATCGTTATTAAACAGGATCCAGAATTTTAGATATGCTACTCTCTGATAATTCATATTTCCCGCGAATATACTAGTACATAGAAGTTAATGTTGTTGCCGCATCACCGGGAAACGCGTTTCGTACAGAACACTATCGCCATCTGTTATCTTTATTAAACAGGACCCAGAATTTTAGATATGCTACTCTCTGATAATTCATATTTCCCGCGAATATACTAGTACATAGAAGTTAATGTTGTTGCCGCATCACCGGGAAAGGCGTGTCGTACAGTACACTAACGTCATCTGTTATCTTTATTAAACAGGACCCAGAATTTTAGATATGCTACTCTCTGATAATTTATATTTCCCGCGAATATACGAGTACACAGAAGTTAATACTGTTGCCGCAACACCAGGAAAGGCGTTTCGTACAGAACACTAGCGCCATCTGTTATCTTTATTAAACAGGACCCAAAATTTTAGATATGCTAATCTCTGATAATTCATATTTCCCGCGAATATCCGAGTACACAGAAGTTAATACTGTTGCCGCAACACCAGGAAAGGCGTTTCGTACAGAACACTAGCGCCATCTGTTATCTTTATTAAAAAGAACCCAGAATTTTAGAAATTCTCTTCTCTGATAATTCATATTTCCCGCGAATATACGAGTACACAGAAGTTAATACTGTTGCCGCAACACCAGGAAAGGCGTTTCGTACAGAACACTAGCGCCATCTGTTATCTTTATTAAACAGCACCCAAAATTTAGGTATGCTACTCTCTGATAATTATATTTCCCGCGAATATACGAGTACACAGAAGTTAATACTGTTGCCGCAACACCAGGAAAGGCGTTTCGTACAGAACACTAGCGCCATCTGTTATCTTTATTAAACAGCACCCAAAATTTAGGTATGCTACTCTCTGATAATTATATTTCCCGCGAATATACGAGTACACAGAAGTTAATACTGTTGCCGCAACACCAGGAAAGGCGTTTCGTACAGAACACTAGCGCCATCTGTTATCTTTATTAAACAGCACCCAAAATTTAGGTATGCTACTCTCTGATAATTATATTTCCCGCGAATATACGAGTACACAGAAGTTAATACTGTTGCCGCAACACCAGGAAAGGCGTTTCATACAGAACACTAGCGCCATCTGTTATCTTTATTAAACAGCACCCAAAATTTAGGTATGCTACTCTCTGATAATCATATTTCCCGCGAATATACGAGTACACAGAAGTTAATACTGTTGCCGCAACACAAGGAATGGCGTGTCGTACAGAACACTAGCGCCATCTGTTATCTTTATTAAACAGGACCCAGAATTTTAGATATGCCACTCTCTGATAATTCAAATTTCCCGCGAATATACTAGTAAAAAGAAGTTAATGTTGTTGCCGCATCACTGGGATAGGCGTGTCGTACAGTACACTAGCGTCATCTGTTATATTTATTAAACAGAACCCAGAATTTCAGATACGCTACTCTGATAATTCATATTTCCCGCGAATATACGAGTACACAGAAGTTAATACTGTTGCCGCATCACCAGGAAAGTTGTTTCGTACAGAACACTAGCGCCATCTGTTATCTTTATTAAACAGGACCCAGAATTTTGGATATGCTACTCTGATAATTCATATTTACCAAAAATATACTAGTACAAAGAAGTTAATGTTGTTGCCGCATCACCGGGAAAGGCGTGTCGTACAGTACACTAGCGTCATCTGTTATATTTATTAAACAGGACTCACAATTTCAGATACGCTACTCTGATAATTCATATTTCCCGCGAATATACGAGTACATAGAAGTTAATACTGTTGCCGCATCACCAGGAAAGGAGTTTCGTACAGAAAACTAGCGCCATCTCTTATCTTTATTAAACAGGACCCAGAATTTTAGATATGCTACTCTCTGATAATCATATTTCCCGCGAATATACTAGTACATAGAAGTTAATGTTGTTGCCGCATCACCGGGAAAGGCGTTTCGTACAGAACACAACCGCCATCTTTTATCTTTATTAAACAGGACCCAGAATTTTAGATATGCTACTCTCTGATAATTCATTTTTCCCGCGAATATAGTAGTACATGGAAGTAAAGGTTGTTGCCGCATCACCGGGAAAGGCGTTTCGTACAGAACACCAGCGCCATCTGTTATCTTTATTAAACAGGACCCAGAATTTTAGATATGCTACTCTCGGATAATTCATATAACCCGCGAATGTACTAGTTCATAGAGGTTAATGTTGTTGCCGCATCACCGGGAAAGGCGTGTCGTACAGAACACTAGCTCAATCCGTTATATTTATTGAAAAGAACCCAGAATTTGAGATGTGCTACTCTCTGATAATTCATATTTCCCGCGAATATACGAGTACAGAAAAGTTAATACTGTTGCCGCATCACCAGGAAAGGCGTGTCGTACAGTACACTAACGCCATCTGTAATCTCTATTAAACAGGACCCAGAATTTTAGATATGCTACTCTCTGATAATTCATATTTCCCGTGAATATACGAGTACATAGAAGTTAATACTGTTGCCGCAAAACCAGGAATGGCTTTTCGTACAGAACACTAGCGCCATCTGTTATCTTTATTAAACAGGACCCAGAATTTTAGATATGCTACTCTCTGATAATTCATATTTCCCGCGAATATACGAGTACACAGAAGTTAATACGGTTGCCGCAACACCAGGAATGGCGTTTCGTACAGAACACTAGCGCCATCTGTTGTATTTGTTAAACAGGACTCACAATTTCAGATACGCTACTCTGATAATTCATATTTCCTGCGAATATACTAGTACATATAAGTTAATACTGTTGCCGCATCACCAGTAAAGACGTTTCGTACAGAATACTAACGCCATCTCTTATCGTTATTAAACAGGATCCAGAATTTTAGATATGCTACTCTCTGATAATTCATATTTCCCGCGAATATACTAGTACATAGAAGTTAATGTTGTTGCCGCATCACCGGGAAACGCGTTTCGTACAGAACACTAGCGCCATCTGTTATCTTTATTAAACAGGACCCAGAATTTTAGATATGCTACTCTCTGATAATTCATATTTCCCGCGAATATACTAGTACATAGAAGTTAATGTTGTTGCCGCATCACCGGGAAAGGCGTGTCGTACAGTACACTAACGTCATCTGTTATCTTTATTAAACAGGACCCAGAATTTTAGATATGCTACTCTCTGATAATTCATATTTCCCGCGAATATACAAGTACATAGAAGTTAATACTCTTGCCGCAACACCAGGAAAGGCGTTTCGTACAGAACACTAGCGCCATCTGTTATCTTTATTAAACAGGACCCAGAATTTAAGATATGCTAATCTCTGATAATTCATATTTCCCGCAAATATACGAGTACATAGAAGTTAATGTTGTTGCCGCATCAACGGGAAACACGTTTCGTACAGAACACTAGCGCCATCTGTTATCTTTATTAAACAGGACCCAGAATTTTAGATATGCTACTCTCTGATAATTCATATTTCCCGCGAATATACTAGTACAAAGAAGTTAATGTTGTTGCCGCTTCAACGGGAAAGGCGTTTCGTTCAAGAAAACTAGCGCCATCTGTTATCTTTATTAAACAGGACCCAGAATTTTAGATATGCTACTCTCCGATAATTCTGTTTCCCGCGAATATACTGGTACATAGAAGTTAATGTTGTTGCCGCATCACCAGGAAAGGCGTGTCGTACAGTACACTAACGCCATCTGTTATCTTTATTAAACAGGACCCAGAATTTTAGATATGCTACTCTCTGATAATTCATATTTGCCGCGAATATACGAGTACATAGAAGTTAATACTGTTGCCGCAACACCAGGAAAGGCGTTTCGTACAGAACACTAGCGCCATCTGTTACCTTTATTAAACAGGACCCAGAATTTTAGATATGCTAATCTCTGATAATTCATATTTCCCGCGAATATCGGAGTACACAGAAGTTAATACTGTTGCCGCAACACCAGGAAAGGCGTTTCGTACAGAACACTAGCGCCATCTGTTATCTTTATTAAACAGCACCCAAAATTTAGGTATGCTACTCTCTGATAATTATATTTCCCGCGAATATACGAGTACACAGAAGTTAATACTGTTGCCGCAACACCAGGAAAGGCGTTTCGTACAGAACACCAGCGCCATCTGTTATCTTTATTAAACAGCACCCAAAATTTAGGTATGCTACTCTCTGATAATTATATTTCCCGCGAATATACGAGTACACAGAAGTTAATACTGTTGCCGCAACACCAGGAAAGGCGTTTCGTACAGAACACTAGCGCCATCTGTTATCTTTATTAAACAGCACCCAAAATTTAGGTATGCTACTCTCTGATAATCATATTTCCCGCCAATATACGAGTACACAGAAGTTAATACTGTTGCCGCAACACAAGGAATGGCGTGTCGTACAGAACACTAGCGCCATCTGTTATCTTTATTAAACAGGACCCAGAATTTTAGATATGCCACTCTCTGATAATTCAAATTTCCCGCGAATATACTAGTAAAAAGAAGTTAATGTTGTTGCCGCATCACTGGGAAAGGCGTGTCGTACAGTACACTAGCGTCATCTGTTATATTTATTAAACAGAACCCAGAATTTCAGATACGCTACTCTGATAATTCATATTTCCCGCGAATATACGAGTACACAGAAGTTAATACTGTTGCCGCATCACCAGGAAAGTTGTTTCGTACAGAACACTAGCGCCATCTGTTATCTTTATTAAACAGGACCCAGAATTTTGGATATGCTACTCTGATAATTCATATTTACCAAAAATATACTAGTACAAAGAAGTTAATGTTGTTGCCGCATCACCGGGAAAGGCGTGTCGTACAGTACACTAGCGTCATCTGTTATATTTATTAAACAGGACTCACAATTTCAGATACGCTACTCTGATAATTCATATTTCCCGCGAATATACGAGTACATAGAAGTTAATACTGTTGCCGCATCACCAGGAAAGGAGTTTCGTACAGAAAACTAGCGCCATCTCTTATCTTTATTAAACAGGACCCAGAATTTTAGATATGCTACTCTCTGATAATCATATTTCCCGCGAATATACTAGTACATAGAAGTTAATGTTGTTGCCGCATCACCGGGAAAGGCGTTTCGTTCAGAACACTACCGCCATCTTTTATCTTTATTAAACAGGACCCAGAATTTTAGATATGCTACTCTCTGATAATTCATATTTCCCGCGAATATAGTAGTACATGGAAGTAAATGTTGTTGCCGCATCACCGGGAAAGGCGTTTCGTACAGAACACTAGCGCCATCTGTTATCTTTATTAAACAGGACCCAGAATTTTAGATATGCTACTCTCGGATAATTCATATAACCCGCGAATGTACTAGTTCATAGAGGTTAATGTTGTTGCCGCATCACCGGGAAAGGCGTGTCGTACAGAACACTAGCTCAATCCGTTATATTTATTAAACAGAACCCAGAATTTGAGATGTGCTACTCTCTGATAATTCATATTTCCCGCGAATATACGAGTACAGAAAAGTTAATACTGTTGCCGCATCACCAGGAAAGGCGTGTCGTACAGTACACTAACGCCATCTGTAATCTCTATTAAACAGGACCCAGAATTTTAGATATGCTACTCTCTGATAATTCATATTTCCCGTGAATATACGAGTACATAGAAGTTAATACTGTTGCCGCAACACCAGGAATGGCTTTTCGTACAGAACACTAGCGCCATCTGTTATCTTTATTAAACAGGGCCCAGAATTTTAGATATGCTACTCTCTGATAATTCATATTTCCCGCGAATATACGGGTACACAGAAGTTAATACTGTTGCCGCAACACCAGGAAAGGCGTTTCGTACAGAACACTAGCGCCATCTGTTATATTTGTTAAACAGGACTCACAATTTCAGATACGCTACTCTGATAATTCATATTTCCTGCGAATATACTAGTACATATAAGTTAATACTGTTGCCGCATCACCAGGAAAGGCGTTTCGTACAGAATACTAACGCCATCTCTTATCGTTATTAAACAGGATCCAGAATTTTAGATATGCTACTCTCTGATAATTCATATTTCCCGCGAATATACTAGTACATAGAAGTTAATGTTGTTGCCGCATCACCGGGAAACGCGTTTCGTACAGAACACTAGCGCCATCTGTTATCTTTATTAAACAGGACCCAGAATTTTAGATATGCTACTCTCTGATAATTCATATTTCCCGCGAATATACTAGTACATAGAAGTTAATGTTGTTGCCGCATCACCGGGAAAGGCGTGTCGTACAGTACACTAACGTCATCTGTTATCTTTATTAAACAGGACCCAGAATTTTAGATATGCTACTCTCTGATAATTCATATTTCCCGCGAATATACAAGTACATAGAAGTTAATACTCTTGCCGCAGCACCAGGAAAGGCGTTTCGTACAGAACACTAGCGCCATCTGTTATCTTTATTAAACAGGACCCAGAATTTAAGATATGCTACTCTCTGATAATTCATTTTTCCCGCGAATATACAAGTACAGAGAAGTATTACTGTTGCCGCAAGACCAGGAATGGCGTTTCGTACAGAACACTAGCGCCATCTGTTATCTTTATTAAAAAGAACCGAGAATTTTAGATATGCTACTCTGATAATTCATATTTCCCGCGAATATACGAGTACACAGAAGTTAATACTGTTGCCGATACACCAGGAATGGCGTTTCGTACAGAACACAAGCGCCATCTGTTATCTTTATTAAACAGGACCCAGAATTTTAGATATGCTACTCTCTGATAATTCAAATTTTCCGCGAATATACTAGTACAAAGAAGTTAATGTTGTTGCCGCATCACCGGGAAAGGCGTGTCGTACAGTACACTAGCGTCATCTGTTATATTTATTAAACAGAACCCAGAATTTCAGATACGCTACTCTGATAATTCATATTTCCCGCGAATATACTAGTACATAGAAGTTAATACTGTTGCCGCATCACCGGGAAAGGCGTGTCGTACAGAACACTAGCGCCATCTGTTATCTTTATTAAACAGGACCCAGAATTTTAGATATGCCACTCTCTGATAATTCAAATTTCCCGCGAATATACTAGTACAAAGAAGTTAATGTTGTTGCCGCATCACTGGGAAAGGCGTGTCGTACAGTACACTAGCGTCATCTGTTATATTTATTAAACAGAACCCAGAATTTCAGATACGCTACTCTGATAATTCATATTTCCCGCGAATATACGAGTACACAGAAGTTAATACTGTTGCCGCATCACCAGGAAAGGTGTTTCGTACAGAACACTAGCGCCATCTGTTATCTTTATTAATCAGGACCCAGAATTTAGGTATGCTACTCTCTGATAATTCATATTTCCCGCGAATATACGAGTACACAGAAGTTAATACTGTTGCTGCAACACCAGGAATGGCGTTTCGTACAGAACACGAGCGCCATCTGTTATCTTTATTAAACAGGACCCAGAATTTTGGATATGCTACTCTGATAATTCATATTTACCAAAAATATACTAGTACAAAGAAGTTAATGTTGTTGCCGCATCACCGGGAAAGGCGTGTCGTACAGTACACTAGCGTCATCTGTTATATTTATTAAACAGGACTCACAATTTCAGATACGCTACTCTGATAATTCATATTTCCCGCGAGTATACGAGTACATAGAAGTTAATACTGTTGCCGCATCACCAGGAAAGGAGTTTCGTACAGAAAACTAGCGCCATCTCTTATCTTTATTAAACAGGACCCAGAATTTTAGATATGCTACTCTCTGATAATCATATTTCCCGCGAATATACTAGTACATAGAAGTTAATGTTGTTGCCGCATCACCGGGAAAGGCGTTTCGTACAGAACACTACCGCCATCTTTTATCTTTATTAAACAGGACCCAGAATTTTAGATATGCTACTCTCTGATAATTCATATTTCCCGCGAATATAGTAGTACATGGAAGTAAATGTTGTTGCCGCATCACCGGGAAAGGCGTTTCGTACAGAACACTAGCGCCATCTGTTATCTTTATTAAACAGGACCCAGAATTTTAGATATGCTACTCTCGGATAATTCATATAACCCGCGAATGTACTAGTTCATAGAGGTTAATGTTGTTGCCGCATCACCGGGAAAGGCGTGTCGTACAGAACACTAGCTCAATCCGTTATATTTATTAAACAGAACCCAGAATTTGAGATGTGCTACTCTCTGATAATTCATATTTCCCGCGAATATACGAGTACAGAAAAGTTAATACTGTTGCCGCATCACCAGGAAAGGCGTGTCGTACAGTACACTAACGCCATCTGTAATCTCTATTAAACAGGACCCAGAATTTTAGATATGCTACTCTCTGATAATTCATATTTCCCGTGAATATACGAGTACATAGAAGTTAATACTGTTGCCGCAACACCAGGAATGGCTTTTCGTACAGAACACTAGCGCCATCTGTTATCTTTATTAAACAGGACCCAGAATTTTAGATATGCTACTCTCTGATAATTCATATTTCCCGCGAATATACGAGTACACAGAAGTTAATACTGTTGCCGCAACACCAGGAAAGGCGTTTCGTACAGAACACTAGCGCCATCTGTTATATTTGTTAAACAGGACTCACAATTTCAGATACGCTACTCTGATAATTCATATTTCCTGCGAATATACTAGTACATATAAGTTAATACTGTTGCCGCATCACCAGTAAAGGCGTTTCGTACAGAATACTAACGCCATCTCTTATCGTTATTAAACAGGATCCAGAATTTTAGATATGCTACTCTCTGATAATTCATATTTCCCGCGAATATACTAGTACATAGAAGTTAATGTTGTTGCCGCATCACCGGGAAACGCGTTTCGTACAGAACACTAGCGCCATCTGTTATCTTTATTAAACAGGACCCAGAATTTTAGATATGCTACTCTCTGATAATTCATATTTCCCGCGAATATACTAGTACATAGAAGTTAATGTTGTTGCCGCATCACCGGGAAAGGCGTGTCGTACAGTACACTAACGTCATCTGTTATCTTTATTAAACAGGACCCAGAATTTTAGATATGCTACTCTCTGATAATTTATATTTCCCGCGAATATACGAGTACACAGAAGTTAATACTGTTGCCGCAACACCAGGAAAGGCGTTTCGTACAGAACACTAGCGCCATCTGTTATCTTTATTAAACAGGACCCAAAATTTTAGATATGCTAATCTCTGATAATTCATATTTCCCGCGAATATCCGAGTACACAGAAGTTAATACTGTTGCCGCAACACCAGGAAAGGCGTTTCGTACAGAACACTAGCGCCATCTGTTATCTTTATTAAAAAGAACCCAGAATTTTAGAAATTCTCTTCTCTGATAATTCATATTTCCCGCGAATATACGAGTACACAGAAGTTAATACTGTTGCCGCAACACCAGGAAAGGCGTTTCGTACAGAACACTAGCGCCATCTGTTATCTTTATTAAACAGCACCCAAAATTTAGGTATGCTACTCTCTGATAATTATATTTCCCGCGAATATACGAGTACACAGAAGTTAATACTGTTGCCGCAACACCAGGAAAGGCGTTTCGTACAGAACACTAGCGCCATCTGTTATCTTTATTAAACAGCACCCAAAATTTAGGTATGCTACTCTCTGATAATTATATTTCCCGCGAATATACAAGTACACAGAAGTTAATACTGTTGCCGCAACACCAGGAAAGGCGTTTCGTACAGAACACTAGCGCCATCTGTTATCTTTATTAAACTGCACCCAAAATTTAGGTATGCTACTCTCTGATAATTATATTTCCCGCGAATATACGAGTACACAGAAGTTAATACTGTTGCCGCAACACCAGGAAAGGCGTTTCATACAGAACACTAGCGCCATCTGTTATCTTTATTAAACAGCACCCAAAATTTAGGTATGCTACTCTCTGATAATCATATTTCCCGCGAATATACGAGTACACAGAAGTTAATACTGTTGCCGCAACACAAGGAATGGCGTGTCGTACAGAACACTAGCGCCATCTGTTATCTTTATTAAACAGGACCCAGAATTTTAGATATGCCACTCTCTGATAATTCAAATTTCCCGCGAATATACTAGTAAAAAGAAGTTAATGTTGTTGCCGCATCACTGGGATAGGCGTGTCGTACAGTACACTAGCGTCATCTGTTATATTTATTAAACAGAACCCAGAATTTCAGATACGCTACTCTGATAATTCATATTTCCCGCGAATATACGAGTACACAGAAGTTAATACTGTTGCCGCATCACCAGGAAAGTTGTTTCGTACAGAACACTAGCGCCATCTGTTATCTTTATTAAACAGGACCCAGAATTTTGGATATGCTACTCTGATAATTCATATTTACCAAAAATATACTAGTACAAAGAAGTTAATGTTGTTGCCGCATCACCGGGAAAGGCGTGTCGTACAGTACACTAGCGTCATCTGTTATATTTATTAAACAGGACTCACAATTTCAGATACGCTACTCTGATAATTCATATTTCCCGCGAATATACGAGTACATAGAAGTTAATACTGTTGCCGCATCACCAGGAAAGGAGTTTCGTACAGAAAACTAGCGCCATCTCTTATCTTTATTAAACAGGACCCAGAATTTTAGATATGCTACTCTCTGATAATCATATTTCCCGCGAATATACTAGTACATAGAAGTTAATGTTGTTGCCGCATCACCGGGAAAGGCGTTTCGTACAGAACACAACCGCCATCTTTTATCTTTATTAAACAGGACCCAGAATTTTAGATATGCTACTCTCTGATAATTCATTTTTCCCGCGAATATAGTAGTACATGGAAGTAAAGGTTGTTGCCGCATCACCGGGAAAGGCGTTTCGTACAGAACACCAGCGCCATCTGTTATCTTTATTAAACAGGACCCAGAATTTTAGATATGCTACTCTCGGATAATTCATATAACCCGCGAATGTACTAGTTCATAGAGGTTAATGTTGTTGCCGCATCACCGGGAAAGGCGTGTCGTACAGAACACTAGCTCAATCCGTTATATTTATTGAAAAGAACCCAGAATTTGAGATGTGCTACTCTCTGATAATTCATATTTCCCGCGAATATACGAGTACAGAAAAGTTAATACTGTTGCCGCATCACCAGGAAAGGCGTGTCGTACAGTACACTAACGCCATCTGTAATCTCTATTAAACAGGACCCAGAATTTTAGATATGCTACTCTCTGATAATTCATATTTCCCGTGAATATACGAGTACATAGAAGTTAATACTGTTGCCGCAAAACCAGGAATGGCTTTTCGTACAGAACACTAGCGCCATCTGTTATCTTTATTAAACAGGACCCAGAATTTTAGATATGCTACTCTCTGATAATTCATATTTCCCGCGAATATACGAGTACACAGAAGTTAATACGGTTGCCGCAACACCAGGAAAGGCGTTTCGTACAGAACACTAGCGCCATCTGTTATATTTGTTAAACAGGACTCACAATTTCAGATACGCTACTCTGATAATTCATATTTCCTGCGAATATACTAGTACATATAAGTTAATACTGTTGCCGCATCACCAGTAAAGGCGTTTCGTACAGAATACTAACGCCATCTCTTATCGTTATTAAACAGGATCCAGAATTTTAGATATGCTACTCTCTGATAATTCATATTTCCCGCGAATATACTAGTACATAGAAGTTAATGTTGTTGCCGCATCACCGGGAAACGCGTTTCGTACAGAACACTAGCGCCATCTGTTATCTTTATTAAACAGGACCCAGAATTTTAGATATGCTACTCTCTGATAATTCATATTTCCCGCGAATATACTAGTACATAGAAGTTAATGTTGTTGCCGCATCACCGGGAAAGGCGTGTCGTACAGTACACTAACGTCATCTGTTATCTTTATTAAACAGGACCCAGAATTTTAGATATGCTACTCTCTGATAATTCATATTTCCCGCGAATATACAAGTACATAGAAGTTAATACTCTTGCCGCAACACCAGGAAAGGCGTTTCGTACAGAACACTAGCGCCATCTGTTATCTTTATTAAACAGGACCCAGAATTTAAGATATGCTAATCTCTGATAATTCATATTTCCCGCAAATATACGAGTACATAGAAGTTAATGTTGTTGCCGCATCAACGGGAAACACGTTTCGTACAGAACACTAGCGCCATCTGTTATCTTTATTAAACAGGACCCAGAATTTTAGATATGCTACTCTCTGATAATTCATATTTCCCGCGAATATACTAGTACAAAGAAGTTAATGTTGTTGCCGCTTCAACGGGAAAGGCGTTTCGTTCAAGAAAACTAGCGCCATCTGTTATCTTTATTAAACAGGACCCAGAATTTTAGATATGCTACTCTCCGATAATTCTGTTTCCCGCGAATATACTGGTACATAGAAGTTAATGTTGTTGCCGCATCACCAGGAAAGGCGTGTCGTACAGTACACTAACGCCATCTGTTATCTTTATTAAACAGGACCCAGAATTTTAGATATGCTACTCTCTGATAATTCATATTTGCCGCGAATATACGAGTACATAGAAGTTAATACTGTTGCCGCAACACCAGGAAAGGCGTTTCGTACAGAACACTAGCGCCATCTGTTACCTTTATTAAACAGGACCCAGAATTTTAGATATGCTAATCTCTGATAATTCATATTTCCCGCGAATATCGGAGTACACAGAAGTTAATACTGTTGCCGCAACACCAGGAAAGGCGTTTCGTACAGAACACTAGCGCCATCTGTTATCTTTATTAAACAGCACCCAAAATTTAGGTATGCTACTCTCTGATAATTATATTTCCCGCGAATATACGAGTACACAGAAGTTAATACTGTTGCCGCAACACCAGGAGAGGCGTTTCGTACAGAACACCAGCGCCATCTGTTATCTTTATTAAACAGCACCCAAAATTTAGGTATGCTACTCTCTGATAATTATATTTCCCGCGAATATACGAGTACACAGAAGTTAATACTGTTGCCGCAACACCAGGAAAGGCGTTTCGTACAGAACACTAGCGCCATCTGTTATCTTTATTAAACAGCACCCAAAATTTAGGTATGCTACTCTCTGATAATCATATTTCCCGCCAATATACGAGTACACAGAAGTTAATACTGTTGCCGCAACACAAGGAATGGCGTGTCGTACAGAACACTAGCGCCATCTGTTATCTTTATTAAACAGGACCCAGAATTTTAGATATGCCACTCTCTGATAATTCAAATTTCCCGCGAATATACTAGTAAAAAGAAGTTAATGTTGTTGCCGCATCACTGGGAAAGGCGTGTCGTACAGTACACTAGCGTCATCTGTTATATTTATTAAACAGAACCCAGAATTTCAGATACGCTACTCTGATAATTCATATTTCCCGCGAATATACGAGTACACAGAAGTTAATACTGTTGCCGCATCACCAGGAAAGTTGTTTCGTACAGAACACTAGCGCCATCTGTTATCTTTATTAAACAGGACCCAGAATTTTGGATATGCTACTCTGATAATTCATATTTACCAAAAATATACTAGTACAAAGAAGTTAATGTTGTTGCCGCATCACCGGGAAAGGCGTGTCGTACAGTACACTAGCGTCATCTGTTATATTTATTAAACAGGACTCACAATTTCAGATACGCTACTCTGATAATTCATATTTCCCGCGAATATACGAGTACATAGAAGTTAATACTGTTGCCGCATCACCAGGAAAGGAGTTTCGTACAGAAAACTAGCGCCATCTCTTATCTTTATTAAACAGGACCCAGAATTTTAGATATGCTACTCTCTGATAATCATATTTCCCGCGAATATACTAGTACATAGAAGTTAATGTTGTTGCCGCATCACCGGGAAAGGCGTTTCGTTCAGAACACTACCGCCATCTTTTATCTTTATTAAACAGGACCCAGAATTTTAGATATGCTACTCTCTGATAATTCTTATTTCCCGCGAATATAGTAGTACATGGAAGTTATTGTTGTTGCCGCATCACCGGGAAAGGCGTTTCGTACAGAACACTAGCGCCATCTGTTATCTTTATTAAACAGGACCCAGAATTTTAGATATGCTACTCTCGGATAATTCATATAACCCGCGAATGTACTAGTTCATAGAGGTTAATGTTGTTGCCGCATCACCGGGAAAGGCGTGTCGTACAGAACACTAGCTCAATCCGTTATATTTATTAAACAGAACCCAGAATTTGAGATGTGCTACTCTCTGATAATTCATATTTCCCGCGAATATACGAGTACAGAAAAGTTAATACTGTTGCCGCATCACCAGGAAAGGCGTGTCGTACAGTACACTAACGCCATCTGTAATCTCTATTAAACAGGACCCAGAATTTTAGATATGCTACTCTCTGATAATTCATATTTCCCGTGAATATACGAGTACATAGAAGTTAATACTGTTGCCGCAACACCAGGAATGGCTTTTCGTACAGAACACTAGCGCCATCTGTTATCTTTATTAAACAGGGCCCAGAATTTTAGATATGCTACTCTCTGATAATTCATATTTCCTGCGAATATACGGGTACACAGAAGTTAATACTGTTGCCGCAACACCAGGAAAGGCGTTTCGTACAGAACACTAGCGCCATCTGTTATATTTGTTAAACAGGACTCACAATTTCAGATACGCTACTCTGATAATTCATATTTCCTGCGAATATACTAGTACATATAAGTTAATACTGTTGCCGCATCACCAGGAAAGGCGTTTCGTACAGAATACTAACGCCATCTCTTATCGTTATTAAACAGGATCCAGAATTTTAGATATGCTACTCTCTGATAATTCATATTTCCCGCGAATATACTAGTACATAGAAGTTAATGTTGTTGCCGCATCACCGGGAAACGCGTTTCGTACAGAACACTAGCGCCATCTGTTATCTTTATTAAACAGGACCCAGAATTTTAGATATGCTACTCTCTGATAATTCATATTTCCCGCGAATATACTAGTACATAGAAGTTAATGTTGTTGCCGCATCACCGGGAAAGGCGTGTCGTACAGTACACTAACGTCATCTGTTATCTTTATTAAACAGGACCCAGAATTTTAGATATGCTACTCTCTGATAATTCATATTTCCCGCGAATATACAAGTACATAGAAGTTAATACTCTTGCCGCAGCACCAGGAAAGGCGTTTCGTACAGAACACTAGCGCCATCTGTTATCTTTATTAAACAGGACCCAGAATTTAAGATATGCTACTCTCTGATAATTCATTTTTCCCGCGAATATACAAGTACAGAGAAGTATTACTGTTGCCGCAAGACCAGGAATGGCGTTTCGTACAGAACACTAGCGCCATCTGTTATCTTTATTAAAAAGAACCGAGAATTTTAGATATGCTACTCTGATAATTCATATTTCCCGCGAATATACGAGTACACAGAAGTTAATACTGTTGCCGATACACCAGGAATGGCGTTTCGTACAGAACACAAGCGCCATCTGTTATCTTTATTAAACAGGACCCAGAATTTCAGATACGCTACTCTGATAATTCATATTTCCCGCGAATATACTAGTACATATAAGTTAATACTGTTGCCGCAACACCAGGAATGGCGTTTCGTACAGAACACAAGCGCCATCTGTTATCTTTATTAAACAGGACTCACAATTTCAGATACGCTTCTCTGATAATTCATATTTCCCGCGTACGAGTACATAGAAGTTAATACTGTTGCCGCATCACCAGGAAAGGAGTTTCGTACAGAAAACTAGCGCCATCTCTTATCTTTATTAAACAGGACCCAGAATTTTAGATATGCTACTCTCTGATAATCATATTTCCCGCGAATATACTAGTACATAGAAGTTAATGTTGTTGCCGCATCACCGGGAAAGGCGTTTCGTACAGAACACTACCGCCATCTTTTATCTTTATTAAACAGGACCCAGAATTTTAGATATGCTACTCTCTGATAATTCTTATTTCCCGCGAATATAGTAGTACATGGAAGTTATTGTTGTTGCCGCATCACCGGGAAAGGCGTTTCGTACAGAACACTAGCGCCATCTGTTATCTTTATTAAACAGGACCCAGAATTTTAGATATGCTACTCTCGGATAATTCATATAACCCGCGAATGTGCTAGTTCATAGAGGTTAATGTTGTTGCCGCATCACCGGGAAAGGCGTGTCGTACAGAACACTAGCTCAATCCGTTATATTTATTAAACAGAACCCAGAATTTGAGATGTGCTACTCTCTGAAAATTCATATTTCCCGCGAATATACGAGTACAGAAAAGTTAATACTGTTGCCGCATCACCAGGAAAGGCGTGTCGTACAGTACACTAACGCCATCTGTAATCTCTATTAAACAGGACCCAGAATTTTAGATATGCTACTCTCTGATAATTCATATTTCCCGTGAATATACGAGTACATAGAAGTTAATACTGTTGCCGCAACACCAGGAATGGCTTTTCGTACAGAACACTAGCGCCATCTGTTATCTTTATTAAACAGGGCCCAGAATTTTAGATATGCTACTCTTTGATAATTCATATTTCCCGCGAATATACTAGTACAAAGATGTTAATGTTGTTGCCGCATCAAAGGGAAAGGCGTGTCGTACAGTACACCAGCGTCATCTGTTATATTTGTTAAACAGGACTCACAATTTCAGATACGCTACTCTGATAATTCATATTTCCTGCGAATATACTAGTACATATAAGTTAATACTGTTGCCGCATCACCAGGAAAGACGTTTCGTACAGAATACTAGCGCCATCTCTTATCTTTATTAAACAGGACCCAGAATTTTAGATATGCTACTCTCTGATAATTCATATTTCCCGCGAATATACTAGTACATAGAAGCTAATGTTGTTGCCGCATCACCGGGAAACGCGTTTCGTACAGAACACTAGCGCCATCTGTTATCTTTATTAAACAAGACCCAGAATTTTAAATATGCCACTCTCTGATAATTCATATTTCCCGCGAATATACTAGTACATAGAAGTTAATGTTGTTGCCGCATCACCGGGAAAGGCGTGTCGTACAGTACACTAACGCCATCTGTTATCTTTATTAAACAGGACCCAGAATTTTAGATATGCTACTCTCTGATAATTCATATTTCCCGCGAATATACAAGTACATAGAAGTTAACACTGTTGCCGCAACACCAGGAAAGGCGTTTCGTACAGAACACTAGCGCCATCTGTTATCTTTATTAAACAGGACCCAGAATTTTAGATATGCTAATCTCTGATAATTCATATTTCCCGCGAATATACGAGTACATAGAAGTTAATACTGTTGCCGCAACACCAGGAATGGCGTTTCGTAAAGACCACTAGCGCCATCTGTTATCTTTATTAAACAGTACCGAGAATTTTAGATATGCTACTCTCTGATAATTCATATTTCCCGCGAATATACAAGTACATAGAAGTTATTACTGTTGCCGCAAGACCAGGAATGGCGTTTCGTACAGAACACTAGCGCCATCTGTTATCTTTATTAAACAGGACCCAGAATTTTAGATATGCTACTCTCTGATTATTCATATTTCCCGCGAATATACGAGTACACAGAAGTTAATACTGTTGCCGCAACACAAGGAAAGGCGTTTCGTACAGAACACTAGCGCCATCTGTTATATTTGTTAAACAGGACTCACAATTTCAGATACGCTACTCTGATAATTCATATTTCCTGCGAATATACTAGTACATATAAGTTAATACTGTTGCCGCATCACCAGGAAAGGCGTTTCGTACAGAATACTAACGCCATCTCTTATCGTTATTAAACAGGACCCAGAATTTTAGATAAGCTACTCTCTGATAATTCATATTTCCCGCGAATATACTAGTACATAGAAGTTAATGTTGTTGCCGCATCACCGGGAAACGCGTTTCGTACAGAACACTAGCGCCATCTGTTATCTTTATTAAACAGGACCCAGAATTTTAGATATGCTACTCTCTGATAATTCATATTTCCCGCGAATATACTAGTACATAGAAGTTAATGTTGTTGCCGCATCACCGGGAAAGGCGTGTCGTACAGTACACTAACGTCATCTGTTATCTTTATTAAACAGGACCCAGAATTTTAGATATGCTACTCTCTGATAATTCATATTTCCCGCGAATATACAAGTACATAGAAGTTAATACTGTTGCCGCAACACCAGGAAAGGCGTTTCGTACAGAACACTAGCGCCATCTGTTATCTTTATTAAACAGGACCCAGAATTTAAGATATGCTAATCTCTGATAATTCATATTTCCCGCAAATATACGAGTACATAGAAGTTAATACTGTTGCCGCAACACCAGGAATGGCGTTTCGTACAGAACACTAGCGTCATCTGTTACCTTTATTAAAAGTACCGAGAATTTTAGATATGCTACTCTCTGATAATTTATATTTCCCGCGAATATACGAGTACACAGAAGTTAATACTGTTGCCGCAACACCAGGAAATGCGTTTCGTACAGAACACTAGCGCCATCTGTTATCTTTATTAAACAGGACCCAGAATTTTAGATATGCTACTCTCTGATAATTCATATTTCCCGCGAATATACAAGTACAGAGAAGTATTACTGTTGCCGCAACACCAGGAATGGCGTTTCGTACAGAACACTAGCGCCATCTGTTATCTTTATTAAAAAGAACCGAGAATTTTAGATATGCTACTCTGATAATTCATATTTCCCGCGAATATACGAGTACACAGAAGTTAATACTGTTGCCGATACACCAGGAATGGCGTTTCGTACAGAACACAAGCGCCATCAGTTATCTTTATATAAACAGGACCCAGAATTTCAGATACGCTACTCTGATAATTCATATTTCCCGCGAATATATTAGTACATATAAGTTAATACTGTTGCCGCATCACCAGGAAAGGCGTTTCGTACAGAACACAAGCGCCATCTGTTATCTTTATTAATCAGGACCCAGAATTTAGGTATGCTACTCTCTGATATTTCATATTTCCCGCGAATATACGCGTACACAGAAGTTAATACTGTTGCTGCAACACCAGGAATGGCGTTTCGTACAGAACACAAGCGCCATCTGTTATCTTTATTAAACAGGACCCAGAATTTTGGATATGCTACTCTGATAATTCATATTTACCAAAAATATACTAGTACAAAGAAGTTAATATTGTTGCCGCATCACCGGGAAAGGCGTGTCGTACAGTACACTAGCGTCATCTGTTATATTTATTAAACAGGACTCACAATTTCAGATACGCTACTCTGATAATTCATATTTCCCGCGAATATACGAGTACATAGAAGTTAATACTGTTGCCGCATCACCAGGAAAGGCGTTTCGTACAGAAAACTAGCGCCATCTCTTATCTTTATTAAGCAGGACCCAGAATTTTAGATATGCTACTCTCTGATAATCATATCTCCCGCGAATATACTAGTACATATAAGTTAATACTGTTGCCGCATCACCAGGAAAGGCGTTTCGTACAGAATACTAACGCCATCTCTTATCGTTATTAAACAGGATCCAGAATTTTAGATATGCTACTCTCTGATAATTCATATTTCCCGCGAATATACTAGTACATAGAAGTTAATGTTGTTGCCGCATCACCGGGAAACGCGTTTCGTACAGAACACTAGCGCCATCTGTTATCTTTATTAAACAGGACCCAGAATTTTAGATATGCTACTCTCTGATAATTCATATTTCCCGCGAATATACTAGTACATAGAAGTTAATGTTGTTGCCGCATCACCGGGAAAGGCGTGTCGTACAGTACACTAACGTCATCTGTTATCTTTATTAAACAGGACCCAGAATTTTAGATATGCTACTCTCTGATAATTCATATTTCCCGCGAATATACAAGTACATAGAAGTTAATACTCTTGCCGCAGCACCAGGAAAGGCGTTTCGTACAGAACACTAGCGCCATCTGTTATCTTTATTAAACAGGACCCAGAATTTAAGATATGCTACTCTCTGATAATTCATTTTTCCCGCGAATATACAAGTACAGAGAAGTATTACTGTTGCCGCAAGACCAGGAATGGCGTTTCGTACAGAACACTAGCGCCATCTGTTATCTTTATTAAAAAGAACCGAGAATTTTAGATATGCTACTCTGATAATTCATATTTCCCGCGAATATACGAGTACACAGAAGTTAATACTGTTGCCGATACACCAGGAATGGCGTTTCGTACAGAACACAAGCGCCATCTGTTATCTTTATTAAACAGGACCCAGAATTTCAGATACGCTACTCTGATAATTCATATTTCCCGCGAATATACTAGTACATATAAGTTAATACTGTTGCCGCAACACCAGGAATGGCGTTTCGTACAGAACACAAGCGCCATCTGTTATCTTTATTAAACAGGACTCACAATTTCAGATACGCTTCTCTGATAATTCATATTTCCCGCGTACGAGTACATAGAAGTTAATACTGTTGCCGCATCACCAGGAAAGGAGTTTCGTACAGAAAACTAGCGCCATCTCTTATCTTTATTAAACAGGACCCAGAATTTTAGATATGCTACTCTCTGATAATCATATTTCCCGCGAATATACTAGTACATAGAAGTTAATGTTGTTGCCGCATCACCGGGAAAGGCTTTTCGTACAGAACACTACCGCCATCTTTTATCTTTATTAAACAGGACCCAGAATTTTAGATATGCTACTCTCTGATAATTCTTATTTCCCGCGAATATAGTAGTACATGGAAGTTATTGTTGTTGCCGCATCACCGGGAAAGGCGTTTCGTACAGAACACTAGCGCCATCTGTTATCTTTATTAAACAGGACCCAGAATTTTAGATATGCTACTCTCGGATAATTCATATAACCCGCGAATGTGCTAGTTCATAGAGGTTAATGTTGTTGCCGCATCACCGGGAAAGGCGTGTCGTACAGAACACTAGCTCAATCCGTTATATTTATTAAACAGAACCCAGAATTTGAGATGTGCTACTCTCTGAAAATTCATATTTCCCGCGAATATACGAGTACAGAAAAGTTAATACTGTTGCCGCATCACCAGGAAAGGCGTGTCGTACAGTACACTAACGCCATCTGTAATCTCTATTAAACAGGACCCAGAATTTTAGATATGCTACTCTCTGATAATTCATATTTCCCGTGAATATACGAGTACATAGAAGTTAATACTGTTGCCGCAACACCAGGAATGGCTTTTCGTACAGAACACTAGCGCCATCTGTTATCTTTATTAAACAGGACCCAGAATTTTAGATATGCTACTCTTTGATAATTCATATTTCCCGCGAATATACTAGTACAAAGATGTTAATGTTGTTGCCGCATCAAAGGGAAAGGCGTGTCGTACAGTACACCAGCGTCATCTGTTATATTTGTTAAACAGGACTCACAATTTCAGATACGCTACTCTGATAATTCATATTTCCTGCGAATATACTAGTACATATAAGTTAATACTGTTGCCGCATCACCAGGAAAGGCGTTTCGTACAGAATACTAGCGCCATCTCTTATCTTTATTAAACAGGACCCAGAATTTTAGATATGCTACTCTCTGATAATTCATATTTCCCGCGAATATACTAGTACATAGAAGCTAATGTTGTTGCCGCATCACCGGGAAACGCGTTTCGTACAGAACACTAGCGCCATCTGTTATCTTTATTAAACAAGACCCAGAATTTTAAATATGCCACTCTCTGATAATTCATATTTCCCGCGAATATACTAGTACATAGAAGTTAATGTTGTTGCCGCATCACCGGGAAAGGCGTGTCGTACAGTACACTAACGCCATCTGTTATCTTTATTAAACAGGACCCAGAATTTTAGATATGCTACTCTCTGATAATTCATATTTCCCGCGAATATACAAGTACATAGAAGTTAACACTGTTGCCGCAACACCAGGAAAGGCGTTTCGTACAGAACACTAGCGCCATCTGTTATCTTTATTAAACAGGACCCAGAATTTTAGATATGCTAATCTCTGATAATTCATATTTCCCGCGAATATACGAGTACATAGAAGTTAATACTGTTGCCGCAACACCAGGAATGGCGTTTCGTAAAGACCACTAGCGCCATCTGTTATCTTTATTAAACAGTACCGAGAATTTTAGATATGCTACTCTCTGATAATTCATATTTCCCGCGAATATACAAGTACATAGAAGTTATTACTGTTGCCGCAAGACCAGGAATGGCGTTTCGTACAGAACACTAGCGCCATCTGTTATCTTTATTAAACAGGACCCAGAATTTTAGATATGCTACTCTCTGATTATTCATATTTCCCGCGAATATACGAGTACACAGAAGTTAATACTGTTGCCGCAACACAAGGAAAGGCGTTTCGTACAGAACACTAGCGCCATCTGTTATATTTGTTAAACAGGACTCACAATTTCAGATACGCTACTCTGATAATTCATATTTCCTGCGAATATACTAGTACATATAAGTTAATACTGTTACCGCATCACCAGGAAAGGCGTTTCGTACAGAATACTAACGCCATCTCTTATCGTTATTAAACAGGACCCAGAATTTTAGATAAGCTACTCTCTGATAATTCATATTTCCCGCGAATATACTAGTACATAGAAGTTAATGTTGTTGCCGCATCACCGGGAAACGCGTTTCGTACAGAACACTAGCGCCATCTGTTATCTTTATTAAACAGGACCCAGAATTTTAGATATGCTACTCTCTGATAATTCATATTTCCCGCGAATATACTAGTACATAGAAGTTAATGTTGTTGCCGCATCACCGGGAAAGGCGTGTCGTACAGTACACTAACGTCATCTGTTATCTTTATTAAACAGGACCCAGAATTTTAGATATGCTACTCTCTGATAATTCATATTTCCCGCGAATATACGAGTACACAGAAGTTAATACTGTTGCCGCAACACCAGGAAATGCGTTTCGTACAGAACACTAGCGCCATCTGTTATCTTTATTAAACAGGACCCAGAATTTTAGATATGCTACTCTCTGATAATTCATATTTCCCGCGAATATACAAGTACAGAGAAGTATTACTGTTGCCGCAACACCAGGAATGGCGTTTCGTACAGAACACTAGCGCCATCTGTTATCTTTATTAAAAAGAACCGAGAATTTTAGATATGCTACTCTGATAATTCATATTTCCCGCGAATATACGAGTACACAGAAGTTAATACTGCTGCCGATACACCAGGAATGGCGTTTCGTACAGAACACAAGCGCCATCAGTTATCTTTATATAAACAGGACCCAGAATTTCAGATACGCTACTCTGATAATTCATATTTCCCGCGAATATATTAGTACATATAAGTTAATACTGTTGCCGCATCACCAGGAAAGGCGTTTCGTACAGAACACAAGCGCCATCTGTTATCTTTATTAATCAGGACCCAGAATTTAGGTATGCTACTCTCTGATAATTCATATTTCCCGCGAATATACGCGTACACAGAAGTTAATACTGTTGCTGCAACACCAGGAATGGCGTTTCGTACAGAACACAAGCGCCATCTGTTATCTTTATAAAACAGGACCCAGAATTTTGGATATGCTACTCTGATAATTCATATTTACCAAAAATATACTAGTACAAAGAAGTTAATATTGTTGCCGCATCACCGGGAAAGGCGTGTCGTACAGTACACTAGCGTCATCTGTTATATTTATTAAACAGGACTCACAATTTCAGATACGCTACTCTGATAATTCATATTTCCCGCGAATATACGAGTACATAGAAGTTAATACTGTTGCCGCATCACCAGGAAAGGCGTTTCGTACAGAAAACTAGCGCCATCTCTTATCTTTATTAAGCAGGACCCAGAATTTTAGATATGCTACTCTCTGATAATCATATCTCCCGCGAATATACTAGTACATAGAAGTTAATGTTGTTGCCGCATCACCGGGAAAGGCGTTTCGTACAGAACACTACCGCCATCTTTTATCTTTATTAAACAGGACCCAGAATTTTAGATATGCTACTCTCTGATAATTCATATTTCCCGCGAATATAGTAGTACATGGAAGTTATTGTTGTTGCCGCATCACCGGGAAAGGCGTTTCGTACAGAACACTAGCGCCATCTGTTATCTTTATTAAACAGGACCCAGAATTTTAGATATGCTACTCTCGGATAATTCATATAACCCGCGAATGTACTAGTACATAGAGGTTAATGTTGTTGCCGCATCACCGGGAAAGGCGCGTCGTACAGAACACTAGCTCAATCCGTTATATTTATTAAACAGAACCCAGAATTTCAGATGTGCTACTCTCTGATAATTCATATTTCCCGCGAATATACGAGTACAGAAAAGTTAATACTGTTGCCGCATCACCAGGAAAGGCGTGTCGTACAGTACACTAACGCCATCTGTAATCTCTATTAAACAGGACCCAGAATTTTAGATATGCTACTCTCTGATAATTCGTATTTCCCGTGAATATACGAGTACATAGAAGTTAATTCTGTTGCCGCATCACCAGGAAAGGCGTGTCGTACAGAACACTAGCGTCATCTGTTATCTTTATTAATCAGGACCCAGAATTTAGGTATGCTACTCTCTGATAATTCATATTTCCCGCGAATATACGAGTACACAGAAGTTAATACTGTTGCTGCAACACCAGGAATGGCGTTTCGTACAGAACACAAGCGCCATCTGTTATCTTTATTAAACAGGACCCAGAATTTTGGATATGCTACTCTGATAATTCATATTTACCAAAAATATACTAGTTCAAAGAAGTTAATATTGTTGCCGCATCACCGGGAAAGGCGTGTCGTACAGTACACTAGCGTCATCTGTTATATTTATTAAACAGGACTCACAATTTCAGATACGCTACTCTGATAATTCATATTTCCCGCGAATATACGAGTACATAGAAGTTAATACTGTTGCCGCAACACCAGGAATGGCGTATCGTACAGAACACTAGCGCCATCTGTTACCTTTATTAAAAGTACCGAGAATTTTAGATATGCTACTCTTTGATAATTTATATTTCCCGCGCATATACGAGTACACAGAAGTTAATACTGTTGCCGCAACACCAGGAAAGGCGTTTCGTACAGAACACTAGCGCCATCTGTTATCTTTATTGAACAGGACCCAGAATTTTAGATATGCTAATCTCTGATAATTCATATTTCCCGCGAATATACTAGTACAAAGAAGTTAATACTGTTGCCGCAACACCAGGAAAGGCGTTTCGTACAGAATACTAGCGCCATCTCTTATCTTTATTAAACAGGACCCAGAATTTTAGATATGCTACTCTCTGATAATTCATATTTCCCGCGAATATACTGATACATAGAAGTTAATGTTGTTGCCGCATCACCGGGAAACGCGTTTCGTACAGAACACTAGCGCCATCTGTTATCTTTATTAAACAGGACCCAGAATTTTAGATATGCTACTCTCTGATAATTCATATTTCCCGCGAATATAATAGTACATAGAAGTTAATGTTTTTGCCGCATCACCGGGAAAGGCGTGTCGTACAGTACACTAACGCCATCTGTTATCTTTATTAAACAGGACCCAGAATTTTAGATATGCTACTCTCTTATAATTCATATTTCCCGCGAATATACAAGTACATAGAAGTTAATACTGTTGCCGCAACACCAGGAAAGGCGTTTCGTACAGAACACTAGCGCCATCTGTTATCTTTATTAAACAGGACCCAGAATTTTAGATATGCTAATCTCTGATAATTCATATTTCCCGCGAATATACGAGTACATAGAAGTTAATACTGTTGCCGCAACGCCAGGAATGGCGTTTCGTACAGACCACGAGCGCCATCTGTTTTCTTTATTAAACAGGACCCAGAATTTTAGATATGCTACTCTCTGATAATTCATATTTCCCGCGAATATACGAGTACACAGAAGTTAATACTGTTGCCGCAACACCAGGAATGGCGTTTCGTACAGAACACTAGCGCCATCTGTTATCTTTATTAAAAAGAACCGAGAATTTTAGATATGCTACTCTCTGATAATTCATATTTCCCGCGAATATACGAGTACACAGAAGTTAATACTGTTGCCGCAACACCAGGAATGGCGTTTCGTACAGAACACTTGCGCCATCTGTTATCTTTATTAAACAGGACCCAGAATTTTAGATATGCTACTCTCTGATAATTCAAATTTCCCGCGAATATACTAGTACACAGAAGTTAATACTGTTGCCGCAACACCAGGAAAGGTTTTTCGTACAGTACGCTAGCGCCATCTGTTATATTTGTTAAACAGGACTCACAATTTCATGTACGCTACTCTGATAATTCATATTTCCTGCGAATATACTAGTACATATAAGTTAATACTGTTGCCGCATCACCAGGAAAGGCGTTTCGTACAGAATACTAGCGCCATCTCTTATCGTTATTAAACAGGACCCAGAATTTTAGATATGCTACTCTCTGATAATTCATATTTCCCGCGAATATACTAGTACATAGAAGTTAATGTTGTTGCCGCATCACCGGGAAACGCGTTTCGTACAGAACACTAGCGCCATCTGTTATCTTTATTAAACAGGACCCAGAATTTTAGATATGCTACTCTCTGATAATTCATATTTCCCGCGAATATACTAGTACATAGAAGTTAATGTTGTTGCCGCATCACCGGGAAAGGCGTGGCGTACAGTACACTAACGCCATCTGTTATCTTTATTAAACAGGACCCAGAATTTTAGATATGCTACTCTCTGATAATTCATATTTCCCGCGAATATACGAGTACACAGAAGTTAATACTGTTGCCGCAACACCAGGAAAGGCGTTTCGTACAGAATACTAGCGCCATCTGTTATCTCTATTAAACAGGACCCAGAATTTTAGATATGCTACTCTCTGATAATTCATATTTCCCGCGAATATACGAGTACACAGAAGTTAATACTGTTGCCGCAACACCAGGAATGGCGTTTCGTACAGAACACTAGCGCCATCTGTTATCTTTATTAAAAAGAACCGAGAATTTTAGATATGCTACTCTCTGATAATTCATATTTCCCGCGAATATACGAGTACACAGAAGTTAATACTGTTGCCGCAACACCAGGAATGGCGTTTCGTACAGAACACTAGCGCCATCTGTTATCTTTATTAAACAGGACCCAGAATTTTAGATATGCTACTCTCTGATAATTCAAATTTTCCGCGAATATACTAGTACAAAGAAGTTAATGTTGTTGCCGCATCACCGGGAAAGGCGTGTCGTACAGTACACTAGCGTCATCTGTTATATTTATTAAACAGAACCCAGAATTTCAGATACGCTACTCTGATAATTTATATTTCCCGCGAATATACTAGTACATAGAAGTTAATACTGTTGCCGCATCACCGGGAAAGGCGTTTCGTACAGAACACTAGCGCCATCTGTTATCTTTATTAAACAGGACCCAGAATTTAGGTATGCTACTCTCTGATAATTCATATTTCCCGCGAATATACGAGTACACAGAAGTTAATACTGTTGCTGCAACACCAGGAATGGCGTTTCGTACAGAACACTAGCGCCATCTGTTATCTTTATTAAACAGGACCCAGAATTTTAGATATGCTACTCTCTGATAATTCATATTTCCCGAAAATATACTAGTACAAAGAAGTTAATGTTGTTGCCGCATCACCGGGAAAGGCGTGTCGTACAGTACACTAGCGTCATCTGTTATGTTTATTAAACAGAACTCACAATTTCAGATACGCTACTCTGATAATTCATATTTCCCGCGAATATACTAGTACATAGAAGTTAATACTGTTGCCGCAACATCAGGAAAGGCGTTTCGTACGGAACACTAGCGCCATCTGTTATCTTTATTAAACAGGACCAGAATTTTAGATATGCTACTCTCTGATAATTCATATTTCCCGCGAATATACGAGTACACAGAAGTTAATACTGTTGCCGCAGCACCAGGAAAGGCTTTTCGTACAGAACACTAGCGCCATCTTTTATCTTTATTTAACAGGACCCAGAATTTTAGAGATGCTACTCTCTGATAGTTCATATTTCCCGCGAATATACGAGTACACAGAAGTTAATACTGTTGCCGCAACACCAGGAATGGCGTTTCGTACAGAACACTAGCGCCATCTGTTATCTTTATTAAACAGGACCCAGAATTTTAGATATGCTACTCTCTGATAATTCATATTTCCCGAAAATATACTAGTACAAAGAAGTTAATGTTCTTAACGCATCACCGGGAAAGGCGTGTCGTACAGTACACTAGCGTCATCTGTTATATTTATTAAACAGGACTCACAATTTCAGATACGCTACTCTGATAATTCATATTTCCCGCGAATATACTAGTACGTAGAAGTTAATACTGTTGCCGCATCACCGGGATAGGCGTTTCATACAGAACACTAGCGCCATCTGTTATATTTATTAAACAGGACCCAGAATTTTAGATATGCTACTCTCTGATAATTCATATTTCCCGCGAATATACTAGTACATAGAAGTTAATGTTGTTGCCGCATCAACGGAAAAAGGCGTTTCGAACAAGAAAACTAGCGCCATCTGTTATGTTAATTAAACAGGACCCAGAATTTTAGATATGCTACTCTCTGAAACTTCATATTTCCCGCGAATATACCAGTACATAGAAGTTAATACTGTTGCCGCAACACCCGGAAAGGCGTTTCGTACAGAACACTAGCGCCATCTGTTATCTTTATTAAACAGGACCCAGAATTTTAGATATGCTAATCTCTGATAATTCATATTTCCTGTGAATATATGAGTACATAGAAGTTAATACTGTTGCCGCATCACCAGGAAGGGCGTTTCGTACAGAACACTAGCGCCATCTTTTATCTTTATTAAACAGGACCTGAATTTTAGATATGCTACTCTCTGATAATTTATATTTCCCGCGAATATACTAGTACATGGAAGTTAATGTTGTTGCCGCAACACCAGGAAAGGCGTTTCGTACAGAACACTAGCGCCATCTGTTATCTTTATTAAACAGGACCTGAATTTTAGATATGCTACTCTCTGATAATTTATATTTCCCGCGAATATACTAGTACATGGAAGTTAATGTTGTTGCCGCATCACCGGGAAAGGCGTTTCGTACAGAACACTAGCGCCATCTGTTATCTTTATTAATCAGGACCCAGAATTTTAGATATGCTACTCTCTGATAATTCATATTTCCCGCGAATATACTAGTACATAGAAGTTAATGTTGTTGCCGCATCACCGGCAAAGGCGTGTCGTACAGAACACTAGCGCAGTCCGTTATATTTGTTAAACAGAACCCAGAATTTCAGATATGCTACTCTCTGATAATTCATATTTCCTGTGAATATACGAGTACATAGAAGTTAATACTGTTGCCGCATCACCAGGAAGGGCGTATCGTACAGTACACTAACGGCATCTGTTATCTTTATTAAACAGGACCCAGAACTTTAGGTATGCTACTCTCTGAAAATTCATATTTCCCGCGAATATAGGACTACATAGAAGCTAATACTGTTGCCGCAACACCAGGAATGGCGTTTGGTACAGAACACTAGCGCCATCTGTTATCTTTATTAAACAGGGCCCAGAATTTTAGATATGCTACTCTCTGATAATTCATATTTCCCGCAAATATACAAGTACAAAGATGTTAATGTTGTTGCCGCATCACCGGCAAAGGCGTGTCGTACAGTACACTAGCGTCATCTGTTATATTTATTAAACAGGACTCACAATTTCAGATACGCTACTCTGATAATTCATATTTCCAGCGAATATACTAGTACATAGAAGTTAATACTGTAGCCGCATCACCAGGAAAGGCGTTTCGTACAGAATACTAGCGCCATCTCTTATCTTTATTAAACAGGACCCAGAATTTTAGATATGCTACTCTCTGATAATTCATATTTCCCGCGAATACACTAGTACATAGAAGTTAATGTTGTTGCCGCATCAACGGGAAAGGCGTTTCGTACAAGAAAACTAGCGCCATCTGTTATGTTAATTAAACAGGACCCAGAATTTTAGATATGCTACTCTCTGATACTTCATATTTCCCGCGAATATACCAGTACATAGAAGTTAATACTGTTGCCGCAACACCCGGAAAGGCGTTTCGTACAGAACACTAGCGCCATCTGTTACCTTTATTAAACAGGACCCAGAATTTTAGATATGCTAATCTCTGATAATTCATATTTCCCGCGAATATCCGAGTACACAGAAGTTAATACTGTTGCCGCAACACCAGGAAAGGCGTTTCGTACAGAACACTAGCGCCATCTGTTATCTTTATTAAACAGGACCCAGAATTTTAGATATGCTCTTCTCTGATAATTCATATTTCCCGCGAATATACGAGTACACAGAAGTTAATACTGTTGCCGCAACACCAGGAAAGGCGTTTCGTACAGAACACTAGCGCCATCTGTTATCTTTATTAAACAGCACCCAAAATTTAGGTATGCTACTCTCTGATAATTCATATTTCCCGCGAATATACGAGTACACAGAAGTTAATACTGTTGCCGCAACACAAGGAATGGCGTGTCGTACAGTAAACTAGCGTCATCTGTTATATTTATTAAACAGAACCCAGAATTTCAGATACGCTACTCTGATAATTCATATTTCCCGCGAATATACGGGTACACAGAAGTTAATACTGTTGCCGCATCACCAGGAAAGTTGTTTCGTACAGAACACTAGCGCCATCTGTTATCTTTATTCAACAGGAACCAGAATTTTGGATCTGCTACACTGATAATTCATATTTACCAAAAATATACTAGTACAAAGAAGTTAATGATGTTGCCGCATCACCGGGAAAGGCGTGTCGTACAGTACACTAGCGTCATCTGTTATATTTATTAAACAGGACTCACAATTTCAGATACGCTACTCTGATAATTCATATTTCCCGCGAATATACGAGTACATAGAAGTTAATACTGTTGCCGCATCACCAGGAAAGCCGTTTCGTACAGAAAACTAGCGCCATCTCTTATCTTTATTAAACAGGACCCAGAATTTTAGATATGCTACTCTCTGATAATCATATTTCCCGCGAATATACTAGTACATAGAAGTTAATGTTGTTGCCGCATCACCGGGAAAGGCGTTTCGGACAGAACACTACCGCCATCTTTTATCTTTATTAAACAGGACCCAGAATTTTAGATATGCTACTCTCTGATAATTCATATTTCCCGCGAATATAGTAGTACATGGAAGTTATTGTTGTTGCCGCATCACCGGGAAAGGCGTTTCGTACAGAACACTAGCGCCATCTGTTATCTTTATTAAACAGGACCCAGAATTTTAGATATGCTACTCTCGGATAATTCATATAACCCGCGAATGTACTAGTTCATAGAGGTTAATGTTGTTGCCGCATCACCGGGAAAGGCGTGTCGTACAGAACACTAGCTCAATCCGTTATATTTATTAAACAGAACCCAGAATTTGAGATGTGCTACTCTCTGATAATTCATATTTCCCGCGAATATACGAGTACAGAAAAGTTAATACTGTTGCCGCATCACCAGGAAGGGCGTTTCGTACAGAATACTAGCGCCATCTCTTATCTTTATTAAACAGGACCCAGAATTTTAGATATGCTACTCTCTGATAATTCATATTTCCCGCGAATATACTAGTACATAGAAGCTAATGTTGTTGCCGCATCACCGGGAAAATCGTTTCGTACAGAACACTAGCGCCATCTGTTATCTTTATTAAACAAGACCCAGAATTTTAAATATGCTACTCTCTGATAATTCATATTTCCCGCGAATATACTAGTACTTAGAAGTTAATGTTGTTGCCGCATCACCGGGAGAGGCGTGTCGTACAGTACACTAACGCCATCTGTTATCTTTATTAAACAGGACCCAGAATTTGAGATATGCTACTCTCTGATAATTCATATTTCCCGCGAATATACAAGTACATAGAAGTTAATACTGTTGCCGCAACACCAGGAAAGGCGTTTCGTACAGAACACTAGCGCCATCTGTTATCTTTATTAAACAGGACCCAGAATTTTAAATATGCTAATCTCTGATAATTCATATTTCCCGCGAATATACGAGTACATAGAAGTTAATACTGTTGCCGCAACACCAGGAATGGCGTTTCGTACAGACCACTAGCGCCATCTGTTATCTTTATTAAACAGGACCCAGAATTTTAGATATGCTACTCTCTGATAATTCATATTTCCCGCGAATATACAAGTACATAGAAGTTATTACTGTTGCCGCAAGACCAGGAATGGCGTTTCGTACAGAACACTAGCGCCATCTGTTATCTTTATTAAACAGGACCCAGAATTTTAGATATGCTACTCTCTGATAATTCATATTTCCCGCGAATATACTAGTACAAAGATGTTAATGTTGTTGCCGCATCACCGGGAAAGGCGTGTCGTACAGTACACTAGCGTCATCTGTTATATTTATTAAACAGGACCCAGAATTTAGGTATGCTACTCTCTGATAATTTATATTTCCCGCGAATATACGAGTACACAGAAGTTAATACTGTTGCTGCAACACCAGGAATGGCGTTTCGTACAGAACACTAGCGCCATCTGTTATCTTTATTAAACAGGACCCAGAATTTTAGATATGCTACTCTCTGATAATTCATATTTCCCGAAAATATACTAGTACAAAGAAGTTAATGTTCTTACCGCATCACCGGGAAAGGCGTGTCGTACAGTACACTAGCGTCATCTGTTATATTTATTAAACAGGACTCACAATTTCAGATACGCTACTCTGATAATTCATATTTCCCGCGAATATACTAGTACGTAGAAGTTAATACTGTTGCCGCATCACCGGGATAGGCGTTTCATACAGAACACTAGCGCCATCTGTTATCTTTATTAAACAGGACCCAGAATTTTAGATATGCTACTCTCTGATAATTCATTTTTCCCGCGAATATACTAGTACATAGAAGTTAATGTTGTTGCCGCATCAACGGAAAAAGGCGTTTCGAACAAGAAAACTAGCGCCATCTGTTATGTTAATTAAACAGGACCCAGAATTTTAGATATGCTACTCTCTGATAATTCATATTTCCCGCGAATATACCAGTACATAGAAGTTAATACTGTTGCCGCAACACCCGGAAAGGCGTTTCGTACAGAACACTAGCGCCATCTGTTATCTTTATTAAACAGGACCCAGAATTTTAGATATGCTAATCTCTGATAATTCATATTTCCTGTGAATATACGAGTACATAGAAGTTAATACTGTTGCCGCATCACCAGGAAGGGCGTTTCGTACAGAACACTAGCGCCATCTTTTATCTGTATTAAACAGGACCTGAATTTTAGATATGCTACTCTGATAATTTATATTTCCCGCGAATATACTAGTACATGGAAGTTAATGTTGTTGCCGCAACACCAGGAAAGGCGTTTCGTACAGAACACTAGCGCCATCTGTTATCTTTATTAAACAGGACCTGAATTTTAGATATGCTACTCTCTGATAATTTATATTTCCCGCGAATATACTAGTACATGGAAGTTAATGTTGTTGCCGCATCACCGGGAAAGGCGTTTCGTACAGAACACTAGCGCCATCTGTTATCTTTATTAATCAGGACCCAGAATTTTAGATGTGCTACTCTCTGATAATTCATATTTCCCGCGAATATACTAGTACATAGAAGTTAATGTTGTTGCCGCATCACCGGCAAAGGCGTGTCGTACAGAACACTAGCGCAGTCCGTTATATTTGTTAAACAGAACCCAGAATTTCAGATATGCTACTCTCTGATAATTCATATTTCCTGTGAATATACGAGTACATAGAAGTTAATACTGTTGCCGCATCACCAGGAAGGGCGTATCGTACAGTACACTAACGGCATCTGTTATCTTTATTAAACAGGACCCAGAACTTTAGGTATGCTACTCTCTGATAATTCATATTTCCCGCGAATATAGGACTACATAGAAGCTAATACTGTTGCCGCAACACCAGGACTGGCGTTTGGTACAGAACACTAGCGCCATCTGTTATCTTTATTAAACAGGGCCCAGAATTTTAGATATGCTACTCTCTGATAATTCATATTTCCCGCAAATATACAAGTACAAAGATGTTAATGTTGTTGCCGCATCACCGGGAAAGGCGTGTCGTACAGTACACTAGCGTCATCTGTTATATTTATTAAACAGGACTCACAATTTCAGATAGGCTACTCTGATAATTCATATTTCCAGCGAATATACTAGTACATAGAAGTTAATACTGTAGCCGCATCACCAGGAAAGGCGTTTCGTACAGAATACTAGCGCCATCTCTTATCTTTATTAAACAGGACCCAGAATTTTAGATATGCTACTCTCTGATAATTCATATTTCCCGCGAATACACTAGTACATAGAAGTTAATGTTGTTGCCGCATCAACGGGAAAGGCGTTTCGTACAAGAAAACTAGCGCCATCTGTTATGTTAATTAAACAGGACCCAGAATTTTAGATATGCTACTCTCTGATACTTCATATTTCCCGCGAATATACCAGTACATAGAAGTTATTACTGTTGCCGCAACACCCGGAAAGGCGTTTCGTACAGAACACTAGCGCCATCTGTTATCTTTATTAAACAGGACCCAGAATTTTAGATATGCTAATCTCTGATAATTCATATTTCCCGCGAATATCCGAGTACACAGAAGTTAATACTGTTGCCGCAACACCAGGAAAGGCGTTTCGTACAGAACACTAGCGCCATCTGTTATCTTTATTAAAAAGAACCCAGAATTTTAGATATGCTCTTCTCTGATAATTCATATTTCCCGCGAATATACGAGTACACAGAAGTTAATACTGTTGCCGCAACACCAGGAAAGGCGTTTCGTACAGAACACTAGCGCCATCTGTTATCTTTATTAAACAGCACCCAAAATTTAGGTATGCTACTCTCTGATAATTCATATTTCCCGCGAATGTACGAGTACACAGAAGTTAATACTGTTGCCGCAACACAAGGAATGGCGTTCGTACAGTACACTAGCGTCATCTGTTATATTTATTAAACAGAACCCAGAATTTCAGATACGCTACTCTGATAATTCATATTTCCCGCGAATATACGAGTACACAGAAGTTAATACTGTTGCCGCATCACCAGGAAAGTTGTTTCGTACAGAACACTAGCGCCATCTGTTATCTTTATTCAACAGGACCCAGAATTTTGGATCTGCTACACTGATAATTCATATTTACCAAAAATATACTAGTACAAAGAAGTTAATGATGTTGCCGCATCACCGGGAAAGGCGTGTCGTACAGTACACTAGCGTCATCTGTTATATTTATTAAACAGGACTCACAATTTCAGATACGCTACTCTGATAATTCATATTTCCCGCGAATATACGAGTACATAGAAGTTAATACTGTTGCCGCATCACCAGGAAAGCCGTTTCGTACAGAAAACTAGCGCCATCTCTTATCTTTATTAAACAGGACCCAGAATTTTAGATATGCTACTCTCTGATAATCATATTTCCCGCGAATATACTAGTACATAGAAGTTAATGTTGTTGCCGCATCACCGGGAAAGGCGTTTCGGACAGAACACTACCGCCATCTTTTATCTTTATTAAACAGGACCCAGAATTTTAGATATGCTACTCTCTGATAATTCATATTTCCCGCGAATATAGTAGTACATGGAAGTTATTGTTGTTGCCGCATCACCGGGAAAGGCGTTTCGTACAGAACACTAGCGCCATCTGTTATCTTTATTAAACAGGACCCAGAATTTTAGATATGCTACTCTCGGATAATTCATATAACCCGCGAATGTACTAGTTCATAGAGGTTAATGTTGTTGCCGCATCACCGGGAAAGGCGTGTCGTACAGAACACTAGCTCAATCCGTTATATTTATTAAACAGAACCCAGAATTTGAGATGTGCTACTCTCTGATAATTCATATTTCCCGCGAATATACGAGTACAGAAAAGTTAATACTGTTGCCGCATCACCAGGAAGGGCGTTTCGTACAGAATACTAGCGCCATCTCTTATCTTTATTAAACAGGACCCAGAATTTTAGATATGCTACTCTCTGATAATTCATATTTCCCGCGAATATACTAGTACATAGAAGCTAATGTTGTTGCCGCATCACCGGGAAAATCGTTTCGTACAGAACACTAGCGCCATCTGTTATCTTTATTAAACAAGACCCAGAATTTTAAATATGCTACTCTCTGATAATTCATATTTCCCGCGAATATACTAGTACTTAGAAGTTAATGTTGTTGCCGCATCACCGGGAGAGGCGTGTCGTACAGTACACTAACGCCATCTGTTATCTTTATTAAACAGGACCCAGAATTTGAGATATGCTACTCTCTGATAATTCATATTTCCCGCGAATATACAAGTACATAGAAGTTAATACTGTTGCCGCAACACCAGGAAAGGCGTTTCGTACAGAACACTAGCGCCATCTGTTATCTTTATTAAACAGGACCCAGAATTTTAAATATGCTAATCTCTGATAATTCATATTTCCCGCGAATATACGAGTACATAGAAGTTAATACTGTTGCCGCAACACCAGGAATGGCGTTTCGTACAGACCACTAGCGCCATCTGTTATCTTTATTAAACAGGACCCAGAATTTTAGATATGCTACTCTCTGATAATTCATATTTCCCGCGAATATACAAGTACATAGAAGTTATTACTGTTGCCGCAAGACCAGGAATGGCGTTTCGTACAGAACACTAGCGCCATCTGTTATCTTTATTAAACAGGACCCAGAATTTTAGATATGCTACTCTCTGATAATTCATATTTCCCGCGAATATACTAGTACAAAGATGTTAATGTTGTTGCCGCATCACCGGGAAAGGCGTGTCGTACAGTACACTAGCGTCATCTGTTATATTTATTAAACAGGACCCAGAATTTAGGTATGCTACTCTCTGATAATTTATATTTCCCGCGAATATACGAGTACACAGAAGTTAATACTGTTGCTGCAACACCAGGAATGGCGTTTCGTACAGAACACTAGCGCCATCTGTTATCTTTATTAAACAGGACCCAGAATTTTAGATATGCTACTCTCTGATAATTCATATTTCCCGAAAATATACTAGTACAAAGAAGTTAATGTTCTTACCGCATCACCGGGAAAGGCGTGTCGTACAGTACACTAGCGTCATCTGTTATATTTATTAAACAGGACTCACAATTTCAGATACGCTACTCTGATAATTCATATTTCCCGCGAATATACTAGTACGTAGAAGTTAATACTGTTGCCGCATCACCGGGATAGGCGTTTCATACAGAACACTAGCGCCATCTGTTATCTTTATTAAACAGGACCCAGAATTTTAGATATGCTACTCTCTGATAATTCATTTTTCCCGCGAATATACTAGTACATAGAAGTTAATGTTGTTGCCGCATCAACGGAAAAAGGCGTTTCGAACAAGAAAACTAGCGCCATCTGTTATGTTAATTAAACAGGACCCAGAATTTTAGATATGCTACTCTCTGATAATTCATATTTCCCGCGAATATACCAGTACATAGAAGTTAATACTGTTGCCGCAACACCCGGAAAGGCGTTTCGTACAGAACACTAGCGCCATCTGTTATCTTTATTAAACAGGACCCAGAATTTTAGATATGCTAATCTCTGATAATTCATATTTCCTGTGAATATACGAGTACATAGAAGTTAATACTGTTGCCGCATCACCAGGAAGGGCGTTTCGTACAGAACACTAGCGCCATCTTTTATCTGTATTAAACAGGACCTGAATTTTAGATATGCTACTCTGATAATTTATATTTCCCGCGAATATACTAGTACATGGAAGTTAATGTTGTTGCCGCAACACCAGGAAAGGCGTTTCGTACAGAACACTAGCGCCATCTGTTATCTTTATTAAACAGGACCTGAATTTTAGATATGCTACTCTCTGATAATTTATATTTCCCGCGAATATACTAGTACATGGAAGTTAATGTTGTTGCCGCATCACCGGGAAAGGCGTTTCGTACAGAACACTAGCGCCATCTGTTATCTTTATTAATCAGGACCCAGAATTTTAGATGTGCTACTCTCTGATAATTCACATTTCCCGCGAATATACTAGTACATAGAAGTTAATGTTGTTGCCGCATCACCGGCAAAGGCGTGTCGTACAGAACACTAGCGCAGTCCGTTATATTTGTTAAACAGAACCCAGAATTTCAGATATGCTACTCTCTGATAATTCATATTTCCTGTGAATATACGAGTACATAGAAGTTAATACTGTTGCCGCATCACCAGGAAGGGCGTATCGTACAGTACACTAACGGCATCTGTTATCTTTATTAAACAGGACCCAGAACTTTAGGTATGCTACTCTCTGATAATTCATATTTCCCGCGAATATAGGACTACATAGAAGCTAATACTGTTGCCGCAACACCAGGACTGGCGTTTGGTACAGAACACTAGCGCCATCTGTTATCTTTATTAAACAGGGCCCAGAATTTTAGATATGCTACTCTCTGATAATTCATATTTCCCGCAAATATACAAGTACAAAGATGTTAATGTTGTTGCCGCATCACCGGGAAAGGCGTGTCGTACAGTACACTAGCGTCATCTGTTATATTTATTAAACAGGACTCACAATTTCAGATAGGCTACTCTGATAATTCATATTTCCAGCGAATATACTAGTACATAGAAGTTAATACTGTAGCCGCATCACCAGGAAAGGCGTTTCGTACAGAATACTAGCGCCATCTCTTATCTTTATTAAACAGGACCCAGAATTTTAGATATGCTACTCTCTGATAATTCATATTTCCCGCGAATACACTAGTACATAGAAGTTAATGTTGTTGCCGCATCAACGGGAAAGGCGTTTCGTACAAGAAAACTAGCGCCATCTGTTATGTTAATTAAACAGGACCCAGAATTTTAGATATGCTACTCTCTGATACTTCATATTTCCCGCGAATATACCAGTACATAGAAGTTATTACTGTTGCCGCAACACCCGGAAAGGCGTTTCGTACAGAACACTAGCGCCATCTGTTATCTTTATTAAACAGGACCCAGAATTTTAGATATGCTAATCTCTGATAATTCATATTTCCCGCGAATATCCGAGTACACAGAAGTTAATACTGTTGCCGCAACACCAGGAAAGGCGTTTCGTACAGAACACTAGCGCCATCTGTTATCTTTATTAAAAAGAACCCAGAATTTTAGATATGCTCTTCTCTGATAATTCATATTTCCCGCGAATATACGAGTACACAGAAGTTAATACTGTTGCCGCAACACCAGGAAAGGCGTTTCGTACAGAACACTAGCGCCATCTGTTATCTTTATTAAACAGCACCCAAAATTTAGGTATGCTACTCTCTGATAATTCATATTTCCCGCGAATGTACGAGTACACAGAAGTTAATACTGTTGCCGCAACACAAGGAATGGCGTTCGTACAGTACACTAGCGTCATCTGTTATATTTATTAAACAGAACCCAGAATTTCAGATACGCTACTCTGATAATTCATATTTCCCGCGAATATACGAGTACAAAGAAGTTAATACTGTTGCCGCATCACCAGGAAAGTTGTTTCGTACAGAACACTAGCGCCATCTGTTATCTTTATTCAACAGGACCCAGAATTTTGGATCTGCTACTCTGATAATTCATATTTACCAAAAATATACTAGTACAAAGAAGTTAATGATGTTGCCGCATCACCGGGAAAGGCGTGTCGTACAGTACACTAGCGTCATCTGTTATATTTATTAAACAGGACTCACAATTTCAGATACGCTACTCTGATAATTCATATTTCCCGCGAATATACGAGTACATAGAAGTTAATACTGTTGCCGCATCGCCAGGAAAGGCGTTTCGTACAGAAAACTAGCGCCATCTCTTATCTTTATTAAACAGGACCCAGAATTTTAGATATGCTACTCTCTGATAATCATATTTCCCGCGAATATACTAGTACATAGAAGTTAATGTTGTTGCCGCATCACCGGGAAAGGCGTTTCGTACAGAACACTACCGCCATCTTTTATCTTTATTAAACAGGACCCAGAATTTTAGATATGCTACTCTCTGATAATTCATATTTCCCGCGAATATAGTAGTACATGGAAGTTATTGTTGTTGCCGCATCACCGGGAAAGGCGTTTCGTACAGAACACTAGCGCCATCTGTTATCTTTATTAAACAGGACCCAGAATTTTAGATATGCTACTCTCGGATAATTCATATAACCCGCGAATGTACTAGTTCATAGAGGTTAATGTTGTTGCCGCATCACCGGGAAAGGCGTGTCGTACAGAACACTAGCTCAATCCGTTATATTTATTAAACAGAACCCAGAAATTGAGATGTGCTACTCTCTGATAATTCATATTTCCCGCGAATATACGAGTACAGAAAAGTTAATACTGTTGCCGCATCACCAGGAAGGGCGTTTCGTACAGAATACTAGCGCCATCTCTTATCTTTATTAAACAGGACCCAGAATTTTAGATATGCTACTCTCTGATAATTCATATTTCCCGCGAATATACTAGTACATAGAAGCTAATTTTGTTGCCGCATCACCGGGAAAATCGTTTCGTACAGAACACTAGCGCCATCTGTTATCTTTATTAAACAAGACCCAGCATTTTAAATATGCTACTCTCTGATAATTCATATTTCCCGCGAATATACTAGTACTTAGAAGTTAATGTTGTTGCCGCATCACCGGGAAAGGCGTGTCGTACTGTACACTAACGCCACCTGTTATCTTTATTAATCAGGACCCAGAATTTGAGATATGCTACTCTCTGATAATTTATATTTCCCGCGAATATACAAGTACATAGAAGTTAATACTGTTGCCGCAACACCAGGAAAGGCGTTTCGTACAGAACACTAGCGCCATCTGTTATCTTTATTAAACAGGACCCAGAATTTTAAATATGCTAATCTCTGATAATTCATATTTCCCGCGAATATACGAGTACATAGAAGTTAATACTGTTGCCGCAACACCAGGAATGGCGTTTCGTACAGACCACTAGCGCCATCTGTTATCTTTATTAAACAGGACCCAGAATTTTAGATATGCTACTCTCTGATAATTCATATTTCCCGCGAATATACAAGTACATAGAAGTTATTACTGTTGCCGCAAGACCAGGAATGGCGTTTCGTACAGAACACTAGCGCCATCTGTTATCTTTATTAAACAGGACCCAGAATTTTAGATATGCTACTCTCTGATAATTCATATTTCCCGCGAATATACGAGTACACAGAAGTTAATACTGTTGCCGCAACACCAGGAAAGGCGTTTCGTACAGAACACTAGCGCCATCTGTTATATTTGTTAAACAGGACTCACAATTTCAGATACGCTACTCTGATAATTCATATTTCCTGCGAATATACTAGTACATATAAGTTAATACTGTTGCCGCATCACCAGGAAAGGCGTTTCGTACAGAATACTAACGCCATCTCTTATCGTTATTAAACAGGACCCAGAATTTTAGATATGCTACTCTCTGATAATTCATATTTCCCGCGAATACACTAGTACATAGAAGTTAATGTTGTTGCCGCATCAACGGGAAAGGCGTTTCGTACAAGAAAACTAGCGCCATCTGTTATTTTTATTAAACAGGACCCAGAATTTTAGATATGCTACTCTCTGATAATCATATTTCCCGCGAATATACTAGTACATAGAAGTTAATGTTGTTGCCGCATCACCGGGAAAGGCGTTTCGTACAGAACACTACCGCCATCTTTTATCTTTATTAAACAGGACCCAGAATTTTAGATATGCTACTCTCTGATAATTCATATTTCCCGCGAATATAGTAGTACATGGAAGTTATTGTTGTTGCCGCATCACCGGGAAAGGCGTTTCGTACAGAACACTAGCGCCATCTGTTATCTTTATTAAACAGGACCCAGAATTTTAGATATGCTACTCTCGGATAATTCATATAACCCGCGAATGTACTAGTTCATAGAGGTTAATGTTGTTGCCGCATCACCGGGAAAGGCGTGTCGTACAGAACACTAGCTCAATCCGTTATATTTATTAAACAGAACCCAGAATTTGAGATGTGCTACTCTCTGATAATTCATATTTCCCGCGAATATACGAGTACAGAAAAGTTAATACTGTTGCCGCATCACCAGGAAGGGCGTTTCGTACAGAATACTAGCGCCATCTCTTATCTTTATTAAACAGGACCCAGAATTTTAGATATGCTACTCTCTGATAATTCATATTTCCCGCGAATATACTAGTACATAGAAGCTAATGTTGTTGCCGCATCACCGGGAAAATCGTTTCGTACAGAACACTAGCGCCATCTGTTATCTTTATTAAACAAGACCCAGCATTTTAAATATGCTACTCTCTGATAATTCATATTTCCCGCGAATATACTAGTACTTAGAAGTTAATGTTGTTGCCGCATCACCGGGAAAGGCGTGTCGTACTGTACACTAACGCCATCTGTTATCTTTATTAAACAGGACCCAGAATTTGAGATATGCTACTCTCTGATAATTTATATTTCCCGCGAATATACAAGTACATAGAAGTTAATACTGTTGCCGCAACACCAGGAAAGGCGTTTCGTACAGAACACTAGCGCCATCTGTTATCTTTATTAAACAGGACCCAGAATTTTAAATATGCTAATCTCTGATAATTCATATTTCCCGCGAATATACGAGTACATAGAAGTTAATACTGTTGCCGCAAGACCAGGAATGGCGTTTCGTACAGAACACTAGCGCCATCTGTTATCTTTATTAAACAGGACCCAGAATTTTAGATATGCTACTCTCTGATAATTCATATTTCCCGCGAATATACGAGTACACAGAAGTTAATACTGTTGCCGCAACACCAGGAAAGGCGTTTCGTACAGAACACTAGCGCCATCTGTTATATTTGTTAAACAGGACTCACAATTTCAGATACGCTACTCTGATAATTCATATTTCCTGCGAATATACTAGTACATATAAGTTAATACTGTTGCCGCATCACCAGGAAAGGCGTTTCGTACAGAATACTAACGCCATCTCTTATCGTTATTAAACAGGACCCAGAATTTTAGATATGCTACTCTCTGATATTTCATATTTCCCGCGAATACACTAGTACATAGAAGTTAATGTTGTTGCCGCATCAACGGGAAAGGCGTTTCGTACAAGAAAACTAGCGCCATCTGTTATTTTTATTAAACAGGACCCAGAATTTTAGATATGCTACTCTCTGATAATCATATTTCCCGCGAATATACTAGTACATAGAAGTTAATGTTGTTGCCGCATCACCGGGAAAGGCGTTTCGTACAGAACACTACCGCCATCTTTTATTTTTATTAAACAGGACCCAGAATTTTAGATATGCTACTCTCTGATAATTCATATTTCCCGCGAATATACTAGTACATAGAAGCTAATGTTGTTGCCGCATCACCGGGAAAATCGTTTCGTACAGAACACTAGCGCCATATGTTATCTTTATATAACAAGACCCAGAATTTTAAATATGCTACTCTCTGATAATTCATATTTCCCGCGAATATACTAGTACTTAGAAGTTAATGTTGTTGCCGCATCACCGGGAAAGGCGTGTCGTACAGTACACTAACGCCATCTGTTATCTTTATTAAACAGGACCCAGAATTTGAGATATGCTACTCTCTGATAATTCATATTTCCCGCGAATATACGAGTACATAGAAGTTAATACTGTTGCCGCAACACCAGGAATGGCGTTTCGTACAGACCACTAGCGCCATCTGTTATCTTTATTAAACAGGACCCAGAATTTTAGATATGCTACTCTCTGATAATTCATATTTCCCGCGAATATACAAGTACATAGAAGTTATTACTGTTGCCGCAAGACCAGGAATGGCGTTTCGTACAGAACACTAGCGCCATCTGTTATCTTTATTAAACAGGACCCAGAATTTTAGATATGCTACTCTCTGATAATTCATATTTCCCGCGAATATACGAGTACACAGAAGTTAATACTGTTGCCGCAACACCAGGAGAGGCGTTTCGTACAGAACACTAGCGCCATCTGTTATATTTGTTAAACAGGACTCACAATTTCAGATACGCTACTCTGATAATTCATATTTCCTGCGAATATACTAGTACATATAAGTTAATACTGTTGCCGCATCACCAGGAAAGGCGTTTCGTACAGAATACTAACGCCATCTCTTATCGTTATTAAACAGGACCCAGAATTTTAGATATGCTACTCTCTGATAATTCATATTTCCCGCGAATATACTAGTACATAGAAGTTAATGTTGTTGCCGCATCACCGGGAAACGCGTTTCGTACAGAACACTAGCGCCATCTGTTATCTTTATTAAACAGGACCCAGAATTTTAGATATGCTACTCTCTGATAATTCATATTTCCCGCGAATATACTAGTACATAGAAGTTAATGTTGTTGCCGCATCACCGGGAAAGGCGTGTCGTACAGTACACTAACGCCATCTGTTATCTTTATTAAACAGGACCCAGAATTTTAGATATGCTACTCTCTGATAATTCATATTTCCCGCGAATATACAAGTACATAGAAGTTAATACTGTTGCCGCAACACCAGGAAAGGCGTTCCGTACAGAACACTAGCGCCATCTGTTATCTTTATTAAACAGGACCCAGAATTTAAGATATGCTAATCTCTGATAATTCATATTTCCCGCAAATATACGAGTACATAGAAGTTAATACTGTTGCCGCAACACCAGGAATGGCGTTTCGTACAGAACACTAGCGCCATCTGTTACCTTTATTAAAAGAACCGAGAATTTTAGATATGCTACTCTCTGATAATTTATATTTCCCGCGAATATACGAGTACACAGAAGTTAATACTGTTGCCGCAACACCAGGAAAGGCGTTTCGTACAGAACACTAGCGCCATCTGTTATCTTTATTAAACAGGACCCAGAATTTTAGATATGCTACTCTCTGATAATTCATATTTCCCGCGAATATACAAGTACAGAGAAGTATTACTGTTGCCGCAACACCAGGAATGGCGTTTCGTACAGAACACTAGCGCCATCTGTTATCTTTATTAAAAAGAACCGAGAATTTTAGATATGCTACTCTGATAATTCATATTTCCCGCGAATATACGAGTACACAGAAGTTAGTACTGTTGCCGATACACCAGGAATGGCGTTTCGTACAGAACACTAGCGCCATCTGTTATCTTTATTAAACAGGACCCAGAATTTCAGATACGCTACTCTGATAATTCATATTTCCCGCGAATATACTAGTACATATAAGTTAATACTGTTGCCGCATCACCAGGAAAGGCGTTTCGTACAGAACACTAGCGCCATCTGTTATCTTTATTAATCAGGACCCAGAATTTAGGTATGCTACTCTCTGATAATTCATATTTCCCGCGAATATACGAGTACACAGAAGTTAATACAGTTGCTGCAACACCAGGAATGGCGTTTCGTACAGAACACAAGCGCCATCTGTTATCTTTATTAAACAGGACCCAGAATTTTGGATATGCTACTCTGATAATTCATATTTACCAAAAATATACTAGTACAAAGAAGTTAATATTGTTGCCGCATCACCGGGAAAGGCGTGTCGTACAGTACACTAGCGTCATCTGTTATATTTATTAAACAGGACTCACAATTTCAGATACGCTACTCTAATAATTCATATTTCCCGCGAATATACGATTACATAGAAGTTAATACTGTTGCCGCATCACCAGGAAAGGCGTTTCGTACAGAAAACTAGCGCCATCTCTTATCTTTATTAAACAGGACCCAGAATTTTAGATATGCTACTCTCTGATAATCATATCTCCCGCGAATATACTAGTACATAGAAGTTAATGTTGTTGCCGCATCACCGGGAAAGGCGTTTCGTACAGAACACTACCGCCATCTTTTATCTTTATTAAACAGGACCCAGAATTTTAGATATGCTACTCTCTGATAATTCATATTTCCCGCGAATATAGTAGTACATGGAAGTTATTGTTGTTGCCGCATCACCGGGAAAGGCGTTTCGTACAGAACACTAGCGCCATCTGTTATCATTATTAAACAGGACCCAGAATTTTAGATATGCTACTCTCGGATAATTCATATAACCCGCGAATGTACTAGTACATAGAGGTTAATGTTGTTGCCGCATCACCGGGAAAGGCGTGTCGTACAGAACACTAGCTCAATCCGTTATATTTATTAAACAGAACCCAGAATTTCAGATGTGCTACTCTCTGATAATTCATATTTCCCGCGAATATACGAGTACAGAAAAGTTAATACTGTTGCCGCATCACCGCGAAAGGCGTGTCGTACAGTACACTAACGCCATCTGTAATCTCTATTAAACAGGACCCAGAATTTTAGATATGCTACTCTCTGATAATTCATATTTCCCGTGAATATACGAGTACATAGAAGTTAATACTGTTGCCGCATCACCAGGAAAGGCGTGTCGTACAGTACACTAACGCCATCTGTTATCTTTATTAAACAGGACCCAGATTTATAGGTATGCTAATCTCTGATAATTCATATTTCCCGCGAATATACGAGTACACAGAAGTTAATACTGTTGCTGCAACACCAGGAATGGCGTTTCGTACAGAACACAAGCGCCATCTGTTATCTTTATTAAACAGGACCCAGAATTTTGGATATGCTACTCTGATAATTCATATTTACCAAAAATATACTAGTACAAAGAAGTTAATATTGTTGCCGCATCACCGGGAAAGGCGTGTCGTACAGTACACTAGCGTCATCTGTTATATTTATTAAACAGGACTCACAATTTCAGATACGCTACTCTGATAATTCATATTTCCCGCGAATATACGAGTACATAGAAGTTAATACTGTTGCCGCAACACCAGGAATGGCGTTTCGTACAGAACACTAGCGCCATCTGTTACCTTTATTAAAAGTACCGAGAATTTTAGATATGCTACTCTCTGATAATTTATATTTCCCGCGAATATACGAGTACACAGAAGTAAATACTGTTGCCGCAACACCAGGAAAGGCGTTTCGTACAGAACACTAGCGCCATCTGTTATCTTTATTAAACAGGACCCAGAATTTTAGATATGCTAATCTCTGATAATTCATATTTCCCGCGAATATACTAGTACATATAAGTTAATACTGTTGCCGCATCACCAGGAAAGGCGTTTCGTACAGAATACTAGCGCCATCTCTTATCTTTATTAAACAGGACCCAGAATTTTAGATATGCTACTCTCTGATAATTCATATTTCCCGCGAATATACTGATACATAGAAGTTAATGTTGTTGCCGCATCACCGGGAAACGCGTTTCGTACAGAACACTAGCGCCATCTGTTATCTTTATTAAACAGGACCCAGAATTTTAGATATGCTACTCTCTGATAATTCATATTTCCCGCGAATATAATAGTACATAGAAGTTAATGTTGTTGCCGCATCACCGGGAAAGGCGTGTCGTACAGTACACTAACGCCATCTGTTATCTTTATTAAACAGGACCCAGAATTTTAGATATGCTACTCTCTTATAATTCATATTTCCCGCGAATATACAAGTACATAGAAGTTAATACTGTTGCCGCAACACCAGGAAAGGCGTTTCGTACAGAACACTAGCGCCATCTGTTATCTTTATTAAACAGGACCCAGAATTTTAGATATGCTAATCTCTGATAATTCATATTTCCCGCGAATATACGAGTACATAGAAGTTAATACTGTTGCCGCAACGCCAGGAACGGCGTTTCGTACAGACCGCTAGCGCCATCTGTTATCTTTATTAAACAGCACCCAGAATTTTAGATATGCTACTCTCTGATAATTCATATTTCCCGCGAATATACGAGTACACAGAAGTTAATACTGTTGCCGCAACACCAGGAATGGAGTTTCGTACAGAACACTAGCGTCATCTGTTATATTTATTAAACAGGACTCACAATTTCAGATACGCTACTCTGATAATTCATATTTCCCGCGAATATACGAGTACACAGAAGTTAATACTGTTGCCGCAACACAAGGAATGGCGTGTCGTACAGAACACTAGCGCCATCTGTTATCTTTATTAAACAGGACCCAGAATTTTAGATATGCCACTCTCTGATAATTCAAATTTCCCGCGAATATACTAGTACAAAGAAGTTAATGTTGTTGCCGCATCACTGGGAAAGGCGTGTCGTACAGTACACTAGCGTTATCTGTTATATTTATTAAACAGAACCCAGAATTTCAGATACGCTACTCTGATAATTCATATTTCCCGCGAATATACTAGTACATATAAGTTAATACAGTTGCCGCATCACCAGGAAAGGCGTTTCGTACAGAACACTAGCGCCATCTGTTATCTTTATTAATCAGGACCCAGAATTTAGGTATGCTACTCTCTGATAATTCATATTTCCCGCGAATATACGAGTACACAGAAGTTAATACTGTTGTTGCAACACCAGGAATGGCGTTTCGTACAGAACACAAGCGCCATCTGTTATCTTTATTAAACAGGACCCAGAATTTTGGATATGCTACTCTGATAATTCATATTTACCAAAAATATACTAGTACAAAGAAGTTAATATTGTTGCCGCATCACCGGGAAAGGCGTGTCGTACAGTACACTAGCGTCATCTGTTATATTTATTAAACAGGACTCACAATTTCAGATACGCTACTCTGATAATTCATATTTCCCGCGAATATACGAGTACATAGAAGTTAATACTGTTGCCGCATCACCAGGAAAGGCGTTTCGTACAGAAAACTAGCGCCATCTCTTATCTTTATTAAACAGGACCCAGAGTTTTAGATATGCTACTCTCTGATAATCATATCTCCCGCGAATATACTAGTACATAGAAGTTAATGTTGTTGCCGCATCACCGGGAAAGGCGTTTCGTACAGAACACTACCGCCATCTTTTATCTTTATTAAACAGGACCCAGATTTTAGATATGCTACTCTCTGATAATTCATATTTCCCGCGAATATAGTAGTACATGGAAGTTATTTTTGTAGCCGCATCACCGGGAAAGGCGTTTCGTACAGAACACTAGCGCCATCTGTTATCTTTATGAAACAGGACCCAGAATTTTAGATATGCTACTCTCTGATAATTCAAATTTCCCGCGAATATACTAGTACAAAGAAGTTAATGTTGTTGCCGCATCACCGGGAAAGGCGTGTCGTACAGTACACTAGCGTCATCTGTTATATTTATTAAACAGAACCCAGAATTTCAGATACGCTACTCTGATAATTCATATTTCCCGCGAATATACTAGTACATAGAAGTTAATACTGTTGCCGCAACATCAGGAAAGGCGTTTCGTACGGAACACTAGCGCCATCTGTTATCTTTATTAAACAGGACCCAGAATTTAGGTATGCTACTCTCTGATAATTCATATTTCCCGCGAATATACGAGTACACAGATGTTAATACTGTTGCTGCAACACCAGGAATGGCGTTTCGTACAGAACACTAGCGCCATCTGTTATATTTATTAAACAGAACCCAGAATTTCAGATACGCTACTCTGATAATTCATATTTCCCGCGAATATACTAGTACATAGAAGTTAATACTGTTGCCGCAACACCAGGAATGGCGTTTCGTACAGAACACTAGCGCCATCTTTATTAAACAGGACCCAGAATTTAGGTATGCTACTCTCTGATAATTCATATTTCCCGCGAATATACGAGTACACAGAAGTTAATACTGTTGCTGCAACACCAGGAATGGCGTTTCGTACAGAACACTAGCGCCATCTGTTATCTTTATTAAACAGGACCCAGAATTTTAGATATGCTACTCTCTGATAATTCATATTTCCCGAAAATATACTAGTACAAAGAAGTTAATGTTGTTGACGCATCACCGGGAAAGGCGTGTCGTACAGTACACTAGCGTCATCTGTTATATTTATTAAACAGAACTCACAATTTCAGATACGCTACTCTGATAATTCATATTTCCCGCGAATATACTAGTACATAGAAGTTAATACTGTTGCCGCAACATCAGGAAAGGCGTTTCGTACGGAACACTAGCGCCATCTGTTATCTTTATTAAACAGGACCAGAATTTTAAATATGCTACTCTCTGATAATTCATATTTCCCGCGAATATACGAGTACACAGATGTTAATACTGTTGCCGCAACACCAGGAATGGCGTTTCGTACAGAACACTAGCGCCATCTGTTATCTTTATTAAACAGGACCCAGAATTTTAGATATGCTACTCTCTGATAATTCATATTTCCCGCGAATATACGAGTACACAGAAGTTAATACTGTTGCCGCAACACCAGGAATGGCGTTTCGTACAGAACACTAGCGCCATCTGTTATCTTTATTAAACAGGACCAGAATTTTAAATATGCTACTCTCTGATAATTCATATTTCCCGCGAATATACGAGTACACAGAAGTTAATACTGTTGCCGCAACACTAGGAATGGCGTTTCGTACAGAACACTAGCGCCATCTGTTATCTTTATTAAACAGGACCCAGAATTTTAGATATGCTACTCTCTGATAATTCAAATTTCCCGCGAATATACTAGTACAAAGAAGTTAATGTTGTTGCCGCATCACCGGGAAAGGCGTGTCGTACAGTACACTAGCGTCATCTGTTATATTTATTAAACAGAACCCAGAATTTCAGATACGCTACTCTGATAATTCATATTTCCCGCGAATATACTAGTACATAGAAGTTAATACTGTTGCCGCATCACCGGGAAAGGCGTTTCGTACAGAACACTAGCGCCATCTGTTATCCTTATTAAACAGGACCCAGAATTTAGGTATGCTACTCTCTGATAATTCATATTTCCCGCGAATATACGAGTACACAGAAGTTAATACTGTTGCTGCAACACCAGGAATGGCGTTTCGTACAAAACACTAGCGCCATCTGTTATCTTTATTAAACAGGACCCAGAAATTTAGATATGCTACTCTCTCATAATTCATATTTCCCGAAAATATACTAGTACAAAGAAGTTAATGTTGTTGCCGCATCACCGGGAAAGGCGTGTCGTACAGTACACTAGCGTCATCTGTTATATTTATTAAACAGAACTCACAATTTCAGATACGCTACTCTGATAATTCATATTTCCCGCGAATATACTAGTACATAGAAGTTAATACTGTTGCCGCAACATCAGGAAAGGCGTTTCGTACGGAACACTAGCGCCATCTGTTATCTTTATTAAACAGGACCAGAATTTTAGATATGCTACTCTCTGATAATTCATATTTCCCGCGAATATACGAGTACACAGAAGTTAATACTGTTGCCGCAGCACCAGGGAAGGCTTTTCGTACAGAACACTAGCGCCATCTTTTATCTTTATTTAACAGGACCCAGAATTTTAGAGATGCTACTCTCTGATAATTCATATTTCCCGCGAATATACTAGTACATGGAAGTTAATGTTGTTGCCGCATCACCGGGAAAGGCGTTTCGTACAGAACACTAGCGCCATCTGTTATCTTTATTAAACAGGACCCAGAATTTTAGATATGCTACTGTCTGATAATTCATATTTCCCGCGAATATACGAGTACACAAAGTTTAATACTCTTGCCGCAACACCAGGAAAGGCGTGTCGTACAGTACACTAGCGCCATCTGTTATCTTTATTAAACAGGAGCCAGAATTTTAGATATGCTACTCTCTGATAATTCATATTTTCCGCGAATATACGAGTACATAGAAGTTAATACTGTTGCCGCGTCACCAGGAAAGGCGTGTCGTACAGTACACTAATGCCATCTGTTATCTTTATTAAACAGAACCCAGAACTTTAGGTATGCTACTCTCTGATAATTCATATTTCCCGCGAATATACGAGTACGCAGAAGTTAATACTGTTGCCGCAACACCAGGAATGGCGTTTCGTACAGAACACTAGCGCCATCTGTTATCTTTATTAAACAGGACCCAGAATTTTAGATATGCTACTCTCTGATAATTCATATTTCCCGCGAATATACTAGTACAAAGATGTTAATGTTGTTGCCGCATCACCGGGAAAGGCGTGTCGTACAGTACACTAGCGTCATCTGTTATATTTATTAAACAGGACTCACAATTTCAGATACGCTACTCTGATAATTCATATTTCCCGCGAATATACTAGTACATATAAGTTAATACTGTTGCCGCATCACCAGGAAAGGCGTTTCGTACAGTATACTAGCGCCATCTCTTATCTTTATTAAACAGGACCCAGAATTTTAGATATGCTACTCTCTGATAATCATATTTCCCGCGAATATACTAGTACATAGAAGTTAATGTTGTTGCCGCATCACCGTGAAACGCGTTTCGTATAGAACACTAGCGCCATCTGTTATCTTTATTAAACAGGACTCACAATTTCAGATATGCTACTCTCTCATTATTCATACTTCCCGCGAGTATACGAGTACATGGAAGTTAATGTTGTTGCCGCATCACCGGGAAAGGCGTGTCGTACAGAACACTAGCGCAATCTGTTAACTTTATCAAACAGCCTCCAGGTTTTCAGATAACAGACTTTCTGATTATTCCTATTTCCCTAGAATATAAGAGTAAGAAGTAAATGCTCTGCCGCATCACCAGGAAAGGCATGTCGTACAGAATACTAGTGCAATCTGTTATATCTATTAAACAGGCTCCAGGTTTCCAGATACGATGCTCTCTGATAGTTCATGTTTCCCGCGAATATACTAGGACATAGAAGTGTATCTTGTTGCCGCATGACCAGCAAAGGCGTATCCTACAGAACACTAGCGTGACCTGAACGGCTTTTAGCAGAACTGTTAGGGATGGGCCTTTGATGCCTTGGTAGTATGTACTTGCATATCTTCGATACTGATTGGGATCGAAGTTAATACACTAAAACATTTTCTATGCTTTTGCATTACCTCTACATTGTTACTTTCTCTATCTCTTACCATTGGCAAAGTAGAGAAAGTATTGCATTCCACCCAAAACTTCAATACCGAGACTAATCGTAATATTGGGTGAATTAGATTAAATTATTCTTATTGGCGCTGAAAAGTCGCGATTAAATAAAGAATATTAGTGCACAATACATACTAAAACCGAGTCATTTATTCAGATGGGAAGACAATTTCAGGAAAAATATCCTGGCACTCCAATTCCACTAGTATAACTGTTAGACATCTGGTTTAGAACAAAGGAATGCTAAACGCTATACCTAAAAAGCGAAAAGTGAATCTAACAAAGGGAACAAAAGATACTAAATGTGTGCAGCATTCGAATGCTTTACAAACGAGTGCGTATAGAAAGTAAGTGTTTCAAAAATCTCTGTTAAATAGAGCTGTTACATTTTTAAAATTGAATCAGAGCTTTATAGAATGTCTCAATACAAATGGGCAGCACTTGTAACAAGGTTGGTACTAATTGTCGTAACGTTACTATCAGTAATGTCTAAGCAGCCGGGATTCTTAGAATGGAAAACCCCAAGTGAATAGTGGACGGGGTACGCATGCTCGGGAATCGCGGCCGAGCAATAAATGAAACACACTTTGCTAGAATAACTTACTGAACAACACGCGTTTTAACAATATCGATACTCAAAAGCGTGTATGCCTGTAAGTAAATAGAAACTAACACGGGTTGCCGAGGATGTTACGGCAGGCTTTGCGGTTCAAATACCGCTAAGTAGAGTTGTCCCTCACTGCCCCAAACTGAAAAATACCGTTAAGTACTCTTAATATTCGTTTCCCAATTATCATTTTATTTCATGTATCATCAGTGTCATCAGCCATATGAAGTAAGAATGGGCGTTAAACAATATCACAAAGTAATAATGATGCTACTAATAATAATGATAATAATGATAATGAGGATAATGATGATGATAATGATGATGATGATAATGATAATAATAATGATGATGATCATAATAATAATAATAATAATAATAATAATAATAAAAATAATAATAATAATAATAATAATAATAATAATAATAATAATAATAATAATAATAATAATAATAATAATAATAATAATAATAATAATAATAATAATAATAATAATAATAATAATAATAATAATAATAATAATAATAATAATAATAATAATAATAATAATAATAATAATAATAATAATAATAATAATAATAATAATAATAATAATAATAATAATAATAATAATAATAATAATAATAATAATAATAATAATAATAATAATAATAATAATAATAATAATAATAATAATAATAATAATAATAATAATAATAATAATAATAATAATAATAATAATAATAATAATAATAATAATAATAATAATAATAATAATAATAATAATAATAATAATAATAATAATAATAATAATAATAATAATAATAATAATAATAATAATAATAATAATAATAATAATAATAATAATAATAATAATAATAATAATAATAATAATAATAATAATAATAATAATAATAATAATAATAATAATAATAATAATAATAATAATAATAATAATAATAATAATAATAATAATAATAAATAGTTGTATATACAATCAACGTTTACCGGATATTTCCCACAAGAACCATGTTTTTAACTATCATATTGAAATGTCATATCTTATAGGTACACGATTTCATTTATGTTGAAAAACAAAGCAGAAAATTTCCTATGCGTGTGTCTCTCTCCATAAAAGGCTTAAATAAAATACCTAAAATAGGGAAAATACAAAAATTTACACCGTTTAAAAAGCCATAAAGAGATGTATATAAGTAAAACCTCCTGAGCATAAAATGTCATTTATATGGCAAAAGATTTATTAATTTTTATTATCTCACAAATACTTTTAGCGATTTTGATTTGAATAGCGTGTGTTTGTTACATTTGTGTAACGCAAACTTTGTCCTTTTCACATTTCATGACTGGGCTATAGAATCGTTTGAAACCTCACCCGGTTATACAGGAAATGCCCAGCTCCTTTATGCAGACATTACATATCTAGCAAAATTGGTGTTTTGGAATCCCGCTAAAGGTGAGTTGCTAAAACAGCTTTCTTCCGAGACCCCCCTGTCATCATAAGTGTTTCGGTACTTGTCAATCCAGTACCTTTATATGCATTTATAACAAAAACTTACGCGAACACAACAAAAGTTTACAGTTATAAGATCATTGAATATATTACAGTAAAACCTGCTGCCTAAACGAACTCCTTATATGTCGGACCTAGATAAACTGAAAATAAATTTCGAAACGGTGCTATTTCCTATGTAAAATTATACTCTGAGCCAGAAAACTGTCTAACGCGGAAATGGAGATATTTTTCGGGAACCATTTGCGTAAATAACCTGATTAAACCTGATAACTTTATGTGTATCGGGTTACAACGTACGTATTTTTAAAAGTGGGATAGTTTTGATAGCAAGAGTACTTCCACCGAAGTTCCATGAACCATAAAGTCATAAACTTGAATCCTTCGAGGAAAAGAGAAAACAAACCGTTATCTCTTCCAACACACATGGTAAGGGTACACCTGTTTAGCAGTATGTTCATTCTCGGTTTCGTTGTTATAAGTGATCATGTACGAGTGGAAGAAAACTGGAACATTGGTGATTTTTAAAAACAATTGGAGGAAAAAATTAAGGTATTTAAGACCCCTAAAAGAACAAACGTCCAGCTAAAGAATCGACTATTTAAAGGGGGAAAACTCAGATTTATGAGATTTTAAACAAATAAAAATTAAAGACGAGTGGTTAAAAGGAACATCAGGGCATGTGAAACGCATCACAAGATCTACAGAGTATGACCACGTAAATCATGCTGTGTTCGAGTGGTTTGTTAGTGCGCGCACTTAAGGAATTCCCATTTCTGGACCACTGCTTCAGACTCTTCAGCTCCTTATTTTCCTTGTCCTTCTCCCGCAGCAATGTTTCATAGAAACTTAGAGTCAGCTTAAATAGACCTTCATCACCGACATCACACCAGATGGCACATTAACCCTTCAACTTCACAACTGGCATTTAATTACATAAGCATGGGTCCCATGACATAACTCCTTACCACCTTATGTTTGCTTTTACTCCGAAATTTCCTTTGCCTAATTCGTAGAAACTTCATAACCTGTTGATAGTCAACATGAAAAATTCAATACCAAGACCGGTATTTGAACCACGGATCTCCTGAATATTTGAACCACGAATATAGACTAAGGTTGTTGATTTTTAAGAGTCAATATGAAAAATGCAATGCCTGTATACGGCTAGTGTGAGGAAATGATTAATTTCCATCAATTAACTAAAATAATAAGAGTTAAATGATGAAGCCTGGGACTCAAGTACTTACGATAGTAAGTCGCCATAGACGGTGTATCTCGGATACGACAGCCCCTGGTGGTTTACGGGGAAATATACGAGTCAAATGGAGAATTTAATGCCATGGCGGCACGTTGGCCATGGTAGCTCAATGGGTTAGAGCGACAGAACGAAAACCAGGAGATCCGTGGCTCAAATCCCGGCCATGGCATTGAATTTTTCATGTTGACTCTATCAACAACCTTAGCCTATATACGGCTAGTGTGAAGAAATTATTAATTTCCATCAATTAACTAAAATTGATTACCTGTTGTTTCACCAATTACATCTTCATGTGATACCTTCAAATCGCCAACCGGTAACCGTAGATCGTAACGTGTCTGCATCACGTTCAAGAGGTACCGAGTTCGAATCTCGGTTAGGGTGAGCTTCCTGAATAAGGTTTTTTTTCCGCAGTTTTCCCTTAACCTGAAAGACCAATGTCGGATAACTCTAAGCTCTATGGACCCCAAACTCATTTGAACATCGTTTCACCCATTTCATTCATCGTCCGATATGACTTAACGTTAGAGGACGTAACTTACACAAAAAAAGGGCAACAGGTACTTAACAATCTTAGGCGAGCGCAGCTCCTAGTAAAAAGGAGATATGATGAAAACAAAAAGCCTTCCCTTTATGCTGTCGGTCAAAGAGTAATGTGTTGGACACATCGTATAAGCTGTAATATCAATGCATATGCGGCCAAGTTAGCGCCGAGATGTATTGGACCTGTCGGCGAAAAAGATCACAACTCAGGTCTCCTGCGCCGTGTTTATATCTGTCAAATAAAACCCTTGCCGTGATCCCGATTCTATTATCTGTTTCAAATGGGATGATGTTTGTCCTTGAGCGCTACTAGACGAGCAACCAATCGGAGTTCTGCGGTGTTGTATTGCTTTCCTCCTGTGTGACGAGCGGCAACCTAATCAATCTCTAATAAATACTATCCGCTCTAAAACAAACATTCAGATTTTGCAAAAACTGATCCATGAGGAAGGTAGAGAGTAATGTATTTAACATAACCGTAAAAACCCCATATTTTTAGCTCATATAGTTTTCTTAATACAAAGTACTATTATATTATAACAATGCATCACGTCGTAAGCAATGTAATGAATAGCATTATTGGCAGGCATGTATGCGTGTACGTATATTTGTAGTTACTCAGAACTGAAACGTAAACGTTTTACATGACGTGATAAAAGAATTACTTTGAATAAGTCAATGTGGTTCTTAAATTCAAACGAGAGGAAACGATACACTTCATACTGGCCTTGCAGAACGTCTCTGGTCACATTATATCTTTGTTTATGGATGGTTTCGTAATCTCTATTTACTCTAGAGAGTTCAAAGCAGCATTATTCAGTTGTTCTCCCGTTTAAAAACAAGGGAAAGTGTATCAGCTGGATCAGCATGCAATTGAAATTAGACACGAGTTATTATAAACCATCTTCCCCCTTATCACTGCCAGAACAATCCAATTGGTTTGTGGGCTCACATTATGTTGCAAACAGAAACAATACTTTTGAACTGACTGAAGTTGAACGACTTATTCACGAAGAAATTGACAAGGAGAAGGAACACAACAAGGCTGGGAAAACTGCGTGAGACATCAGATAAACTACAAGAAGATGAATTTTGGAAAGAAATAGCACGTGACGGGGTTTTGGAACCTATCATAAATTTGCAATAGTCAGACGATGAAGACAATGACAATGACGCATTATCTCTTAACGTAACATTCACAGCTATATAGATGACCGCTGGCATTTTCGTTGGATTAGAAAAATAAGTAATTCATCAACTACTTATTTTTAAACTATATACTTAAAACATGTGCGTAATATACGAATATCCATGTTGCAATTGTAATTTCGACAACTGCATTATTATAAAGTTTTGAAAAATTCAGTTTGCATTACGTTTAGCACCAAGAAGACTCGCATGTATGCGAGAGACAGAGGGGGGGGGGGGATATAAAAAGAGTGGTGAGGGGTAACGATGTGGCAACGCTGAAGGCTCTAACGCATCTGATTCTCTACAGGCGAGAATTCTTCCCGTTTGAAACACATAATAGTAGACATGTTTGCTGTGTTACTGTTCATGTTTACATTCTTTCTTTAGGTTTGGGGCGTGTTTTTTAATTTCAGTGTTTGTTTTGCTTTGAGGGTTTGGTTAAGTTTCGGAGGCCGCGCCGTGGTTGAGTGGTTAGACCGTTCGACATTCACCAAGGCGACCCGGATTCGATCCCGGGCGACCGCAAAGTGAGATTTGTGTGTACAACACGCGCTGGGGCGGGTTTTCTCCGCGATCTCCAGTTTCACCCGCCATCTAATTCCACCGGTGCTCCATCTTCATCTGTGTATCCTCAGTGTCAACCACGCTGGGGTGCAACATGTAAAAGCGGGTGTTAAACACCACACACGTTAGCATTCGGAAAGCGTGTTTGAGCTCTGAGGGTAACAAACGTTTACGGCGCTATTCTACCTGTATTTTCGTCTACATTTCTTTATACCTAGCCCTTCCTTATTTACGTGTGTGCACTCACGTTGGTTTTGTTTGAGAGTACTGACCAGTGTGTTGTTTGTTGCTTTATTTATTTCATGTTTTATGTTTATTCCCTCCTTCTACTAGGCGTTTGTATAACAATACACAGTTATATGGTTCATATGCCCATTCAAGAAATTGCATAATATGCCTATTTATGCATATTGGATAGCTAGCCAGATCCGAATTTAGGAAAAATGCAATACTTTGTGAATTTTGCTGATCGTAATATTGATAATTTGGATGTTGTTTAGCCAACCAATAATGTATGCATGTGTATATCTAAGTATTGTGTTTATGAATTGTGTGTACATTAAGTTTGAAGTCTATTACGTTATACTAATCCACAGTCTTTACTTGATAATTTGTTATTATACGTTTGTCTTGGCTAAATTTGTTGTCCTTTGATTACTTTTACAGCTTTGTTGGGTTCGATTTCACCCTTCCTTATTGAGCGCAAGGAATTCATCACGTTGGCTGTCCGAGCGTTATCTGCACTGGTGACTTCGACTTCAGTTTTGGATGCTTCAGGGACTTCTACTAGGGCAGACATTCCTGTCCAACGTTATTTGTAAGTTCATCTAAAGTACGTGGATAACCAGTTCTCTTTTTAAGTGTGCTTAAAAGCGACAGCCCTATGTCAGTCAATATACTGGCAATAAAAGAATCCCTGCAAGAAACAATTCCAGCACCAACAGTACCGATAATGATGCTGACAATTGACAGTTCTTAAAAAAATAAAATATTTTTTCTCCCCTTATTCTGTATCTAGACACTCCAGAATAAATTGCCAAGTCGTAGGTATGTAGTTTCCCACCTTTGAAGCTTATTCCTTCCATCCCCTTCATCGCCCGTTCTTGACCATGCATATTGCATATAAATATAGTTTTACTTTCCCCCTTTCAATTTCAGACAGCTATAGTATACTAAATATTTTTTCTCTAAAGCTGGCCATAATGTCTTGCCCTTCGATATTTTCCCCTCTCATTTGAATTTCTTTCTAGAAGCCCTTCCCATTTATTTTCCCCTCCCACCATATTATTCTCATTTCTGTTCCATCCATCACTGATTATATTTTGTGAAAGCTTGTTTCATTTTCTTAAGTTTTTCTTGTGTAATCACTGTTTTGTTCTGTTGGCAGTATCCTAAACTATGAAATCCAAGTGTTGCATGCTGAATAACATGTTTGAATGCCCTTTTTATCATTCTTTTTAGAACTCTAGTTCACCAATTCAGCTCATAAGGCAAACCTCTTGGAAGACTAGGTTGTACTGTCAGCCCAACATAGGAAGGCAACACATATCACTGGTGCCCATGTGATGTTTATGCTTGCCTTCTGGATATAACAATGTCAGGTTCATGTAAAATACACAGTGTTGTCACATAACTCACCCGTGTAATACCTATTACTGCAGTTACTGAAATGAGCATTAGATCTGGCAGCATGGGTGACTCATAATGCACTCTCATACACTCACTTCATAGTAAACGGATCTACCACCAGAGTAGATGAACACTTCAACCCTTCTTCCTGTTCATGTTCCGCTTGCCTTCTTGTGGTGGGCAGACACTATAAGCTCCTTCCTTATCTAATACCCTCTTCCTATAAAGTACTAATAAAGGAGTAAATGGACTAACAAAGTCAATATCCAGGATGGGTAATCAGTCTGAAGCCTAGTGTGAGTGTGGAGAACATTCAAAATGATGGTGCAAAGGATGAAAGAAAGAATGATTAGGAAGCAGTTGATGAAATAATGGTGGCAGAAACTGGAAACCAAAGGTAGCATGGTACAAACAAAAATCTATTTCACATACATTTTAGGTGAATATATGTAATTTGAGCTAAGATATTCTAATAGTATAATATATGGAGATTACTCAAAAACCTTGACTGATGCAAAAGTTGAGTAAAAGATTTAAAATCAACACAAACAAAAAACAATTTGAACTAAGAACATCTTGTTTCCCTTTTAAAAAGCAAAAGTTTCAAGTTTATTGACCAGCATAACCTACACCAGGTGAAATTAAATATATATTTGAAACTTGTTTCAAATGAATCAATGTTACCATTTCTATTTGGTAACTAGTTTTTTAAGGTACTCAAATCATATATTTTTCAAAAATGTAACCTTGTCGCATGTGTTACCAGAGTTCAATTCTCATTAGGACATGAGTGCTTCACTGATAGTAAAACTTTAGAATTTTCAGAACCTGAAACTGAAACACTGTGAGCATTTTAACATGATCTTGTACAAAACTGTGTACAAAATGATATAAATAATCTTCATTTCTGGCACAGCTGCTACAGTTAAACAAAATGGATAATATCATTACTTTTTATCTCCTAACTTGACTTTACCAATTAATTCTATAAGTAATAGAAGTAGTGTATTCCAAACAAAAATAACATTTAATATATGGAATACTGAATAAAATACAACATAGTATTGTTTATACATTACAAATCCATGTATAAGACCCAATATTTTGATTTCTTTCATGGTTAATTCTTTAATTTCTTCAACCTATTTAAAAACACCTAGCTGAATGTAAGATCACTGAAGATACATTTGTGACCAATCCATTGCATCTTTTTCCAAAACTTGATAACCTATATGTTAGGTTTGAAGCATTGTAAAATCAAAACATTTTACAACTAGAGCGGTACATTTTTCTCAAACTTTTTGAACTGAGTTCCTTATTAGAAGCTAAAAACGAAAAAGAAAAAAGAAAACATGGGGGATGGTGCCTAATCATTTATGTTATTGTATATTTATTATAATAAATACCTATGTCTACACTGACTGCACAAGCTATTAAGATGATGTTGCCTGTTTAACAGGAACACTTTTTAGAGCCTATTAAAAACCAATGTGAACATGGATGCACAGTTTTCAAGAATTTTAATCCCAAATATAATATGTATAACCTTGAAACAAGGATTGCTACTGTTAGGTTCCATTTGTGAGCAGACAAGCTCACAGTGTCAGCTGTTTAATTTTGTATTTACGAAATCTTTAGTTTAGCAAAGAATAAATAAAACAAAAAAGAGAGAGACTCAGTCTCCAGAAGCTGGGGCAGATAGTTTTATGGACCAACAGAATAAAGACTCAATGAGAAATAGCATTTTGTGGACCATGTATAAAATTGCAGTAATGTTGGGTATGCTGAACAAAGAATGTCAGTAAAGGAGAATACATTGTGAAACATGTATTAACACACCATTATGAAGTGATCTCGAATTTGACATTTCCATGTGGTCTATCAGGAAAATGCAAATCAGTTGGAAAATTCTGTCATACTGGCATATTGCCATGCTAGTGGAGCCATGTGTATAGAGAAGATCAATGGCTCAAACCCTGCCATTTCTGATTCCACCTTAAAAGTTTGCCTACATATGGTTTGTGTGTGTGAACAATATAACTGATTGTCCTAAATTGAAACCTTAATAAAACCTTAAAAACCCACTGAGGTAGGTATCTCAAATTTGGTATTTCCTCGTGGTCTACCATAAAAATATGAATCAGCTGGAGAATTTATGTCACACCAGCATGTTGCCATGTTAGCTGAGTGGTAGAACGGAAGATCCATGGTTCAAATCCCAGCTATGGCACTGAATTTTTTTATTCTGATTCTATCTTTCAAAAAATTTGCCTACAGATCATTTATGTACCTATATATTAGAACAATGAATATCACTGATTGCCCTTACAAATGGTACATACATTTTAGTTAATTACTGAGTTGATTTTGAAACCACTTATTTAACAGGAAAAATATATTTTCAAGAGCTTAATCTCACATATGGTTTTAAACATATAGAATGGTATTACTTTTATACATGATTGAGTTTGAAAAACTTAATATTTTTAAATGTTTGAAATATTTTGGAAATCCATAAAATTTGGCCTAACTAATTTTGGAAGGAAAAGGAGACTGGGGTAAACAGAAGAAAAATATATTGACAAAAGAGAGAAAATCAATAGAGGTGATCAGAGCAAAACACCAGAAATGACTCTAACCTGGAGAGAAAGAATACATAGTATGGAAGTACAAGCAAGGATACTATAATGCAGATATTGGTTTTGGAAAAAGACAGGATGAATGTTAACAAAATACACACGAGTTTCTGCAAACTACGCAGCACCATGGCCAAGTAGTTAAGACTATTCATCTCCCCAACCCAGGTTTGACATAAAATTTGTGGTGGATAAAAGTGCCATCTAGGCAGATTTTCTCAAAATTTTCTGGTGTCATTATTCCACCAAGTACTCCATAATCACCTTTTCTTTCATCTATTTCAGCATCATTTCAAATCATCATATCCACTATCATACGAGGATTTAGGCTGATCAACCGTCCTGGATATTCTCCCTGATGCAGAGTACATCTGCTCCTTTATATGTCCTCCATAGGAGAGGGTAATTAGATAAACAAGAAGTAGCTTATTAAATTTTAGATGAGTCGTATTTCTTACACATCTGCTTCACTTTCGTAGATGTGTAAGAAATACGACTCATCTAAAATTTAATAATTTTTCGCTTCACTGTGGTGTTCCAATACAGTTAAATCTCGATATAAGAAGTAGCTTCTTTATACAAGAAACACTTAAGAAAATGAAAAAGGTTTCACAAAATATAATCAGTGATGGATGAAACAGAAATGAGAATAATATGGCGGCGAAGAGAAAATAAAAGATAAAGGCTTCTAGAAAAAAATTCAAAAGGAGGTGGGAGAAATCAAAAGGCAAGACCAAAAACTCAGAAAAAAAAAAAAAAAAAATTTAATACTATATGTCTAAAATTGGAATGGGGAAATTAAAAATATATTGATATGTGTAAAAAAGAGATTGGAATGGGATATGTGTGGTCAAGAACAGGGGTGATGAAGGGGATGGAAAGGAACCAGGAGTGAGGGAATAAGCTTCAAAGGTGGAAAACTATATACTAGTTGATTTATTCTAGAGTGCCTAAATACAGAATATGGGATGAAGACATATTTTGTTTCTTAATGAGCTGTCAATTAACAGGATCATAATCAGTACTGTCAGTGCCAGAATTTTGTCTTGCATTTCTTTTAATGCTAGTATTTCTACCGGTATGAAGCTTCACTTTTAGGTGCACTTAAAAACAGAAAGTGTAAAAAACAAATCCACACACTTTAGATGAACTTACAGGTACTATGTCAAGAAATTTATGCTATTTCTTAGAAGGAATGGAAGTGTTATGAGCATGTTCCTAAACATGTCAGAAATGCTTGAACTAGGAAGTGACGCAGTTCCGACAACTGCGTGTTTAATATATGCGACTAATTTAGTCTTTCTTTTAAGTGTGTATGTTATGTAATAAATAGCTTATGCAATAAATCATAGGGTAGGGTGGAGCTTTTCCGCCCGAAATAAGGAAACGGTTTACTGCAAAACTATCATGCGCAGCGATGACTTCCCTGCCAGTTCTTTGTCAAGCTTGTTGTTGTGCAACATTTCTATAAATTTGCTTGAGGTTGTAGGCTGCTGTTTTAACAGTATTAACAGAAGAAGATTACAAGGTAAGCAACTTATGTTGCATTATTTGCCTTGAATAAGAAATGCTTTTTGTAACTTAGGGTCTAGAGATTTTCGATTGAAAACCAGTGTCAGTGTAGGTTATAGTTTGGGTTGCGTCCATGCATAGCAGATGGCGCATTTCTTTTATCATAGCTCTCACATGGCGCAAAATTTAAAAAGTTGAACAGTTCGGTCTATTCCATCGAAGCAAAGAGGGGCTATTCTCGCCCAGTTACAATATAGGTTTTTTGTACTAATTATTTTCTATACAACTATTACCGACATTTATTTGAATGTTTCAAATGGTACAGACATATAAACAAAGTAAGCTGGAACCAAACTGGATGGAGGATGACATTGCTCGTGCTATTACGAGCATATTAAACGGCAATGTATGAGAGGAGCAGTGGGCCTTTTCAGAGTGCTTTATTCTACACTCAAGGATTGTGTTCATGCACATCAATGGCAAGAGGCATTAGGAGGAGTGTACAAATCAGTTGGTCATCCTACAGTGTTCAGTTTGGAGGAGAAAGATTTAGTTTCCAGGTTAAAATACTTGGCAGCAAGATGCTTTGGATGTACACTGGAGCAAACACGAAGGACAGCATTTGTATATGCTACTACTAAGAAAATAAATCATCCATGGAGCACAGTTAAAATCTGAGGTAAAGACTGGTTCACCGAATTTATGAGGAGAAACAATGACCTCTCTCTAAGAAAACCTGAAGGTCATTCTAAAGCAGAGGGAAGAGGGATTGAATAGAATAGCAGCTTAAGAGCAACTTAAGGTGCTAGGGAAGTAGTGAAGTTGACTAGCATCAAGAGAGGGGAAAATATTACACTGGTTGTTTGCAGTAATGAGAGTGGTGTGTTTATTCCTCCATTTGTAATATTTAAGGGTGCAAGGGTGTAAGTTTCACAGATATGTACAAACAGGGTTTGCCTCCTGGATCTGAAGTAGCCATGAGCGATTCAGGCTACATCAATGAAAACATTTTTCTTGAATGGCTGCTCCAACACTTTCAGAAACATCGTGCACAAGGAAAGTGTCTGCTAGTTCTTGATGACCATGGTTCACATTCTTCATTGCAAGCTTGGATTACTACGAGAAAATGAAATTGAGATGTTGCTTCTACCCCCACATATGACACACGTTCTGCAGCCTCTTGCTCTAACAGTTTTTAAACCAATAGTCATTCTACCATCAAGAGGAAACAAATTATATGCACTCAACTCCAACTGGTGGTATTAATAAATCTAATTTTGGGAAATCTTTGTCCAAAGCATGGAGGAAAGGAGCAACAGCTGGAAACGCTGTCAAAGATTTTGAATACACAGGTATATTTCCGTTCAACCCCTTGGTTATTCCTGAAGACAAGTTTCTGCCATCACAGAACTTCCAGCCAGAAACTCCAGAATAGGCTTCAGCGAGGCCAGCGCACAGCCAACGCCGAAAACAGCATCTCCCTTTTCTACCATTATTCCCACTCCAGAAAGGAAAGAATTGAAGAAGCACTGAAGAACTCAAGGAACCAAACATTTGACATTAGACTAACATTCAAGAAAGCCGGATAAATAGGAAGTTGGAAGACGGAAAAAGAAAAAAGAAAAAAAGAGAAAAGAAAAGCATAGACCTATTGTAAAACGAAATTGTGGGAATAGTGAGTCAAATGAGGATTTGGTTCCAATCTAAATAGAATGCAGTGATGAGGAAGATGCACCATGTGGATTTTGTAGGTTAAAGTTTTATTCTGCGAAATCAGCGACCAATGGAAACTGGATCAAATGCCAGAAATGTGGACTATGGTTTCATGAAGTGTGCCGTGGTGCAGATGGTAAGAAAAAACTTGATTTGTGGCATATGCATTTAATTAAAATGCAAAAGTACTGTGAGCGGTAATAGCCCCGTTAATTCTGAGATTTTCTTTCTGTGCAATATTTGCTGTTTTATTTGATCACAGCTATAGCAAGCAAAATATGTATGTTTATAACATCTGCATGCTTTAAGCGATTAATAAAGACTATTCTGCTCCATGTTTAACATAAAAAAAATATTTTTATTTGTTTTATAACACCATAAATTTGAAATGAGCGTAATAGCCCTGTTCTACCCTACTATATTTACCGACAACCTTCTGTCACTTGCACTGTTAATACAGCAGCCAGCTTCACTGGCAGGCTGCATGCCACAAAACAAGCTGTGTGAAGGATTGCATACCCCATACAATATGCTTCACCTATTACAAATATTTTAATACAATTTAAAATATGTATTTGTGCAGCTTTTGTCAGTCGGAGACATTGTAAAGCTACATTCCCATGAAACCAACCATCCTTTCGAAATATTCCAATCAATGTATAAGGATTGCTAACAGGGGACACCTTTGAGCTTGAATGCTCGAAACTGCACGAAAACATACTTAGAATAACAAACGATCATTAAAACAACAGTGGTCCTGTATCATTTCCATGCAAAACTCTGCACTTGTCTACTGGCACCATAATAAGCTCTATAAGTAGTACAAGCTCTGTACCAGAAGGGTTGCTAATTTTGTGGGACTGCAATGTGCTGAATCACAAATGAAGATACATGATCTTTATTTCATCATCAAATTTCACTCTGTAATTTACAATCAATTTGCTGCATGCCCACCTCAGTAATGTAGATGGTAGTGTGTCTGCCTCATATTCAAGAGGTTCCTGAATTTGAATCTCACTCAGGGTGAGTTACCTGGATAATATTCTTCTGGGGTTTTCCCTTATCCTGAAAGATGAATGTTGGGTAACTCTAAGCTCCATAGACCCTAGACTCATTTGAGCATCATTTCACCCATTTCATTCACTGCCCAATATGACTTAACTTTGGAGGATATAAATTAAAAAAAATGCTGCATCAAAGTAAAGTCTATGTTGCAATATGCATGACAAAATTCAGGTTTTGACATTCACATATCCATATCATCATTTGCAAAAGTAATTAGTGTGGCTTTTCAAATTGGACTGCGTGAATCGAAAGTATTTTCGAACGTGATAATGTAACTTAAGTGAGGTGTGAACACTTTTCTCTTACTCTTTGTTTTAACCACTTCATTGGAATCTTGCATATGCACTTTGAGGATTAATATAATCACTGTCAGGTGTGTAGTTAATGTGTGTTTTGTACTACTTTAAGCAGAAGGCGTTTAGCACTGTTGATTGACAATATAATTACACCCTAATATCATTGAATTATGTATAATTTCCCTCTTATGGTATTTATATATTGTCACTTCATTTCTATTAAATGTTACTGAAGCAGAATACAACATTTTGAATGGAAATGACATGGACCACTGTTTTGTTTATGATCAATTGCTATTCTAATGTATGTTTCTTTATGTGGTTCTAACCGTTCGAGATCAAAGGTGTCCCTTGTAAGTGATTTTTATGTCTAGTATTGTTAATATTGTGATTGTATTCCAAAGGACTATAAGACTTGATTTCAAGCAGGAAATCATATTTTCTTAAAAAAGGATAGTTTTGTAGACATATAAATTAAGGAGAGTTAGGAGTTTTAATTGTGGAAATGTTTTGCAATATTTTTCATAGTATTTGAGATTGAGATATCTGACAGTTTTCTTCTGCAATGTAAAAATGTTATTAACATTGGCTAAAGTTGTATTTCACCATATTCAAGTCAAGATAAAAGATGGTAATGGAATAAATTAACATCGCAGAAGAAAACTATTAGAAGGCTGAGTGTCTATGTCTCTATTTCAGACTTATTACATTTTAATTAATTTCTGATACAACATTATCACAGATACACCACATATTTTTCAGATAAAATGAAGACTCATAACTGATTCCAGAAAACATACTTTGTCTATCCTCTTACATAAAAACATTTAGAACATCACAATTTAAGGGAGCCCATCAATTTGCTGTTTATTAGCAGTAGTATTTCTGGTATTAACAAACTCTGACTTAGGAGGTTTTAGAACTGATACAGGTATTTTAACATTGAACTGTTAAATATAGTATTTAAACTTCATTTATATTTAAGATTTTGTGTTATATTTACTTAGTACATAAAATGTCTTTATTTTTCAGATATTCAACAGAAATTATTAATGTTGGGGATTTCATCCATGAGTTACCTCATAACAATTTACCACATTTGTAACAACAGATGTACATTATGAACTATGAACTCCACAGCAAATCTCTTAAAATTTTGTACTTATTAACAATTTCCACCATTTATGTGAAAGAAGAAGTTTATCATGCTACAAACATCCAAACAACAACATAATTGTATTGAGATTGTGTCTTACATTTACCACTGTATTATGCTAACCATTTTCTAATACTAATAAAAACATAATTACAAAAATTGCACATGTGCGCACAAAATGAATGACAACTGCTCTGTTGGCCTTACCGTTTTATATACCTACTTATAGACCCTGTATTTCTATTTCTGTGATTTTAAATTATCATATAGCAATAAGCTAAATAGTCGATGTGATATCAATAGTTCTTAGTAACACCATTTTTAAAAAAATTTTAATTAACCATCTTTGTGAACAAATTTTTTGTTAAAATAATTTGATTCTGTGGCTTCCTTAAATGTGGTCTGTGTGAGTTACCCACTCATAATTTGAAAAGGTATATTGGAATTAACACTTTGAAGTAATGTAATAATTAAAATTATACTATGAGTCAACTGAAACACTTTTTTCTTTACACACCACAAATTTTCTTCCAATGCATTTCGCCTCCACTTGAAGGCATTAGCAAGAAATATTCGACTGGCTAGAACTTTGGTGTTCTAGTTGATCATGGTTCTCCGGAGATGAGACATCTGGTGGCAATCCAATGAGGCTAAGTAAAATGTTTTCTTCTGATGGAATGTCAAAATTCATTACATGTGTTTCCAATTTTTTTATAAATGTTTCCCCAGATGTTTAATTCTTAATTCAAGTGAACTAATTTTAGTAGTTGGGTTTTATGTTCTATGCTGTATTTATGATCCCAGAAATGTGCTGCTACTGTAGATTTATCTGTTTCTTGAAAAAACTTTTGTAGTCGGTTTAGTAACACTTCATCACTTACATATTATCGAGGGACTAATTTATGCATGTCTTGAGGCCTTTATCTAAGAAATCAATTTCTTTCCCGGTAAAGGGTTGTGCTGACAGATTAACTACATGATTTTCAGCTTTTTTTATTTCTAATTTTATTTTTTGTTGGTTATTGTCTCTCTGTTTTCATAAAAATTCACCTTCTTTTTAAGTTTGTTAGTTTTGATGTTCATAAAATTATATTCATAAAAATTATTAAAGAAAAAGAGACAAATTAGAATTTGGCATATATAGAAAATCAACACATGTGGATAACTACATTAAAAACAGTAACTCCAACCCAAAAGAACAACCAATATGCAGTATTTCACAGTTTAATCCATAGGTTAGTGAACATCCCATTGACTATAGCAGAATATACCAAAGAAGTAGATCACATTAAACATGTTGCAATTGTGAATGGCTTTAATCCAAAATTTATTTAAAAAAATGATAAGCAAGCATAAAAGATGGAAAATCATCAAGGACGTTAGCACTTTAAAAGCTGATGACCCAAAGAAAGTATGCCGCAAATTTATGTATCACCCTAAGGCATTTAATAAATTCAAAAACATTTGCCGTCAATTTCAGATACAACTAGTACCACATAACAAATATAACATGAGAAACATACTGAATCACCCACTAAAAAAACACAAGTCCAACCAACAAACTATCCGGAATTTATAGCGTAAGATGTGAGGATTGCCACAAAATTTATATCGGAAAAACAAAGAGAAACCTAGAAACAAGGATGAAAGAACACATGCGATGTATTAAATACAAACAGACAGATATATCAGTCATAGCCCATCACTTCTGGTCAAAAAATCATAATATTTCCAAAGACATGAAACTTTTGGTACCGACAAAAAAATATTGGGAGTTAACAGTTTGGGAAAATATACACATTGTGAAGAACAAAAAGAGAGCAATGAACTTCGAAATTCCTATAGTAGATGACGTCATTCAACTCATTGAACAGCGCCAGGAGAGGGAGGCGGTCACCTGAAGAACCAGTAGAACATCAGCTGATGATGGGGACGCGGAGTCCTTGAAACATGTCCTAATTTCAAAAGTAAGTGGAGCTTAAGTGTTTTTACAGTTCGAGAATTGGTTTAAAAAAGTGTTTTGATTGATGAAGCTCCAGTGTTTATAAATACTTCTATTTATAGTTTTATTTAACGTCACTGTTACTAAATTCCTCCAATCATGCATTATCTGTTTCTTTTTGCCTGATGTTTATTTTACTTAGCCTCATGGGAATGCCACTAGATGTCTAGTCTCCGGAGAACTATGATCAGCTGGAACATCAAAGTTCTAGCCAGTCAACAATTTATTGATAGTGCCTTCAAGAGGAGGTAAAAACTGCTGAAAGAAAATTTGTGATATATTGATATATATATGAAGTACAGAGCATCTCAGTCAACTCATACTATAACGTTATGTATAAATACATGCTAAAAAATGATACATTGTTTCACTCCATGAAAATACATACAACACAACCACTGATTCTTATCACAAAATATACAGCTTGGCCATTATATTATAAATATCTTTCCAAATGTTTCAGTTAACCTTTATAAATCTGTGAAATGTCCAGTGTGCTTGAGATCTTTTTATGGTTTCTCTTTATTAAATAGGGAATTACATATCTCAGCTTAAGACCCGAAATGTTACAACTGTTAAGAAATGGCAAGATATATGGCACATATACCAAATTATGCAGCCTCCAACCTTAAGCCTTCATCACTTTTTAGTAGGTTATTCAAGCAGATGATACTGAAAGGAGACCACAGAACTAAGGTCATTTGTCTGGCATTAATTGACATGTATAGAGCCGTAAAGTTTAAAAATGCACCTAGAAACTGAAATAGTAAGTCTTTTGTATATAGGCTATTTGGTAATCTAGGTACTAAAATGTTGGCCACTATGACATAAGGCATCAGCCATCTTTGTTTTTTCAGTAACTTGAATAAGGCTGCCATTCCTCAACATTCACATACTGCAATATGACCATTTAGTAATATAACAATAAATAAAGAGAACATTCAAGTTACAGAAAAGAGTGACTACAAAACATACACTTCTAAACAACAACTTAAAAGTAAAAAAGATGCTTACAGATCTTTATGCATGCTACATACAACAATGTAATAATCTAAGCCTATTCTTAATACTCATAACAAATATAAAAGCTGCACAGGTACACATTTTTTCAAAAACTCATTTTATACCCCTTCTGGAGGCCCTGCACAGTATAATTCTCCAATACTACTTTAGTGGTATCAAATTCTTAACACCTGCCATGTCAGTGTCATCTTTCACTTATGGTAGTTAAGTAAAGTGAAAACACTTTTTATTATACATATTTTATTTCTTTTAAAGATGTTTATGATAACACTTTTTATTAATAAACACTGAGTCTGCAGTTATTAAAGAAATGAGGTCAGGTGCCAATTGAGGAGCGTTTTTTCAAAACTTGATAAATGCAAAATTTTCAAAATTTAGTTAGGCATAATAATGGCATAATATTGACCTTTTACACAAACCTCTGAGCCTTGTTTTAGAAGAAGTCAGATAATTGAAAGGGTAGAGCCAGACTGAAAAATTCAATGCCATAGCCAGGATTTGAACCACGGATCTCCTGGTCTCCGTCCAGCCGCTCTAACTATTGAGCTACTATGGCCAGCCGATATGACATTAAATTCTCCAACTGACTCATGCTTTTCCCGGTAAACCACTTAGGAGTTCTCATAAACTCATGAGACGAACCTTATTGGCAACTTACTATGCTGTAAGTACTTTAAGGCCCGGGCTTTATAGTTGGGACCACTATTAGGTACAATTAATGGAAATTAATTGTTCTTTCACACTAGCCGTGTGTAGGACGCACTATGAAAGTCGCCATTAGGGTAGTTGTCTCATGTGTTTGAGATCTCCTAGTGGTTTACCGGGAAAAACAAGTCAGTTGGAGAATTTAATGTCATATTGGCACGTTGACCATAGTAGCTCAATGGTTTATTTTTTTTTATTTTTTTATTTGTGTACTAAGCTATTACAACTGTTGAGCTGATCACCAGTATTTGGCCCAGGCCATTAATTGGTGAGCAGCCCATTGAATTACAAAATGTGTAGTACACTACTTACATTTCTATTACTACTACCATTACTACTATTGCTTACACACTATTGTTCATTTCCTTTTTTCACAGTCCACTTCCATTTATTTTTCACTTTATCTAAGAACTGACCTACATTCTTGAGATTTTTATCTATAATTTTACATATATCAGGACTTCGCTTAATTTTTCTCCAGATGTATTCTTTTCGCCAAATCTCTGTTTCCCTGCATTCGAAAAGGATATGTTCCACATCTTCCTTACCCCCACACAATGGGCACTTGTCTTTCACAAACCCATTCCGCTGCCCTTTTAGCCTCCACACTCCTGTTCTCAGCCATGCTATCCCCTTCCTTTCTTCATTAATGGTTTTATCTATATACTGCTCCCTTCCCCAGCCACTTTTTAACTCAACATAATATACCAATGACCTCTTTTCACCTAACTGGCTGAACAGTTTTTGAATCTCTATATCTTCAAATCTTTTTCTAACACCCTTCCAGAAACCTTTATAATTTCTCTCTCTTTTTCTCCAAATATCCCCTAAGCCATTATTTTCTAAATTGTTTCGTAGAGTGCTTGCCCAGCCCGAGCTTTGCAGACTTGCTTCTTGATATTTTAAACATTGTTGCAATAAGAGTCCTTCATCTAAATTCAAGATCCTATGCCAGTATTTCAAGGCTCTTTCCATTATTAACCCTTTCCTTGTTACTCTCCCCATTTCAATTTGAGCAACTTCGTTTGCTGTTGCCATTGGCAGCCCCAAAACTTCCTTACAGAACATCCTGTGTATCTGATCCACAACTTCCCACCCATTCTCAAGCCCCCATATTTCAATGCCATATAGCATTCTGGCCTCGACTACAGAACTATATACTCTTTCCAACCATTTCATCTCCATCTCTGGCATTTTATATAGACACCCTCTCACAGCCATCATTGCTGCTTTCCCTTTTGCCAGTGCTGATTTCTTTTGTTTTTCCCATTTGCCTCCTGCATCCAATTTTAATCCTAAGTAAGTACAGTCACGCACTACTTTGTATTCAGCTTCTCCCTTCTTCCACTTTTCATATTTACTCCATTTAGTTCCTTTTTTAAATACTACAATTTGGGTTTTTTTGCTGTTTACCTTTAAGCCCCACTCTGAACAGTATTTCTCCACCTCTTGCAAAGATATTTTTAACCCATTAACAGTAATGGACATTATTACCAAATCGTCTGCAAAAAGTAAACCTGGGACTTGTAAGTTGTTTATTACTGGTATGAGACTATTATTCTTACTTATATTTTGTAATACATCATCAGTAAATAAATTGAATAAAATTGGACTTAGCTTGCACCCTTGCCTTAGTCCTTTTCCCTCCAGTTGTATTTCTTCAGTTAGTGCCCCTTCTTCATATTTTATGCAAAATGTATTTTCATTATACAATTCTTTTAGTATAGTTACCATTTGATTACTCACTCCTTTCATTAACAGCTTATACCACAACAGTTTCAGCTCTACCCGGTCGAAAGCTTTTTCCAAATCGATAAAAGCCATATATAATTTACCTTTCTTATTTTTTAGGTATTTATCTACTAGTGTTTTTATGATGAATACATTATCAACTGTCCGCCTCCCCTTTCTGAAGCCCATTTGGAATTCTGAAAGAATATTATGCTCCTCTACCCAGACTTGCAGCCTTTCTGCCAAGATACCCGTATAAATTTTTCCCACATTCGATAACAGTGCTATGCCTCGGTAATTATTGGGTATATCCATATCCCCTTTACCTTTATAAATTGGCTGAATAATAGCTTTTTTCCAACTCTTAGGTGTATACCCTTTGGTTTTCATTGAGTTGAACAATGATGTTATAACTTTAACTCGGTTCACGTCTTTGCTCCATTCCCTAATGAACTCTCCGGGTATACCATCTATACCTGGTGCTTTGTTCCTTTTAATTTTTTTAATTTGATTCATTACTTCTTCATCTGTTATGACACTGTCCAAGATTTCATTGAAATTATTTACTATTTCTGGGATTACCCTCCCTACACTAAAGCTTTCAAATGTATATAAAGTTGCAAAATACTCTAACCATTCTTCTTGAGTTATGTTAGATTTGACAATATATTTTTTGTATAATGTCTTAATACCTTTCCATATTTTACTTACATTATTTTCAGTAATAGTACTGATTAGTTTGCTGGCATTTCTTTTCCTCCATTGAGATTTTTTATTTTCCAGCAACTTATTATAATAATATTTGCTTAGCAGATATTGTTCTTTCAGTTTGATATTCCCTGATTCTCTCCATTTTACCAACTCCGCTTTTACAATACCTTTATTTATTTTACACTCCTCATCAAACCATGTGTCACTTTCAATAATTTGCCTGTTTCTAACTTTCATCTGTTCCCCTGCCCATTGCAATATGAAATTTAGGATATTCATCGCCTTTTCAATTTCAAAGGTTTCCGAATTATATAGTACCCCATACTGACATATTTTCCCTCGCTCGGAATTTAAAAGATTTTCAAAGTTTGCCTTATGGTCTTCCTTCCACCTATATCTAACATGTTCTCTATTTGCTGTTATTTTCTCCCTTATTTTGTCAGCTTCCACATTTTGAGATTTGATTTTAATACATGTTAGTAATGGGAAATGACCACTATTGGTACTTATGTTAGACACTTTAAAATTAGTCACTATATGTCTAATATTATTGGACCAGAAAACAAAGTCAATTACACTCTGGCCATTTGCATTTATGAAGGTGTATTCCCCCTGCTCATCTTCACCGTATTTCCCATTAAGAATGTCAAGCGCATTTATTTCACAAAATTCAATGAGTTTTTCACTTCCTCTCTCGACGATCTTGTCCTCGCTAAGTCTAATATTATCATTTTTCCCTGTTAGGTTATTATTTTCCCAATCATCTGTCAGATTTACGTCACTTTCCCCAATTCTTATATTTAGATCTCCCATTATTATAATCTCAATGTTAATGTATTTATCCCTTAACCTCTCAATGTCTTTGTCTAACAGATAAAATATTTCGGGATTATGAAACTGTGAGGAGGCTGGCGGGTTATACACTATACCTAAACATATCATGCTGTCATCTAGCTCCTTATCTTCTATTACAACCCAAAGCACTTCTTTATGCCTGGACCATGATTCTTTCATTGTTTTACACAGAGACTTCCTAATAAAGAAACCTAGGCCTCCAGATAGTCTCCCTTTCTTTGCATATGCTTCTCCCTTTCTTCCTACGTAACTAAAACCCCGTATGTCAATGACCTCATCTTTCAACCATGTTTCAACCACTGCTAAATAATCCAGCGTCCCCAAAAAGTGCTGTAAGATTCCCGTATTAATTTTATTTTTTATTCCCTCACAGTTCCAAAATCCTATTTTCCTGACTGACTGCTATTGTGAACCCGTTCTGCCCCTTGACCATACATACTTTTCCAATGTCTTTTTGCTTCTCAGCTGAATTCCTTCAACAGCTGAGGATCGTTTGTCTTTGTTTATCACCATTATACTTCCATGCGGCGAAGTTATAATATCTCCCGCCTCTGCTTTACCTCTCCTCCTGCCTTCACCACCTACCGCCCCCTCCTCTTCTTCTTCTTCACTACTACCAATAGTTTGCGTCCAGCTTCTTTCCCCTCTCTCCACCAGTCCACGTGCTGCCATAGTCTCCTCCCTCCTTGGTGACAGCCACTTTCTCCCGTTTGTTATTACAGGTGTTGACGTCATCTTGCTGCTTTCCTCACTTCCCTTCTGTTCGACGGAGATTTGATTTCCTTTCGTCTTGTTTGATTCACTCAATGACGTATCCTCTGACGTGTTGGTTGTTACCACGTGCTGTATTACATCATCTCTGGGTTGTGTGCCGGTGCCAGACTTTGACTCCCTCGTCCCTTCCTGTGTATGTGAAACTTGGCTGGATTTTTGCTGAGTTATTTCCTCCCGTGTAGGCTCCCTGCTCCATACATCCCTCTTGCTCGCATACGTTGCGTTCGCTCCTTCTATCCAGAGTTGCAAATTTCTGATATATGCTCGTTTACCCGCAGCTCTCGCTTCCATCATCCTTCGGATTAGATTTTGCTTCACGTGTCTTTGGGCTGGTGTTAAATCCTTATTTATGAAGATTTTTGTGCCTTTCAACCTTTTAGCCCTTCCCAGTATTTCGTAGATTAATTGAGTTGTAGAGAAATGTACAATAATTGGCCTTTCCCCCACATGTCTTCCTACGCGGTAAGCCTCCACTATCTCCCAACCGTGTAGTTCTATTTGTAGTTTTTCTGTCAATATTTGGGACACTTCCTGCCATGGCCAAATACCTCTTCTCTCTTTCACTCCTATAAATACTAAATTTAGTCTTCTTCTCCGCTCATCTGCTCTTTCCAATTTCACTTTCAGTTCATCTACTTCCCCTCTTATACCTTGGATTTCTTTTCCTACTTCTTCTTTTATTTCCTTAGCTATTTTCTCCAGACTGTTGCCTATTCTTCGCTCCATCCCATCCAGTTTATTTATTTTTTCCACCAGATTCTCCAGAATAGTTTGTATTTCCTCTGGTCCAGGGTTCTGTTCGACTCCTCCTATTATTAATAACATTAGAATTATACATCCCAGTATTATGCCGCTAACCTCCATAGATCTTCCTATTTCCTTTTTCTTGATTTTCCTTTGCCTAAACAGTCCTATCCTTGCTCTGTACACTGTAAGCTCATCTCCCATTTTTGCTTCTTGTGCCACTCTTCTAGAGCTCACTGTAACACAACCTTCCTCTTCAACAGCTTGCTTAGCACTGTCAGCTCAATGGTTAGAGTGGCTGGATGGAGACCAGAAGATCTGTGGTTCAAATCCTGGCTATGGTATTGAATTTTTCAGTCTGGCTCTACCCTTTCATAGTGTGTCCTACACACGGCTAGTGTGAAAGAACAACTAATTTCTATTAATTGTACCTAATAGTGGTCCGAACTATAAAGCCTGGGCCTTAAAGTTTGATGGAGGAAAGTTGTCAAAGGAAAGAAGAGGGGACAGAACAGGAAAGGAGCATAAGACCCTAACTATTGCCATTAAGGATGATATAAAGAAATACAAATGCACAGAGAGTCACCATGGCATGGGGAAGTCCATGAGAAGTTATTTGCCTTCAGATCTCACAATGAATAAAATGTTCAAGAGATCCTGTGAAGAAAGAAAAAGTTTAGAACTCAAACAATCCCTCTTATCAAAATACAAATATGTATTTTATGGGCATTTCAATTTGTCATTCAGGACTCCTCATACGGAAACCTGCTCCACTTGCAAGTAGTACTGTACAGATGTACTTTTTTAACATAGTGCATGACCTTGCTCGGATGTGCGTGAGAGATATCATGCAAATCAATGGTAGGAGTAAGATCTCTGCTTTCACAAGCAGATTGCTGATAAAGCTAGTGGGTTAGATGACAAATGATTAACCTGACACCCCCCCTTTTTTTTTTTCAAATAAACAAGTGGACTCAACCATAAACTACAGTGCAACATTACGTCATATGTCACGTCTACAAAATACATCTGTACTTTATGTGGCATTGATAATTTTTTTTAGTCAATTATATTAAAATGCAAAATTGTTATTATTGAATTATGATACTGTATTTCTAATATTGTTTTTGTATTCCTAATAAAGTAAAAAAATATCAATTAAAACAATCAGTATAACAAAACATGTAAAATAAGCATTGTACAACAATGCAGACATGTAATAAAGACTAAAGCAATTAAAAATATTTACTTACAGAACAAACTTATGATGCACCATGGAACTAAAAGAGATAAAACAGCTGACACCAGCAATGATTATATATGCTTATATCGAGATTTGAAAAAACGCTCAATTACTCACATGGGAATTAAAACCCACAAACAACTACTACAAAGGACTAAGTGTAAATGTAAGTTAAATGTTATAAAATGCATGCCTGGTTTCAGTGCACAAAAATACATATAGTACATTTATTACCATACTTTTATCACAAAATATACAAATAAATCACTATGTTATGACATTTATGCAATGCATTCATGATGATCCATAAAAGATATAGATCTCTTCAAGCAAAGCTTCTTATCAAAGATTAAAACTTCTGGAAATGAGAGATGACTTAGGAATTCTTCAGGTAACATTGTTTAATGTTTATTCTTCTTCATCAGAAGATAATCCATTAGCCAGGATTCCCAATTATCTGAAAATCAGAGGTTTTCAAGGTACTTTATTCTAAATCACTGTACATATTACCCAAGTTTTTTTGACAGTATGTGGACATGTATTACAAAGCTGTGACTGTTTCCAAATAAAATATCCAGAATGTGGAAAGAGAACACTTTTGACTTGTGCAAGATTAACCTCTAGATGCCAGTAGTTAAAGGGAGATCAAAAGCCCTATCCTACCAATGTTAAATCTGTAAATTTGTAACCCAAATCTCAAATAAACCAACATATTAAACTGAAATTCTATAGTATATAGATGAATAACCTTTAACCTAATAAGTTTGCTTATTATGGAAGACCAAATTTTTATGTCAACTATTTTATCTTTTGACTAAAATCTTAAGAGCAATTATCCTTTTATAAAATAATCAACTATCTTACTAACAACAAAATAGGTACTCAAGAGCACACAGAGATTGTTTTCACCACCATAAATCTTAATTTTGCTATATTCAATAGTTTCTAAGAAAATTAGTCATTTATGCCACAAAATACCATTCACAGAAAAGCTGGTCAAAACAAAAATGTGAAAGAAAGAGATTGCATTTATCTGAAAAGAAATAAACTGTGTTATTACATTTCTCTTAACACTCACAAGGGAACTATCACTGTACTTACACCGCGACACACCTGAAAATTTGATGGTACAATGCCTGCTGTATATAAACCATGAGCACCAAAATTCTGCTGTGGAGTACAACCGCAACACCCAAAATTGAAACTTGGAAAGTGTCACATATGACCACTTGTAAGTAGCCGAACATCCCTAGTCAGCTCAGTGTCCAGTGTAGAGGATGGCACTCCTGTATGCCATGTGTACACCACTGCCAGTCATGGGTAAACAATCCCTCATGTACAATGCTGTGTTATTATTATGCCTATATGTTCCTACATATTATGAACTCATTTTCAGGTCCTTCTCACTATACTCTGCACCCAAGTTTTGGCACAGAGGCCCCACTTAGAGCAGAGATGATGCCATCAGAATCTCAAGCGCATACAGGTATGAGCATAGTGATAATGCACTTGTCAGAAAATGTGCAACAGAAACTTACTAACTGTTGACAGATGTTTATGATGATCATTGTCTATATGACACACTAGTTTTTGAGTAATTTAAAAAATTTAAGGAAGGTATGAAAGTTGGGGACAATGCAAAACTGAGCCATCCTTCCACTATTAAAACTGACGAGAATGCAGAGAAAGTCACTAAAATTATTTAAGAAGACACAATATTTGAGGGTTTTTTTTTCTCCCACAACAATACTGTCATTGCCAAAGTCATATCAGCACTATCAGTGTGCAGAAATTTCATTCCAAAGAAGTTTTTACATGCCAGTAAATCTTAAAATCCTTCAGGCCAGGACTTGGGCTGGACTGCTAAAGTGGTGCCAAAATTTCTCATCCTCATGTAAAAAGAATATCAAGTGAATTGCTAAGCTGACATTCTTGAAAACATTAAAATTATATGTGATATCTTCAAAAACTTCATCTACATGGGAGAAAACTTTATAGACTAAGCAACAATCCATGCACTATAAGAGTTCCCAATCCCCTAGGAAGAAGATAGCACTCATGAACAAATCAGAATTTAAGCAATGATGACTGATATTATATGTGAGCAGTTAATCACATTGATTAGTCGCAGACAAATACCTTCAATCAGTCGAGATTTAACTGTATTGGAACACCACAGTGAAGCGAAATAATTATTAATTCATAGATGAGTCGTATTTATTACACATCTGCTTCACTTACGTACCTATTTTGAGGACATGTTTCGCAAATCATCGTTTGCATCTTTGGCTCTTATGCGACTAAAGCTTGATCCAGAGGTGTGGGTAATTCTGGAGTTGCTGCTGCCATCCCTTTGATTTAGTGATGAACTTAAATGTGGGATTCTCTTCTGGCGGGATTTCAAAGTTCATTAGTTGATTTTTATGTTTTTCTATGTATATTCTCTCCCATATGACGAGTTCACTATGTTTTTGTACGTATTTTACTAATTCGGTGCTATCTTCAATTTCATGATTTTCAGACCAGAAATGAGCTGCTATTGTGGACTTATCAATATTTTTGTATCTTAAGTGCCTGAAGAGTTCTTTCTTTCAGAAATGTCACTGGTTTTCCTGTATCATGTCTAGTGAAAATGGCGAGTGTGTCAAGAATTAGAAGATGTGTGATTAAGCCAGATTCATTCTGTTACATCTATGGGTGCTACATAATGAAGGGGCAGTGGCAGCCAGTAACGGCCATGAGCGGGTGAAAGCCTACTACAGCAAGATGCTATCCAAGGTAGAGAAGAACTACTGCGTCACTCAGCGAGAATTACTGGCAGTAGTAAAGACCTTGGAGCACTTCCACAAGTACCTGTATGGTCAGCCATTCCACCTGAGGACTGACCATTCCGCCCTAACCTGGCTATTGAGCTTTAAGAACCTGGAAGGCCAGACAGCACATTGGGTCCAGAGGCTGCAGCAGTCCAACTTCACCTCGGAACATCGTAGAGGGAAGAGCCACGGTAATGCAGATGCTATGTCCCGAAAACCCTGTCCAGAAGAGTGCGGCCAGTGGACAAGAGTGGAAGAGGAGCGTGCCGCAGCAGTCCGAGTAGTCACGGCAGTGCCTGCGGATGGCTGGGATAGCGCAGACCTGAGGAGGGAGCAGCTGGCGGATGCAGACTTGGGGCCACTCTTGAGGGAAGTGGAGGCAGGGACAAGACCGACCTGGGAGGACATAGCACCGAGAAGCGCCACATACAAGTCGTATTGGGCTCAATGGGACTCGTTGAAGACCAGAGAGGGCGTGCTGTTCCGGGTATGGGAATCACCTGATGGGAAGACGCAGAGAGAACAGTTGGTACTTCCCCGGAGTAAGGTCCCGGAAGTCTTCGAGGAAGTGCACGCCGGTACTTCAGGACACCTGGGAGCGAACCGGACAATTGACAAACTACGACAGCACTACTACTGGCTGAGGCTCCGAGCAGACGCTGAGAGATGGTGCAGTCAATGTCGCGTGTGCGCAGCGAGTCACAGCCCCCAGACTAGGAGCCGGGGTCGCATGCAGCAGTACAACATCGGAGCGCCATTCGAATGGATTGCCGTCAACATAGCTGGACCATTTCCGATGTCCAACCGAGGCAACAAGTACCTGATGGTGGTCGTGGATTGCTTCACCAAGTGGCCGGAGGTCTATGCCATTCCAAACCAAGAGGCAAGGACAATCACAGACTGCCTCGTGGATCAAGTATTCTGCAAATTTGGGGTACCGTTAGAGCTGCACAGTGACCAGGGCACCAATTTTGAGTCCAACCTGATGAAGGAGGCACTACAAAGGCTTGGGGTGAACAAGACCCACACGACGCCTCTACATCCCCAGTCGGATAATAAAATATATATAATTGTTATCTAAGGGCGTTCAACTACGGCAGTCATCAGTGCCCTTTAAAAAACTAGTCATGGCAAACGCCAGATATAAAACTTTCTAAAATCTATACAAGTGTAACAAAAACTATTAAAAATACACGTACATAAACATCAATCAAAACCTACTAAAAATTTCGTTCACTAAATCCTAAACTCTAAACTATACCTTGTTTCACGTAAGCTTGCCCAGTATCTCTTAACCGTCACGTGACCTAATCACCTCTCATTGGTTGCTGTTGTGGTAATGACTGTCGTGCGGTAAAAATTAGTTCTTTATTTAACATGGTGATATATCATTATATGTTGGAAGAGAATTGTCAAATTTATATTTTCGTAACTGTTTTAATTAAATATATTACGCAACAGAGTTGATTTATCTGAAATGCATGTTAATTCTTAAACGAAGTAAAGAGGAGGTTCCTTTGCTCTCAAGCACATGGCACGATAGCATGTGATTTAGAGGTAGTGGTGACATTTGTTTATATGACTTTTATCACTGACCTTGTTTTGAACTGGATTAGTCATGCATCGCCATTCGAGAGTGCGGGAGCTAAATTATTTTATTGATCGTCTATTGCGCGTGTACTTATTATATGTATAATGGCAGAGTCTACCGCCAGTTTTTTGCTGAAGTATCGCAAGGATAATTATTTACAAACAGGCGAAAAAAGAATTGTGTTGCATGTGTTTAATGCACTCACAGAGAAGAATCCGTCTTTGTTAGTGAGAGAAGTTGAACAGCTGTGCTCTGAAGTTACAGGTGTGAGTGTTAGATCCGTAGGAACATCGCGACATGAAATTGAGGAAACAGGAAAACTTACCATTCCAGGCAAAAGCAGGCATAAACAAAAGTGCGTGCTCTGAGAAAATACGTGAAAAGTGTTGTTGAGTCATGTGTGTAGTTTTTCTTTAGAAACGAACTCCCTAACATAAGTAACATTTCGTCTGCTGTAAATGAGGATGCAGATTTACCAAATTTCAGCAGATTGCTTATACAGCTGGGATTTGTGAATGAAAAAAGAGGCAAGAAAAATGTGCTAAAAGAGAGGCGATATTGCTGTGTGGCGAAGTTGCTATTTAAGGACAACCACACTGCACCGAGATACAAATCGCTAAATATACACGAAGAACACACGAAAAGTAAAGTATGATGTGACACGACTTTTAAGACTGAAAGACAAGCATTTTTGAAAGGTATGTGTGCTGGTTTAAAAAAATCCCAGTGGAAAAGGTCAAAGGCCTTTCATTATAAACTCTTTCAGTTTCATTGCTCAGTCATTCTGTTTCAATTTGCTCAGTTCATTATAAACTTGCATTTTTGCATGCCTTCATATCCTTATTTGTATGATTTTTGTATGATTTTATTTATCTTCCCGGCAATTATTACGACATTTACTGCAGGTTTAAATGTGACGGGAAGGCACCGCCTATGGCCTATGATGCGAAGCATTAGCCAATTAGGGCGAGGGGGAGGGTTGTTGAATGCGGAGTGATACATTTCAGCGGGGCAAGGTTATATGAAACAGAGATTAGACAAGAATCTAAAAACCTTCTCCACGGGTCTCCACGCACGGCCTACACGTGGGTGGGCCTGTTGACCGTCTCCCTCAACCACGAAGAGGAGCCCACACGAGGGAGACTGTTGGCTCGGGACCCCGGGTGCGCCAAACCCGTACATACCGAAGTAGGCCCCTGGGGGATCCCAGTCATGGCACGGTTGAAAGATACATCAAGACCTTAGAGGAACACCTGAGGAAGGTCGTGGCCAGCCATCAGCGAGATTGGGACGTCAAGGTGCTACTGTTCTTGCTGGCCTACCGCTCGTCTACACACGACACAACTGGGATGATGCCAGCCAGCTTAATGTTCGGCCGAGGGTTACGCCTCCCCTGTGATCTGGCTTTTGGAAGCCCTCCGGAAGTGAAACAGCCAGCGACCGAGTATGTGGAGAACCTGGTGGACCACCTCCATGACATGCACAAGATGGCTCGCCAGAACATCCAGAAGGCGAACGACCACATGAAGACAGGTACGACAGGTAAGCCAACAGCCAAGGGTTCCAGCAAGGTGACCTGGTCTGGTTGTACCGCCCTACCCGGACCAAGGGACACTGCCCGAAGCTCCAGCAGCCATGGCAAGGACCGTACCGGGTGGTGAAGCGGATTAACAACGTGGTCTACCGCATCCAGAAGGTGCCCCGAGGAAAGATGTTGGTGGTACAACTGGATCGCCTGGCCCCCTACAATGGTGCTGTTCGGGATGACCAGCTTTGAGGAGGGAGCAGTGTCACGTAATTATCAGAAGGACCAGCTAGCGGCTGGGAGGGCGGCAGGAGGCATTCAGACCACGCCTACCCATTTATCTTGTAGCGCTAATGAGGGGAGGGCCACAGGAGGCATTCAGACCACGCCTACCCATTTTTCTTGTAGCGCTAATGAGGGGGATGGTTGGAAAAACATCACTAGCCATCTCTTTCCCCCTCCCTGATGTCTGGAACAATCGGGAAGGTTCACTGAACCACGCGACTTCAAGAAACGGCGATCTTCTCTATATAAGGCCTGCAGTTGGCGAGTCAGTTCAGTTCTTGGCGAGCAGCCGTGTGGAGCGCCGAGTGAGTGAGCGGACCGTGCATTAGAGGAGTTGTACGTAATTGTGAGTGTACAGTGGACCTGTGACAGACGAACTGACGAATTGTAATTGTGTGCATTACATAATTCTGTGTAATCGGCAAGTGTTTCAACTGTAATTCGATGGAAATAAAGAACATTTTGAGTTTGTGCAATTGGACTTTTGATTTCACGAACCCACAAAGTCCCAATATATATTTCTCAATGCTGCTAAATTTATTAAGCTTTTCAAATGTTTAAGCAAATAATTGTTGCAGCTGCTGTTATAGTTCATTTATTATTATTACATCAAACAGGTTCGTGGCTACTGTGGGCACCTAGTGGCAGTTTTAAACAACAAACTGTTGTTAGCCATATTTCACTTGGACAATTAGCAAGCATACCACAGCTGCTGAAATAAGCACATGTACACCCTCTCGTCATATTAGTGACAAAGTAATAATGAAAGAGTTTAAAGAACAATACGTGTATGTGAAATTTTGCTACAAACTTGGCAAAACTTTCACAGAAACATTACAAATGCTTAGCCAAGCATAGGGGAGGACTCTATGAGTTGCACGCAGTGCTATGAGTGGTTTAAACATTTTCAACAGGACAGATTGTTGGTCTGTGACGATTCCAAGTCTGGACGTCCTCACATCACAGATTATGGATCGAGTTTGTGCTGTGATTCGCGGAAATCATCATCTAACTGTGCGGGAAGTTCCTGATGAGGTGGGCATCAGCATACGATCATGGCAACAAGTTTTGAGTGAAAAACTTGAGATGCGTCATGTCAATGCAAAATTCGTACCAAGTTTGTTAATTGAAGATCAGAAACAGACCAGAGTTGAAATGTGCAAGGAACTGCTTGTCAATGCTAATGACAATGAAAACTTCCTTAAAAACATCATAACAGGTACTAAGAAGTCATTGTATGGGCTATGATGCTGAAACGAAACTGCAGTCATTGCGGTGGGTAGGCAAACTGTCACCACATTGTAAAAAAGCACACATTAGTCGGTCAAAGATAAAGGTGATATTGGTTGTGTTTTTTGACTACAAAGGCTTATCCATCATGAGTTTGTGCCACCTGGTCAGATGGTAAACAAGGAAGTCTACCAGGGAATTCTAGTGCATATGAGGGATACTGTGCATAGGAAGGGGCCTGAATTGTGAAAAAACCAGAATTGGATGTTGCATTATGACAATATGCCAGAAAAACACCAAATTACTATTGTGCCCCATCCACCATATCCTCCAAATCTAGACCCAGCAGATTTTTCCCTGTTCGCCAAATTGAAAAATATGTTTAAAGGATGTTGTTTTCTAACCACAGAGGAGATTTAGGAACAATGCGACAGGAGACCTGCGTGCCAGCCCACAAAATGTATTGCAGCAGGTGTTCCAAAAATGGAAGAAACAATGGGAATAGTGTATTGCCAGTAGAGGGGACTATTTTGAAGGGGACAGTGCTTAAGATGTTGTACAATAAGCAATAAAACAAAAAAGGCAAAAGTTTGGTTTCTGTTTTAGACACCTCATATGTATATATGTATCACTCATATTGCCAGATCAAAGAGTGTGTGCGTGCGTGCATGCGTGCGTGTATCTTTATTCGCCTTAAGAATTTTTTTACAAATTCATGGTTTTGTCAATTTTAAACAAGAATATAGATATGGAATACTGGTTTAAACAATAACATTAATACAAATAATATATATCCAGAGGCAACATTACAATAAGAATTACATCACACATACAAAGTTACAGATTAACATATAGATTCACAATTCCACCAGGTTTTAGAGACTAATTCACATATGTAGAAAGTTAGAGATAAAAGTCATTCAGAGAATGTATATACAATAATTTGTTAATGATGTGTACTGTCTTAAACTAGTTTCTAAAGTTAAAGTTCAAGAGGTCCCAAGTTCGAATCTTAGTCAGGGTGAGTTACCTGGATAAGGTTTTTTTTCCGGGGGTTTCCCTTGTCCTTCAAGATGAATGTCGGGTAACTCTAAGCTCCATGGACCCTGGACTCATTTGAGCATCATTTCACCCATTCCATTCATCGTCTGATATGACTTAACGTTGGAGGACGTAAATTACAAAAAAAAAAAAAAAAAAAAAAAAACTAGTTTCTAAAGTAATCAAAAAACTCCTGCACACTACAGAAGGTTTGTTCAATTAAAAAGTTGTTAACTTCTTTCCTAAACTTAGTTTGACTGCTATTGTGGATTCTATTTGTGATTTCATTATACATCTGTATGCCCTTATGCAATATGGAATTTACCTTTTTGTTGTTCTGGCTGTCTTTATGTGTATTTTGTTACTATTTCTAGTGCTATGTGTATGAACAGTGTTGTTTATGCTAAATAAGTGAATATTGTCCCTTATAAAACACAGTTTCTAAAATATACAGACTTGGTAGTGTCAGAATGTGATTTTCCCTAAAGTATGGTTTACATGATGCTGTCCTATGCAGATTTAGCATTAGTCTAAGTATTTTCTTTTGCAATATAAATAACGCACTTATTTCACTACTGGATCCCCATATAAATATCCCATAAGCAAGCACGGATTGCACATAAGAGAAGTAAATCAATTTTAGTGTTTGGAGGTTACTAATGCTTTTTAAGACATATATTACATAATGTGCTCTATTTATCCTTGCTATAACATTTTTAATATGACTTTTCCAACCTAAGTATTTATCAATTACAATTCCTAAAAATTTTGTTTCAGAGATCTATTCAATCGTTTCTTTGTTATATAACATTTTATTTTCTGTTAACCATTTCTCCATATTTATCATTGTATTGTCAGCTTGAATTTGTAGATCAGTGGAATTACTGCCTTTGAGAATAAAATTAGTATCATCTGCATATAAAATAATCTCAGCATGTGTTATATTAACTGGTAGATCATTAATGTATACTAAAAAAAGTAAGAAATATACCAACTGTTGTTTCATCATTTTCAATTCCTTCCTTCCTGTGTGTGTGTGTGTGTGTGTGTGTGTGTGTGTGTGTGTGTGTGTGTGTGTGTGTGTGTGTGTGTGTGTGTGTGTGTGTGTGTGTGTGTGTGTGTGTGTGTGTGTGTGTGTGTGTGTGTGTGTGTGTGTGTGTGTGTGTGTGTGTGTGTGTGTGTGTGTGTGTGTGTGTGTGTGTGTGTGTGTGTGTGTGTGTGTGTGTGTGTGTGTGTGTGTGTGTGTGTGTGTGTGTGTGTGTGTGTGTGTGTGTGTGTGTGTGTGTGTGTGTGTGTGTGTGTGTGTGTGTGTGTGTGTGTGTGTGTGTGTGTGTGTGTGTGTGTGTGTGTGTGTGTGTGTGTGTGTGTGTGTGTGTGTGTGTGTGTGTGTGTGTGTGTGTGTGTGTGTGTGTGTGTGTGTGTGTGTGTGTGTGTGTGTGTGTGTGTGTGTGTGTGTGTGTGTGTGTGTGTGTGTGTGTGTGTGTGTGTGTGTGTGTGTGTGTGTGTGTGTGTGTGTGTGTGTGTGTGTGTGTGTGTGTGTGTGTGTGTGTGTGTGTGTGTGTGTGTGTGTGTGTGTGTGTGTGTGTGTGTGTGTGTGTGTGTGTGTGTGTGTGTGTGTGTGTGTGTGTGTGTGTGTGTGTGTGTGTGTGTGTGTGTGTGTGTGTGTGTGTGTGTGTGTGTGTGTGTGTGTGTGTGTGTGTGTGTGTGTGTGTGTGTGTGTGTGTGTGTGTGTGTGTGTGTGTGTGTGTGTGTGTGTGTGTGTGTGTGTGTGTGTGTGTGTGTGTGTGTGTGTGTGTGTGTGTGTGTGTGTGTGTGTGTGTGTGTGTGTGTGTGTGTGTGTGTGTGTGTGTGTGTGTGTGTGTGTGTGTGTGTGTGTGTGTGTGTGTGTGTGTGTGTGTGTGTGTGTGTGTGTGTGTGTGTGTGTGTGTGTGTGTGTGTGTGTGTGTGTGTGTGTGTGTGTGTGTGTGTGTGTGTGTGTGTGTGTGTGTGTGTGTGTGTGTGTGTGTGTGTGTGTGTGTGTGTGTGTGTGTGTGTGTGTGTGTGTGTGTGTGTGTGTGTGTGTGTGTGTGTGTGTGTGTGTGTGTGTGTGTGTGTGTGTGTGTGTGTGTGTGTGTGTGTGTGTGTGTGTGTGTGTGTGTGTGTGTGTGTGTGTGTGTGTGTGTGTGTGTGTGTGTGTGTGTGTGTGTGTGTGTGTGTGTGTGTGTGTGTGTGTGTGTGTGTGTGTGTGTGTGTGTGTGTGTGTGTGTGTGTGTGTGTGTGTGTGTGTGTGTGTGTGTGTGTGTGTGTGTGTGTGTGTGTGTGTGTGTGTGTGTGTGTGTGTGTGTGTGTGTGTGTGTGTGTGTGTGTGTGTGTGTGTGTGTGTGTGTGTGTGTGTGTGTGTGTGTGTGTGTGTGTGTGTGTGTGTGTGTGTGTGTGTGTGTGTGTGTGTGTGTGTGTGTGTGTGTGTGTGTGTGTGTGTGTGTGTGTGTGTGTGTGTGTGTGTGTGTGTGTGTGTGTGTGTGTGTGTGTGTGTGTGTGTGTGTGTGTGTGTGTGTGTGTGTGTGTGTGTGTGTGTGTGTGTGTGTGTGTGTGTGTGTGTGTGTGTGTGTGTGTGTGTGTGTGTGTGTGTGTGTGTGTGTGTGTGTGTGTGTGTGTGTGTGTGTGTGTGTGTGTGTGTGTGTGTGTGTGTGTGTGTGTGTGTGTGTGTGTGTGTGTGTGTGTGTGTGTGTGTGTGTGTGTGTGTGTGTGTGTGTGTGTGTGTGTGTGTGTGTGTGTGTGTGTGTGTGTGTGTGTGTGTGTGTGTGTGTGTGTGTGTGTGTGTGTGTGTGTGTGTGTGTGTGTGTGTGTGTGTGTGTGTGTGTGTGTGTGTGTGTGTGTGTGTGTGTGTGTGTGTGTGTGTGTGTGTGTGTGTGTGTGTGTGTGTGTGTGTGTGTGTGTGTGTGTGTGTGTGTGTGTGTGTGTGTGTGTGTGTGTGTGTGTGTGTGTGTGTGTGTGTGTGTGTGTGTGTGTGTGTGTGTGTGTGTGTGTGTGTGTGTGTGTGTGTGTGTGTGTGTGTGTGTGTGTGTGTGTGTGTGTGTGTGTGTGTGTGTGTGTGTGTGTGTGTGTGTGTGTGTGTGTGTGTGTGTGTGTGTGTGTGTGTGTGTGTGTGTGTGTGTGTGTGTGTGTGTGTGTGTGTGTGTGTGTGTGTGTGTGTGTGTGTGTGTGTGTGTGTGTGTGTGTGTGTGTGTGTGTGTGTGTGTGTGTGTGTGTGTGTGTGTGTGTGTGTGTGTGTGTGTGTGTGTGTGTGTGTGTGTGTGTGTGTGTGTGTGTGTGTGTGTGTGTGTGTGTGTGTGTGTGTGTGTGTGTGTGTGTGTGTGTGTGTGTGTGTGTGTGTGTGTGTGTGTGTGTGTGTGTGTGTGTGTGTGTGTGTGTGTGTGTGTGTGTGTGTGTGTGTGTGTGTGTGTGTGTGTGTGTGTGTGTGTGTGTGTGTGTGTGTGTGTGTGTGTGTGTGTGTGTGTGTGTGTGTGTGTGTGTGTGTGTGTGTGTGTAACACCCGCTTTTACTACATACGGCACCGCAGGCGATGACACTGATGATATATGAGATGAAGATGGAGCACCGGTGGAATGAGATGGCGGGGGAAACCGGAGGTCCCGGAGAAAACCCGCCCAAACGCCGTGTTGCCCACCACAAATCTCACTTTGCGGTAATTCCTTCCAGTGTTCCCTTAATGAATGCATAAAAGGCATTTAGTATGGATTTGTTTTTCCGAAAACCATTTTATCACTAAATATGTGCTTTTCCATGAAAGGAGCAATTCTATTATACAGAACCGATTCCATCATTTTCAAAAAGCCTGATTGGATGGCAATTGGCCTATAATTATCTATATTATTTACATCATCTCTTTTATATACTGGAACAATTTTTGCTATTTTCATCTTACTAGGGAATATCCCAGTTGACAGGGAGATATTGCATATTTCCAGTAAAGGATTTATTATACTATTCTTACAAGATTTAATTACACACTTAGGTATCTCATCATGTCCTGCTGAAAGTTATTCTTTTTTGAGTTAATTATTTTACTTATTTCATCTAAAGTGGCTGGCTTAAGAAAAATTGCTTTGTCATTCTGGTTTAGTTTAGTACATATATTTCTATTATTTGGCTGTGGGATTGTTACTTTATTAGCAATGTTAATGAAATGGTCATTGAAAATGCTGGCAACTTCTACTGTATTATCAACAATGACATTAGATATCTTTAATGCGATTTTTTTTACTGTTATGGCGTGCTTTACTGCTGGCAGTTTCTTTTTTTATTATATTCCATATTGTCTTATTTTTATTGATTGAATTACTGATAAATGCATCAATATGCAGTTTTTTTGCTGCCTTTATTACTTTATCATAAATTTGGTTGTAATTTTTTAGATATTTTTTAAACTGCTCAGTTTTATTAGTTTTGCTTAATTCTAGGAGATAACGTTTCCTATTACTTGAGACTATAATTCCTTTAGTAATCCAATTTTTCCTTACATTCAGCTTGCCATTTTTGATTGCCCTATATGGAAAGGCTGTATTAAAGTGGTGCATAAATGATATTATAAAGTTGTGGTATTTCAGGTCCACTGTGTTCACCTTGTATACATCAGACCAGTGCTCTTTGCTCATTAGTGTATTAAAATATAACATATTATCATTGGAAAATATTTGTTTATATTGTACTTCAGACTTGGATTTACAACTACTGTTTGATGTATTTGTTAGTCTTAGTATTACAGCATTATGGTCAGAATAGCCTGCATTAATGTTACTAAGGTTGAAAGTCATGCCTGCTTTGTCAAATAACATGACATCAATTAGTGTACTGCAATTTACTGTTTCTCTGGTGGGACTTTCTATGGCATTTTCAAGATTAAATGAGATTAATACGCTTTTAGGTTTTTGTAGGGGTACACTGTAGTGTTGAAAATCTACGTTGAAGTTGCCACATATTAAAATCTTTTTAGCATGCTTTTTTACAATAGTAATCATGTTTTCTAATTTATCCAGAAAGGCCTTACAGTCTCCATTTGGTGATCGATATACACAAGCAATGAGTAACTTTAAATCACTAATTTCTACTAAAGTGTGTTCAAATACTTTCTCTTCATTTAAGATAGATGTAACACTATGCATCTTATACTTAACCTCCTTTCTTATTGCAATCATAGTGCCCCCATGAATATGTTTCTCCCTACAATATGTCTCCTACTACAAAATTTGAGAGAATGATTGACTTTACACTCATGTAGTTATTCTTGAGCCAATGTTCTGTGAAGCAGCAAACATGTACATTGTCCAATTTATTTAAAAAAACTTCTACTTCTAAGATCTTATTACTAAGGCACTGAATATTATGATACAATATATTAAAATCACTTTTGTTTGCTATGAATGAAGAATAAGTATTGCTACATTGCTCAGGTGTTATGTTTTTAGTTTCTTGAGGTACAGAATCCACCACATGGTTTAGCAGCTTCCCTGCCTTTGACATTTCCTGATGCCCTCACATAGATACCTACCAAATTTTGCAGCTCCTCTTCTGTTGAGATGAACTCCATCTCTAGCCAGATCCATATCTCTTATGCACCAATTACCATCTAGTGGTATGCACTTTCGAGTATTACACAACCAGTCAAGCTCTGCATTAACCTTCTCACTTTTTGTCTTGTCACATCACGTCGGCATAGTACACCAATTCTCTTCAGCCAACACACTGAATTGGTTCATGGTTGTTGTTGAATTATCGGATTGATTACCTGATGGTCCTATCGTTTTGTTGGTTTTCCGTCTTGAAATTGTGACATATGTTTCATTTTCATGTTGATTTTCTTGTTTTAGCTTTATATTCTCTTGTTTTAGCGATGCTATTTCTTCTTGTGCTTGTTTTCTTTCTCATTTCAGTAACGTAATTTCTTCATAAGCTTTCTTTAAGTCTTTGTTTAGCATATCCACAATTGTCTGAAGTGACACTATCCTCTCAGTCTCAAATGATGCAGTGTGCACTGTTCGTGTCAAATTTATTTTTTCTGCTGTAGGGTTCCCAATAACTTTGCCTACATTTACACATCCTCTTACCTCGTTTATTGTTTCATCACAAACTCCATGTGTCATTTTCCCATTGTTATTACCTCTAAATTCATACAATTTACGAGCCTTGCTCTGCGTTACCACATTACATGCTGCCATGTTGTATGTTAATCGCTGAGATGGGTGTTACACATACCTGACAACATTGTGTATTTCATGACGATAGCATGTGTAAACATGATGGGAACAGTAGAAAATATTTATGTTGAACCTGAACATTTGGAGTGATAGGCCAGCGCCTAACCTACAGCTAACCTTCTACTTGTAGTCAGACAGTAAAAAAGCCTACTTGATTTTCTGGATTATACAGGTTTTTGTTAACATAAATGACTTTCATTCCCAATGATACAATAAATGGTTACAATGTAATATCCACGACATGTATGTTTGAACAAAGTTACCTAAATTCAACTATTCAGTTGTTCCAGAAGCACCTCACCACCACTGAAAGTCTTCATTTTACTTTTTACTTCATCAGTTAATTCAGATCCTATCTTCTTCTTCAGCTTTGTGTCTTTAGTTTTGTTCAGGACACTGAAAATGAAAAATATCAATACAATTAAAACAGACCAAAGTACATACTTGTATTACAGCATGTTAATGGCAATTTCATCTCCAAGCACAAAAAGCTGTTAATTCTGTGAGATAGACAGTTGAAAACAAACACAATTTTATCAAAATTCACAGTTTATAACATCCCCATCAAAGGTAATCATATTGTAACGCGAGCGCTGGAACACCCTGTGAAAGCAGCTGGCAGCGGAAGGCAGGGGAGGTTCAGTTAGCCACACCTCCTCCTCGTTTGTCTTGTAGTGGTGACAGGCAGTGGTTGGGAGGAAAAACATCAGTGTGCCGTCTGTTTCTGTCCACCTGGTTCTAGAAATTACGGGATCGTTCATCATCTGGAAACGTCGAGAAGACGGCGAGATGCCTATAAAAAGGGGCTGCAGCTAGTCAGTCAGTCAGTTGGTTAGTGAGAGTGAGCGAGGAGACAGTCGCAGTTCTTGGTGTAAGAGTTAGTCAGTGACGTGTTAATGAACGAGAAGATTGTGCAACGGAAGACTGTACGTAACTGGTATGTGCATCGGAGTTTATGTAATCGCGAGTACAAGTGAAATTGTAACGGACGAACTGGTGAATTGTAATTGTGTGCAGCAAGTAATTCTGTGTAATTGGCAAGTGTTAAACTGTAAGTCGGTGGAAATAAACAACATTTTTGAGTGGTGAAATTGGACTTTTTATTTCACGAACCCACAAAGTCACACTGGTGTCAGGAAGCGGGAAGATAACATCACCGAACATTACAACCATGGATGCGGCATTGGAGAAAATTTTGGAGAAGATGATGGAAATGAAGGTGGAACTGACAGAAATGAAGACGGCAAATGAAAACCTCGCTGCAAAAACAGAAGCGGCAAACGACAACATCATAGGGAAGATGGAAGAAATGAAGGCCGAATTAACAGCGAAGACGGAAACGGCTAACAACTTGGCCACGACAATGACCTCAAAGATGGCCGAACTGACAACGGAGATGAGGGCGGCGAACGAGGCTCTCGCCGCAAAGTTTGAGGAACGTTTGGCCGGCGTAAGGGATGACGTCGCGAACCTGGGCAAGCGGAAGGGTCAAGTAGACGACCGCCTTAATGATTTAGAGGAAAAGGCCGACAACATCGCAAAACCCCTCACCCGCCTGACGGAGGAAAACCGGCCTTATGTGTGGACGGAGGACGCCGAAGACGCTTTCCAGCACCCGAAGGGGACCCTGTGCAGTGCTCCAATTTTGGGTTTCCCACAACCGGGTGGCGCCTTCATTGTGGACACCGACGCTAGCGACCATTACATTGGGGGTGTCCTACCGCAGATCCAGGACGGCCATGAGCGCACAAGAGTGGAAGAGAAGGAGCGTGCCGCAGCAGTCCGAGTAGTTGTGGCAGTGCCTGCTGAAGGCTGGGATAGCGCAGGCCTGAGGAGGGAGCAGCTGGCGGACGCAGACTTGGGGCCACTCTTGAGGGAAGTGGACGCAGGGACGAGACCAACCTGGGAGGACATCGCACCGAGGAGCGCCACCTACAAGTCGCACTGGGCCCAATGGGACTCGTTGAAGACCAGAGAGGGCGTGCTGTTCCGGGTATGGGAGTCACCCGATGGGAAGGCGCAGAGAGGACAGTTGGTACTTCCCCGGAGCAAGGTCCCGGAAGTCTTGGAGGAAGTGCACGCCGGTACTTCAGGAGGACACCTGGGAGCGAACCGAATGATTCACAAACTACGGCAGCGCTACTTCTGGCTGAGACTCCGAGCAGATGCTGGTGGTACACCTGGACCGCCTCGCACGCTACGATGGGGCTGTTCGGGGCGAACAGCTTTGAGGAGGGAGCAGTGTAACGCGAGCGCTGGAACACCCTGTGAAAGCAGCTGGCAGCGGAAGGCAGGGGAGGTTCGGTTAGCCACACCTCCTCCTCGTTTGTCTTGTAGTGGTGACAGGCAGTGGTTGGGAGGAAAAACATCAGTGTGCCGTCTGTTTCTGTCCACCTGGTTCTAGAAATTACGGGATCGTTCATCATCTGGAAACGTCGAGAAGACGGCGAGATGCCTATAAAAAGGGGCTGCAGCTAGTCAGTCAGTCAGTTGGTTAGTGAGTGTGAGCGAGGAGACAGTCGCAGTTCTTGGTGTAAGAGTTAGTCAGTGACGTGTTAATGAACGAGAAGATTGTGCAACGGAAGACTGTACGTAACTGGTATGTGCATCGGAGTTTATGTAATCGCGAGTACAAGTGAAATTGTAACGGACAAACTGGTGAATTGTAATTGTGTGCAGCAAGTAATTCTGTGTAATTGGCAAGTGTTAAATTGGTCAAAAAGAAAATGGATAAATTCAAATCAACAGAGATGCAGACAAATAACTACTCATATGGAAAGAGAGTCAGACCGAAAAATTCAATGCCATAGCCGGGATTTGAACCACAGATCATCTGGTTACCGTCCAGCTGCTCCAACCCCCAAGCTACCATGGCCAACGTGCCAAAATGACACCAAATTCTCCAACTGACTCGTGTTTCTCCCGGTCTGACTCTATCTTTCCATCCTTTAGCCTACACACGGCCAGTGTGAAAGAACAATTAATTTCCAAATAACTACTCTTTCACCAATCAGTACAAAATTACTGTTACTTCATACAACAAATTTACATACCATTCCTGAGCTACATACCTTTTACAAAAAATATTCAAAGAACACAACATTGCTTTGGTCCCACAGAACAAATTCAGTGTATAACACCTTTTGAAATTACATAATACAAAAAAGAAACCCACAGGCAAAAAATTAGGCATGTACCGGATAAATTGCAAACACTGTGACAAGCTTTACATTGGTACAACTAAAAGGAATTTAAACATTAGGCTCAAAGAGCATTTTATGAACATCAAGAACAAAGAAATAGACAAATCAGCAGTAGCGTACCATTTTTGGAATGATAATCATGATATAGAACAAGAAATCCATTTATTAAAGAGTGTTCAGGATCCAACTGCATGAAAGAAAACTTCAATTTTGACACCAAATTCAGACTTCCTACCTGACCATCAATTCTGGATCTCTTACACCTGTGGTAATTCCTACACAGATGAGTCTTTGCTCCTTATAAAATATCTAAGTCCCTGAGAATACTGAGGCACCTTTGAAATCACCATATTGATTTTTTTTTTAAATTTACGTCCTCCAACGTTAAGTCATATCGGACAATGAATGGAATGGGTGAAATGATGCTCAAATGAGCCCAGGGTCCATAGAGCTTAGAGTTACCCGACATTTGTCTTTCAGGACAAGGGAGAACCCTGAAAAAAACCTTATCCAGGTAACTCATCCTGACCGAGATTCAAACTCAGGACCTCTTGAACGTGTGGCAGACACTCTACCACCACGCTACCGAGGTGGGTCCACCACCATATCGATGTCATCATCACTTTGGTGAGGGCAGACGAAGCCAAGAGTAGCCATTTTAGGGAGGAACTCAAAACACTGAGTGATGTTCATCCATAAATGTTACACATGGTGAGAGGCATCAATGGTATTTCCGTACCTAACATGACATCTTTTCCAACATCATTTATGTTGAACATATATGGTTATTGTAATTATAAGTTGCATGAAAAATCTATGCCTTGAATTTAAAGGGCTATAAATACCACAATTTGCCTCAAACAGCATGCTTCCCAATGTCAACAACATTCCTGTTAGGCTGTCCATATGTTCAAATGAAAGCTTTGCATAAAATTTGCAAAAAGGATTGAAATTTAGAAAGAAAGATGTCATCACTATGTTGTGGAGGTGGTTTACAAAATGTAAAAATAAAACATATAACACTTTTTATAAAATTAAAGCGACAATCCTACATGCCATAAGCTGCATTAAAATGCTTATTGGAGAGCCAGAAAACAATAATTGCAAAGGTTAGCTCCAAGGTATAGAAATCAAAGCCATAATCCCATACTAACAACAAAGTACAGGAAGTAGAACATATTTTTACATCCCTGTAGAGCATTCCAATACCCTACAATCGTAAAAAAGGTACTCAGGACAATGCTGCCATGTCCTTAAATTGTATAAATTTTGATTTGGAACCTTGTTCTTAAACATAGCAGCTAAGCTTTTGATACATTGTTTTTATTACAAATCACCTTTGCAATTAAAATTTCTAGCAGGTTTTGACATAAAAGTGTTATTTTTCTTATTAGTATACAATTAATGACAATTAGGCTACTAAATACTTGGAATATTGGCTTAAAGAATGTTACACACATCCTTAAAGATTAACTTACAAAGAAAGCATGAAGCAACCTCGACTAGATTCCAACCATTCTTTTATCGTTTCATCTGTAAGATGCTTCATCAATGCTGATCCAAAGGAACCTGAAATGTAGAATTTGAAGACAATTTTACATTGACAAATTACTTTTTTGAGGCCAATTGAAATTTGAAAATTAGTATTAGTTTGGTTGTGAGCAGTTAAGAGCTGAAATTTGTATTTTAAAACTCCTAAAAGGAAGCTGTTTTCTTATTTTATTTACTTATTTTTAAATTTATTCATATCTTGTTTGGTATTAAACTACATACTATATGCTTTACTGAATTAGCTGTCAAACCAATAATAATTATTATTATAATTATTATTATCTCACAGATTATAATCTGTGGCATGACAACCCTGATAAACTCGGGTAAATAATTTGAATCATGCTCACAAGTGCATACAGAAATAATTCCTTTTTGTGCTTATTCAGAAGAATGTCACCTTTAACCACAGCAACTTATTGCTTTTCCATAATATGAAATATGTATGTTCATACTTGGTATTGCATTTCAAGTTTATAAGCAGCAAGCGTAATGCATATATGAGGCAATGTTGCACCTCTGCTATTTGCTAGTGCTGTATTAGTGGATAGCTGTGGAATTTAGTGTCATATCAGAATGTTGCCAAGGCAGCACAATGGATTAGAAGAAAGGCACAGAAAACTAAAAGTATGCTTTACAAATCTTAGTTATGGCATTAAATTTTTAGTTTGATTCTACCTTTACAATTTTACATCACACACAGCATGAGTGGAAGGACAGTTAATTATGATCAACTATCTCCCATCTTGTGAAATTTACTTCTGTGGACAACATTATTCGTGAAGTACCTCTTCATTTATGCACCTCTGTCAGTTGAATTTGAACGAGCAATCCCCTTTATCATGCTTTTATTTGTTACTGTTATATAATCATATCCACAGAATTTTAAGAAATTCTGAATTATGGAAGGGAGATATAAATAATGGTTATACAGGCTTACCTTTCACTTCTTGACTTGGAAGTGGATCATACTCAATCAATTTCCTGAGAATTTTATGAATACCAGGGTGCTCTACCACAGTGTAGTCTTTGCCATAGTGCTTTATGACAGCTTTACTTGTAGCCACATGCTTCGCCAATGATTCAAATGCAGCTGCCAACTCTGGTCCTACAATTTATGCAGTGAAAATGTAACACATAGTTTTTCACTATTGAGAAATAGCTTACAGGAACACTGATATTATTCCAGCAAAAACAAAGGCCATGAGTAGATGAAAATGTGGGCAACAGTAAGTGAAACATTATATACAAAAATTTGTCATAAGAGAAGCTAGAAGTGTTGGATAACATATCAAGTACATATGTAAGACCTTCACTGCAGTTGGTTCAATTACAAGGTATATTAAAGAAGAGAACTAAGACACTATTATTTAAGCTTTTGGAATTTGAGGACAATTCTAACATTCACAATCACTTATCTTTGTGTTATATATATTTTAAATTCTTCCTTTGTATGAAGTAGTGCTGTAGTGGAATGTTTTACAAAATATTTCAGAACCAAAATAAAGAAAAACTGCTGTGATAAAATGAACAGAACTTATTATTTGAAGCAAAAGGTTAGAAACAGTGATGTATTTAACATTTGAAAGTAATGAGTCGGTAAGTCATGTTTGTTTTTGAATTACCGACACATTACTTTCAAATGAACAGAACTTGTTAAAATATATACATTGGGTTCATCTACTAAACATGCACTGCTGCATTTAATAACAATGTTCGCACTTTCAGTATCTGCATAGACACAAGCATAATTACAACACTATTAGCTCATCATCAATAGTTACTAAATACAAATTCAACAAATAACGTCATTTCACTTTGTTTTCTCACTCTCTGAATGTTCACAAAATTTTACATTTACACTGCTCAAAATAACTTGGGGATCAAACAAGATATTTTAACTCACGTAGGCATTCCAACACGACATCCTTTATTTCATTCAGAAATTATACTGGTCACCAAACTAGAATGGGATTGACAGGAAGTACATGGAACAGCACTTCAAATAAATGGGAGGGGATGAGCATGTCATAACGGTTGTCATAGTGACGATCAGAGCAACTAATTAGAGTAGAGACGTTTCCATGACGTTAGACACTACACCTTGGTTGCCAATATTCTTACCATGTGTTTAGCATGACTTGCGAGCGAGCGAGTTACACAAACGCTGCAGTGAACACAATACCTTGGTGTTTATTTCTCTACTGCTTACGCTGCATAAAGAGAATGCCTTCACGTATTTGCTGCTGTTCTTATTTTATATACAACAGTTAGAGATCCTGTAGTGGCAAGTTACTTTGCATTTTATTTGTGGCAATTTCCCTTGGTTTACATGAGTCTGAGTCCATGTATCTCTGTGCATGTTCTGATCATTTACAATTGTGTTTTAATGAATGTTTAATTATATCTAAAAATAGTGACAAGCGAAAACCTGAATGTGCTCGGGAACCAAATAAAACTATATTTGGTAAAGGTATTCCAATTAAAGGAAAGGCACGGGAAATAATATGCTCTGTGAGAGAATACTTTGAAGAGGAGAAATTGAAAGGGGAGCCTATTATTCCATTCTTCAACTTGTTATTTCCGTGGGGGATTCCAGCAGCTCTTCAGATGATGACGACGGCGGCAACATTGTTTATCAATTGAGCAGCAGCAGCAACGATTCAAGTGATTCGGATATAAGCGGCATTTCCCCACTTCAGTAAGCATCAAAATGTCACAGGTATGCCTCTTTTGTTACGATGTTTACATTCAAGTGTTCTTGCATGTTCTAGCATATGTATGTAGATCCACGACTTTACTATTGTCTTCGTGTATAGTATTATAAATAATAATAATAATAAATACTCATTGCAGTCGTAGCTGAATCACCTTCGCACGCCTAATCTTATCATGCTCTCCACATGGCAGCAATAAGCAGCAACGTCGCCTCTCTCTCCGTATGAAATGTAAATCACTTTCTAGATTGGCGACCAGTATAGTTACATATGATATGCTGTCAGATGCAGAAGCATATGTTGTTACTGATATGAAGGGGATATGGCATCACTAGGACAGCACATGTAAGCTAGACACAAACAGTACAACAATCTCCTCCGGTATTTTATATGATCTTCCTGAATAACAAATACTGCATGTATGTGTGGAGGGAATTAATCACACTAAGTGTTGGAGGGTATACGTTGCACATTAGTTCTTGACGAATGATCTTTAGCGGAAATCCAGTTAGCTGGCCTACCCTTAATAAACAGATCAGCAAATAGTTTATGTTACAATAACAGACAGCTCTGTTTTCCTCTGTTGCATATGTGTATACAGTTGATTGCAAAAGTTTTGTGTGATGTGGATGTATGCATTCAAGTATTTTAACGAGTGCTAGTTATTTACGTAGTTACATGTTAATAACGAGATAATGCATCCTACAGTGTCAAAAATAAAAGGAAAAGCTCTACATAGTCAAAGTCGCAATATTATTGCTAATATTTATAAATATGAAGGAAGAAGCCAAACATAAACATTGATTCCTTTCTTGGAAGTGTTGAAATGATAAATTAACTTTAAAGAGAGTCGATTAAAGACACTAGACAACACTTACTTTTAAATTTTTCCGGAACATATTTCTGAGGCTTTGCCTAGTGGCTTTGTTGTCTAGTGTCTTTAATCGACTCTCTTTAAAATTAATAAAGATTTATTTTCTTCAATGTATTTTATAGAAATTCAGAAGGTGCAAGAAAGAATTGCTGCAGCCACTAAGATATCTCACAGTTCAGTTCACAAAATTGTGGGAGAAAAACGTTAAGATGAACAAGAAAAACTTCCTTTGGTAGCCCAGGAAAGAAGCACATTGTCCCAAAAAGAATGACTGAAATTGACAATTTCAACAAGTGTGTAATCTGAGCACTATATATAATTTCCATGCTGCAGAAAAGACTACACCTACATTAAAACGACTTACAAAAATTGCAAGAGACTATCAATTTTCAAGGTAAACTCACAAGCCTTTGAAACATGATTAAAAAATTGGATTTCAAATGGAGAAAGACCAGAAATAAAAGGCAAGTTCTGATTGAAAACCATAATAGGCATTCTATGCACGAGAGCAATTCTCCTTACAGAGCTAAAGGATGCCCAATAGTTTACGAAGACAAGACCTATATACATGGCAGTCACACTGTTCCAAAAAGTTGGTCTGATGACAGCACTTCATTTAATTGCACCTGTATCCAAAGGGAAATGACTGAGTATAGTGCATGTTGGTTTGGGTTCATACCAAATGCTCTCCTTATTTACTAATCCCAGCAGAAAACAGGACACTTTCACAAAGAAATGAACACTGAAAGCTGCATCAAGTGGCATTGTACAATGTTCATTCCAAATTTTCATCCTAACTCTGTTTTAGTAATTGACAATGCATCTTACCATAATGCACAGTTAGACAAACCTCCAACATCGAATTCTTTATAAAATGATGTGCAGTCCGGCTACAAAATCACAACATTTCATTTGATGAGCACAGCATGAAGACACATATGTAGACTTTAATCTTAGCCAATTAACCAGTGCAGAAGAAATATTTGAATGATCAAATATTGGCTGAACATAACCCCCAAATTTAAAACCTCCACCATATCACCCAGATCTGAATCCCATTGAATTATTATGGGGAGATGTAAAGCAATGCTAGAAATGTAACATTTAAATTAGAAGATGTTGAAATCCTCTGCAGGCTCTCTGCAGAGAAATAAGACAGAATGGGAAAGGGCATGCTATCATGTCAAAAAGATTGAACAAGAATACTGGGATAAAGATGCCATAGTGAAAGAAAGGACTGAGCAAATTATTATCCAGGATAATGGAATGCAAAACGGCAACAAAGATAAAGAAAATAACAGCAATGCAGACAAGAAAAAAAAAAAAAAAAACAAGGAAGAAATGCAAAAAAGTTTGTTGTTTTCAAATGCTAGGCTTTGGCAATGAAGCCATTAGCTCTCTTGCTCTCCAATATTTCTGTGTAGTGGGTCCGGCAGGTAGGGCTTCACAGGTTAATGCAAAAAAGTGGAAACAGTTATACAGGTTAATATTGTGTAATTCGTGTAGTTGATACTACTCTCACTATAGACTGTACCTCTCTCTCAATGCCAGCGTTCCCACAAAAGGTCAGTAGTGACTTGCATAAATTTTTATATAAAATTTTCATTCATCAAGAACTAACGCGTGACCTGTAAGTTACCACTCTACCAGAAGGTCATTTTCCAGCTCTGTAAAGGTAGCAAGCGAAAGGTGCTGATCTACATACCAGTATGCCTCGCAGATGTGGTCAATTGAATTTAAGTATGAAGAGTTACCTGCCATAAGAGACACGTACCTTCCACATCTGATATCCACCAACCTAGCTCTTGTGGACAAGCATTATCATCCATTAAATATAAAATACCACCAAAGGCACCAGAAGACATAAGACATAAGAGGATTTCATCTCTATATCTTAGTGCTTTCAAACTGTCTACATAAATAATGATTCCAATATATATCATCAGTCCGCCAGCATCATATCACAAGCTTTCTTACATGAAAGCTTGAGTTGTTTCATGTTTCATGTTCCCTCCAGAGGAGAACACTTCAATTATTAATGTCCTGTGTCCTGTTGCAGTTTGCAAGGTTTATTGCAGTAGTCTGCATTTTAACCAATTTTGACTGGTTGTCAATAAGAGAAAACTGTCCTCACAATTGTTAGTCACAGATGACTTTGAAAGTGCCTTCTGCAAACACTTCCTGTTTTAAAATAAGTCTGTATATAATCTTGAAATCAAGAGCTAATGGCTTCATTGCCAATGCCTAGCATTTGAAAAGAACAACATGATCTTGAAATCACAGTTTTAGACATTCCAATGACATGTGCTACCTCATGCACTCATGCAAACATACACACCCCCTTTATTTGTTTTTATTTATTAATTTTCAAAACTGCTTACAAGCCATGTTTCGCCATGACGCATATCACAGGGAATTTACAGTGACATGTACAGCAACAACAAAGATTATTCTTCCTCATACAGAAGATGTGTTGGAAGTCAGCAATTTCCATGGTGTTGAAATTGTATTTGAGAACCAGTTGCAGAGGAGTTGTCCACAGGACTCTTGGTCAACATCCTGCAAACTGTGTATTCTGTAGGACTGCTTATGGAGGTTAATCGGGAACAGTTACAGAGAGGTTGACATTTGTTCACTTTATACAGGTATCATTATAATGAAAGTGTTCATACAGAGTGTAAGGAAACCTCAGCACACAACGTCTTATCTTAGAACTTAATGCGGTAGAAGTTATCATTACCACAGAACATTTGTGAAAGGCACTGAAGACCTCATGCACCTTAGAAGTTTCAAAAGATTCTCATCTTAACAGATTGGAGCCAAACTTAAATTTAGGCACTATCTGCTTTGTTCAGGTATTGGTGGGTCTCCTCTGCAACACTGTATAAAAAGGTTGACTGACCGAGGATAGCATATTGCCTTCCAAGCTCAGTGCTTACTTCTAAAACTTACAATACTTTAAATAAAATATTATGTATGAATAAGTGCCACTGTGACAGTTATGACTCATTTGTTGCATCTTATTGCTGAATTGTTCTTAGGATCATTATGTCCATTCAGTTACATTAAATAAAAGTAATATAATGCAAAAGAATGAACAAAGTATTAATCAATCTAAAGGTATTATTTGAGGAATAAAGAAATATTAGTTATATCTAATAATTTTAGTATGACATACTAATGTTATAAAATAGCTAATTTCTTGTCATCAGAAGTAAGTGCTATATTACTATACTCTGATAGTATTAGTTTCTTTAATTTCAATAGGATATTTAATTGAATGGCCCTGTTGGGTCACATGACCACAGGCACTGTCAAGTATGTGCATAAAATATGCCATTAACGGCATGGAAAAGATGACCAACATGACCAACTAAGGGCTACAGAAAATTATAAGAATTAGTTGTGAACACCCACATCATACTGCCCATATTTTAAAAATATATTTTATCATTCCTATTCTAGTCCTAGTTTTTGGTTTCTGTGAAAAAGTTTAAACTGAAACTAGTTTTTAGATTCCAGAGGATACATGAATCAGACAAGAATGTACTATTTGTTCAGTTGTTTCATTATAATTGCAAAGCAGTACTACATTCCCAAATGTACTTACATCACTAAATATATGATCTGAGCAAAAGGTGTTGCATTAATACACTTGCTGAACAAGCTGGATGGCTCAGGAAGTTTCATCTGTGGTCCACAGTTGGAAGGCCTGGGTTCAATTCTCCTAGCTGACCTACCTTACCTATGGGTTTTTTCAGGGGTTTTCTTGGGTTGCCAGACGAATGCCGGGTAAGTTAATTACATCCCCTGAATTTCCTGCCCCTCCATCTCATCTCCATTATCATTTCACATCATCTCTCATCTGGTATTCTCTTTCAGGGTAGAAGTGTCAGTGGGCATCTTGGTGCTGTTGTGAATCCTTGGGTCAGCCGCCCTCTGTCTCCTCTTGCCTCATCCTTCCTCCCAGGAATGCCCGCTTGGGGCTTAGGTATAATAAACCACAGGTTTTAGTGCTGAATCCCCTCCATAGTAATCCTAATCCTAACAAACTTGCTAACTTCCTAAAATTTAAACCAGTAAAATTTTCGTCATTCAGCAAAGCATAACAATGGTGCTGTGATTTGAAATCTGGAATGTATAAAATATTCAGTGCGGAAAATGCAGAAACATTTCTATGTAAAGTGAATAAGGATCTAAATTTATAAGAATTATTTAAAATATAATAGTACTGCTTCTTTCTTTAACATACTGATGCTCTTGCTTGTACAGATGCGAGCAAATGTTTTCTGATGCGTGCAAGACTGACCTACGGGAGGGAGGCAGGTTTCGTATCAGTTAGTTGCGCCAGGACATTTCAGTTTCCATATACCTGACCCAGAAGTTCAGCACACAGGTATTTAAGTCTCAATGGAAAGTAAAAACAGTTTTGACACATGAAACGTAGGTGGTTTTATATAACTCTCTAGTATCAACTTACGTATTTATCGAACCTTTTTTTTAATGACGTTATTTCTTCTCTCTCACTCTTTCTCGCACACATCTCAACCATTTTAATCTCCCTTTCTTCTTTTTAAATGCATTTCCGATACTCAAAATAGTAGTTTTATCTGGAAAGGAATACTTCTACCTTTCACAGGTTAGCGATAGTTAATATAATACTAAATTTCAAGGTATTTAAAATCAAGTGTATCTTGTTCCGAAAATAAGTACATTAATTATTCTGTTTGTTACAGTTCTCGGGAACAGCTTATATGAATATATTTCTAAAATTAATATAGCCAACAAATTAAAAAACGCCGCCGCCACCGCCACCACCATCATCATTAATTATTACTATTATTATTACTATTATCATCATCATCATCATCATGATTATTATCATTAGTATCATCATTAACATCATTATCATTATCATCTTCATTATTATTATTATTATTATTATTATTATTATTATTATTATTATTATTATTATTATTATTATTATTATTGCAGTGTAGACTGCTTAAAGGCAGGATTATATGTTATTAACATTCATCGACTCGCGCCTCATGTGATCGCTGGATGGGAATGTTGTCAGTGTTGATTAGCAGGTTAACCTGACCTTTCCTCTCACCAGGCTAACCTAACTGATCATAGACATTTGCTGCCATTGCCTCTCCAACCTCCTCGTCCATTGGAATACTTTTGCACATCTGTGTACCATAAATAAGTACTGAACAGTGGCAAAGTTTATTTGGGGCTTCCAAAGATATACACAAATTTCTAGTCCATACTTTATGCTTCAAATCATAAAACACAAATCAAAATCTGTCAAAAATATGTGTAACTTATGTTCCAAAGTCACAGAATCAAATAAAATAAATATAAGGGTCACTTGATTTGGTATTACCAAATGTCTATCCATTTACCCCCCCCCCCCCCCCTTGTTACTGATGTAGAGCTAATAAAATTTTAAATCACACAAAACAAAGCTATGCATTCAGTGCATTTTGTTGCAGCCCAGTGAAGAGGGAGCATTAAGAAGAACAGATACACAGATAAACAAGTTCTGACCTAAAATAGCACTTTATTTTATTATTAATGTGATACATTAAAGTTATCTTAAGTTAGCTAGAAGTCTTACATTATAACACAATATAACAGAAATAAATGTTGTCATGTTTATGGTCAAAATCTACAGCACTTTGATTAAGGCCCCACCCCCCCCAAAAAACTGTATCCAGTGTAAGTTATAAAAAAAAAACTCCATTCCCATAAATTTAAGGGAAAACCATTAAAATTAGCAAGAGTACCCTAATACAAAGCATACAGCACTAAAATATAGCTAACTTGGGACATACCTTTTCCAGACTTGAGAATATTAAATGTGGCCACAGAAACTGGACCATCTGCCAACCAAATTTCTGGTTTACTGGAAACTGACTGCAGCAGTGGATTCAACATAATATCTAGCAGTGCCTTTTTCTTCCTGGATGCCTTGACCCTTTTGAGGACAAACACAGATGCATTAGTGAACAATAAATATATTCAAATACAAAATATTTACCTGCAAAGAACTGCTACCAAGAGCTATGTGAATGCACACCAGTTATATATAAATTTGCATATTTTAATAGATGTTTGGTTATCCAATGACAGTTAATCCATGTAATCCTTTGTCAGTGATTTTTCTAAAAACTGTACCATAGAGCCTGTACCCAACCACAAATATTTTTTAAGAATTCATAAAATGAGTTCGCTTATTTGTTATAGGGTAATAAGACTAAGAAGTTCTAGGTTTAGACATGAACATTACTGTATGTTACCATACCAAATGCAAATATGTATTTTCAAATAAATTTATTCTTCTTTTTCTATTTTAACTTTAAATGAAGTAACAGAATATCTGACAATCACTTCTGATGCTAGCTGATTATAAACTAGGGTTGAATTATGAAAACTCCAATGTCATGGTTTGAAATTCTGCCATGACTTGAATGACAAATCTTTAGCACTATGACTGGTAAAACTTCAAGCATTAATGTATCTCACCACAAAGGAGACATGCAATGTAATAGCTCTTAATTTTCTTGGTTTCTACTTTTAGTTTTCTACACTTCTTTTCTACACTGTTAGTTGATTTTATGTCCAATTATTATTACTGCATTTTGTAGCAGGAAGCTGCATAGTTGTTGAACAAAGCATGTGTTTTTCCTTGTTTGCTCAGTCTAGCTCATCTTGTGGGCACGAGTATCAGTGATTTTGAAATGACACTTTCTTTGTCTTTAACTGCTACCACTGTTATTTATCTGCTGAAGTCCTCCAATGAAAAATTTATTAACATATGTTACACCAAGCTATTACCATGTTACATGTTACTATTACCATGTTACCATAAACATTTTCCTGTAGCAGATGTTATTTTGAAGTAATTAATATTGCTTATTACATGATTTATTATGCTTTTCAAATGGGAAGAGTTCTGGACTGAGATGAATCAGATGCACTAGTGCGCTAAGCGTTACCACGTTACCCCCACTCTTTTCATATTTTCCTTCTCTCGTTTAACCTAAGTTTAAGGGAACAAACTGAATTTTCTGAACTTTTATAATAATGCAATTGTTGAAATCATAATTGCAACATGGGTATTTGCATATCATGGACATGTATTAAATGCTATAATTGTAATTACAGCTTATGAATTACCTATTTTTCTAATCCAGCGGAACTGCCAGTGGCACATCCATATAGCTGTGAATGTCACTTATGTAAACAGACAATTCAACATTGTTACTGTCTTCATTGTCCAAGTATTGTAAATTTATAATGATAAGCTCAAAAATCTCATCATGTTCTATTTCTTTCCAAAAGCCATGTTCTTGTAGTTTATCTGCCTGTCTCACACAGTTTTCCTAGTCTTATTGTGTTACATTTGTCAATTTCTTCATGATTAAGTCATTCAATGTCAGTCAGTAAATTTCATTTCTGTTTGCAACATAATTTGAGCCCACAATAGGCCACGCCGTGGCTCAGTGGTTAGACTGCTTGGCTCTCACCAAGGCGGCCCGGGTTCGATCCCAGGTGACCGCAAAGTGAGATTTGTGGTGGACAACACAGCGTTGGGGCGGGTTTTCTCCGGGACCTCCGGTTTCCCCCGCCATCTCATTCCACCGGTACTCCATCTTCATCTCATGTATCATCAGTGTCACCGCCTGCGGTGCCATATGTAGTAAACGCGGGCGTTAAACACTACACATTTCATTTGAGCCCACAATAACTCGACTGGATTGTACTGGCAGTGGTAAGGTGAATTACCTCGTGTCTCATTTCAATTGCAAGTTGATCCAACTGATACATTTTTCCCTGGCTTTTAAATGGAAGAACAACTGAATAATACTGCTTTGAACTGTTTAGAGTAAATAAAGATTTAAACCATTTATAATCAAACACATAATGTGATGACTCACGTTCTGCAGATGCAGCATTCTACAGGCCAGCAGGAAGTGTATTTGTTTGCTCTCTCCTGAATTTAACAAATACCTTGGCTTATTCAAAATAATTCTTTTATCACATCATGTCAAATGTTTACATTTCAGTTCTCAGTAATTACAAATATACATACAGGTATCGAGTGGTTGCTGGCCTAGTAGTGTTCAAGGACAAACATCATCCCATTTGAAAGCCATAAGAAAACTTGCACTATCCATTTGTAAGAGCAATCAATGATATTGTTTTAACACACACAAACCATCCATAGGCTAACTTTAATAAGTAGAATCAAACTGAAAAATTCAATGCCACAGCTGGGATTTGAACCATGTACCAGCATGTTGCCATGGAAGCATAATGATAGAGCACCCATGCATAAAGCAGAAGGTCCATATTTACAAATCTCAGCTATGGTATTGAATATTTCAGTTCTGATTCCACCTTTTAAAGTCCACCTGCACATGGTTTGTGTGTGTCAAACAATTACCATTGACTGCCCTTATAAATTGAAACTGTAACGAAAACCTTATGCACAACACTTGACACTTATGAACTGTTAAGATGCCATTGAGGTATGTCATATCAAATTGAAATTTCCTTGTGGTCTACCATGAAAATGTTAATCATTTAGAGAATTTAATGTTGTATCAGCATGTTGTCATGATAGCTCAGTGGTAGAGGAGCCATGCTTACAGCAGAAGATCTGTGGTTCAAATCTTGGCTATGGCACTGAATTTTTCACATCTGATTTTATAAACATACTTGTTTACACACTGCAAAGCAAGTGAGTTAAATACATAAGTGATGCAACTGAGTTCTGAATGTTGACTCAATTTATGAGGAACATCAATACATGTGTTATATTTCATTACACTCTGCCTAGCAGTTTAAGATATTCCAGCTTACTTTCTTCTCACTATTTACATATAACCTCTCGAAAATTATTCCTTGCTCCTACTGCCTACATGCAATTGCTAGCTAATACTCATAAATCCCAAACGATCTGGTTCTATTTGGAATTTATTTACTCAATTAAGCAAAACAGAACCCTTAACTTGGACTTCTCTAATAGATGAGCCTCAATCTGAGCATTTTAATTGGTTGGCAGTAAATACTCTGCTTTGTAAAACATTCAAACTGTTCTTATTTTTTAACAATCTGAATCTATGGCCACAATGACTCTCCCCAGACTTCGAACTGAGATAAGCATTGCATTTTCTGCTTTGTAAAGTAAGTTTTTATTTTTGAAACAAAAAATGAAACATTTTAATGAAACAAAATTTGAATTAAATATTGTTAAATACAAAAACCTGCAACTGTACTGAAAAAATAACCAATTTAAATACAAAGTGTTGTTTTTAATGCTCTGCATATGGTTTACTTGACCTTCAGTAAAACCTAATCCCACCAAGCAATGAGTGAACCCATTTATTACCTGAAGGCACCTAATGACAGTGTTCATGGACTACATTGGGGATTTAGGATACTTCACATGCGCTAGTCAGAGATAAAGCTTTGGAGTCAGAAACCTAAGATGGCTCCCCCCCCCCCCTTCCCGCATGATAACCAAATTATGGAGTCTCAGTACAAGAGATGGGAATGAAACCACTGAGTTCACCAGTGCCTCATTTACAAAATGATGAGACATATTTATTGATATTTCTGTTTTACATTTTCATTTATGAAGCCGAGTTTGTTACATTCCATGCACACAGCACTGAGTCCTCTTGCCTTTGAACTGTTATGAGAAAGAAAAGAAAAGAAAAGAAAAGAAAAAAGAAAAAAAGCAGAGAATCTCTTTTTACAAACTTGAATTGATTTTACGACTAGCTTAGCAGCCAAGCTTACCCAAAATACACAAACCATCCATAACAATGAGACCTATAGTTAGCAGCATAAATTCACCAACATACAAACTTGCAAAGTGGCTAACAAACAAATTCAACTCATTTCCAAAATTCCACAGCCTAAGCATCAAAAGCACCTATGAACTTACAGAACATATTAAGGATACTGAACTGAACTAAAAGAGGACACACTAGTCTCGTTTGATGTTAAATCACTGTTTCCCAGCATACCAGTTAATCAACTCCCACCGTTGATAGAAAAATGGCTCAAATCACTTGGAATGGCATCACCTGAAATTTCAGATTACATTGAACTAACCAAATTATGCATAGAACAAAATTTCTTCCAGTTTCAAACAAAATATTTCCACCAAACTTCAGGGTTAGCAATGGGCAACCCCCTACCACCCTTCCTGGCCGATCTGTACATGAGTGCATTAGAAATAAGGATCACCTAAGGTTTCCCTTGGATGTTCAAACTCTGGCAACGATATGTAGATGACATTGCAATAGTACCAAAGAAACACATCAGTGAACACTAAAACTTTTAAATATCCAAGAAAAAAGCATCAAGTTCACTGTAGAAATAGAAAAAGATGAGTATTTACCATTTTTGGATCTAAAAATAATGAGAAATAAAAACAGACTAAACTTGGGCATTTACAGAAAAACCAACACAGACAGACAAATACATAAAAGTTAATGGCTACAACCCAAGATCCCACAAACAGGCAATCTTCAATAGTTTAGCACACAGACTGGTCAACATCCCTCTCACAGCAGAAGAATACAAAACAGAATACAACAAAATTATTGAAATAGCACAAAAAATTATACTTAACAAATCATTAGTACACAAAAAAGTGAACTTAGCAAAAAAGAAGAAGCTAATAAAGGAAACCACAACCCTCTCAGCTACAGAAACTAATATGATTTTCAAAAAATTCACTTACCATCCATAGACCTATGATAAATTCAAAAAAACCTTCAAAAAACAAAACATTCAACTAGCACCAGTCAACCATTTCTCCTTAAAAAACCTAATTTGCTCAAACATCAAAGATGCCATTCCATCTAACAAAAAATCTCATATATATCAAATTGAATGCTGTAGTCAAATTTATATTGGAAAAACCAAAAGAAATTTAGAAACAAGAGCAAAGGAACACTTTAGAAACATAAAATATAAACAATTAGAAAAATCAGCAGTTGCCACGCATTTTTGGGGAAAAAAACCACAACATAAATCCAGAACCAAAACTACTAAAACATACATCAGGAAAACAAGAACTATCCACATGGGAACAAATCTTCATTTCAAAAAATAGGAACAAATTGTTCAATTTCGACATCCCCCAGAAAGATTTGTTCAGTAAGTTCCTTGAACCGCCACCAGAGGAGACCTATGACAAAATATCGTCACCTACACCAATGAGAACCAGTCGATGGCCGGTTGAGGATAGAGGCAAAGTCTCTGAAACATGATCTGGAAAAATTTAAAAGTAAGTGTTGTTTAGTGTCATTAATCGACTCCCTTTAAATTTAACAGTTTGTTAAATAACATGAATGCGATGTGCCTTCGAAATCGATCTTATAGAGAAGAAGGAAGTATTAACATCAATTTCTTAAGTTAAGTGAAGATCCTGTTACAAATATTTTTATTTGTGTAATATTTGTTGCTTCACTGTGACTAGCTTCATTTTCTGTGTGAACAGTAGCAGTACTTCTTTCTGTAACATATGCTAAAATTCTTTCTGCTACAACAATAAACATGTACTAAAGCAAAGAATACACTTCCTATATTATACACAGATTTCTAGTTTTTATCTTACTGGAAGATCTGTGGTTCAAATCTCGGCTATGGCATTGAATTTTTCCATCTGATTTTACCTTTCCATACCTTGGCATACACACGACTAGAGTGAACAATTAATTTCTATTAATTGACCTAATAGTGGTCTGGAACTATACAGCCCAAACTTTAAGGTACTTACGTTACGTAAGTTGCCATTAAGGTAGTTGTCTCATGTGTTTGAGAACTCTTAGTGGTTTACTGGGAAAAACATGAGTAAGTTGGAGAGTTTAATGTCATGCTGGCATGTTGGCCATGGTAGTCCAATGATTAAAAGCAGCCGGATGGAGAAGTCTTTCCAGTCTGACTCTACCTTTCCTTTCCATACTTTGGCCTACACACAGCTAGTGTCAAAGAATAATTAAGTTTTATAATTTGTGTTGTTGATTACAGAATGTTTGCACCCATTTACTGTTTATCAGTTATTAGAGGTCACTTGTGTTGCTATCAGATAGTAAATCTGCAAAACTATGCTTTCTGTGGCAGTCAAGTGAAGGAGAAACCATGATTATAATGAATACACACAGCTGATATGTCAGGCCTGTCACAGCACTGTACACAATATAGTGTGGTATATTAATTCTTTAACCATAAGTTACAATATTCTTACTTAGTCCAGGTTTCACTGACACCTCACTATCCCATAGCGGAAGGGTTCCGAACACTCCAGCTGCTGTGGTACAAGCGCTGCAGACTCCTAGCACTTGTGGTACTTCTGACATTACTAGAAATACATTGGGCCCAACATTCGAGCCCCTCCCTGAATAGGAATTGTTTGGATTGGGTTGGATTGGGTTGGACTCGGCAGGGCAGTGATTCCTGATACCCATGGGTATTGGATCCAATTGGCTGGCTTGGCCACCCAGAAGGTGTTGAGGGACACCTAAAAGGTCCTGAATATTACCTTGCAGAGCTAGTAGCATGATTACTAAAATTAGGCAAATGAGTCAATCTTGTACAATCAAGTACAAAGTACTTGTAAGTGGAGAAAAGTATATACAAGATTGACTCACTTGCCTAATTTTAGTAACAATGGCACTCCACTTTTTGAAATACTACTACTTATTCTATATAGTAGCATGGTGTTCTAGATCATCAGCGGCCCTACCAAGGTCTTCGGTAGTCTTCCAGGATGGGTTGACACACCTAAGTGGCATATCCACTTCCACCCAAAAGGGGGGCCTATTTAGACACAAGGTATTGGCACAAGGAAACACCCATGGAGTCTTCAGGCTTCCTAGTAGACCTTGTTTAAACTGTCACTTCACTAATAGATATAGTTCAACTTTAATTGTGATTTTACTTAGTTCACATTGTTACTTCACTTTTCTTTGCAAATTGCAACATAGTGAAATATGGGTGAAGCAGCTTCTTTTTCGGATAGTTCACTTGCTGGGCCATTGAAAACAATATGTCTCTAATATCTCACAGAAACACTACTTAATGTACATCACAACTGCTGCCACAAACTCACTTGTAGAACCAATTTGATGTTACATCATAAATGCACTCAGCAACTCACAAACACATTGGCTTATATAGCTGCTAGGATTTTCTGCAGAACAGTATAAAGTGTTCTGAAGGTGGGTAGAGAGGAAGCTTCAAAAAATTCTGGTTATCTGTTGATAATGCTGGGCAAGAGCACTATGATGCTTACTTTTCTCTATTTACCAATCCAACTGCCCAACCATTTGGCAATATCCTCTTAGTAAACTCGGCCATAGCTCGAGCATTACAACATTTGCAATGAATTCAATGCTTTATTATATCTGTGGTAAAAGTTTTAACACTTTGATTCTGTCCACAAAGATATAAAAATGCCCCCTTACTGCAAAGCTGTAAAAAGGCTTCCGCTCTTGTATATTTTATGGGTAAACCATAAAAGTTGGCAAGTACCGGATAGCTATATGCAAAATTTCAGTAAAGCTGCAAACCATGGGTCTTAAAATTTAGATACACTGATTTGGCAAGATCCTTTTCCATTTACTTAAAATTGAAAACAAAGTAAGCTAGTAAGGGTGTAATCATCAAGCATTAATATACTATATGCAAGGCTTCACTTATAATTTAGTTTTTTCAACAAAGTACTAGATCTATATACAAATATAATAATTTGTAACTTAAAACTTCACATAAGAAAATGATGTTACTTTTTATATAAATTGAACAGGATTGTGATTTCGTGAAAATTCTTCCACAACGTCAGCCTGACGAATTTTCATGAAATTGTTATCCTATTCAATTTATAAGAAAAGTAACATCGTTTCTTATAAGATAAAGTGAAGTTTTAAGTTACAAATTATTATATTTGTATATATTTGTTTGCTTCACTCTTAATAGCTTCATATTTTATGTATTTACTAGATCTATATTTTTCACACCATAAGGTAGTTGCCAAATTTTATGGGTGCTGTTAAAGAACTACTTAACTGATTGTCAATTACTTATGAAAAAGTAAACTAATTTTTCATTGATCTGAAGAAAATTAACTGGAACTAAGCCTCTTCACAAATTTTCAGAACTTCTCCTAATTTTTGTTACTGCTTAGCACACCTTGGATGCAATTCGTACCCAAAATATGCAAACATTCTATTATAATGTTAAAGGGTATTAAATTAGTTCCATATTTACAGCAGAACCGTTTTTTAATATTTCTGTTAATTGATGGAATTCTTCCACACTAGCCATGTGTAGAACAAGGTTTTTGAAGGATGGATTCAGGAATTCAATGCCATAACCAGGATTTGAACCATGGATCTCCCAGTCTGTATGGTTGCCCTTAACCAATGAGCATTAATGACAGTATTGACACTAATCTAGTGTCATACTGGCATGTTACCATGTTAGCTCAGTGGATAAGAGCAACCAGATGGAGATCAGGAGATCCATAGTTCAAATTCCGGCTATAACATTAATTTTTCAGTCTGACTCTAACCTTCGAAAATGTTTGTTTTTGCAGCAGAAACCCTCTATAAACAAATTACAGAAAGATTACAATTTGTTTCTACAAAAAGCAGTTTTCCTAAAAGAGAGTTGCATAAATTGATCACTACACTACATTGCTAGAAATGAATTATCGATGTTTTTTTAAATAACTTAATGACCAACTTCAAATAGCTTTTTTTAATTAACTTAATGAAAATTTAAATGTGCAAGCAACATTTGCAAAATAAATTTGAAATTTTTAACTATTTTAAAAATTAGCAAAAGGTTTGCTACAAACTACTGTAACCATAAATAAAATATGATGCACTTTAAGAACAAAATTAATTATAAATTATTATAAACTGCAATAAATAATTAAAACTGCACAGCTGCCATAATAAAACAAACATTTAGCTAACTAGACTGACTCAATGAGAGCTCAGCTGCAAGAGAAAAATAGCGTTACATTTTTTGACATTAAAGCTTGTAGGTTTATTCTTCAAAATTATCTAACAAGTACCAAGTTGTCAAGGTACTAACCTAAGTTGCTTTCTCTATTCCTGAAGCCTCATAATGAAAAAATGAAAAAAAAATAAAATAAAAAAAAATCAATGTAGTCAATGTTAATTAGCCCTTCATAAATCACTCTAATGCTGTTGCAGAAGTTAGTAGCAACATTCTCTCCTTCTTCCTCACAAAACTACATAATTGCAAATAATACCTGCAAAATCTTGGTGTATTACCAAAGTGAGAATTTCATAATCGAAGTTCACAAATTCTTAATATGTTATATTTGTAATCAATGGAGCATGTTCCACTTATTTTGTATGATTTTTTTTCTTATGCATCCTTGCTTTTTCAGAAAAGTCAATTTGCAGAAAAATGTCTAGATGGTAGCAGGTGTTTCATGTTGCCTTACTAATACAAACATACACACTTCCTGTAGTATTTTCAGTTTCAGCTCCTCTTTTCCCTCCTTAGAGGAAATGATTCTGTGCAACTGAGATCTCCATATTGCCACCCAATTATCGGAATGCCAGACGAACGACAGCTGAGAAGGGACCAGAGGCAGCCGAGCCACGCCCTCCCATCAGTCTCTGTCACTAACTGAGGGGATGATTAGGGAAATGTCACTTGTCGCTGGCCGCCTCTTTCCGCCCTTCCACTGCCATCTGGAACCTTCGCGTGGATTCACGGAAACTAGAGACTTCGAGAAGACGGCGATATTCCTATAAAAAGGGCTGCAGCGAGTGAAGTCAGTCAGTCAGTGCTTGACGAGCTAGCGAACGAACGAGAAGACTATGTACGTGCATCGGAACGGTAACGGACGAACTGGTGAATTGTAATTGTGTGCATTACGTAATTCTGTGTAATTGGCAAGTGTTTAACTGTAAGTCGGTGGAAATAAAGAACATTCTAGAGTGGTGCAATTGGATTTTTCATTTCACGAACCCAGAAAGTTACAATATCTAGTCTGCAAAAAACCAATTATTCCTAATTCCAGAAGTGCAGGTGAATGGTGTAGTTTAAGGAAGCATAACTTTGTATCTCTAAAACAGTATGTCTACACAATGTACCAAGCATCTATCACAAGTAATTCCCAAAATAGTGAAGCTGCAAATGATTGGTGCAGTTGGCAGAAAGTTAGCTTTATCTCAAAAATGACATGTCTGCCGCATGTAGGAAGCATCTAGCAAGATGAGCTTTCTTCCTTTGGAACCCATTTTAGAGTCAATAATGAAGTAAAACTTATAAGAATAACCCAGAAGTTACCCAGGAATTTTTTGTAAGATATCATTACAAGAAAAGTTAAAAATTTAAATGATTTTAAAACAACTTACTGTTTTACATTCCTAATAACAGAGGAATTTCTCACTACCATGTCTATTAGTACAAACTAGTGCCATAAATTGCTGCTTGCTTTTTCCATAAGGATTACATACATCATCTTTGGAAGTATATTGAAGAACACTCCTATTTCATCACCACTAAACTTGTCTTTTAGATGGGTCATTAAGAAGACGGGTAGAATTTCCTTTTTCCAAATGTCTACGATGCCATTGTTCACTTTTGCACTATTACCATGCATTGTATTAAACAAAAGTATGAGTAATTTTTTAAAAATATCAAGCCGCCCATTGGGGGCAGGAACACCATCTATTTTCAGTTTTAATTAAACTTCTCCTCTGAAATAAGTGTATATTAATTTCTTCTTGCTGTGTACCATTTCACTAAAACTTTTTCCACTTACACAAAAATAGAATCATTAACACTCTGAAGTTAAATGATAGCAACACCATACTACATCTTCAATCAAGATTGCATCCTTTAGCTTCAAAACTCCCAACAATGTGGAATGAAGCCAGCTGATATATATATATATATATAGTAATTTACATCCTCCAACGTTAAGTCATATCAGATGGTGAATGAATTGGGTGAAACGATGCTCAAATGAGTCCAAGGACCATGGAGCTTACAGTTACCCGGCATTTGTCTTGAAGGATAAGGGAAACCACCGGTAAAAACCTTATTCAGGTAACTCACCCTGACCGAGATTCAAACACGGGACCTCTTGAACTTGAGGCAGACATGCTACCATCTACACTACCAAGGCAGGCAGCTGATTATATGCACAATAAAGGAATTCTGGTATTATTTTCCACATCTCAGAATTATTGCTACTTTTTGGTGAATGACTGATGGGTTCTTTGCAACCATTTTAATTTACAAACTAGAAATCAAAATAAAATGTTGACCAGTATAAACCACCACATATGTCTACACCTGTTTGTTACAATAAAATGACACAAATATATGGGATTGAGCAAAAGCTGAAGAAAGAAAGCACAGCACTGAAAGTTATGAATAAAAGCGTTGTTAAAAGTGAAGTTATTTATATTAAAAGATTTATTGAGTCATGTTTTATTACCAAACAATGTTATATTTTCTCAAAACTGGTTTGAAACTGAAATAAATATAAATGCTATTTCATTGAACAATGTTAGCTGTAACACTGTGTTACACCTTGTGTCATCGCAACTTTGTGTTAGACACTTTTAACAAATGTTAGAAGTTAGAAAATGGCAGTTACAAACAATCAGTTTTAGTTAATTGATGGAAATTAATCATTTCTTCACACTAGCCATATATAGGATAAGGTTTTTGATAGAATCAACATGAAAAATTCAATGCCATGGCCGGGATTTGAACCACAGATCTCCTGGTTTCCGTCCAGGGCGAAAAATTTGTTCCCCTATACCTAGAGCTTTCAGTTAACTTCCCAATTCTAACCCGTACAATTAGAAACATCATAATTTGGTCAAAGTAAAAACTTGAAAGAAGCGTAGAGACAGTGAAGCACAACTTAGCACAAAAGTGAATCGAGAAGATATTGACACCCTACTTCACTCACACTCTTTATTCACAGGACATGTTTCAAGAGCTTTTGCTCTTATCATCAGCTGGTACTCGATTAGTGCAAATGTAGTGGTTTCCTCTTTCTCCGCATCGTCGATAGATGGCGTGATGTACTTGTCAAAGATGTTCGGTGGTGGAGTTTCAAAATTCATGACTCTATGACGATTTTTATTAATGAAGATTTCTCCCATACAGAGAGGTCTATGGGGTGATAAACGTATTTTATTACAGATGTTTCCAAGTTGATGTCATGTCTAGTATTCAAAAAATGAAAAGCCACTGCTGATTTTTCTGTTTCACCATTTTTAATGTTTCTTATATGTTTTTTAGTTCTGATGTTAATATTTCTTTTTGTTTTTCCTATATAAATTTTAGGGCAAGTTTCACATTTGATCTCATAGATTCCTGGTTTTTCTTTGGTAGTAACTGAATTTTTCAGGGGGCCTTTTAACAAATTTCTGATATTAAACCTATTTTGAGGTGCAAGAATTATGTTGTGTTTTGAGAAGATTTTTTGGAATTTATTATAGGCTGATGGATGGAAGGTGAATTTTTTTTAAAAAAAAAATTCTCTTTTTCTCCTGTAGGTTCTAGGGTGGTGGTTTCTTTTATTTTCTTAGCTTTGTTGAGTCTGTTAACTGTTCTGTCTACTAAATTTGGGTTGAAACTGTTGGACATAGCTACTTTTTTTATGTGTAGGTATTCTTCTTGATAATCTTCTCTGTTTAGTGGAAAGTTGATCATCCAAAATATGTCTTGAGTCCACAGGACCAGATGGGGGGGGGGGGGGGGCTTGTTAGTCTCTAGGTCTTACCCTATGGAAAGAGCCTCGGAGACGCCGGGCGCTCTTTTGGGACAGCTCGTTAACTCCCTGGTAGAAGGAGGCCTGAGTCCTTGGTCCTACGGGCCCAGGACTACTGGGAGTAGAACCTCTGGCATTAACATTAACTGTACACACGACACTGAGGTCATTGTGAGTTAATTATACATGTGACCATGTGTCCACAATTTGCTATTTTGTTGTCATTTTAGTTTCTACCCTTAGCTCTCTGTGTGTTACTTATGTGTTGTGTTTCAGTGTTTGTGTGTGTTCATCACAAGCTATTTTGGAAGTTAAATGTATCTTATACCTTATCTTTGTTGTCTTCTGATTCTAGTATTATTGTCATGTAGTTGTCATAGACGTTAAAAGATATAGCTAACAACTTACTATAATAGCTTGATGAAATGTATGAGTTCTACCTTTATGTAAAACAGATAAACAAGATGTTAAAGTATTTTTAACACGAGTAGGTATAACCATCCACAAATATATTTGTTAAAAGCTGGATTTTGTCAAAACAGAAACTTTGTTAAATGTGAGTGTTAAAATGGGATTTACTGCACTAAGAACTTACAATAAAGAAGAGGGGAAATGAGAAAAGAAATACTTTCACAACAGAGATGGTACAAACAGATTAATCTTTGGAACTAATTTTAAAAGTTCATTTAATTTTATTATTAAAAGATAAAATGCCATGCAAATCAAACCTTACCTATCCAAATCCAATTTAAGCATCCTTGCCAGTTTTGGAGGCAGGGAAGGCAGTTTCTCAGTAGAAATAATATGCAAGAGCACCTTACTTCCATGTACATGGCTTGCTATTTCCGGAAGTTGATCAATTAGTCCCTTAAGTACAGTCTGAAACAATGTACACAGGTTTTAAAACCAAGAAATTATTTACTCATATTACTTGCTTAGAAAACCAAATAATTAAAAAGGGATATTTATATCAGAACAAATATTCTTCAAACAGGCTTTATCTTCATTGATGTGACCAACTTCCACTAGGTCTGACCTACAATTCCCCATTTCAATCACCTCATTCTGCAATAGTTTAGCTAATGCAGCTACAGAGGCTTAAAAGCATTTGTAGTATAGTCTAACATTGTATGCTATGATGTAGAGTAAGAACACTATTATATAAAAGATGTTTTATTGTGTTTTGTGTGTAGTCATCGAATACTACTAAACTGTGTGTGTTTACTGTATTTAAATTTTGCAAAACAGACTCACCCATGGATTGTCTGCGTAATTTATACTGAAATTTACTGGTGGCACTGATTCTAATAAATCCACGCTTTATAAATTGTTAAACAAATTAAACATATTTGGTCCATGTTAGGCAAAATTAAATGTAGACAGCCAAAAGTTATAACCAAAGAAATATTAGATGAAATGGGATCTATCATAAAGAGTACAAGGGTCACTCTGAAAGTTTTAAGAATGGGTAACAATGGTAAACTAAAGCAGTATTTCTTAGCTTTAGACTGAAGTTCAGATAGTAATGCGAGCAAGTATGGATATGCCCCAACAATGTGCAGCACCAAAACTGATGTGTATTTACATTCAGGTGTTCCTACATCAGATGCTAGAATGGATTTCAAGCAAGAGCAATACTATGCTACTTTCTACAACAGAGAGATTTAGAAGAGAGAGAATGCCTTCAAAGACCGCACTGTGCATTTGGTGGTCTTCTTCCTTTGCAACACATTATTTAACCTTACAGTTTAGAAGAGGAAAAGATTCCCTCAAATATGAAGACCGTACAGAATGGCCAGCTTCACCTACAACAGATGAAAGTGGTAAAAACAGAGAACATGAAGCAGGAAGACAATTGTTGCACATATGGACAGATTCAAGAAATCCTGAATATTGGATCAGCAGCAGTAAGGGCAGTCTTTAAAGAAAAACTTCACCTCAGGAAGCTCTCTAGTTACTGGATCACTCACATCCTCACAAATGAGCAGAAGCAGGTACATGTGCAATAACATCAAGAAATGATACAAGAATTTCATAGGAGAAGATACAAAAACATTTTTAACATTATAACAAGTGAAAAAAGCTGAACATAGCAGTATGATCCAGAAACCAAGCAACAATCATCAGTCTGGGTTTTCTCAGGAAAGGATCCCTAAGTAAAAGTGAGGTGAGCGAGGGCAAGAAGATCCTTTATATGTGTTTAGAGGAATTTAGTAAGTGACATCAAAATTAATCTCAGAAACTATTTGTAGTTGGTTTATTAATACGAGTATTAATAAAGTGACGAGTATTAATAAACCAACTACAAATAGTTTCTGAGATTAAGATCCTGTTTGTTCTTCACAGCTAATGAGCTTAATGGTCATATTGTGATCATTTTACTCGAGGGACAAAAACTGTCCCTGCCAGTCTGTCCCCTATGTCTGCCTCAAGTCTTCAATTAAGTGGGAACAAGGCCCCCTAAAACTAGTCTACATGTAATTTTGTTACAACACAGTATCTCTGCCTAAACTGCACAAGAAACAATTCAATTTCTTCAGGAGTCAAAAATTTGTCCCAATCTCACTACAGTCCAGATTTAGCCCCAGGCAACCTTTTTCTGTTCCTCAAAATGAAATAAAAAATTTAAAATCAACTATGTCAATCAACTAATACTGCAGTAGTTGCTTACAATGAATGTATTTGCAATCTCTACCAACAAAGAATGGCAATCAGATTTGAAAGGTTGCACAGAATGCAACAATCAGATCTAAATTTTTAATATTTAATAGTGTTCATTTTTTAATCTTTCAGTAACCTTTGCAGTAAAAATAAATGCTACCTCACATTATGCATTTTTGGTGACAGAATAACAGACTGGCCTGTAGCTATAGAATTTGTGACCCAGTTGACCTTTATGTCCCAAGAGGTTAGGTACACCTTCCCTGACAGGAAGCATGACTTTCAGTTTTAATGCAATACCTGATGCCTGGTGAAAACAGGACTATTTACGAGATTGTAACAGCTGCAATGAAGATGAAGATAGCCTCTATATAAGTCACTTGATCTCAAGAGGCAGGATAACCCATGTGTCCCAAGACCTGCACACCAATTAGAAGATCTAATTGGCAGAGTAGCCAACTACCTAGACTGCATCACAACTGAAGATGATCCATTTGGGGAGACAATAACTTGTAACCTTCAGCACAGGCAACTGTGATTATAGAAGCACAGATTATCATTCCTTTATGTCCTGCAAGACTGTCTTCTAAGTCCAAAATCAGAAACACGTGTATGAATGCTGACAGAACCTGCTGAGTACAGGAACCTCAATAGTTTACAACAAACCTCTGCACCAACATCCCAGATATATTCTTCCAGATAGTACTGAAACTCAATAAGTGTTCCCATGTGTACAGTTGTAGCTTTACTGTTTGTTCTGAAAATCAACATTTTGTCAGGTCCTGCCATTCAATTAAAAAGAGTTCATACACAGAAGTTGTGTTTGATTGCAATGGACAGGTTCATGAATTTAACTGGTCTCCCAGCATTGTGTAACACTGAGAAAACAATGCATGCAATTTTTTTATGATGAAAGTTTATTACAAACCAGGTTATATTGGGAATGTGATGTCACCTTCAGCCTGTTGAGATCAGAGATACTGGTGTTTTCTTGTAGGAGAGGGTATAAGCAGTTTTCGAAGTCATTTTCAAAGGGTACTTAATTCAAGAACACTACATTACCAAGTGTTCCTAGTTACCCACAACTTTGCCCAGAAATTTTTTCATAAATAAACATTGTACCGATTTCTCTTTGAGACACTTGCATAAGTCACAGATCAATTAGCTAACTGGTTCAGTTACTGTTGCAAGCTGTGTGTATCGTCAATGGATACCAAGTACACTAACAGGGCAAAGTGTGTCAGGCACACTGTTTTGATCAACAAGTGCAAAATTAGACAAAGAAAATACCAACATGGCCACATCAGAAAGGAAATTGATTCCAAGGAATAACAAATTTCACCAGAAATTACAACAGTGCCCCAATTATAGGAGAGGTGGTCCCATCCTCTTGTGTTAAAGAGAATTTGAAGTTTGCCAATACAATATACACCAACTGCTGGGATGGTTGTAATGTATTAATGGCTGGGGGTTTTGCTTGTCAACCTACTATAAACAATAACCAGCATTCTGTAGTGACATGCCTAGATGAATATCAGTAAGTCATGCTGGCATATCTCTCCAGCACTGCCTATACAAGGGTGACATCAGACACGAATAAACAGATGTGCATTTACAGAAACTTGTGGCATCAACTGTTAAAACAGATAAGCTGATCCCCTTCAAAAGGTGATCAAGGACACACAATCTTGATCAAGATTTACCCTCAAGTGTAGTACAGTGTAACTGTAAAATAAATTAGGTTGTACATAAGCATTAGATCACAATTATATTTTCATAATTTAGAAATGTGAAAACAATTGCAGTCATAATTCAGAAGAATTCATTTTTTCCAAAATTGGCAATTAAGACTAGGATGATGGTAGGAGCAATGCTAACACCAAGAGCTACAGATAATTGCGCATGTAAGGAAGTCCATTTTATTCTGTGTATTTCAACTGAATTAATATTATTCTGGTCTTAGAGAGTATTTTAAGTTATTTTTAATGTGTTGATCATCTTATTGACTTTTCATAAAGAGCAAAGCTGAGGTAGAACTCAGAACAAAAAATTACAAGAATAAAGGACAGCATAGCCATAATCACAGGGTTGTATATGCATCCTGCAAAATGACATAAATGGATGTACAGATCATGCTGGAGGAAATTACATCTAAAAGAACACTGAAGAGTATCACAGCCTTTGGCCCTCATCTGTAGTCCTGGTAATGGGGAGCTAAATTTCTGCATAAATAACATATACATTGATTCAGTTTAGTTACGCAATCAATACATTTGCTACAAATATTTAATGGGGGATGTTTTGAAGGCATTTCTTTCAACCTTTGCCACAGGTCAATTGAAGATTGACAGATTCCTAGGCTATGCATAAATTTCTAGTCCATGTTTTACAGTTTACACCATGAGTTATAACCAGAATTATAACCAAAAAATGGGCCAAAATATATGAAAATCATGTTCTGCAGCCACAGAACATGACTACAATAAATAATTTATCAGAGAAAGTTTACTTTGCAGTTCACATCATCTGTTTCTCAATGTTCACACACACTTACTCCATTATGATTACTCCTAGTCATCAGAACAAGTCATAAGTGATGTAATAAAATTTTAAATCCCATAAAACACTACATTAACGAATGTATTGCATTTTATTGCAGACCAGTGAAAGAAGAGCATCATGAAGAATAAGTTTTGGCTTATCACTGCAGGGAATACTATTAACATTGTATATTTGGATTGTAATCTCAAGTTAACCCAGAGACTTACACTACTACAAAAAATTACAATATAATGCAATAAAAATTAATTTGCCATGCATATCCATGTTAAAAATCTCAAATTTTTGAATAAGCTAAAAACTGTAGAGGGAACTATTGCCATAATCTCATAAAAAGCTTCCACTCTTGTAAATATTACAGGCAAACCATTTAAGTTGACAAGAATGTTCAGGTACAGAATCCAAAGTTATAAGAAACATATCTGTCATGAATCTAAATGTTCTACATCCTTATTCATAATACCTAATTGCTCAAAGTGTGGATGAGGATATAAATATTCTGATCGAATGTCCACAATTCATACAAGAGCATTCTGGATAAGCCTATTAGCCTTAATGTCTAGAATTAAAGATCTATTTTATCATAATTATATAAAAAGGCAGCCATGCAATACTCTCAGCATATATGCCTCAAAATAACTTCCACAAGATTTATGTATTCTGTGGGCTCTATTATGAAAACAAAACATTTTCAACTTAAGCCCTTCTTACAATAGTAAATACAGGAATTCTTACTTTTGATTAAGCCACATAAAATATACTCCTCATTCTTCTAATTGTTTTAGTCACATACCTCTTCCATTAGTGATATGTCATCCACATATGCCAATAGCGCAATCAATAGAAAATGTCCAGATTCAGAGCATGCAAGTTTTGGCACATTCTCCTGCAGGTTTTCAAGAAACTGCTTTCTTTCCTGAAAAGCAAACCAAGTCTTCACTAAACAATATCAAGAATTAAAGGATCCTTCAGCCAATTCCTTATTCATTCTTCAAGCCTATCACATACCACAAACTGATTTGAAGACAGATAACAAGTTACAAACTAGAAATTTTAACACACATTCATTCAAACTAGTTTTGAACAAGATTTAATTTTTTCCTGTGTTGATTATTACACTAACCAAAATGAAATTACCTCCACGAAGATAAATACAAGTTTTCACCTCATTTTCACACATAGATTCCAAAAATGATGCTTAAAACGACACATTACATCACAACTTTTAGATATTTTAGATATACATAATCAAAAACCACTTCACATAGCAGCCGGAAACACACATGTCATAGGTTGCCCACACTTGTCCTACACAGTTACCTACAAAATTTAAAGATGACATGTACAATTTAATCAGGTCTCTACTTCAAAAGATCCTAACTTTCAACCAGAAAATTCTGAAAGTGAAAGACATTTTGTAGAGCAAGTAGACTTGAATGATTTGGCATGTATTATTTATTTTTTTTATTTTTTTTAATTTACGTCCTCCAATGTTAAGTCATATCGGACGATGAATGGAGTGGGCGAAATGACGCTCAAATGAGCCCGGGGTCCATGGAGCTTAGAGTTACCCGACATTCGTCTTTAAGGATAAGGGAAATCCCCGGAAAAAACCTTATCCAGGTAACCCACCCTGACCAAGATTCGAACTCAGGACCTCGGGAACGTGAGGCAGACATCCTACCACCATGCTACCGAGGCGGGCCTGGTTTGGCATGTGACTTAAATCTGTCGTCAAAAGAAGAATCTGAGCTTCTAGGTTCCGGACTGCAACAGTGGAAATTACTTGCACCTGGCACATAAAATACAGTTTCAAAATAGACATCAGAAATTTGGAAAATATTTTCAATGGAAGAGAATATATGTCTCAGTACAGACATCAATGGTTTAATGAGTGAGCTAGGAACTGAGTACAATCCATACGACTGGCGATTGTTTACAGATTCATCAAAGTTCAGCTAAAGGCTGTGTTACTTCATAATGGTAATGAACTTCCATCTATATAGAATAAAAAGAAGTATTTCAGAAAGTGGAGTGCCATTGTTACTAAAATTAGGCAAGTGAGTCAACCTTGTATATACTTTTCTCCACTTACAAGTTTTTTATGAAGACTAGTTTCTGGGGACTTCTCCCCTATCGTCAGCTCTGTGGTAGACTGATGATGCATCCGGTGTCTGCATCTGGCTTGGTGTTGTGCTGCCATCTAATGTCCTGGTAAGTTTGATGACGTCATCTACCGTGGGAATTTCAAAATTCATCAAGAGGTCCTGTTTTTTCGTAATAAATATGTTTTCCCAAATCTGTAGTTCCAGAGGTTTCTTTGCCTGTTTGATCAGTTCTATTTCTTGTTTTATGTTGTGATTCTCAGACCAAAAGTGATTTGCTACGGCCGACTTGTCCATTTGTTTGAATTTCATATTTCTGAAGTGTTCTTTCATTCTTGTTCCTAGATTCCTTTTGGTCTTACCAATGTATATCTTGTCACAATCCTGGCAGAAACTAGTCTTCATAAAAAACTTGTAAGTGGAGAAAAGTATATACAAGGTTGACTCACTTGCCTAATTTTAGAACTTCCATCTGTTACATTTTCCATTCTGCAGTCTTGAAAAAGTTATGAAATATGGCCAATACGTACGTGTTTTAAAATATGAGGTTCATTATTGGAAAATATGTGGAGACCTTCAAGTAATTGGTTTGCTGCTTGGATTTCAAGTGAGATTCACAAAATATTGTCTTTCGTGTTTCTGAGACAGCCATGATGCACAGAAATATTGTGTGGTACACCAGTGGGGCAAGCGGCAGGAATATGTCCCAGGGGAGAATAATGTAAAACAACTGGTTCAGACTGATAAGATTCTTCTCCCTCCCTTAAATATAAAATATAGGCTAATGAAGAATTTTGTTAAGGTGCTCAACAAGGACAATAAAGGATTTGTGTATCTACAAGGCAAGTTTTCACAGTTACTTACATAAAATTGAAAGAAGGAACTTTTGTTGGATCTCAAATCAGAAAACTTTTAAGAACAGAATGTTTGGAAGAAAAAAAAAAGTTACAAACAGTGGAATTAGCAGCTTGTTAATCATTTAGAAGGGTTGTGTGGTTTTCTTGGAAACACAAAGGAAAAAGAACTATAAAACTTTGGTCTCAAATTTGTTGAAATGCTACTAAGACATGGGTTGTATAATGTCTTTGAAAATACATTTCCTTCATTCACATTTAGACTTTTTACCAGAAAATCTGGGTGATGTTAGTGATGAACAAGGGGAACAGTTTCATAAGGACATTTGCATCATGGAGAAGAGGTAACAAGGTTGTAAGGAACAAGTAATGATCAGGGATTATTGATGGTTTCTTGTGAGAGAAAACATATAGGGGTACAAGAGGCAATCACATGCTACCAAGCACTTTTAAGTGGAGTTACACGTATGTCCCTTAAATATACACTCCAAATATTATTATATGCATGTAAAATAACATTTTGAATGAATTTAACTCAACATGATATACAGTACTATACCATATATCATTATAACACAATAATAAATGAAACATAATATCTTATCTGAAACCTCGTAGGTGAGAACCTATATATCTTCACATCTAAAAAAGATATCACCTGATGTGATACGAGATTTCTGTGGCTATTTTCAAAATCACATCTTTTTCCTTAAGAATCACCTACTGCTATCTTAGAGGTATAAAATATTTTTTTATTGGATAAAATACTAAACAGAACTAAAGAGAATAAATATATATATATATATATATATATATATATATATATATATATATACATACATACATACTTTTGAACATCTGTTTGTTGTTTTTATGCATTGTAGTACAAAACTTTTTCTTGTAGTCCAATGATAGTTCAAGATACAGATTGCCGGTGACAAGTTCTATTAACCGCTTCGCCGATGGCCATTTAAACGCTTCAGTGGCCGGAAACGGATACCCAATAAACAGAACAGGACATTTAAATTGTTAAATGCTGTAAAAATGCATCATAAATACAATTCCGTATCTTCCGTATTTATTAAGTTATTTAAACGAAACAAAAACTGGTTTAAAGCTCATTAAAGGCAGTATAAATATACAGTAACAATAAAGTAGAGACTACATTAATAAATTGTTGAAATTTCACTACTTTGTTTCGCTGTAGCAAAAGCCATTCTTTGTGCCGAACGCGCCTAATATGTGAATCATTGTGTTTTGTGTATACGAGCCATAGTATGTATTATAGCTACGCAAGCGTCTTCTCAGGTTCAAGTTTAGTTTATTTATGCTATGCCAAGCGATAATATGACGAGAATATGTTGCGTCACACACTCACACACTGGAATGAAAACTCTGTCAGCATCTGTTATTACAGTGTTTCTCAACCAAGGTTTCTAGTAGCCTTATGCAGCAGTTTTCGCTCTGTATTAGTTATTTATACTCTGTGTTCAAAGTGATTTCTTATAGCTATCAAGAACTAAATGAACGGCACATTTGAAATTGTTAAATTTCAATGTTAACCATGGCTTATCCCGGTAATGTAGCAAATAAATTAGCTTGGGTATGATGTGTACAGGCTTCTGATATTACTGTAGAAAATCTGGAAGATTTGTTGTACGATTATGAAGGAGATCTTTAGGACATACGTAGCAGTGACGTGTACTGGTCTACAGCTGGCATGTTAGCTACACCATTGTTTGGGGAAATGGCGGGTCAAATATGGGTGATACGGATCAGCTATTACCAGCTATCCCTCTTTACGGAAAACAGTTAAATGGTAAAAAAAAAAAAAGTATGTTTATACCACTGGATGTAACTATGCACAGTTGTTTAGTAATTTTCAGAGCTGTAAAAGACATTCATCTATCTGTACTTGCGCGTATAAAGAGCTCGTAACCTAATTGAGCATTATAATACTCAGAGGCCTCTATATAATAGGGGGTAGCAAAATTCACCACATCATCCCTCATACTTGAGAGAAAACACTTTCCTAAAAGTATACCACCCACACCCAAAAAACTTGTAACCATTTCGAAAATGTGTAGTGTGTTGCGAAAAAGAAGTTCGCAAGGAAACCAATATTATTTGGTGTGAATCTGCAGATGTGCCCTTGGGTGTTTATCCAGGTTTGGAGGTGTACAATTCAAAAAGAAACCTTTAAGGATACGTTTACATTCCTTATAGAACTAATTTAAATTGATTGTAAAACAGCAAGATTAAAATAATTGGCGTTAACTGAGCATTAAATGCATGTATGCGCAGGACGTCTATACACGTCCATATCGGTTTGGGGCACTTTAACTTGGACGTCATATGACGTCCATATCGGTGAAAGGGTTAAAGCCAACAATACATGATTTAGATAGAGAGTCAGACTGAAAAGTTCAATGCCATAGCCAGGATTTGAACCATGGATCTCCCAATCTCTGTCTGGTTACCCTTAACCATTAAGCTACCATGGCCAACACGCCAGCAGGACATTAAATTTTCCAACTGACTCATGTTTTTCCCAGTAAACCAATAGAGGTTCTCATATACAATGAGATACGCATCTTTGTGGCGATGTACTATGCTGTAAGTACTTAAAGTCCCAGGCTTTATAGTTACCACTATTAGGGTAATTAATGAAAATTAATCATTCTTCCATACTAGCTGTGTGTAGGCTAATATTTGGATAGGTAGTCAGACTGAAAAATTCAGTCAAATCTTAAGTTCTTAAGGCAATACTTACAGCAGAGTGTAGGACTACACCACCGAGCGGGATAGTTCAGGTGGTTTTGGGAGCTCTGGGTTAAATTCCTATGGCTGGCCTACCTGGCCCTTAAGTTTTTTCGGGGTTTTCCAGGGTCGCCATGCGAATGCTGGATAGGTTAATTACATCCCCCGAATTTCCTGTACCTCCATTTCATTTCCATTATCACTTCATATTATCTCTCATCTGGTGGTCTCTTTCAGATTAGAAGTGTCGGTAGGAGAATTGGCACTGCAAGGCAGTTTGATATGCTCTTGGTAAATACTTCTTCCTTCGGTAGGACGATGTCTGGGCCGGCCTGGTGAGCCATTTCAGCACCACAATGGGTGGGATGTCGGGGATTTTCCAACTGGTCAATTTAGATACCCTGCCCTCTGCACTGTCGTGCCTCCTTTGGGATGGCTGACCTCTGTCTCCTCTTGTAACCTCCTTCCTCCCGGGGATGCACTACTTGTGCAATCACATTATGTGATTCAATGTCCTTTGAAAATAAATCTAAGTATACCAACAAGACAAGTGAAGCGCTCATAACTGAATTATGATGTGTTAGCAGTCTAGGGAAAACCTGAAAGGAAATTAAAAAACTGGGAAACTAAATGGAAAGTTCTTGAGACAGTGAATCCAATAACATTTAATGTAACTTCAACAGAGAAGAAATTGCACCACCAGTGAGCACTGCATAACTGTAAGCTAAATGCTATTTAATAATACTTAATAATTACATACTTCTGACAATGTACGAGTGCATGTTGTTACAATTCAATTGCACCTATGCTGTTTGTTAGTCCCAGAGTCATCAAGTATTAGGAAGTGTGCACTTTATGGTGCAAACAGCTCTAGCCAATCAGGCAAAGGTTGACATGGATTCGCACAGTTTGGTAAGTTTACCTGCAAAATAAGCTTAGAGGAATCAAGGGTTTAGCTTTAGTAGTTCTCTCAGCAACACTGACCTTCGTGATAAGTACTGTTTTCATTTACAGGCAAGACAAGTTTCCTTCCTTCGTTTTGCTTTTCTTCTTTTTTTTCCCCAAGGTCTGATTATAATGAAACCTTAGAGAACTTTTCAAGCCTATCAAAATATGATTAGTTTTTGTTGCATCATATATATCGGGAGCTGACATATCCTAGATTCCTCTATACTATTGCCACTATGTTTGCAGCAACACACCTTCAGAAGCAAAATAGCCGGTAAATCTGTTGGTTGGAGGACAAGGGTTGTTGTATTCAACAAGAACAAAATGTCCTAAGTTTGATTAGATTGATCGGGACTCTTTACAATGAAGCACTCGATTAGAATTGAAACTAATGAACTTGAATAACTCAGCCTTTTGTATTCCATAAAGCAAGTTATTATCTTAAAATATACTTTGCACGTATATCACATGCACTGGCAGTTTTCTGAATTCATGGTTGTTATTATTGGACACTGTGATATCCTCTCTTAGTAGTTCGACAAACTTCAAGTTGGAATTTTCATTCAATAGTACAATGTAATTCTTTAATGTAATTCTTTAATCCATTCCTAAGCTTCACCATAAATATCTCCTCCTTTTCTGCTCAAATGCTTTTTAATAAATGAACTTTCTTCTCTATATCCTGTTGCTCTTCCCAGAAATGGTATGCTCATATAGATTTATCTCATCATCATTAATTTTTATTATAATATTATTATTAGTATTATTAAAGTACTCTACAAGCCTAATTTCTACATTCCTCTTAATTATTGCAAAACAGATTTTTCCGTTACCCACAATTAATTTCATGATAACAGTTTTCTTTTTAAAATGGTATACAGATAGTTAATATATTACTGAAAAAGACAGAATGCAAGAGAAAATCAAGCCTCCTATTTAATATAACCTAGTATAATGGTTATACCAAGGATGCATAAAAGTATAAAAATCAAATATCACACTTTCTCAGAATTAACATAGTTACTTGCAAGAAGTTTATATATCCAAGGGTAACAAAACAATTCAAATGGTATTTAGAGAGTAAAAGGTTATTCTGGCACTATAAAATATAATCAGTAGGAAATTTATTAAAATAGCAGTTTAGATAAAATACCAATAGAAAAGAAAGCTAGCATTTGTAGACTTAATGTGGATGTTGTGGGAAAGTCTATATTGGGAAACCACAGGAATGTAGGAAATAGACTAAGAGAGTACAAAGTGAATGGGAAGGTAGATTGAACAAATCAATACCATAGATGGGATTTGAATTTTTCAGTCTGATTCTATCTTTCCAACTTTCTTTTACACATGGTTAGTGTGAAAAAACAATTAATTACCGCTGATTGATGTAAGGTAAATTGACATTAGCATATCATTTCTAACAAGAAAATCACAATATTGTAACGAGAGCGCTGGAACACCCTGTGAAAGCAGCTGGCAGCGGAAGGCAGGGGAGGTTCGGTTAGCCACACCTTCCCCTCGTTTGTCTTATAGTGGTGACAAGGCGGCGGTTGGGAGGAAAAACATGACTGTGCCGTATGTTTCCTTACACCTGGTTCTCGATCTTTCTGTTACTAGAACAATCCTGTAAACACCAGAAGGCGGGATATTCCGATATAAAGAGGGTGACAGACAGACAGACAGAGTGGAGTTGGTCAATCAGTTGGTTAGTGTGTGTGAGTGAGGACAGTTCTTGGCGTAAGAAGGCAGTGTTAGTCAGTGACGTGTTAATGAACGGAAAGATTGTGCAACGGAAGACTGTACGAACTGTGAATGTGTACCGGAGCTTACGTAACCGCGAGTACAAGGAAATTGTAACGGACGAACTGGTGAATTGTAATTGTTGCAGCACGTAATTCTGTGTAATTGGCGAGTGTTTAACTGTAAGTCGGTGGAACTAAAGAACATTTTTGAGTGGTGAAATTGGACTTTTAATTTCACGAACCCACAAAGTCACACTGGTGTCAGGAAGCGGGAAGATAACATCACCGAGCATTACAACCATGGACGCGGCATTGGAGAAAATTTTGGAGACGATGATGGAAATGAAGGCGGAACTGAAAGAAATGAAGACGGCCAACGACAACATCGCCGGAAGGGTCAAGTAGACGACCGCCTTAATGATTTAGAGGAAAAGGCCGACAACATCGCAAAACCCCTCACCCGCCTGACGGAGGAAAACCGGCCTTATGTGTGGACGGAGGACGCCGAAGACGCTTTCCAGCACCCGAAGGGGACCCTGTGCAGTGCTTCAATTTTGGGTTTCCCACAACCGGGTGGCGCCTTCATTGTGGACACCGACGCCAGCGACCATTGCATTGGAGGTGTCCTATCGCAGATCCAGGACGGCCACGAGCGCACAAGAGTGGAAGAGGAGGAGCGTGCCGCAGCAGTCCGAGTAGTTGTGGCAGTGCCTGCTGAAGGCTGGGATAGCGCAGGCCTGAGGAGGGAGCAGCTGGCGGACGCAGACTTGGGGCCACTCTTGAGGGAAGTGGACGCAGGGACGAGGCCAACCTGGGAGGACATCGCACCGAGGAGCGCCACCTACAAGTCGCACTGGGCCCAATGGGACTCGTTGAAGACCAGAGAGGGCGTGCTGTTCCGGGTATGGGAGTCACCCGATGGGAAGGCGCAGAGAGGACAGTTGGTACTTCCCCGGAGCAAGGTCCCGGAAGTCTTGGAGGAAGTGCACGCCGGTACTTCAGGAGGACACCTGGGAGCGAACCGAAGGATTCACAAACTACGGCAGCGCTACTTCTGGCTGAGACTCCGAGCAGATGCTGGTGGTACACCTGGACCGCCTCGCACGCTACGATGGGGCTGTTCGGGGCGAACAGCTTTGAGGAGGGAGCAGTGTAACGAGAGCGCTGGAACACCCTGTGAAAGCAGCTGGCAGCGGAAGGCAGGGGAGGTTCGGTTAGCCACACCTTCCCCTCGTTTGTCTTATAGTGGTGACAAGGCGGCGGTTGGGAGGAAAAACATGACTGTGCCGTATGTTTCCTTACACCTGGTTCTCGATCTTTCTGTTACTAGAACAATCCTGTAAACACCAGAAGGCGGGATATTCCGATATAAAGAGGGTGACAGACAGACAGAGTGGAGTTGGTCAATCAGTTGGTTAGTGTGTGTGAGTGAGGACAGTTCTTGGCGTAAGAAGGCAGTGTTAGTCAGTGACGTGTTAATGAACGGAAAGATTGTGCAACGGAAGACTGTACGAACTGTGAATGTGTACCGGAGCTTACGTAACCGCGAGTACAAGGAAATTGTAACGGACAAACTGGTGAATTGTAATTGTTGCAGCACGTAATTCTGTGTAATTGGCGAGTGTTTAACTGTAAGTCGGTGGAAATAAAGAACATTTTTGAGTGGTGAAATTGGACTTTTCATTTCACCAACCCACAAAGTCACAATATTGAGAAAACACTATTAAAGTGTTTTCAAAGGGCAGCAGAATTACTGCAGGAGAGAAGGAATTTATTTATGTATGGTGAAGTTTAGTAACACGTTAACAAATTTTGAAATGCCACTGGACAAAACCCAACTTGAAGTTCATTAAACTATCAAGAGAGGAGCCCCTGAAGTCTACAGCAGGATATTCAAAATAATAACCAAGCAGTTAGAAAACTGAGACTTCTAACAGATATGTGAAACTTGTAAAGCAATAACCTGTTTGAAAGTAATGAGTCGGTAATTCCGACTCATTACTTTCAAATGTTAAATACATCACTTTTTCTAACCTTTTGCTTCAAATAACAATATACTGTTTTCTGGAGCAGAGTATGTACAACTCAACTGAACTAAACTTGCTTAACACAGATATTACAGTTCAAATGTTTACCTCTTCTGCTGCTAAAGAAAAGCTTTTCAGTAAAGCCATTGCTCCATTTTTAGTAGTTACAAAATCATTCCCTGACTGCAGTACAAGGGGAGCCAGCTCTGCGCCCATTTTATCAGGACAAACCTCAAGGAAATCAAGCAACACATCATGTATGAGAGAAGATTTTTGCAGTTTCCTATAAAAATGAACATAAAATGGATTAACAGTAATATCCAACTACCACTTAGTATGTGCAGCTTAAGCATGCATCAGTGAAGTGAGAGAGTTATGAAACACTCACCTGTCAAAAACCTTTGTAAAAATGTTATTCATTCCATTTAGTGTAGAGTCTTTCAGTTCTGGATAATTTTGGAACATGTCTTTCAGATCTTTTATTTTATCATTTTTCTGCTTGGTAAACAGAGAACTATAAATTTCCTGCTTCATATGATTCCTTAGCAAGTTGTTGAAACACCTCTCATATGCTTCTCCTATTACTGAAGCAGCTATCTGCCAAAAAAAAAAAAAACCATTCATATGTTTGACCTTTTAAAAGCTTAGAAACTTTTAAGAATAGAAAATAATATCCCTTTCTTCAAAACTCAACAAATATAATTACAATGCTTAACTACACAGCAGTCCTTGACACACTCTAAAAAAACTCAGTGGCAAGTGAACCCAGCTTTAGTTCTTGTTATTTCCAGAACAGAAACTGCTGCAGTTAACATGTTACAGTTGTATCCTACAATCTCTCTTTCCTTAGCTCCAAGGTCACAAAATAAGTTCACATTCCAACCGCTAGCTGCTGCTTGGTTGCTTATGAGCTCTCATGAGCATGTATTGATATAAGCCTTAGCTGAATATTGGTTTCAATATGGCACCACAAAAACATTACAACAAAGGATTTATTTATTGAGTGTTACCTCAGAATGAAGAAATGTGAAAGTGTGATGTTTGCTACAAAATGTCCTGGTGTTCCTGTTTCACATAAGACCACCATATTAAACCTCCTAAAAAGCCATACCTGGCAAAAAGCATAAAAATCCATAGTATGGCTTCTTTCGAAAGGGAAGTAAAACCAATGATACAGTGCCAAAGATCTATGGGAAGTAAAAGAGCATAAAGCCTGATAAAGAGGCCTCCGAAGAAAATTAAGTGGTCTTTCACACCAAATATAGAATGAGACACTGAGAACCACAGTAATTAAAGACTGTCCATAAATATAAACTAAATTTCAATTTACTAAAGATTTTAAAGAAATATGTCATTCCTGAATTAACATGCACAGGGAAAAACTTTGAGGAAAAATTTGAAACGTTTGAAGAAATTACTCTCTTCAGAAATTACTCCACTACCTTTCACAACAAATCGGTGTTTTGAAAACGACCGTATTTACAGCCTCTGACTTCTAAAAATTCAAACCATACAGAGTGACAATAACACATAAATTACAGAACAGAAATGTGTGTAGTATGAATTTTCGTAAATTGGTTTTACAAGGTGTTGCTGATGAAATATGGTTTCACTTACTCGGCCACGCTATAATACAAAATAACAGACAGTGGAGTACAGAAAATCATCTCACTCAAGAAGAGTCCTTTACACAATAATAAAGTTTACTGCACAAATAGCAAATTTGAAAGAGAAATATTTGGGGACAGAGTTATTAGTAGGATTATAGTCCTCTAGATCTGGGGATTTCTCAGTATATGAATTACATTTATGGGGCAGTCTAGACAACCAGCATAATTTGTGTGTCAAATGACAGTATTGCATGAGCAATCAAAAGAGCTGAACTTGCACATGTAAATACCAATTTTCTTTGGAGATGCAGAGAATGTGCTGTAGTAGAGGAACATCATTTTTAAAATGTTCTATAGCAGTGACCAGCAGCTGCTGCATTTTGATGTAAGAGTCAATTATACGTAAACAGCACAGAACAAGCAGTAGAAGCATACTGGCCATAAACATAAACCAATACAGTGGCAGGTATGATAGTGCAGTAGTAACGCTGGGATATGACAATGTTTATGGAAAGCTCTGTGTTTATACTAACATAGATACTAGAATGTAGTAGTGAAAAACCAACTGCCACACTTTCTGTAGACCAATTTGAATAACTATGCACACATACTGGAAAAACTAAGTCAAAGAATTTGATACCAAGTTTTAAGATGTAAATCTCATCAAAATTTCTAATGTTTATAACACAATTTTCAGTAGATATTGTCAGAGCACCATACTACGAGGGCTGTTCAATAAAGAATGACCATAATTTTTTTTACTGTCATAATTTTTCGCACTAAAATGCAATCTTATTATATACTGTTAGCTTAATGAGAAACAAATACACCATAGTAGATTCATTGTTGGTACTCCTGGCTCCCACATGTGAGAACCAGGCAAGTTCAGACATGTTCAGAATCACCTACCGCTGCAATGGAGGTAACAAGGAACAATATGCGGCTTTGAAATTCTGCTTTCGTCTCAACAAATCTTCAGTTGAGGCCTATACGATGTTACAGGAGGCCTATGGAGAGTCTGTTCTTCCCTACAGCACAGCTCGAAAGTGGTCTAAAATGTTTAAAGAGGGGAGACAATCAATTTCAAAGGAAGGTGGACCCAGTGGTGACAGAAACATTACACATGAGACGTGTTAGTGCGCGATGGGTTCCAAGTCTGTTGATTCCCAAACAAAAGGACATTCGCATTCAGGTCTGCATGCAGTTGAAGTTGATGTTAGAGGAAGATCCAGAGTTTCTTTCAAATGTAATCACTGCTGATGAAACTTGGCTACATCATTTTGATCCTGAGAGCAAACAGCAAAGCTCAGTGTGTAAATCTCCTTCATCACCAACCCCCCAAACAAGTAAAAGTGGTTGCTTCTGCTGGGAGAGTAATGGTCATCTTATTCTTTGATATACATGGAATGGTTTATCAGCATGTTGTACCTGCACACACATCAGTAACTGCACAATACTACAGGGATGTCCTGAAAACATTGCAAGTCCATATCAGGCGCAAAAGACCACATCTCCGTGAAGCAGGCTGGATGCTGCACCACGATAATGCGCAGCCGCATATTGCCAAAGTTGTTGCCGAATATCTTGCAAAAATCAAAGTGAAGTGTATCCCTCACCCTTCCTATAGTCTGGATTTAGCCCCATGTGACTTTTTTCTATACCCTAACTTGAAGAAACGCCTTCGTGGGAGGCATTATCCATCATCAGAAGCAGTGGTGCAGGCTGCGGAGGCGATTTTGAAGCATCTCTCAAAAAAAGGTTTCCAGCATGCCTTTGAAGACTGGAAGAAATGCTGGGACAAGTGCATCGCATTCAGGGGAGACTATTTTGAGAAGGATCATCAAAATTATGAGGATGAGTAAAGGTAAGTTGTCAAAAAGAAAAAAAAATGGGGATCATTCTTTATTGAACAGCCCTCGTATTATCAGAAATAATTGATACAAATAAAATATTTAGTGATTATTTTCCACTAATCTTAAGAGGTTGATGACAAAACTTCTATCTTCTATCTGAAATTAATTTCGTAAGCATTTGCCCACATCTTCAGTCAAACACATTTCGTTGTCAAACACACTTCGTTGTCAAGGATACTATGTATTTACGTATTACCAACATCTGCAGACAAAACAAACCTAAAAACAGAATCAATTGCCGGTATGTCATAATTCATTACAAAATTTTTATTTTTTAGAATAAATATTTTTTCCCAAACCATTAAATCTATGGGAACATTTAATTGTTTTAATAATTTAACTTCGGGATTTATTTCATGGTTAAATGACCAAAAATGATCTGCCACGGCCGATTTATCAATTTGTTTATATCTAATGTTACGAAAATGTTGTTTCTTTCTGGTTTCCAAACTACGTTTCGTCTTTCCAATATAAACCTGATCACAATCTAAGCAATTAAATTGATAAATACCAGATTTTTTATTATTAGGAATATTATCTTTTTTAGAAAATTGTAATAAATGTTTAATACTATATTTATTTTGAGGAACTAAAGTTATAACAAATTCTTTAAAAAACAATTAACCCAAGGATGGTAAGTAAATTTTTGAAATTTATAATCATCTTTTATTTTTTTAAGAGTAGAAATATCATTAATACTTTTTTGATATTTAAATTTTTCAATTTTCTTTTGTATACAATCTTTATTAAGCCACTAATTAAAGCAGTATTAATAATATGTTTATATTCTTTATTAAATTCTTCTTTATTCAGGAGTATATTTATTAACCTATAAATCAAACTATTAAAAACAGCAAATTTATGTGGAAAAGGGTTAAAACTTTTATATTTTATGTAATTATCAATATGAGTAGATTTCCTACAAATACCAAAATCTAATTTGTTATTATTTCTTACTATTTTCAAATATAGAAAAGGAAGAAATCCATTAATTTAAGTTTCTAATGTGAATTTTATAGCTTTATCTTGTAAATTTAGTAATTTTAAAGCATCATTACTTTGTTTTTCAGGAACAATAGCAAAAATATCATTAACATATCTATACCATGTTTTAAAAACTAAAGGAAAAGCTTTAGTGACTTGAATTTCGAAAGAAAAAAAACTCATAAAAAGAACAGCAAGAAAAGGTGAAAGAGGATTACCCATTGCTAAGCCAGAAGTTTGTTGAAAATATTCATCACTAAAAGTGAAAAAATGTTGATCCAAACAAAAATCAGTAAGTTTAACAAAATCAAATATTAAGTCCTCAGGTAAATTTATTGAATTCAACCACTTTTTTAAATAAACTAAACCGTTGAAACCATTGGATATAGTTTCAACCCAAAACAACACCAACATGCCATTTTCAACAGTTTAATATTTCGGATGATCAACTTTCCACTAAACAGAGATTATCAAGAAGAATACCTACACAAAAAAAAAGTAGCTATATTCAACGGTTTCAACCCAAATTTAGTAGACAAAACGGTTAACAGACTCAACAAAGCTAAGAAAATAAAAGAAACCACCACCCTAGAACCTACAGGAGAAAAAGTGAAATTTTTTTTTTAAAAAATTCACCTTCCATCCATCAGCCTATAATAAATTCCAAAAAAAAACCTTCTCAAAACACCACATAATTCTTGCACCTCAAAATAGGTTTAATATCAGAAATTTGTTAAAAGGCCGCCCCCCCCCCAAAAAAAAAATTCAGTTACTACCAAAGAAAAACCAGGAATCTATGAGATCAAATGTGAAACTTGCCCTAAAATTTATAAAGGAAAAACAAAAAGAAATATTAACATCAGAACTAAAAAACATAAAAGAAACATTAAAAATGGTGAAACAGAAAAATCAGCAGTGGCTTTTCATTTTTTGAATACTAGACATGACATCAACTTGGAAACATCTCTAATAAAATACGTTAATCACCCCATAGACCTTTCCGTATGGGAAAAAATCTTCATTATAAAAAAATCGTCATAGAGTCATGAATTCTGAAACTCCACCACCGGACATCTTTGACAAGTACATCACGCCATCTATTGACAATACGGAGAAAGAGGAAACCACTACAACTTGCACTAATCGAGTACCAGCTGATGATAGGAGCAAGAGCTCTTGAAACATGTCCTGTGAATAAACAGTGTGAGTGAAGCAATGTGTCAATATCTTCTCGATTCACATTTGTGCTAATTTGTGCTTCACTGTCCCTACGCTTCTTTCAAGTTTATACTTTGAATAATTTGTATGCTTTTTTTTTTTTATATGTTAACAGTCGCTGAGAACATCTTCATTAATTCCTTTTGCTTCTTCTGGAATTTCAAAAAATGACATGAGTTTTTTTACATCTTTCTTCTTCACACTGGACACCATGTTCATCTGTAGACATGAGGACCTCAGATTTTTTGTGGCATGTTTTAACTGTGTGGTGTCTTGAATGACAGATTAAAGCACTTCTAAAAAAATAAACTTGTATTTTGATAAAGAGCATGTGGATAGTTTTTCGTTTTCTCTTTTTTTTGCAAAACTTTTTCCACAATTTTAATATTTAATTCTGGTGGTAGGTAGTTCCTTGAAGATTTTCATCTAATGTAGTGGCTTTCTCTGCACATGTAGCTCTTAATATCATTTTTCACAACATTGATAAGCTCCTTGTCATTTGCCCCAGTTCTACCCCCTCCTCGATTTTCTTTAGGTTAATTCCCAGTAAAATAAAAGTTTCTTGCAAGGAGGGACAGTCTATCCTTAGAATGCCTGATATTCCCTGAAAACTTACAGCTCAGATTAGTAAAATATCTCCATTTTTCTTTCTGATGCTATATTTAATATTCACTGATTGTGTTCTTTCAGAATTTTCCTCCTTCGCTTTCCTTCGTTTTGGAGAATTAACTGTCATGTATTTAAGCAGCAATTTGTCTTGGCCCACTTTATTTAGATGTTTTACTTTATTATGGATATCATTAATGTCTTCATATGTTAGATCTACACTCCTTACTTTCTCTCTTTATCGACTTCAATAGATAATCTTGAATTCCATGATTACATTTTGTAGCTTGAACAAGTCGTTTTCTTCTATTTTTCCTGCCACCATCAGATTCAATCACTGGAGAATCAAATCTTGTACTTTCACCCATGACTTAGTTTGTGCTTGCAAGAGACTGGTTCAATCTATGTACATAAGACTAGTGACACAGTCATAAAAGTGATTCAGAAAATGTAAAATTCTTTACTATGATAAACAATGGTTTTAAACAATGGCCTATGTTGCAGTAATGCCACTCTATCCTGAGTGTGGAACATGTTTGATTGTTAGGTCTTTGTAATTCTACTTTGAGAGTGAAGTTGATAAAATGTACTGAAAGAATACGTGACAACAGAGTCTGTTGATATAAACCACATGCCAAGTAATATTGTCATTCTCTTCTCTTCAAATCAAAAATGTGTGGCGATAATACCAAATGAATCAAATTAGCCCCGGGAAGGCTTTGAAATAATGATATAGTTTTTTGTATAGCATTTAATTCGAGGAGAGCAAGGTAGGATAAGCGGAATATTGCAAATTATCATCAGGTCAGTGACAGATCTTGACAGGTAGCAAATCGATTATTTAGACTGTGCTGTATCGAGTTTTGTAAAATTCGCTGTGCATGCGCTCTATCGAGTTATGAAAAAACGCTCATGATTCACCATACTATACATGCGGAAAATATCGATTTATGCAAAATCTGATTTCACAGACTAATTGGTGGCATCAAAAACATACCCATCCTATTTATAACTCATTTTCTCAAACTTTGTGCTCTATCGAGTTTTGAAAAACATCCAAAGTATAAAGTTGGAAGAAGCGTAGGGACAGTGAAGCACAAATTAATACAAAAGTGAATCGAGAAGATATTGACACATTGCTTCAATCACACTGTTTATTCACAGGACATGTTTCAAGAGCTCTCGCTCCTATTATCAGCTGATACTCGACTAGTGCAAGTTGTAGTGGTTTCCTCTTTTTCCGTTTTGTCAATAGATGGCGTGATGTACTTGTCAAAGATGTCTGGTGGTGGAGTTTCAAAATTCATGACTCTATGACGATTTCGTTGATGAAGATTTTTTCCCATACGGAAAGGTCTATGGGGTGATTAACATATTTTATTAGAGATGTTTCCAAGTTGATGTCATGTCTAGTATTCAAAAAATGAAAAGCCACTGCTGATTTTTCTGTTTCACCATTTTTAATGTTTCTTAGATGTTCTTTAGTTCTGCCCTAAAATTTATATAGGAAAAACAAAAAGAAATATTAACATCAGAACTAAAGAACATCTAAGAAACATTAAAAATGGTGAAACAGAAAAATCAGCAGTGGCTTTTCATTTTTTGAATACTAGACATGACATCAACTTGGAAACATCTCTAATAAAATATGTTAATCACCCCATAGACCTTTCCGTATGGGAAAAAATCTTCATCAACAAAAATTGTCATAGAGTCATGAATTTTGAAACTCCACCACCAGACATCTTTGACAAGTACATCACGCCATCTATTGACAAAACGGAAAAAAAGAGGAAACCACTACAACTTGTACTAGTCGAGTATCAGCTGATGATAGGAGCGAGAGCTCTTCAAACATGTCCTGTGAATAAACAGTGTGAGTGAAGCAATGTGTCAATATCTTCTCGATTCACTTTTGTATTTGAAAAACATGCTCATCATATATGCACACTATTTTTACATAGTGCAAACCAAAATGAATAAAACTGTGTACTGCATAGAAGAATTTGAGAGAGAGAGAGAGAGAGAGAGAGAGAGAGAGAGAGAGAGAGAGAGAGAGAGAGAGAGAGAGAGAGAGAGAGAGAGAGAGAGAGAGGAAACAAAGCTGCTTATGGAAAACTGTGGTGTTACTGCTTACAGTGTTCGACAAAGTTTTGTAGCAGTATCTATGTAATCAAATGTCTCTGCATTTGATTATACATAAAATACATAAAAACAGAAGCTACAACAGTGAAGTAACAAATACTACATAAAATATAATTACTTGAAGATGCAAAGAATGTTTGCAAAACTAATCTCTTGAATTCTGTGGAAATTTCATCACTTTTCTTAAAAGACAAATAAAGTTTTATGACAATTATATTTTGTATAGCCTCTGCATTTATGTATTTTGTGCTATTAGTACACTGAGTTAAAATGCATCTTTTTATGAGTTTTTTCGAAATGCAAGTCACTTACGCATTTCCTTTAATTTTTAAAGTTTGGTATAGATATGATAATATTTTTGCAATTGAGGAGTGCTTTTTCAAAACTCGATGCAAAATTTTGCAAATTTGAGTTATAAATAGTATCAGCATAATTTTCATGTTCTGCATTGTTCTCTGAAGTCAGATTTTGCAAAATTCGATTCATGTCCTGTGTAAAAGATAGGGAATATTAGCAGTTTTTTCAAAACTCGATATATGCACTTGCTCAATTAAAACAAAAGTCAATAGATGCAATTTCATGACTTTATGATCCAGCGTGTAGCAACCTCAATTACAAGAAACACATGTTAGCATTGACTGCCATCTCACTATTGCGATTCTTGGAATTCTCAGTCATTCCTGCAAGCTTTGTACACTGCTGCACAATTGGCAATAACTGCGAACTCAGGTTGTATGCTTGGATTTCATATTCATTTCTGAAAGCTTTGTTATACTTACATGGCATTTTTATTCGTAATTGAGACATTGCGCAGTACTAGACACAATGGTCAGGAGCTCAGATTGTGAAACTGTACCAGTCGTAGAATGCGCGGGAGGTAGGAATTGCAAAAACAAGGAAAGGAAATCAAAATGCAAGTCAAGGAAAGCTCATACTCCAGCAATTTCATGTTCACATGGTTTCGGGTGCTCATTTGACTTATAATGATATAAGTGGATTTCACCATCATCTTTCCGTGCTAAATAAAATAGATCAAGATAAATTACTTGTGAAAAATATGAGTATTATATCTCTTAATCGCAGAGTAGTGAAGAAAGAAGCTGCAAATAAAAAGCAGAGTGTTAGCATTAAATACAGTGTGAGAATTAATAATGGCTGAGTATTGTCAGTATGCGCTGCAAGCTTCCAAGAAATCACAGGGGTGTCAAAAGATAATCTCTCCTGGCTAGAAAATTTTACTTATCTGGGAATGCGCCAAAGGAAACCAGAGGAGGTGACAGAACAGGAATATTACAGAAGGGCATTTCTGCTACTATAAAGCAAGACATAAAGAAGTACAGATGAAGAGAAAGCCGTTATGGAAGAGCAAAATGAAGGAGAAGATATTTACCTCCAGAACTTAATATCAGAGAAATGTGGACCAACTTTTGCAACGAAAGAAGATTAAGAAACCTACCAGTCTGCTCATTTTCAAAATATAAATACACATTTTACAACTTCTTCAATCTTTCATTCCGTACACCATAAACTGACACACGTCTGAGGTTCAAAGCCAGGAAGCATCAAAATCTAGCTAAATTTTTTGAAATTCCAGAAAAAGCTAATGAATTTCATAAAGATGTACTAGAGGATACTAATAAATGTTAAAGCTTACATATTCATATTGTTTGAAATTTCTTTGTATGCATCCAATATGTTTGTTATATAAATAAAACAAAATATTATATCACTATTGTGAATGTAGCGGTACTTAGTTTGTACAAAATTGAATCGAGAATATATTGACACATTGCTTCACTCACACTGTTTATTCACAGGACATGTTTCAAGAGCTCTTGCTCCTATCCTCAGCTGATACTCGACTAGTGCAAGTTGTAGTGGTTTCTTCGTTCTCCGTATTGTCAATAGATGGCATGATGTACTTGTCAAAGATGTCCGGTGGTGGAGTTTCAAAATTCATGACTCTATGACGATTTTTGTTAATGAAGATTTTTTCCCATACGGAAAGGTCTATGGGGTGATTAACGTATTTTATTAGAGATGTTTCCAAATTGATGTCATGTCTAGTATTCAAAAAATGAAAAGCCACTGCTGATTTTTCTGTTTCACCATTTTTAATGTTTCTCATATGTTCTTTAGTTCTGATGTTAATATTTCTTTTTGTTTTTCCTATATAAATTTTAGGGCAAGTTTCACATTTGATCTCATAGATTCCTGGTTTTTCTATGGTAGTGATTGAATTTTTGGGAAGGCCTTTTAACAAATTTCTGATATTAAACCTATTTTGAGGTGCAAGAGTTATGTTGTGTTTTGAGAAATTTTTTTGGAATTTGTTATAGGCTGATGGGTGGAAGGTGAATTTTTTAAAAAGTTTTTTCTCTTTTTCTCCTGTAGGTTCTAGGGTGGTGGTTTCTTTTATTTTCTTAGCTTTGTTGAGTCTGTTAACAGTTTTGTCTACTAAATTTGGGTTGAAACCGTTGGATATAGCTACTTTTTTTATGTGTAGGTATTCTTCTTGATAATCTTCTCTGTTTAGTGGAAAGTTGATCATTCGAAAGATTAAACTGTTGAAAATGGCATGTTGGTGTTGTTTTGGGTTGAAACTGTTGTTCTTAATGTAATTATCTGTGTGTGTCGGTTTCCTGTAGATACCAAAAGTGAGTTTGTTGTTCTTTTTTTTTTTTTTTGATCTTGATGTCCAAAAAGGGGAGCACACCATCCTCTTCTGTTTCCAATGTAAATTTTATAGCTGGATTTTGTATATTCAAAAGTTTAAGACCATCTTGTATGAGTTTTTTAGGTACTATTGCAAAAATGTCGTCAACATAGCGATACCACACTTTGAAATAATTTGGAAAAGCTTTTGTGATATGTGTTTCAAAAGCACTCATGAATAAATCTGCCAAGAAGGGAGACAATGGGTTGCCCATAGCTAGGCCCGTTTTTTGTTTATAGATCTGTCCATTAAAGCTGAAAAAATTTTGATTGATACAAATTTCTGTAAGTTGTGAAAGTTCTTCTATTTCTTCAGGTGTTATTTGTATTGATTCCAGCCATTTTTTGAGAAGTGGAATAAGCTCATTGGTCGGTATACTTGGATATAAAGAAATGACGTCAAAGGAAACTAAAGCATCTGTAGAGTTGATCTTTGTGTCCTTCAGGAGATTTAATAATTCAAACGAGTTTTTGATACTTAAATTTTCAAATTTTGTGAAGGATCTGAAGATTTGAACCAGCCATTTTGATAGTTGGTAAGTGGGTGCATCAATGTTATTAATTATTGGTCTGAGGGTAATTTCAGGTTTATGTATTTTGGGTAAACCATATATGTATGGTGTTTTTGGACTGCCTATTTTATTGTTCAATTTATCTCTTTTAGTCATGATTTTACTGTTTTTAATTGCTAATTCCACAGATTTGCATGCTTTCTTTAATGGATTGTTTTCTAGTTTAACAAATTCTTTTCCGTTTAAAAGGTTGTCCATTTTTTTGCGTTAGTCTTCTTCGTCCAATATTACTATTTTGTTACCCTTGTCTGCTTTTGTGTAGACTACCGGTTTTTCATTTAAATTTTTGATTAATTTTTTATATGAATATCTTTTTGAATTTGCATTTTGAATATGATCTAGAGTTTCTAAGCACTGTGTTCTGATCGTAGATTTTTTGTTATCGGGCAAATTATATATCGCTATTTCAATGTCCGCGATATAGTTTTCAATGTTTTTTGTGTAATCTACACATGTTTTTAGGCCTTTGTTTAGAAAATCTATTTCTTTTTTCGTGAAGTTGCATGTGGATAGATTCGTTACATTGTTAGGTTTTTGACATGAGATTAATAAATCTTGCTTTTTATGTGGATACGGTTCTTGCTTCTTTTGAAGATTCATGAATTTTTGTTTTAAAATGGCTGTTTTCTTACGCATTTTCAAATTAAGAATTGACAGCATATTATTTTCTAAGTTAGACCACATGGCCGGGTTCATACATTTCGAAATTTTTAAGTGTAGTTCGTATATTTTTAATTCTGTGGAATGTAACGAATTGTAGTGGTGGTTTATTTCCATTTTAATTACACGTTTTTCTGCTGCTTTTTGTTGTTTGCTATTATTCTTGTGTTTAACAATTTTTCTGACGAAAATGGGTGTTATATTGAATTTCAAACATTTTTTTAGAAAACGTATGTCCGCAAAAGTATTTCTTTTCTTTTGATTCAGCTTTAGAAAAAGTTTGATATCTTTTTTCATACCTTCAGATATGGTATTGAACGATGAAAACAAGTTGGTTCGTTGGTCCATCCATTTTCTCAAAACACAACATAACTCTTGCACCTCAAAATAGGTTTAATATCAGAAATTTGTTAAAAGGCCCTCCCAAAAATTCAATCACTACCATAGAAAAACCAGGAATCTATGAGATCAAATGTGAAACTTGCCCTAAAATTTATATAGGAAAAACAAAAAGAAATATTAACATCAGAACTAAAGAACATATGAGAAACATTAAAAATGGTGAAACAGAAAAATCAGCAGTGGCTTTTCATTTTTTGAATACTAGACATGACATCAATTTGGAAACATCTCTAATAAAATACGTTAATCACCCCATAGACCTTTCCATATGGGAAAAAATCTTCATTAACAAAAATCGTCATAGAGTCATGAATTTTGAAACTCCACCACCGGACATCTTTGACAAGTACATCACGCCATCTATTGACAGTACGGAGAAAGAAGAAACCACTACAACTTGCACTAGTCGAGTATCAGCTGAGGATAGGAGCAAGAGCTCTTGAAACATGTCCTGTGAATAAACAGTGTGAGTGAAGCAATGTGTCAATATATTCTCGATTCAATTTTGTACTAATTTGTGCTTCACTGTCCCTACGCTTCTTTCAAGTTTATACTTTGAGTGATTAGGCCTACAAGTCTGAGAAGCATCCAAATCTCGATAGTGTTATCTTCATATTGCCAACCAAGATGGAGGACCAACGAACCAACTTGTTTTCATCGTTCAATACCATATCTGAAGGTATGAAAAAAGATATCAAACTTTTTCTAAAGCTGAATCAAAAGAAAAGAAATACTTTTGCGGACATACGTTTTCTAAAAAAATGTTTGAAATTCAATATAACACTCATTTTCGTCAGAAAAATTGTTAAACACAAGAATAATAGCAAACAACAAAAAGCAGCAGAAAAACGTGTAATTAAAATGGAAATAAACCACCACTACAATTCGTTACATTCCACAGAATTAAAAATATACGAACTACACTTAAAAATTTCGAAATGTATGAACCCGGCCATGTGGTCTAACTTAGAAAATAATATGCTGTCAATTCTTAATTTGAAAATGCGTAAGAAAACAGCCATTTTAAAACAAAAATTCATGAATCTTCAAAAGAAGCAAGAACCGTATCCACATAAAAAGCAAGATTTATTAATCTCATGTCAAAAACCTAACAATGTAACGAATCTATCCACATGCAACTTCACGAAAAAAGAAATAGATTTTCTAAACAAAGGCCTAAAAACATGTGTAGATTACACAAAAAACATTGAAAACTATATCGCGGACATTGAAATAGCGATATATAATTTGCCCGATAACAAAAAATCTACGATCAGAACACAGTGCTTAGAAACTCTAGATCATATTCAAAATGCAAATTCAAAAAGATATTCATATAAAAAATTAATCAAAAATTTAAATGAAAAACCGGTAGTCTACACAAAAGCAGACAAGGGTAACAAAATAGTAATATTGGACGAAGAAGACTATCGCAAAAAAATGGACAACCTTTTAAACGGAAAAGAATTTGTTAAACTAGAAAACAATCCATTAAAGAAAGCATGCAAATCTGTGGAATTAGCAATTAAAAACAGTAAAATCATGACTAAAAGAGATAAATTGAACAATAAAATAGACAGTCCAAAAACACCATACATATATGGTTTACCCAAAATACATAAACCTGAAATTACCCTCAGACCAATAATTAATAACATTGATGCACCCACTTACCAACTATCAAAATGGCTGGTTCAAATCTTCAGATCCTTCACAAAATTTGAAAATTTAAGTATCAAAAACTCGTTTGAATTATTAAATCTCCTGAAGGACACAAAGATCAACTCTACAGATGCTTTAGTTTCCTTTGACGTCATTTCTTTATATCCAAGTATACCGACCAATGAGCTTATTCCACTTCTCAAAAAATGGCTGGAATCAATACAAATAACACCTGAAGAAATAGAAGAACTTTCACAACTTACAGAAATTTGTATCAATCAAAATTTTTTCAGCTTTAATGGACAGATCTATAAACAAAAAACGGGCCTAGCTATGGGCAACCCATTGTCTCCCTTCTTGGCAGATTTATTCATGAGTGCTTTTGAAACACATATCACAAAAGCTTTTCCAAATTATTTCAAAGTGTGGTATCGCTATGTTGACGACATTTTTGCAATAGTACCTAAAAAACTCATACAAGATGGTCTTAAACTTTTGAATATACAAAATCCAGCTATAAAATTTACATTGGAAACAGAAGAGGATGGTGTGCTCCCCTTTTTGGACATCAAGATCAAAAAAAAAAGAACAACAAACTCACTTTTGGTATCTACAGGAAACCGACACACACAGATAATTACATTAAGAACAACAGTTTCAACCCAAAACAACACCAACATGCCATTTTCAACAGTTTAATCTTTCGAATGATCAACTTTCCACTAAACAGAGAAGATTATCAAGAAGAATACCTACACAATAAAAAAAGTAGCTATATCCAACGGTTTCAACCCAAATTTAGTAGACAAAACTGTTAACAGACTCAACAAAGCTAAGAAAATAAAAGAAACCACCACCCTAGAACCTACAGGAGAAAAAGAGAAAAAACTTTTTAAAAAATTCACCTTCCACCCATCAGCCTATAACAAATTCCAAAAAATTTTCTCAAAACACAACATAACTCTTGCACCTCAAAATAGGTTTAATATCAGAAATTTGTTAAAAGGCCCTCCCAAAAATTCAATCACTACCATAGAAAAACCAGGAATCTATGAGACCAAATGTGAAACTTGCCCTAAAATTTATATAGGAAAAACAAAAAGAAATATTAACATCAGAACTAAAGAACATATGAGAAACATTAAAAATGGTGAAACAGAAAAATCAGCAGTGGCTTTTCATTTTTTGAATACTAGACATGACATCAATTTGGAAACATCTCTAATAAAATACGTTAATCACCCCATAGACCTTTCCGTATGGGAAAAAATCTTCATTAACAAAAATCGTCATAGAGTCATGAATTTTGAAACTCCACCACCGGACATCTTTGACAAGTACATCACGCCATCTATTGACAATATGGAGAAAGAAGAAACCACTACAACTTGCACTAGTCGAGTATCAGCTGAGGATAGGAGCAAGAGCTCTTGAAACATGTCCTGTGAATAAACAGTGTGAGTGAAGCAATGTGTCAATATATTCTCGATTCAATTTTGTACTAATTTGTGCTTCACTGTCCCTACGCTTCTTTCAAGTTTATACTTTGAGTACTTAGTTTCTAAGTTTATACTTAATAAAATAATCCTTATAAACATTAATATGTTGGTTGTATTGTACATTAGGTATTATGAAAAGGTGAAAATAAATAAAAAATAATAAATACATAAATAATGATGATGATGAGTGTGGTGTTTAAGGGCCCGTCGACAACAAGGTCATTTGGGCCCCAAGTCAATACTAAAACCTAAAAGCTATAAACATTTAGCTAAAAAAAGGTAAAATATAATAAAACACTCAACTGTTAAAAGGACATTAAAAACGATCTAAAGCCATACTTTAAAAACTCTAAAAGTAATAAATATAAAATGCAAGTCAGACTCGCTGGTTAAAACCGATTTCGGTAACAAACCGCAGTGCCTTAATCACGGCCACTGGGTCGTCCCCTAAAATTCTTGGCAAGTTAGCTCCCAAGCCTATTGACTGGCGAACGCGGGCATACTGCGGGCAATCAAGCAGTACGTGCCGTACCGTGAGGCGTACTGCACACGGGGCACACACAGGGGCCGGTTCCCCTCTTAATAGATGGCCATGTGTCGCTCGTGTTTGCCCAATTCTCAGCCGGGTGAGTATCACCTCGGCTCGCCGGTTATCCCTGCAGGAAGTTGGCCAGGGTTGTACGCTCTCCTTTATTGCCCGGAGTTGTGTGCCTTCCAAAGCTGTCCAGGATTGCTGCCAAGCAGATAGAAGGTGGCGACGGAAAAAACGTTGCACATCCTGGTACGGCACCGTAGTTGTTAAACTCCGGGGTAAACGGCAAGCTGACTTAGCAGCCGCGTCCGCCTCCTCGTTCCCGGAAATGCCCACATGGCCTGGGATCCAAGTAAAAACAAAATGGTATCCGCGACTGAGCATTTGCGAGATCTGAGCCTGTATTTTTAAAACGAGGGTGTGAGCGGCTGTGTGCTGTTGCAAGGCCTGAAGCGCACTTAGGCAGTCAGTGCAGACGATAAAAGAGCCAGGAGCTAACTTGCAAATAAAAAGGAGCAAATAAAAGATGGCATACAGCTCTGCTGAGAAGACCGAAGTGGAGTCCAGAAGTCTAAATTTATGAGCCTCACCGTTAATGAAGAATGCGCAACCCGTAGCGTTACCTAACTGGGAACCGTCTGTAAAGACCGGAACATAGTTAGGGTAACGGCCCAGTAATTCGGCAAAAAGTTGTTGGAACACCGAATGTGGGGTAGCGAGTCTAGTGTTGCTTGAAAGTGTTAGATCGAACTGCGCACGATTGAGCTGCCATGCAGGATAAGGGCAGATGGACGACCTCTCTACGCAAGGCATTCGGAGCCCATGGGAATGTAGGAGATCCCGAAATCTTATTCCCATGGGGCGTGTCCGAGCACCAGGGCGCATATAACGGTGGACTAAATCTGGACGCAGAACTGGTTTAAAACAAGGGTGATTGGGATAACTTGCCAACTTCGAAACGTATGAGCAGAGTAACAGCGAGCGACGAATATGGAGTGGAGGTTCGCCTGAGTCTGCATACAGGCAGTCGACTCGACTGGTGCGAAAAGCTCCTGTGGCAAGGCGGATGCCAGTGTGATGCACGGTGTCTAAAAGGCGAAGTTTAGAGGCGGTCGCTGCGCCATAAATAAAACTGCCATAGTCCAGCTTGGACCGAACCAGAGAGCGGTACAGCCTCAACATTACCATGCGATCGCCCCCCCAAGATGCTCCAGATAATACCTTCAGCACCCGAAGAGAACGATCGCAAGAGGCTCGAAGGTGACGAATGTGGTGCTCCCAATTGAGTTGTCGGTCCAAGTAGAGGCCCAAGAACTTCAGGTGTGAGACAAATGGCAGGGGTGTGCCGTTTAAATGAAGATCAGGAGGCGGGTGAATACCTCGTAGGCGGTGAAAGTGGATACACTGCGTCTTCGCAGCTGAAAAACGGAAGCCGGTTTGAAGCGCCCAAGCTGCTAGCTGGGTAATGGTCAGCTGCAGTTGGCGCTCAATGTGATCTATGTTGGCGGACCTATAATAGACTGCGAAGTCGTCAACATAGAGGGATGATGGAATTCCACTTCGAACGGCACTAGTGATGCCGTTAATCGCTACGGCAAAAAGGGTGACGCTCAAAATCGACCCTTGAGGTACACCGTTCTCCTGTATCCGCTCCTGGGATATCGTTTTCCCTATCCGCACACGAAAACGGCGAAGTTTTAAAAAATTGCATAAAAACTCGGGCAGATGACCACGCATGCCGTAACCATGTAGGTTACGGAGTATGCCGTACCGCCAAGTGGTGTCATAGGCCTTCTCCAGGTCGAGGAACACGCCCACGGTATGTTGCTTCAGTAGAAACGCATCGGAAACATACCCCTCAAGGCGTGTTAGATTATCGACACTTGAGCGATGGCGACGAAAACCGCATTGCAAGTTGGACAGATGGTTATGTTTTTCGAGCCACCAATTTAACCGAGCGTTTATCATTCGCTCGAAGGTCTTACAGATGACACTCGTCAGGCAAATGGGGCGGTAGCTAGATGGTAGCTTGCGGTCCTTTCCGGGTCGAGGGATGGGGATGACAATACCCTCTCGCCAGGAGGAAGGGAAAACCCGCTCATGCCAAATGCGGTTATAGATGTTTAGAAGGAAACATAGCGCCTCAGATGGAAGATGTAGCAGCATCTGTCGGTGTACGTCATCGGGACCTGGAGAGGATTCCTTTGCTAACGCCAGAGAATGGGCGAGCTCGGCTGCGGTAAAGGGTTGGTTGTACGGCTCGGTGCAGTCACTATTAAAATTAAGTGGTACCCGCTCCGCCTTTTCCTTAATAGGCAGGAAGAGAGCGTCATAGCGGGCAGTTTGGCTCGTGGCAGCAAATGTGGTAGCTAGGGCTTCAGCTATGTCCTGCTCGGTGGTGCACATGGATCCGTTGATGGCAAGGCCGGGAATTACCGTCCGGCGATACTTGCCATACATCCGCCGAACAGCTGACCATACTTGTTGGGTAGAGCTGCGCCGGGAAAGCGAAGACACAAATGCTTCCCAAGATTTACGCTTTGCGTTGCGCAGTATAAAGCGTGCCCTAGCACGAGAACGTTTGAAGGCGACGAAGTTCGCTTCCGTCGGGTGCCGCTGAAAAATGCGCAAAGCACGTTTGCGTGCTTTGACAGCCAAACTACATTCCTCGGACCACCACGGTACAGGAATACGACGTGGTGTAGGTGAGCCTCGAGGAATGCTGGATTCTGCTGCGAGCAGGATCGAGCAAGTAAAATATTCGACCATTTCGTCGATGGTGTCGAAACCATGGTCGATGAGGTGTATGAGGGATTGGAATTTTCCCCAGTTAGCTTTGGAAATAATCCAGCGAGGATGTCGAGAAGGTACACATTGGCGGCCAGAAAAATGAATGTTAATGGGGTAATGATCACTGCCGAATAGGTCGGAAAGTACTGACCACTCAAGTAGTGGTACTAATGACGGACTGCAGAAAGAAAGGTCTAGTACGGAATGTGTACCATAAGCGGATGATAGGAATGTCGGGTCACCAGTATTTAGCAGAAGCAGGTCAGACTTATCGAAGTGGTCTACGAGGAGGCATCCACGGGCGTCATCTGTGTCTGATCCCCAGAGCGTGTGCTGGCATTCAAATCTCCCACAAGGAGTAGTGGTGAGGGGAGCTGAGCCAATAGAGCTAGAAGATCCCGCTCTGTAACTATACTGATCGGCGGCAGGTACATGTTACAGATGGTAAAACTGATGCTCTCCAGCTGTATCCGGACAGCCACAGCTTGCAATGGTGTGGTGAGAGGAACGTGGGCGGCGGAAATGTTAGGCGCCACTAAGGTAGCAACGCCACCGCTTGCACGCATACCTGCAAGAGAATCGCTTCTAAATGCCGAAAAAGAGTGAAGGTGTAACGAGTGATTGGGATGTAAGTGGGTTTCCTGGAGGCAAATTATTGACGGTGACCGTTGAGAAACTAAATGTTGTAGGTCTTGAGCACGAGCTCGAAAACCATTGACATTCCACTGGATTATTTCCATGAAGAGTTTTTAATGGGCCGTTTTAACCTTTTTCTTGACCTTGGCTGACCTGGGCCCTACGATTCGAAAATCGTTAGCCTCCTGTGACTCCGCTGATGATCGGGAGTCAGAACTACGGCTCGTAGAACAAGACCGGGATCTAACAGAAGGCGAGCGACTTCGCGATCTATGTTGTGGTCGGGATCGGTTTTTCGCATTTACTACGGGATGGTTGTTACCCGCTGATGGCTTGGTGGCTGGAGTCTGTACGGTTGAAGCGGAGGCTGTGCTGGTGAGTGAGTGAGTGTGTGGGGCTTTAGGGCCCGTCGACATCAAGGTCATTTGGGCCCTAAGTCAACACTAAAACCTAAAAGCTATAAAAATATTTGTTAAAAGGTAAAATATAATAAAAACACTCAACTGTTAAAAAGGACATAAAAACCCATCTAAAGCCTATAATTTAAAATCTCTGAAATAAATATAAAATGCAAGTTAGACTTGTTTATTAAAACCAATTTTAAAAACAAACCGCAGTGCCTTATCCACGGCCACTGCGTCGTCACCTAAAACACCGTGCAAGTTAGGCTCCAAGCACAAAGACTGGCGAACGCGGGCGTACTGCGGGCAATCCAGCAGTACATGCCGCACAGTGAGGCGTACTGCACACGGGGCACACACAGGGGCCGGTTCCCCTCTCAAAAGATGGCCATGAGTTGCACGTGTGTGCCCAATTCTCAGCCGGGTGAGTATCACCTCGGCTCGCCGGTTATCCCTGCAGGAAGTTAGCCAGGGTCGTACGCTCTCTTTAATTGCCCGGAGTTGTGTGCCTTGTAAAGCTGTCCAGGAGTGCTGCCAAGCAGAGAGGAGTTGGCGACGGAAAAAACGTTGCACGTCCTGGAATGGCACTGTAGTTGTTAAACTCCGGGGCAAACGGCAAGCAGACTTAGCAGCCGCGTCCGCCTCCTCGTTCCCGCAAATCCCAACATGGCCTGGGGTCCAAGTAAAAACAAAATTGTATCCACGACTGAGCATTTGCGAGATCTGGGTCTGTATTTTTAAAACCAGTGTGTGAGCGGTAGTGTGCTGTTGTAAGGCCTGAAGCGCACCTAGACAGTCAGTGCAGACGATAAAAGAGCCAGGAGCTAACTTGCAAATAAAAAGGAGCAAATAAAAGATGGCATACAGCTCTGCAGAGAAGATCGAAGTTGAGTCCAGAAGTCGAAATTTGTGAGCCTCACCGTTAACGAAGAACGCGCAACCCGTAGCGTTACCTAACTGAGAACCGTCTGTAAAGACCGGAACATGTTAGGGTAACGGCCCAGTAATTCGGCAAAAAGTTGTTGGAACACCGAATGTGGAGTAGCGAGTCTAGAATTGTTTGAAAGTGCGATATCGAACTGCGCACGATTGAGCTGCCATGCAGGATAGGGGCAGATGGACGACCTCTCCACGCGAGGCATTCGGAGGCCATGGGAATGTAGGAGATCCCGAAATCTTATTCCTACGGGGCGTGTGTGAGAACCAGGGCGCATATAACGGTGGGCTAAATCTGGACGCAGAACTGGTTTAAAACAAGGGTGATTGGGATAACTTGCCAACTTCGAAACGTATGAGCAGAGTAACAGCGAGCGACGAATATGGAGTGGAGGTTCGCCTGAGTCTGCATACAGGCAGTCGACTCGACTGGTGCGGAAAGCTCCTGTGGCAATGCGGATGCCAGTGTGATGCACGGTGTCTAAAAGGCGAAGTTTAGAGGCGGTCGCTGCGCCATAAATAAAACTGCCATAGTCCAGCTTGGACCGAACCAGAGAGCGGTACAGCCTCAACATTACCGTGCGATCGCCCCCCCAAGATGCTCCAGATAATACCTTCAGCACCCGAAGAGAACGATCGCAAGAGGCTCGAAGGTGACGAATGTGGTGCTCCCAATTTAGTTGTCGGTCCAAGTAGAGGCCCAAGAACTTCAGGTGTGAGACAAATGGCAGGGGTGTGCCGTTCAAATGAAGATCAGGAGGCGGGTGAATACCTCGTAGGCGGTGAAAGTGGATACACTGCGTCTTCGCAGCTGAAAAACGGAAGCCGGTTTGAAGCGCCCAAGCTGCTAGCTGGGTAATGGTCAGCTGCAGTTGGCGCTCAATGTGATCTATGTTGGCAGACCTATAATAGACTGCGAAGTCGTCAACATAGAGGGATGATGGAATTCCACTTCTAACGGCATTAGTGATGCCGTTAATCGCTACGGCAAAAAGGGTGACGCTCAAAATCGACCCTTGAGGTACACCATTCTCCTGTATCCGTTCCTGGGATATCGTTTTCCCTATCCGCACACGAAAACGGCGAAGTTTTAAAAAATTGCATAAAAACTCGGGCAGATGACCACGCATGCCGTAACCATGTAGGTTACGGAGTATGCCGTACCGCCAGGTGGTGTCATAGGCCTTCTCCAGGTCCAGGAACACGCCCACGACGTGCTGTTTCAATAAAAAGGCATTGGAGATATACCCCTCAAGGCGTGTTAGATTATCGACACTTGAGCGATGGCGACGGAAACCGCATTGCAAGTTGGACAGATGGTTATGTTTTTCTAGCCACCAATTTAACCGAGCGTTTACCATTCGCTCGAAGGTCTTACAGATGACACTCGTCAGGCAAATGGGGCGGTAGCTAGATGGAAGCGTGCGGTCCTTTCCGGGTCGAGGGATGGGGATGACAATACCCTCTCGCCAGGAGAAAGGGAAAACTCGCTCATGCCAAATGCGGTTATAGATGTTTAACAGGAAACATAGCGTCTCAGATGGAAGATGTAGCAGCATCTGTCGGTGTACGTCATCGGGACCTGGAGAAGAATCCTTTGCTAACGCTAGAGAATGGGCGAGCTCGGCAGCGGTAAACGGTTGGTTGTACGGCTCGGTGCAGTCACTATTAAAATTTAGTTGTACTCGCTCCGCCTTTTCCTTAATAGGCAGGAAGAGAGCGTCATAGCGGGCAGTTTGGCTAGTAGCAGCAAATGTTGTAGCTAGGGCTTCTGCTATGTCCTGCTCGGTGGTGCACATGGAACCGTTGATGGCAAGGCCCGGAATTACCGTCCGGCGATACTTGCCATACATCCGCCGAACAGCTGACCATACTTGTTGGGTAGAGCTGCGCCGGGAAAGCGAAGACACATAGGCTTCCCAAGATGTACGCTTTGCGTTGCGCAGTATAAAGCGTGCCCTAGCGCGAGAACGTTTGAAGGCTGTGCTGGTGGATACACAAACAGTCTGAGACGTGGGTTTATCGGCTAGAAAGTCAGTCTGCATGGATGCGTGGGCGACAGGGACGTGTTGAACAGCAACAGTGGTATTAGGAGTACGGCGAGCTGCTGATGCATATCCAGTAGTAGTGGTAGCAGGCTTTAGTTGTTCAAAGCGCCGTCGTGCCTCTGGAAAAGTCAGGCGTTCTTTGACACGTAGCTCCTGAATGCTTTTTTCGTCCATGAATCTAGGACACTGTCGCAAGCTGGAGGGATGACTACCGCCACAGTTCACGCAGCAAGGTGTTCGGCTGCAGTTTGGGTCGTCGTGTTTAGCTAGGCCACATTGCTCACAAAGCGCAGCATTGGTACACGCGACCTTAGTATGTCCGAACCGCTGACATTGGAAACAGCGCATGGGGTTCGGGACATACTGGCGGACACTCGCACGCTCATAGCCGCAATAGATGTACTCGGGTAACTTAGTCCCAGCAAAAGTTAGAAAAACCGTACGTAGTGGGTACTCCTTGCCATCTTGCTTTCGTGTTAGCCGGTACGCCTGACAAACGAGTTGGTCGGAGAGGCAACTTACTATTTCTTCATTTGCTAGACCATCTAAACTGGAGGTGGTGACTACTCCTCTGCAGGTATTGAGCGTTTTGTGTGGGGCTACCCGGATAGGGTAGGAGCCCAACAAAGACGCTTTCTGCAGTTTTTTAGATTGGTCCGCTGTTGTGGTCTCTAATAGTAAGCTGCCGTCTCGGAGACGGGTAGCGTTTTTCACAGGGCCACTGATCTTATCGAGCTCACGTTTAATATAAAATGGACTAATATCCTTAAAGGTTTTGCCATCACATGCCAAGGTCATCAACAAATAAGGGTCAATGAAGGAGGTTTTGCGCGGAGACATGATGATATAGACCCCCATCCGGAACCGTCGGCGTCAGCCTGCCATCCGGGGGTTAAAGAAAGAAAGACACCAAATCTTCACGGTCTGTGCCGTCATGGGGACCCCACCCATGACCGATCTCATTTGTACCTCAGAAAAGCTACCCTTCAATATCCACTGCTTGTCCGTATGGGTAAACCGTTCACCACGCACACCCCGGCTTTATGCCCCTACCACAGGAATAACCGCCTGTGGCTCCCCACTTTAGGCCGCGCTGCGCATAAAGGGCACACGCGGATTCAGGGGACTTGTGGTTGATTACACCGGGGTTCCGTCAGCGGTAACACGTCCGGTCCGTGATACTAACCCAACGGCAAAACGCGGCCGTCGGGAGATTACCACAGACCGGGCCCTCAAGGAGCTACGTGGGTGTACTTGACGGTGTGGACGGGCTCCGCACCTAAGGCTTCACATAGGGGCAGTGCGAAGGGTCCGCTCAACCTTCACTTTTGAGACCTCCAGAGAGCACACATGTCGGAAGCCGTGCTGAAAACCGTGGGACAGAACCACGGAGATAGGAGAGATCCCTGCTGGTGAGACAGGAGTTATAAACCTAAGACCTTACGTGCTAATAGTGAGTGAGTGTGTGGTGTTTAAGGGCCCGTCGACAGCTAGGTCATTTGGGCCCTAAGTCAAGACTAAAACCTAAAATCTACATAAATTAGGCTAAAAAGGTAAAATACAATTAAATCACTCCACTATTAAAAGTACATAAAAACCATCCAAAAACTAATAAGTTAAAATCACTAAAAATAACAAATATAAAAAGCAAGTCAGACACGTTTTTTAAAATCGATTTCGGCAACAAACCGCAGTGCCTTACCTACGGCCACTGGGTCGTCCCCTAAAACATCCAGTAAGTTAGTTCCCAAGCCTACTGACTGGCGAACGCTGGCGTACTGTGGGCAATCGAGCAATACATGCCGCACAGTGAGGCGTACGGCACATGGAGCACACACTGGGGCCGGCTCCCCTCTTAACAAATGGCCATGAGTGGCTCGTGTGTGTCCAATTCTCAGCCGGGTGAGTATCACCTCGGCTCGCCGGTTATCCCTGCATGAAGTTAGCCAGGGTTGTACGCTCTCTTTTATTGCCCGGAGTTGTGTGCCTTCCAAAGCTGTCCAGGAGTGCTGCCAAGCAGATAGGAGTTGGCGACGGAAAAAACGTTGCACATCCTGGTATGGCACAGTAGTTGTTAAACTCCGGGGCAAACGGCAAGCGGACTTAGCAGCCGCGTCCGCCTCCTCATTCCCGGAAATGCCCACATGGCCTGGGGTCCAAGTAAAAACAAAATGGTATCCGCTACTAAGCATTTGCGAGATCAAGGCCTGAATTTTTAAAACTAGTGTGTGAGCTGCAATGTGTTGTTGCAAGGCCTGAAGAGCGCTTAGAGAGTCAGTGCAAACGATAAAATTGCCAGGAACTAACTTACAAATAAAAAGGAGCAGATAGAGGATGGCATACAGTTCTGCAGAGAAAACAGAGGTGCAGTCCAAAAGGCGAAATTTATGAGCCTCGCCGTTAATGACGAATGCGCAACCCGTTGTGCTACCCAACTGGGAACCATCTGTAAAGCCCGGAACATAATTAGGGTAACGGTCCAGTAGTTCGGCAAAAAGTTGTTGGAATACCGAATGTGGGGTAGCTAGTCTCGAGTTGGTGGAAAGAGCAAGATCGAACCGCGCACGCTGGAGCTGCCATGCGGGATAACGACCCAGGGACGACCGCTCCACGCGCGGCATTCGGAGGTCGTGTGTACGGGAGAGTTCCCGGAATCTTACTCCGGTTGGGCGTGTCCGAGAACTAGGGTGCGTATAACGGTGGGCTAACTCGGGATGCAGAACTGGTTTAAAACATGGATGGTTTGGGTAACTTGCCAACTTTGCAACGTAGGAACAGAGTAGCGTCGAGCGACGAATAGAAAGTGGAGGCTCGCCGGAGTCGGCATACAAGCAGTCGACGCGACTTGTGCAGAAGGCTCCTGTGGCAAGGCGGATACCTGTATGATGTACGGTGTCTAAAAGGCGAAGTTTAGAGGCGGTCGCTGCGCCATAAATAAAACAGCCGTAGTCCAGCTTGGATCGGACCAGGGAGCGATACAGCCTCAACATTACCGTGCGATCGCCCCCCCAAGATGCTCCAGATAATACCTTCAGCACCTGCAGAGAACGATCGCATGAGGCTCGAAGGTGACGAATGTGGCGCTCCCAGTTGAGTTGTCTGTCCAAGTAGAGGCCCAAGAACTTCAGGTGCGAGACAAACGGCAGGGGTGTGCCGTTCAAGTGCAGATCAGGTGGAGGGTGAATACCTCGTAGACGATGGAAGTGGACACATTGTGTCTTCGCAGGAGAAAAACGGAAGCCGGTGCGAAGTGCCCAGGCTGCCAGCTCGTTGATGGTCAACTGCAGTTGACGCTCTATATGATCTAAGCTATAAGAGCGATAATATATAGCGAAGTCGTCAACATACAGGGACGACGGAATTCCGCCACGAACGACACTAGTGATGCCGTTAATAGCCACGGCAAAAAGGGCGACGCTGAGAATCGACCCTTGAGGTACACCATTCTCCTGGATCCGCTCCCTTGAGATACTCTTCCCTATTCGGACACGAAAACGACGTAGTGTTAAAAAATTTCTTAAAAATTCCGGTAAGTGGCCTCGCATACCGTAACTGTGAAGGTTACGTAGTATGCCATACCGCCAAGTGGTGTCATAAGCCTTCTCCATGTCAAAGAATACTCCCACCACATGCTGTTGCAGTAGAAAGGCATCATGAATGTAAGCCTCAATGCGTGTTAGATTGTCAACACTAGAGCGATGGCGACGAAAACCACATTGAAGGTTGGACAGCTGGTTATTAGTTTCGAGCCACCACACTAACCGAGAGTTTACCATTCGCTCAAAGGTCTTACAGACGACACTCGTCAGGCAAATGGGGCGGTAGCTTGATAGAAGTGCGCGGTCCTTTCCGGGTCGAGGGATGGGGATGACAATACCCTCTTGCCAGCAAGATGGAAAGACCCGCTCATGCCAGATGCGGTTATACATGCCTAAAAGGAAAGACATCGCATCGGGTGGAAGATGTAGCAGCATCTGTCTGTGGATGTCATCGGGACCGGGAGAAGAGTCCTTAGCTAGGGCTAAAGAATGTGAAAGCTCGGCAGCGGTAAAAGGTTGGTTGTACGGCTCGTTACATTCGCTATTAAAATTAAGTTTTGTTCGCTCCGCAGCTTCCTTAATAGGAAGGAAGAGGGCGTCGTAACTAGCCGTTTGGCTAGTAGCAGCGAATGAGGTGGCAAGGGCTTCGGCTATATCTTGCTCGGCAGTGCAGATGGAACCGTTGAGGGCAAGTCCGGGAATGACCGTTCGGCGATACTTGCCATGCATCCGCCGAACAGCTGACCATACCTGTTTGGTGGAGCTGCGACGAGAAAGGGAAGACACGTAGGCCTCCCAGGATGTTCGTTTCGCATTGCGAAGCACAAAACGTGTCCTAGCTCGAGAACGTTTAAAAGCAACGAAGTTCTGTTCTGTCGGGTGCAACTGAAACAGCCGCAGAGCACGTTTGCGTGCTTTTATTGCCACACGACATTCCTCAGACCACCAGGGTACAGGGGTATGACGTGGGGTAGAAGAACCTCGAGGAATGCTGGATTCAGCGGCGAGCAGGATGGAACATGTAAAATATTCCACCATTTCATCGACGGTGTCAAAACCATCGTCGGTGAGGTGTATATGGGAATTAAACTTTTCCCAGTCAGCCTTGGAAATAATCCAGCGAGGATGTCGCGAAGGCGCATGGTGGCGGCCGGATAAACGGATGTTAATTGGGTAATGATCGCTCCCAAAGAGGTCGGAAAGCACAGACCAATCAAGGAGTGGAACTAGTAGCGGGCTACAGAAAGAGACGTCTAGTACCGAGTGCGTACCATAAGCGGATGACAAGAATGTCGGGTCACCAGTGTTCAGCAAAATCAGGTCATGCGAATCAAACGTGTCTGCTATGAGGCAGCCACGAGCATCATCAATGTCGGAGCCCCAGAGCGTGTGTTTGGCATTCAGATCTCCCAAGATGAGTAACGGTGAGGGGAGCTGAGCCAAAAGAGCCTGAAGATCCTGCTTTTGTATTACACAGAGCGGGGGCAGGTAAATGTTGCAGATGGTAAAAGAGATGCTCTCTCGCTGTATACGAACAGCGACAGCTTGCAACGGCGTGGTTAATGGTATATTGGTGGCATAGATGTTAGGCGCCACCAAAGTAGCAACGCCGCCGCTTGCTCGTGTGCCTGCAACGGAGTCTCCCCTAAATGCCGAAAAAGTGCTTAGGTGTAATGAGTGATAGTGATGCAAATGGGTTTCTTGGAGACAAATAACTGATGGTGACCGTTGAGAAACTAAACATTGTAGGTCTTGAACGCAAGCTCGGAAACCATTGACGTTCCACTGGATTATTTCCATAAAGAGGTTTTAGCGGGCCGTTTTAACCTTTTTCTTGACCTTGGCTGATTTGGGCCCTACGACTCGAAAATCGTTAGCCTCCTGTGACTCCGCTGATGTTCGGGAGTCAGAACTCCTACGGCTCGTAGAACGAGAGCGGGATCTAATAGAAGGCGAGCGACTTCGCGATCTATGTGTTGGCCGGGATCGGTTTTTCATGTTTACTACGGGATTGTTGGTATTCCCTGATGGCTTAGTGGCTGGAGTCTGTACGGCAGAAACGGAGGTAGTGCTGGTGGATATACAAACAGTCTGAGACGTGGGTTTAACGGCTAGAAAGTCAGTCTGCGTGGATGCGTGGGCGACAGGGACGTGTTGAACAGCAACAGTGGTATTCGGAGTACGGCGAGCTGCTAATGCATATCCAGTGGTAGTGCTAGGAGGCTTCAGTTGTTCGAAGCGCCGCCGTGCTTCTGGAAAAGTCAGGCGTTCCTTTACACGTAGCTCCTGAATGCTCTTTTCGTCCATAAATCTAGGGCACTGTCGCGAACTGGAGGGGTGACTGCCACCACAGTTCACGCAACAAGGTGTTCGACTGCAGTTTGGATCGTCGTGCTTCGGTAGGCCACATTGCTCACAAAGAGCAGGATTAGTACATGTGACCTTAGTATGTCCGAACCGCTGACATTGGAAACAGCGCATGGGGTTCGGGACATACTGGCGGACGCTAGCACGTTCATAGCCGCAATAGATAAATTCAGGTAACTTAGTTCCAGCAAAAGTTAGAAAGACTGTTCGTAAGGGGTATTCCTTGCCATCTTGTTTTCGGGTAAGCCGGTACGCCTGACAAACAAGTTGATCAGAGAGGCAACTTACTATCTCTTCATTCGCAAGACCATCTAAGCTAGAGGTGGTGACTACTCCTCTACACGTATTCAGCGTTTTGTGTGGGGCTACCCGGATAGGGTAGGAGCCCAACAAAGACGCTTTTTGCAGCTTTTTAGACTGGTCTGCAGTTGAGGTCTCTAATAGTAAGCTACCGTCTCGGAGACGCGTAGCGTTTTTGACCGGACCGCTGATTTTATCTAGTTCGCGCTTTATGTAAAATGGACTAATCTCTTTAAACGTTTTCCCATCACAAGCCAAGGTCATTATCAAAAAGGGGTCAATGAAAGATTGTTTGCGCGGAGACATGATGATATAGACCCCCATCCGGAACCGTCGGCGTCAGCCTGCCATCCGGGGGTTAAAAAAGAAAGACACCGAATCTTCACGGTCTGTGCCGTCATGGGGACCTCACCCATGACCGATCTCATTTGTACCTCAGAAAAGCTACCCTTCAATCTCCACTGCTTGTCCGTATGGGTAAACCGTTCACCACGCACACCCCGGCTTTATGCCCCTACCACAGGAATAACCGCCTGTGGCCCCCCACTTTAGGCCGCGCATGCGTGTAATAGGCACACGCGGATTCAGGGGACTTGTGGTTGATTACACCGGGGTTCCGTCAGCGGTAACACGTCCGGTCCGTGATACTAACCCAACGGCAAAACGCGGCCGTCGGGAGATTACCACAGACCGGGCCCTCAAGGAGCTACGTGGGTGTACTTGACGGTGTGGACGGGCTCCGCACCTAAGGCTACACATAGGGGCAGTGCGAAGGGTCCGCTCAACCTTCACTTTTGAGACCTCCGGAGAGCACACATGTCGGAAGCCGCGCTGAAAACCGTGGGACAGAACCACGGAGATAGGAGAGATCCCTGCTGGTGAGACAGGAGTTATAAACCTAAGACCTTAAGTACTAATAATCATAATAAAAAACTAGAAGGGGAAGAAGGTGATGCATACTGATCAGCAGTAGCACAGCGTGGCACAGTTGATGGAGGTGAGGGGGATGAAATGAGGGTGAGTGGCTAGGGACCCCGGGTTTGCCAATCCCGTACCTACCGTAGTAGGTCCCTGGGGGAGAATACCAGAGCCTCTTCTGCCAGTTTTCGGGGTTACTGATGGGCCTTCTCGGCAGCCGTAGCGGTCGTGGGTACACTAAGTCCCCCCCGTACATCACCCCATCAGTCAGTCCCCTACTTCCTGTTGCCCACCCCTCGGGACGAGGACCGCAGAGGTTGGATTTTGAGGGGCCGTGCTAATAACAATAATAAAGAACTAGAAGAGGAAGAATGTGATGCTTACTGACAAGCAGTAGCTACACGTGGCACAGTTGATGGAGATGAAGGGGATGAAATGAGGGTGAATGGCTAGGGACCCCGGGATCGCCAATCCCGTACCTACCGTAGTAGGTCCCTGGGGAAAAATACCAGAGCCTCTTCTGCCAGTTTTCGGGGTTACTGATGGGCCTTCTCGGCAGCCGTAGCGGTCGTGGGGTACACCAAGTCCCCACCGTACATCACCCCATCAGTCAGTCCCCTACTTCCTGTTGCCCACCCCTCGGGACGAGGACCGCAGAGGTTGGATTTTGAGGGGCATAAATACATAAATAAAAAGCAAGAAAAACAATAAATGACAAAAATAACAAAACTTCATGTGTGAATTTCTTGCTCAGGCAGAAAAGTTAATCAGCATCTACAGGCTTTTGAAAAAATTCTGCATTTTCAAACCTCAAATTTGCTCTAGTTAAAGTATTCTATTTGTTTCTTTTCACATTAAATGAGATAGTTTCAGGACGCAGAACTGAATGACTAATATATTTGTTGTGTTAACCAATTAGTATTGCCAATTAATAGAAAAAAACGTTTTTCTCAGGAACGCATTTAAAACACTCCTCAATTGTTCCTGATAAACTCATAAACAATGCTTTAAAATTACTAAATTTGCAAGATAAAGCTATAAAATTTACATTAGAAACTGAAATTAATGGATTTCTTCCTTTTCTAGATCTAAAGATGATAAGAAAAAATAATAAATTAAACTTTGGTATTTATAGGAAGTCTACTCATATTGATAATTGCATAAAAAATAAAAGTTTTAACCCTTTTTCACAAACTTGCTGCTTTCAATAGTTTGATTTATAGATTAATAAATATACCCCCAAATAAAGATGGATTTATTAAAGATATAAAGATATTATTAATACTGCTTTAACTAATGGTTTTAATAAAGACTTTATAAATAAAAAAACTGAAAAATTCAAATATCAAAAAACTGTTAAAGATATTTCTACCCTTAGAAAAATAAAAGACGATTATAATTATAAAAAATTTACTTACCATCCTTGGGTTAATAAACATTTTCAAAACATTTTTAAAGAGATTGGTATAATTTTACTTCCTCAAAATAAATATAGTATTAAAAATGTATTGCATTTCTCTAGAAAAGATAAAATTCCTAATAAAAAATTTGGTATTTATCAGTTTAATTGTTTCGATTGTAATAAAGTTTATATTGGAAAGACAAAACGTAATTTAGAAACCAGAACTAAAGAACATTTTCGTAACATTAAGTAGTAACAGACTGATAAATTGGCTGTAGCAGATCATTTTTGGTCATTTAACCATGATATAAATCCAGAAATTAAATTATTAAAACAATTAAATGGTCCAATAGATTTAATGGTTTGGGAAAAGATACTTATTTTAAAAAACAAACCTCACATAATTAATTTTGAAACACCGGCAGTCGATTCTGTTTTTAAATTTGTTTTATTTTAAGATTTTGGTACTACTAACAAGAACATCAACATCTAGTGTTCATAACGATGGCGACAGTTTTGTTTCCGGCTGAAGATGTGTATAAGTTTACATGAAATCACGATCCCGGAGTATTTATAAGAAAATTATCATCATTTCTTATAAGATAAGTGAAGTTTTAAGTTACAAATTGTTATATTTGTATATATTTGTTTGCTTTACTGTTAATAGCTTCATATTTTACTTATTTATTACGTTGTTTTACTGTGGCTATTTTTCATTAAAATGCATTATATTCCCTCTGTGATGAGTTGAAATTTGTAGTCAGTTGCAAATAAAGTATCTTAGAAAAATAATGCGTACTTGGTTCAAGCATAGGCATTGTGCCACCAAAGTTTAATTGAAACCTGTCAGTTTTCCACTCCATTCTGTGTTCACTACACTGATATAACCAGGTAATGAGCAATTTTGCCAGCAAGTATAATGTCAAGAGCAAGTCATTTGTCTGCAACTGCTTAGACAGGAGCAAGTCATTTGCCTGTAACTGCTTAGAAAAGGTTAGTAGGCAGTACGTAAACTGTTAACTTTAAAAGCCAACTCCAGTGACCAACTCCAGCCAAGCTGGAAATGTTCACTGGTTAGGCCCACTTGCCATTGAATGCTGGTAGAGAATGTTATGAACTGCTCTGTAGTAGCTTTAGAAATTTAAAAAATAATTTATAAAGAGTATTTGTAGTCAGTTTTCCACAATACGTCACCTATATTTTGATTTTATGAAGGATTAGTTTTGAAAGCTGTCGCTTTGATTTTAAACCTCAAAAGTCCAACTGTTGTCTGTCTGTGGTCTTCCTTTTGGTGGTGGAACTATGAACTTCTTTATCAAATACTGACTGGAGGGATTTCAAAGTTTATTACTTGGTCTTTACATTTCCATATTAATTCTTCCAAACATACATTAATTTAAATTCAAATAATTTCCAACTGCTAGATAGCATCAGAATGTTACTAAGTTGTGCATATATCCTGTATACACTCTCATTTTTAAACCTAATAATAATAGAGGTCTCTAGAACAAAGAAGTACATGGTTAATTTCTCTAGCTGCATTTAAGGACACTGCTATGGTAGTTCAGATGTTAAAGTCATTGTTATATCACTTGGAATCATGAACTGATAAACATAAAAACAAAATGTGTTAATATATAAGTCAAATTTACAAGAATATGTTAAAGAACAATCTTTCTGAGCTTTACAAATTATCAATTTTTTAACTAATAATTTGTTATAAGAACTGACATTTTGACCTACTTCATGATGCCATGTTGGATATCACTGATGCACCAGTAGCCATGGAGCAGACATTATTTCTAACTAAAGGTTTTTAAGTTTAGTATCTTCAATTAATTCCCATATTATGCATTATGCAAACTTTATGCTTACATTATGCAATTTCTTTTAACAAATTCTATACCATGATATATAAATGTACATATAGGTACTTACTGGATGAGTTGTAAGGGTAACAATATTTCCAAACAGCTTGTCAATAATCAGTTTTTTCACTGTTTCATTCCTTTGCCTCATAAGAGCTAGTACACAATACTTTGCATACTTGGACTGCGACATACGAACTATTACTGCTGAACATTCCTTTGCAATTTCTGCTACCCTCTGTTCATTGCTATGCTTTATAAGCCACTGTATTACACGAGCCATGTCATGACTGAATATGATCTGTAATAGAATGATTAATTGAACTTGAACATACATGCATATTTATTAAGGTATACACAAAAGAACATAATACTTCATTTTATAATTATTGCCCTTTAACTGCTTTTTATTTAATGCAAACCTATACTGCAACCATTACTGATACTACTGTTTGTGAAAACTGCAACACCAAGAAGGAATTATTTGAATAACTCCAAAATTGGTGGAAGTGTAGAAGAGTGTGCAAGCAATAGTGATTAGGTTTGCATAGAGATGGGGTACAGAGGTCAGTATTGTGCACAGTGTAGTCAGTGCAGAACTGTCAAACAAGGCGAAAACAATAGCGTGAGTGCCAGTATGCCTCGTCAATGTCAAAGGGAGTCATATCGGCATGAGACCAAGTTTGAATGGGGAAAAATGATTGGTCTCTGGAAAGAAGGTTTGTCATATCGTGACATTTTGGCTCATACCGGACATGCTGCTACAACAGTGATGCATGTGTGGAAGTAGTGGATAGATGAAGATCGTACACAGCAAAGAGTGGGAACTGGACCACGAAAAATGACCACAACACGGGATGACTGTCATCTTGCCGTATGGCCACGATGGCCCGTACAGCTTCATCGAATGTTGGTTCGATGCTGGAGCACTGCAACAGGTGTGAACTTCTCTGAATCATCGGTTCGTTGCCATCTGCTGCAGGTTGGACTGGTTGCACACATGCCATTACGCCAGCTTCCAATGTCCAGAAACCACAAGATCCTCTGACTGCAATGGGCACGTGAACACCGTCACTTGGGTGCTGAGTAGCAAAATGTAGTCTTTTCGGATGAATCCCACTTCAATAAGTCCTACAGTGATGGCCACATATGTGTCAGACGGTACCATGGTGAGCAACCTGGAGGGCTGCATTGTTGAGTGGCATAGCAGACAAACACCAGGTGTGATGGTTTGGGACACCATTGGTTACAACTGTTCTCGCCCCCTACGAATTGAGGGCACTTTGAACAGCAACCAGTACCTAATAGTAGTTGTAGAGACTGAGATACTGCCTCTGCTTCAGGCATCTCCTCAGGCCATATTTCAACAGGACAATGCCCGGCCACATATTGTGAGGAATGTACAAGCCTTCTTCAAGGAGCATCGGTACCATTGCTTCCCTGGCATGCATGTTCGCCTGACTTTTTGCCCATTGAACATGTCTGGGATATGGTTGGTCGACACCTTAAGCATCATGGTCCTCCAATAACTAGTGTCATGAAGTTGTGGGCTCAAATACAAATTATGTGGAGGGAAATTCCTCAGGCACATATTCAGAACCTTTTTGATGCAATGCCATGGCATATAGCAGCTCTAATTACAGCGCTTAGGCCACACAAAATACTGAATAAGAGGGCTCAAAGGTCATGTACAGATTTGAAAAGTTAATCATTTGCTACTTGTCATGAACCTAACCTGTGGTATTAAATTCATTGAATTCATGCATATCCTTTTTGGTGTTGCAATTTTGGCAAACAGTAGTGTTTAATGAATAAAATAAAATAGTCATGTCAACTTTCAATAATGCTTATATATAAACGAATGAAGAAGTCAGAGCATGATCAAGCATTGCCAAGTTATGTAATTTGCACTGAATTAGAAACGTGAAATAGAAAACCATGTGAAGCTGTAACCATTAATTAAATAATAAGCAACAGTCTGGTGAGCAATGCTTATGTCCATTCATAATGTATGTACCACCGATGGTTCCTGTTTTCCTCAACGGTCTAGGGGTAACATACTAGCTTCTAGTTCCCTACTAATGATTATCTGGCCAAACATTACACAGAATATGAATTCATACAAGTCCAAATTGTCCTCTGTGCAACAAAGAGGAAATGACTGAAGAACATCTTCTAACCTGTGAAGTCCTACATGCCGGACCCACTACACAGAAATATTGGAGAGTAAGAGAGCTAATGGCTTCATTGCCAAAGCCTAGCATTTGAAAACAACAACACAACAGTTCCCTAGGTTGCAGGTTCAAACTTGGCAAAGAGCAATGGATTTTATTTGGAATAAAAATCTTTAGCATGGCTTCCTTTGAAAAAGAAGTAAAGCCAATGTTCCTGTGTCATAGATTTATGATGCATAAAAGAACCTCAAGCCTGATATGGAGAAATTTTGGCAAAATTAAGCAATCTTTCACACCTAATATATAATGTGAAGCTGAGAACCACAGCAGTTAAAGAGTGTGTATAAACAAAAACTCAATTTAAAGATGGTTCCTGGGGACCTGAGTTCCAGTCCAGCAGAGGGGAAATGGATTCTTTCTTTAGTAAAAATCTGTAGTATGGCTTCCCCTGGAGGTAAAGCTGGTGATCCAGTGTCTTAGAGCAGCCACAAATAAAAACTAAAAGCACTGTGTTTAGTGAACTCTGATGATATTAAAAATATAATACTGGTTAAGGAAATTTGGGTAGGAAGCATTACAGATACAGTTTATGTTATCTTCCTGGCATTTGCTAGTTGTGAAGAAAGGAAAACCTGGTACAAACTGCAATTAGGGAGGACAGTTCAGGCTGAATTTGTACTTCAGAGCTCCTATTTATGAGTCCATGTTGTAATGATCTTGGCTGTGTTGCTGCAAAATTTGCATCTTTGGAAAGAATCATTCCAGTGTTACTTTCAATAAGTTTCAATTTTTAGTGAACCAATATTGCTTAGCTTAAAAGGAGGGTTTAACTGCAATAAACTGGAATGCATGGCTTAATTTGAAGGAAGTAACATTGTCTGATCTGATAGAACATATTTTCCCATTAATTATTATTTGATTTTCTTGTGTTTTCATCTATTGTGCATAATTTTAACTATTTTTCCTACTGCATAAATTAATTTTCTTCATACGATTAAATAAGCATTAAAAATTTCTGCATTTGGTTAAATTGTTTCCCTTCATTGGGACATATGAAAGCGTTCAGAAGTTTCCTAAAGAAAGCCTCTCATAACTGCCACCAGAAGATAGGAAGTTTTATAATATTGGTAGCCCAAACCATTCAGACAGCTTGTGTGCTCTCAGATCCATTTCCTTAGCCAAATATGTAGAGATATGTATGGCTTGAAATTAAAATACTATTATATTGAAACTGAAAATATACATCGGAACAGAGCTACTCAGTGGGTCAAAAGCTAACTAACAGAGGCTACTACAATTTTGCCTGGATTGGTCTACATTAGGCATTTCAGTTTTTTCATACATTGCCCACAGATTTAAACATAGTGAGAAACTGTAACTTAGTTTTTTTATTAATTAGAGCCAACTGAAAAATTCAATGCCATGGCCGGGATTTGAACCACGGATCTACTGGTTTCCGTCCAGTTGCTCTACCCTTGAGCTACCATGGTCAACGTGCCTTCCTGACATTAAATTATCCAATTGACTCATCATATTTTCCCAGTAGACCACTTTAGGGTTCTCAAATTTGAGACAACTACTTGTGGCGACTTACTATTGTAAGTACTTAATTACCAGGATTTTTATCGTATATTATTTTTTAATGTAAATTTATATTGAGGAATTAATCCTTAAAGAATTAATCCTTTTAAATACATTACTCCGGTATATGGGTGATTTTTTATTAATTAGAGCCAACTGAAAAATTCAATGCCATGGCCGGGATTTGAACCACGGATCTACTGGTTTCCGTCCAGTTGCTCTACCCTTGAGCTACCATGGTCAACGTGCCTTCCTGACATTAAATTATCCAATTGACTCATCATATTTTCCCAGTAGACCACTTTAGGGTTCTCAAATTTGAGACAACTACTTGTGGCGACTTACTATTGTAAGTACTTAATTACCAGGATTTTTATCGTATATTATTTTTTAATGTAAATTTATATTGAGGAATTAATCCTGGTAATTAAGTACTTACAATAGTAAGTCGCCACAAGTAGTTGTCTCAAATTTGAGAACCCTAAAGTGGTCTACTGGGAAAATATGATGAGTCAATTGGATAATTTAATGTCAGGAAGGCACGTTGACCATGGTAGCTCAAGGGTAGAGCAACTGGACGGAAACCAGTAGATCCGTGGTTCAAATCCCGGCCATGGCATTGAATTTTTCAGTTGGCTCTAATTAATAAAAAATCACCCATATACCGGAGTAATGTATTTAAAAGGATTAATTCTTTAAGGATTAATTCCTCAATATAAATTTACATTAAAAAATAATATACGATAAAAATCCTGGTAATTAAGTACTTACAATAGTAAGTCGCCACAAGTAGTTGTCTCAAATTTGAGAACCCTAAAGTGGTCTACTGGGAAAATATGATGAGTCAATTGGATAATTTAATGTCAGGAAGGCACGTTGACCATGGTAGCTCAAGGGTAGAGCAACTGGACGGAAACCAGTAGATCCGTGGTTCAAATCCCGGCCATGGCATTGAATTTTTCAGTTGGCTCTAATTAATAAAAAATCACCCATATACCGGAGTAATGTATTTAAAAGGATTAATTCTTTAAGGATTAATTCCTCAATATAAATTTACATTAAAAAATAATATACGATAAAAATCCTGGTAATTAAGTACTTACAATAGTAAGTTGCCACAAGTAGTTGTCTCAAATTTGAGAACCCTAAAGTGGTCTACTGGGAAAATATGATGAGTCAATTGGATAATTTAATGTCAGGAAGGCACGTTGACCATGGTAGCTCAAGGGTAGAGCAACTGGACGGAAACCAGTAGATCCGTGGTTCAAATCCCGGCCATGGCATTGAATTTTTCAGTTGGCTCTAATTAATAAAAAATCACCCATATACCGGAGTAATGTATTTAAAAGGATTAATTCTTTACAGGATTAATTCCTCAATATAAATTTACATTAAAAAATAATATACGATAAAAATCCTGGTAATTAAGTACTTACAATAGTAAGTCGCCACAAGTAGTTGTCTCAAATTTGAGAACCCTAAAGTGGTCTACTGGGAAAATATGATGAGTCAATTGGATAATTTAATGTCAGGAAGGCACGTTGACCATGGTAGCTCAAGGGTAGAGCAACTGGACGGAAACCAGTAGATCCGTGGTTCAAATCCCGGCCATGGCATTGAATTTTTCAGTTGGCTCTAATTAATAAAAAATCACCCATATACCGGAGTAATGTATTTAAAAGGATTAATTCTTTAGGATTAATTCCTCAATATAAATTTACATTAAAAAATAATATACGATAAAAATCCTGGTAATTAAGTACTTACAATAGTAAGTCGCCACAAGTAGTTGTCTCAAATTTGAGAACCCTAAAGTGGTCTACTGGGAAAATATGATGAGTCAATTGGATAATTTAATGTCAGGAAGGCACGTTGACCATGGTAGCTCAAGGGTAGAGCAACTGGACGGAAACCAGTAGATCCGTGGTTCAAATCCCGGCCATGGCATTGAATTTTTCAGTTGGCTCTAATTAATAAAAAATCACCCATATACCGGAGTAATGTATTTAAAAGGATTAATTCTTTAAGGATTAATTCCTCAATATAAATTTACATTAAAAAATGTAACTTAGTTTGCCTGGTTAGTCCTGAAAATATACCTAAGGTTTTCGAAAGAGAATGCATCCTCTAACAAATAAAACCTTAGAGATGGTCACTGAATTTTCAATTTAATACATGCAATGCCAGACACTTGAGTTGCTTCACCAACAATTAATTCTCTGAACAAGTCTCACAGGCACTGTTGCCTACATCATTAGCAATCAGAATCATTGCTGATCCTCAAATCTTCAAGAAATTTCAAAAGATTTTTGAGAACTTAGCTCCATAATACAAACAATATCAGAAATGTTATAAAAACCAGTAAGTTAGAAGAGATATATCCAACCAAGAAACCAGAATGATTACGTAGAAAATGAAGCTAGCTACAGTGAACCAATGAATATTATACAAATATAACAATTTGTAACCAAAAACTTCACTTAACTTAAGAAAATTATGTTAATTCTACTTTCTAATTGAAATCGATTTCACGAACTCTTGTCTGCATCATCAGTCAAAGAAAACCACAGGAGAAAACAAATTCGTCGTTAAGGAAGTTACTATGTTGTTTTGTTTTTTCAGTATTACCAAAATCTGAAAATGAAACAAACTTAAGAACAGAATCAACTGCCGGTGTTTCAAAATTCATTACGCGATGTTTATTTTTTAAAATAAATATCTTTTCCCAAACCATTAAATCTATCAGGACATTTAATTGCTTTAATAATTTAACTTCAGGATTTATAATATGGTTAAATGGCCTAAAATGATCTGCTACAGCCAATTTATCAGTTTGTTTATACTTAATGTTACAAAAATGTTATTTTGTTCTGGTTTCCAAATTACGTTTCGTCCTACCAATGTAAACCTGATCACAATCTAAACAATAAAATTGATAAATACCAGCTTTTTTACTATAAGGAATTTCATCATTTTTAGAGAAATGTAGTAAATTTTTAATACTATATTTGTTTTGGGGAACCAAAGTTATACCAAACTGTTTAAAAACTTATTGAAATTGTTTAGTAAACAAAGGATGGTAAGTAAATTTTTAAAATTATAATCGTCTTTTATTTTTTTTTAAGGGTAGAAATATCATTAACAGTTTTTTGATATTTAAATTGTTCAATCTTCTTTTGTATAAAGTCTTTATTAAAACCATCAATTAAAGCCGTATTAATAATATCTTTATATTCTTTATTAAATTCCTCTTTATTCAGGGGTATATTTATTAATCTATACATCAAACTATTAAAAACAGCAAATTTATGTGAAAAAGGATTTAAACTATTATTTTTTATGCAATTATTGATATGAGTAGATTTCCTATAAATACCAAAATCCAATTTATTATTATTTATTATTATCTTCAAAACCAAAAAAGGAAGGAAACCATCAATTTCAGTTTCTAATGTGAATTTTATAGCTTTATCTTGTAAATTTAGTAATTGTAAAGCATCATTTATCAGGAACAATAGCAAAAATACCATCAACATATCTATACCAGGTTTCAAAAATCAAAGGGGATGCTTTAGTGACTTGAATTTCGAAAAAACTCATGAAAAGATCAGCAAGAAAAGGTGAAAGAGGATTACCCACTGCTAAGCCAGAAGTTTGCCGAAAAAATTCACCATTAAAAGTGAAAAAATTTTGATTCAAACAAAAAGCAGTAAGTTAAACAAAATTAACTATTAAGTCCTCCTGTAAATGTATTGAATTTAACCACTTTTTTAAATAAATCAAAAGTTTTTCTCTAGGAATACTAGGAAATAAGGCAGTTAATAAAAAGAAACAAGTTTATCAGTCTTAGATTGTGATCAGGTTTACATTGGTAGGACGAAACGTAATTTGGAAACCAGAACGAAAGAACATTTTCGTAACATTAAGTATAAACAAACTGATAAATTGGCCGTAGCAGATCATTTTAGGTCATTTAATCATATTATAAATCCTGAAGTTAAATTATTAAAACAATTAAATGGTCCGATAGATTTAATGGTTTGGGAAAAGATATTTATTTTAAAAAATAAACATCGCATAATGAATTTTGAAATACCGGCAGTTGATTCTGTTCTTAAGTTTGTTTCGTTTTCAGATTTTGGTAATACTGAAAAAACATAACAGAGTAACTTCCTTAACGACGAATTTGTTTTCTCCTGTGGTTTTCTTTGACTGATGATGCAGACAAGAGTTTGTGAAATCGATTTCAATTAGGAAGAAGAATTAACATAATTTTCTTAAGTTAAGTTTTTTGTTACGAATTGTTACATTTGTATACGAAACCAGGAGTTTATAAAATAAATTCTGAAGACTCTGAAGAATGATATATAGCTAAAACAAAAGAAACAGACTGAAAGAACAGCAGAGGTATAAAAGTAACCAAAGACAAAAATCAGTAACAGCTTCATACATCTGGGATGGATCCACAAAATAACAAATAGTGGACAAATGTTAAGATCACTACAATCATTAAAACGGGCTTCTGGGAAGATTTTTGTGGTAAAATGCAAAACAAAACTACTGAATTAAAATTCTCACTGAAGGCAATTTTCTACACATGTTCCTCAATAAACTGACAGAAGGATACAGTTGGATCCAGAAGGATCTATAAAAAGACATCAGCAAAAGTCTCACAATCAAAATTTATTGATGATGTAAGAAACATCACCTGATAAACATTTTCAGGTAATTGACTGTTGCAAAGCAACTTAACATACATCGAGGTCAGATTGCAACTTGTATTAACCTTGTATATGTTGGGCAGCAGAGTATAATGTCTACAATAAAATAACTTTTAATTCAAAACTTTACAAGTTTCTTTCTTTTTTTCCTTGTTATAAATTTCTGAAAGCATTAATCATTTATAAGCTTCAGCTTCCAAGAAATCTCAATTTTAAATTTTCTACAAACTCAAATTTTGTTTTAATGAATACCCTTGTTGTTTTGGGTAGGTAAACATGCTTTCACAAAATGAGTTCTATAACATTTCCAAAATCTCCTAACATAAAATGTTCCTATTTCTAGCACATGCAAAGTATTTTATAAAAATATGAAATAAGTTAATTCCAAATAATTAAGTACAGTTACCTCTTTGAACAGAATATATTCCTTACCTGAGGTATTTTCCCTGCAAGACAAACATGAACTTCAGCAGTCAGAGAAGTCTGCTCCTCTGCTGCACAGTCTAATCGCCTTCCCTTTTCCCAAAGCTTTTTAGCTTTGTGACAGCTTTCGTTAAGTTCGGCTCCCCTTTTTAATTCTACTTTCTTTTTCTTCGGTACAATGTATGGCTCTAAAAAACAAAATTGAATAAAAGTTAAACAGCTGTGTCTATTTAGTTCATCCTCGTAAGAAATACAGCCAAGAACGATTCCAATGGAAACAGTGTCCTCATTAACAACAAATACACATCACTACTTTATTCTTCAGTAGTACACTGCTAATGTCTTAGTGAAATCTAGGTAGTGCTACAGAATATTTTTAATATATATAAAAAATCAAAAAACTAATTCCAAATTAACTCTTGAGAAGATACACCCAACTGTTTTTAAATGAGCAGGCATGTGGGATACTATATTTATTTCTCAATTTTACTAGGCAATCTCAGAATAATGTAAATAGTACAAATGTGCAGGTCTGCATTAATCCTACTAAATTCCAAATTCTATTATGACATTTGTTACTAAACAGAATATGCATTAAATGGCACACTAATAAACAAAACAAAAATACTTAAATACTGAAAAATATTAAAAATTACAGCATACACGTGATCTGTTCCTTATTTATCCAGTTCATTAATTATCTGCGCGTGGATTATGCTTGAAAAATAATTCACATGCTTATTATAAAGTGACTAAAAACCAAGACAAAATTATACTCGAGTTCAAATCAAAACAGCAGGTTATGAAGCTTTGGTGTTTCAATGTTAATGATTCCCTGTTGAGAGGGTGAGTAAAGGAATGCTCTTTTGTGAAAGAACAAGGGGGAAGGAATCTGACCAGCACCTATACCTAATTCAGTACATTATATAGATGATCAGTTTGTTTTTATGTGCACTTGCTCTAGGCACTATTCTTATTGTAGTCTTCTGTTAAAATTGTGTACTGCATAATGTGTAACACAAAACTAAATGGAAGAGTTGTGTTAACTGTATAGCAAAAATTAGGAGAAAAGAAAATGAAAACACCAAGTGCTTTGAAAATGTTGATGAACAGGCTTCTAACAGCTGACTGACCAGGATACTGTTGATAACATCGCTAAAGAGCATTATGAAAAGGATGGAGAAAGTGAAGTGTAAGGAGTAAAAAATTTTGAGTATTAATTCATCATGCTGAGATTTTGCAATGTGTCCATATTTTGTTGGAATGTTTCAGACAATGAGATGTAAACAACGAAACATTACTGTATGCAAAATACCAATTGCAATAAGGAAATAAGTTATCAAAGCAGAAAAGCATTAAACACTATTTCAGAGATAATTACTTTAAGGTGGTACACTAAACTATATAGTTTTATTTTATGACCAATTAAATTGAATTTTAATCTTACCTATAAAGTAATTAATATGTGTATCATACATCCAACCGGCAAACCACTAGGGGCTCTTGCATCCGAGATACACCATTTGTGGCGACTTACTATTGTAAGTACTTGAGACCCAGGCTTCGTCATTAAACTCTTATTATTTTAAGTTAATTGATGGAAATTGACAAACTGAAAAATTCAATGCCGTGGCCGGGACCTGAACCACAGATATTCCGGTCTCTGCCCAATCGCCACAATGGTGCATCTCGAATACGAGAGCCCCTTGTTGTTCACTGAGAAAATTAATGAGTCAATTGGAAAATTCAGCGTCATGACGACACATTGGCCAAGGCAGCTCAATGGGCAAGAGACTGGATGGAAACCAGGAGATCCGCAGCCCAAACCCCGGCCACGGCATTGAACCTTTCAGTTTGACTCTATCTATCCTAAAACCCAGCCCATACACGACTAGTGTGAAGAAACAATCAATTTCCATCAGTTAACTTAAAGAAAGAGTAAATTACAATTGAATGGAACTATTAGAAACAGTGACGTATTGATAATTTATAAAGATGAGTTGGCTTACTTTTAATGCAAATATAAATATATCTATTTTTGTCTCCATTGTTGAAATGTTAGAACCATCATTGTGCCACACGCTCACTAATGACACCTTCGCCTTCCACTTCACATACTTTTTAAAGCTGTAGCAGTGGCTTTATAATTTTGTTTCCAGTAGTGTTTTAAAAGGACTCTAACTCAAACTTTGTTATCTTCATTTTGTGATTGTTCATTAACAACTGAAGACTGATACATGCTTGCAATGTACACAACACTAGACATGGCATCTTATAAACAGCATTCCAAACCAAAGAAACCCAATAAATTTTCCAAAAGACCAAAATCAGAAATCCGACATTACTTATGAAACAAGCTAATGTAACTAAATTTCAAAAAGTGGCTGCAATAGTCACCTTGGGTCATAATGACCCAACAGCATATTTACCTATACAGTTTTTTCAGCACTTTTAGTGTTACTGACTGGTGTGAAAGGAAGATGTATTTGTATGTAAAATATGAATCTATTAACAGTGAAGCAAACAAATATATACAAATATAACAATTTGTAACTTGGAGTTTCGCTTGTCTTATAAGTGATGATACTTTTGTTGTAGATTGTCTGGGATCGCGATTTCATGTGGGACTTTTGCGCGCCCACAGCTGGGGGGTGGCAGGGCTGTCGCCATCGTTGCAAGCGCTGGATGTTAGTGTGTTCTTGTTGGTGCTGCCAGGGTCTGAAAATGGAACAGTCAATATCCGGCAGTCGATTCTGTTTTTAAATTTGTTTTATTTTCAGATTTTGGTGGTGCTGGCAAGAACATGTTGGCATCTGGCATTCGTGATGATGGGGGTGGCTTTGTTGTTTCCCGCTGGGGGTGTGTGGGGATTTTGCATGGGGTCGCAATCCCAGACGATTTGTGGCGGGAGTGTCATCGTTTCTTGTAAGGTGGATGAAGTTTTGAGCTGCTAATTGTTATATTTGTATGGAATGTATTTGTGTTCTGCAGTAAGTAAGCCAACTCATCTTTATAAATTATCAATACCTTAATGTTTCTAACAGTTCCATTTAATTGTGACAGTCCATGTTAATTTACCCTTACTTTAAGTTAATTGATGGAAATTGATCGTTCCTTCACACTAGTCATGTATGGGCTGAGTTTTTGGATAGATAGAGTCAAACTGAAAGGTTCAATGCCGTGGCTGGGGTTTGGGCTGCAGATCACCTGGTTTCCATCCAGTCTCTTGCCCATGGAGCTGCCATGGCCAATTTGCCGTCATGACATTGAATTTTCCAATTGACTCGTTAATTTTCCCGGTGAACAACAAGGGGCTCTCGTATTCGAGATGCACCGCTGTGGCGATGGGACGGAGATCGGGAGATCTGTGGTTCAGGTCCTGGCCACGGCATTGAATTTTTCAGTTTGTCAATTAATTTCCATCAATTAACTTAAAATATATGTATACTATACAACTCTGAATGTATCACAGTAAACGCATACAAAATTGAATAGAAATTTAAAAGTAGGCCTATAAAAATGGAAATTAATAAACTTTTGTATTACCCATATATTTATATTATCCAAGCACCCATTCTGAGGGATTAGCCTGAATAATTGAGAGCACACTGCAATTAAAATTCCCTATTGGAAACCAGGTGTGCATAGAAATGCCTTTAATGAAGAATATTCTTGGTCTGACATGATTCTTTAGCCAAGCTCCTAATTCTAGTCAAATATTCTAAAAGTGCAACATTTTATGACTAACTTTGTTACACTTTTTGTGTGCATCTTACCTCTGTTGTTTACAAGCAAATCTGTTGCAGGAAGAACATTATAATAACAGTAGGAACGTCTTTGGAACATCCACAGAAAACGAAGTTTCCACAGTTTTTCTTAGGAGTATCTGAAGAAGTTTGATCTGCAATTGCTGTTCTGTACTTGGACAGGAAAACAAATATAAAATGAAAGTGTTGTTACCTAGGATTTTTAAGAATTTTCATCACTTCATCACTAATAAATAGTGTTATTCAGGAATGGTATCATTAATGTTGATGACATTTATACAATTGTGAATGAAAAACATGTCCATTATGCATTAAGTTTTGAATCTTCAAGAGCAAATTTAAAATAGAAACTGAAATTGAGAAGGATCTAACATTTTTGGATCTAAAGATTACCAAGAAAGTAAAAAGAGTTCAATATATTCATATAATGCAGACATGAATATATATTAAAGCAGACAGAATAGCCTATAAACAAGCAGTGATGAGTAGCCTAGTCTATACATTAGTATAGCCCATTTAGCAAGAAAACACGAATAAAAGTTCTGGAGAGTTCAAAAAATAAAGAAGTTGAAGAAACAAAAATACAACAAATTACTATACCCAAAGAAAAAAAATCTGTCCTTTAAAAAAATTATTATATATTTGGACTCACTGAACATACCAAAACCCAATTTAAATATCTGATCACTGATCAAAACAAGACGAAAAAAGTCAACTATTTATAATATCACTTGCATGGATTATGGAAAGTTATACATTGGACTGACTACGCATAACCTTAAATTCAGATTACAAAAACATTCCAACCTATATATTTTTTGTAGCTACTGGAACTAATTCTGCATTGTTAATGCAGAAATGCTTTAACTCGATAGGAAAAACAAAACATTCTCTCTCCTTACCAAAACCCTTCCTTCTTCCTAGAGGAAGTGGTTTCTTTTTTAGTTTCTTCCTGGCAAATACCTTCACTGAATCAGATTGTGGTTTCACCTGGCCAGTTGGTGAATCAGTTTCAATATCTGAAAAGTTATTTGTATATGCATGAGCATTACTCTTTACTGAAAATGTTCAAGATACGATCAAAGGAGAAAAATTGAGGGTGATCAAATTTATATGAAACCTCCTATTAGTCAAGTGAAGTTGCTGGCACACCATAGTATGGAGGAAGAAAGCTAAAGGTTTCCAAATTCCTTTCCTAGATTACATATATTATAGACAAAAATAGCATACCCATATCTGTAGCTTTTTGCTCCTGTTTCCGCTTTTTCTCATTGATGGTTGCTGTCTTCGGAACATCTGTAGTGGGACCATCTTCATTTTTGTTTGAAGATATTAACTTCTTTTTTCTCTGACTGATGGTTGCCGTCTTCAGAACAGCTGTAGTGGGACCAACTTCAGTTTTATTTGAAGATATTAACTTCTTTTTTCTCTGACTGATGGTTGCTGTCTTCAGAACATCTGTAGTGGGACCAACTTCAGTTTTATTTGAAGATATTAACCTCTTTTTTCTCTGACTGATGGTTGCTGTCTTTGGAACATCTGTAGTATCTTCATTTTTGTTTGAAGATATTAACTTCTTTTTCTTACTGATGGTTGCTGCCTTCGGAACATCTGTAGTGACACCATCTTTTGAAGATATTAACTTCTTTTTTCTCTGACTGATGGTTGCTGTCTTTGGAGCATCTGTAGTGGGACCATCTTTATTTTTGTTTGAAGATATTAACTTTTTTTTCTTACTGATGGTTGCTGCCTTCGGAACATCTGTAGTGACACCATCTTCATTTTTGTTTGAATATATTAACTTCTTCTTTTTCTTGTCCGAAGCTTGGTCATTCACAACACCTTTCCTCTTTCGGGTACCACTATCTTTTCCAACCATTTCTAAGAAGAAGAAAAATTAAAACAATTATTAAATCACTGATTTTCTGCCATACTCCAGCTAACATACAGTTTCCAAGAGGTTTGGATTACAATTCTTATGATACTTTTAACAAATTAAACATAGCTCCCATACAGTACAAATATTTTCTGAAGAAAACTATATCAAATGACTGTTAAACCTTAAGCAGTAATGGAAACACTAGCACTGTTTCCAACATATGCATGCTAAGTGAAATATTTTGTGGTGGTAGCATCCGTTCATATCTTAACCGTAAATCAGATACATGTACAGAGGAAGTGTCAACATTTGTTTTGCAGGCAGTTAGAAGAAAGGCCTCTGAAAGGCTGCAAGATGGCAAAGTTAAGATTTTAGGAAATCTACATACTCCAAACTTCCCTTCACGTGAAAAAAATTTTGACACCTTTTTTATTTTCTCAAAGTTGATTCCAGTCTTCATTAAAACACCTGTATTTATATTTATATGAACAAATATATATCTTGAACTTTCTGAATAGCCTGTAAAGGACATCTATATACTTTTGTATAGAAGGTACACCATAAGATATGGAGAAATACTATTAAATAAAAATGTATGTCTCTTTATTTCAAATAATTTTAGTTTGTATCAGCCAGTTCTTAGATACCCGTTAAAACTGCTTTAAATTTTTACATTACTTTCTCATTTTCTTAAAGTGCTGTCACTTCCATTGTTTTCTGTGAACTCATGGAAACATTGAAATTTTAAGACCAGCATGTAACTTCCTCACTTTTGAACATTTGATTCCCCATTTTAAGACTGAAGTTCTAGATAGTAATTAAACTTCCATAAAAATAGTTTGCACAAGCTATAAAAAATAAATGAAGTAGGTAGAGAAAATCATATGATACATGTAATACATCAGATATTTAATGCTAAATGAATCTATAATTATTTATCCCATTAATGCCCAGCTGTCTATTTATAAATCCCTACATATATTATTTATTTACATGAATTTTCAAGAGTTATTTTCACCATGTATATTATCACTGAAGTTATCTGATTATGTGAACAAATAATTGTCTTTTAAAAATTTACATATTGTCTAGTTTATTATTTTACAACAGTTATCTTGTTACGTTTCCCTCCTAGTTTTCTGCAATACCATTAACTGTTGATAAAGGTTCATATTATTGTATCACACAAAGAATCTGCAGCTGCAAACAATTCTAATGCTGAAAATAGGAGCTGAACTTCAGGTGATTTATTTACAGACTGGGTGATTTTGGACACTTGGCGAATAAAAAGGCAAACAAAATATATTACTGACATTCTGTATGTTGAACTAATATATTAAACATTTTCTTATTTTCCTTAAATTTTTTTAAATAAAAAAATTGGCTGTTAATGGAGTTTTTATCTATCTACTGCCAGAGACTTAAAATTCTGTGTCATGATTTCATTTAAAATAACTAATCAATGAATGATATGAAGAGTAGGAATATGGTGGTGATAATAGATAGTACAGATGATCTTTACATCAGTTACACTATATCCTGGAACCACCAGAGCTGATCTTTCCTTGCATACATTTTCATCATTTCTTTAATCAATATCTTAGTGGTTGACAAAGTAATTGCTTGCCTGTTGAAATGTATCATTGCTGCTATACACATGGAAACAAATTCAATATTAATTACCAGGGCCCAGATTTTTATAACCTAAAGAATGTTAAAAGACCATAAAATAATCTCTTTATGATCATAAAATTTTATAAAATAACCTAAAAGTAGAACAAATGACTTAAAAATGAACTTGATTTGTCCATCTTCTTTACTCATACACTTTTTGTCAGTTTTTATACATTAAGGGCTATCTGTCCTCAACTAATAAGGACTTGTACATTGAGAAGCTCTTTGAACATTAACAGAAGTTGCAGGGCCATATTTAATGCAAAAAAAAAAAAAGATATTGTGGGTTTTTAGTTTTTCTTCAAATGAAGTAGTTCTTGTCTCACAGCACATTGATTTTATTCACTGTTTTTTTTCTAATGCATTTTTCATTTTAGCAAAGACCACTGTGCCCATTTTACCCTCCATATGATTGATTACTTGCAACTGATTTCACCAATTCTATTTTATTTCACACAGGACATCCATGTTATTTCAGGGAAGTGGTAATGTGTAAAGATGAAAGTTTTTGTGCGGTTTTTCATGAGGTTGCATATACATAGACATACAGTTGTGTGCCAGGGTCTGTGTTGATTTTGGACAGAAACAAACCATGCCAAGCATATAGTCTGAAGAGCAGAAATGCAACGCACCATTACGATCTAGCTGTAACACATGATATGTACAAATATAAAGAAATATTGGTAAAGCTATCAAGAAGCAACTTGCCTGATTCATCCATAGTTCCAGAGCCATCACAAGCCACATTGCACTGCACTACTACAGACATTCTCAAATTATTGAATGTCAAAAGATGGTGTTGATCACTTAATCGGTTTCTGAACCGCAAAAAGCTTGTTTCAACATCACAAGATGTTAACAGTGCATATTTCAAATACACTATGCTATCATCTGTTGATTTTGTATTCTTCAGCAGGTTACAAATTGTTAAGTAACCCTTATTTTGCTGTAGAGTGTTTTGCCATTTTTTGTTTATCGCTTGTTTGCTAGGTCCTGAAGGGCAATTCTGGATTGTTTTTGACACATCTTCTATTAGTTGGAAAGTTCCAAACCAAATTTTCTAACTGTTCTATACTCTCCGGTATCATTCGTAATTTGTATATATGAAATTTGCATCTTGAAACTGTTTAGAAGAAATGAGTGACTTAGCAGCATTAATTGCAGATGCAATTTCAATACTTAGAGAATCAATAACTTTTACAACTGAAATGCAATTTACTGCATGAGACAGCCTCTAATCCGGTACCCCATGTTGTTAAACATGTTATTATGCTGTATTCCTGTAACAAAGTCTTTAATTGTCATTGTAGGTAATACTGGTCGCTACACAGTTTACTACTGCAGCGCATTTGATTATAAAGGTCAGAGTTTGTTTTGTGTTGTTACTGTAGAATGACAGAGAGGCATTTCTTTTGGCTGCACTGTCCTAGTTGTTTACCTGTTTGTCCACCTATGCTCGCTATCGAGTCAACAAGTACTTTGTGCAGCACACAGAGGTTTCACCTTTAATAATGTGCAACAGAAATAAAAATTAAGATTTTATTTAGACCAATTTCCCATAAATTACATAGTTACAGAAAAGCTCCCAACATCATTTTATAGATAATGCACTCTCACTATCAATTTTTCACAATTTCAAAGTGTTCACAGTAATAATTACAGGCATCTAATCAGGTTCCCCACCTAGTGAGTACTAGAGCCAGGGAAAGAAATATTGCATAGGTATCACTTAGGAATGTTTTAACATGAGAAGATAATTTCAAAAATATCATTTGCATTTAACTTATACACATCTGAAAAATTACATCTTATTTCCTCCACAATGTTATGGCAAGCATGTGCCAAGGAAGTTACAGTACTAATAATAACTAAACACTAGTAACACAACTTCACTTATCTTATTTAAATCCTGGGACCGGTTTCAAAGCAAACATCTGCTTTATCCTCAGCCACTCAGCTTGACACTCACCCCCCCCCCCCCAAAAAAAAGCAGTAAGTGGGTGAGTGTCAAGCTGAGTGGCTGAGGATAAAGCAGATGTTTGCTTTGAAACCGGTCCCAGGATTTAAATAAGATAAGTGAAGTTGTATTACTAGTGTTTAGTTATTATTAATAACCTAGTTTACTTCACTGTCAGCAGCTTCAGTTTTTTACATAAAAGTTACAGTACCATTCTAGAGCAAAACTCCCTAAGGGAGTTTGCAGCCTTTACCGGATATGGCACTGTATGTGCGAGAGAGTAGCTCAAAATCATGATAGGTACTGTTAGGCCACTGTTAGTTCATTGTTCTATCAAGTAATCTCTATGGCAGAGAAATTTGCTTAATCCAACGATTCAGAATTTGAAAGGAAAAGCACCATTGTTTTCTTCCTTCATTTTGCTCAAGAATTACATTTGCAATATAGCAGCCCATAGAATCTGTGGTTTCGTCAATTAAAATGCAGCTTCTTTGCTTTCACAGTTTTGACCATGTGACATTAATAGTTTTGCTGTAGCAGTGCTAAGAGTAATTCTTTCTGTCAATTCATTTGGGATGGATTTTTTAGTGTATTTCTGCAAGAAACCTTGAAAATCGTTATTTAGTTTATAGAACAGAATGTTTGCTGAGACTAAAGTTTCACATAGCTCTTCAAAATCAGTGAATATGATTAAGTTGCATTGCTACACTGCCCAAGAAGCATCAGTTGTATTTTACTTTCTTCTTATGTTTGAAGACTGTGTTTATGTTTCTCTATCTACACATGTTGCTCCATAGTGAATCTCTTCTCTATAAATATTTAACTTCACCAATTTTACAGTACAATATGTTGGTACCGCTTGGAAATATTGGTCACCATATTCTAATATAAATTGTTTTAATTTTGCAAAAATACTTGCTTTACTTTCAGTACAACAAAATACAAATGTCACCTCAACCATTACATTAAGTCACTGATGAGAAAATATCTGAAGGGTGTCCTCCTTTCTACAGGATCAATGTATACAATGTATAAATAGATCTACTATTTATAATAAACACTGTGCAACCTCATTAGCTGAGAATTGCTAGCATAAGAGCAAATGATTTCAAAGAGGGTCTAAGTCTTGTGACAAGTTGAAACTATCTGTAAATATGTCTTAACACATTATCGTTTATAGTTTCTAGCATATATAAATCTACCTGTAATCTTTCTCAGAAAACGGTAGAGTTTTTTCAAAACTCGATAGATGCACAAAATGTGTTTCTAAGAAAAATGTTTTTTTCTATTTATTGGCAATACTAATTGGTTAGCACAGCAACTATATTAATCATTCAATTCTCCTTCCTGAAACTGCCTCATTGAATGTGAAAAGAAACAAATACCGTAATTTAACTAGTGCAAATTTGAGGTTTGAAAATGCAGTTTTTTTTCCAAAAAACCAATAGATGCTGATTAACTTTTCTGCGTGAGCGAGAAATTAACACTTGAGTTTAGTTATTTTTGTCATTTATTGTTTTTCTTACTTTTTATTCATGTATTTATTATTTTCTATTCATTTTCACCTTTTCATAATACATAATGTATTATACAACCAATGTGTTGATGTTTATAAGGATTATTTGATTAGGTATAAACTTAGAAACTAAGTATTACTACATTCACAATAACGATTTAATATTTTGTTTTATTTATATAACAAACATATTGAATACAAAGAAATTTGAAACAATATGAATAAGTAAGCTTTAACCTTTATTGGTATCTTCTAGTAAATCATAAAGTTATTTTGCAGTTTCTCGAATTTCAAAAGATTTAGCTAGATTTTGAACATCCTTTTTCTTTCTTTGCTCACTATCAGGAGGCGTAAAACTGTGACCACGTATTGGGTAGATATGTGAAATGCGGGAAACTTTTTTACTCTTCTCCAAGAAATCAATAAGCATTAATATCATCACACTATTCTTGTTCTGACTAGAGCAAGAGTCTGAAAATAAACTAAGGGTAGAAGGAGTGTTGCTGGACATCCTTTCTTCCAGTTCCAACAAGAAATGGTGCAAAGCTGAGGCAACCTGGTTGCAGCCTTTAGCAGATTCAGTTTCCAACCATGTATACAGGAAATGTCTTTGTCCTGGGTTTTAGATGGAATCATTATGCATAGAATCACTAACAGAAAGTTTAGGCAGCGGTTGTTTCTGCTGCATATCAAAGCAAATAGTGATTACCTCGACGTTTTTCTCTTTCAATAGCAGATGAAACCTTTTTGAATGCAACTTGTGCAGTGTGTACATGGTTCTTAGTTCGTTTTTCTTTCCCACGTCTGCCTCTGTCTTAATCTTCATCAGTCCCATTTTGCATTTGGAGCATGTGTCAGTGTGTTGTGAACGGAATGAAAAATTGAAGAAGTTGTAAAATATGTCTCAGAAACTACTTGTAGTTGTTAAATTTTTAAATTTTAGATGAGTCGCATTTAATAATTTTTCGCTTCACTGTGGTGTTCCAATACAGTTGAATCTCGATACTTGTAGTTGGTTTATTGATACTCGCCACAATAAACCAACTACAAATAGTTTCTAAGATTAATTTTGACGTCACTGTTACTAAATTCCTCCAAACACATATATGTAAAATATGTATTTATATGGATAGAGTCAACATGAAGAATTCAATGCCATGGCCAGGATTTGAACCACGAATCTCCTGGTTTCCATCCAGTCGCTCTTAACCTGGATGGAAACCAGGAGATCCATGGTTCAAATCCTGGCCATGGCACTGAATTTTTCATGTCAACTCAATCCATCAAAAACCTTAGCCTATAAACGGCTAGTGCGGAAAAATGATTAATTTCCATCAATTAACTAAAAAAATGTATTTATATTTTTACAATAAGCAGACTGGTAGATTTCTTAATCCTCTTTCTTAGCAAAAGTTGTTTCACATTTTTCAGATATTAAGTTATGGAGGTAAATATCCTCTTCTTGCTTTTGCTCTTCCATAGTGGCTTCCTCTCCATCTGTTCTTTTTGCTTTACAGCAGCAGAAATACCCTAGTGTAATATTCCTGTTCTGTCACTTCCTTTGGTTTCCTTTGGTGCATTCCCAGATAGGTGAAACTTTCTAGCCAAGAGAGATAATCTATCTTTTGACACCCCTTGTGATTCCTTGGAAGCTTGCAGTGCATACCGACAATACTCTGCTAACATTAGTTCTCACACTGTATTTAATGCTAACAGTCTGCTTCATATTTGGAGCTTCTTTCTTCATCATTCTGTGATTAGGAGATGTAATACTCATATTTTTCATAAGGAATTTATCTTGATCTATTTTATTTAGCACGGAAAGAAGTCAAATCACCTACATCACAGAGATCACACAGAAAATGAAGCTAGTTACAGTGAAGTAACAAATATTACACAAATAAAAATATTTGTAACAGAATCTCCACTTAACTAAAGAAGTTGATGTTAATCCTTGAACCGAGATATTCTTAACAACGGAGTTTGACTGAAGATGAAAGCAAAATGCTTTCGAAATCGATTTTATAAAGAAGAAGGAAGGATTAACATCAACTTCTTAAGTTAAGTGGAGATTCTGTTACAAATATTTTTATTTGTGTAATACATCACAGAGCTTATGCCTTTTGCTTTTAGGATTTCGTGGAGTGCACTCAAGATCAGTGAACATGAAATTGCTGGAGTATGAGCTTTCCTTGATTTGCATTTTGATTTCCTTTTCTTGTTTTTGCAATTTCTACTTCCTGCGCATTCTATGACTGGTACAGTTTCACAATCTGAGTTCCTGTCCATTGTGCATAGTACAGTGCAGTGTCTCAACTAAGAATAAAAATGCCATGTAAGTATAACAAAGCTTTCAGAAGCGCACAACCTGAGTTCGCAGTTATTGCAAATGCTGCTGTAGTGTACAAAGTTTGCAGAAATGATTGAGAATTTCAAGAATTGCAATAGTGAGATGGCAGTCCATGTCAACATGCGTTTCATAGAATAGAGGTTGCTACACGCTGGATTATAAAATTGCATCTATCACGTTTTGCTTTAACTGAACAAGTGCATCTATCGAGTTTTGAAATAACTGCTGATATTCCCTATCTTCTACACAGGACATGAATAGAATTTTGCAAAATCTGATTTCACAGAACGATGCAGAAGGTGAAAATTATGCCGATAGTATATATAACTCAATCTCATAAAATTTTGCATCTATCAAGTTTTGAAAAACTGCTCCTCAATTGTATTCTAACAGTAAGCACAATAGCACATGGTACAACCTTCAGAAGTAGGAAGTAAATTTATCCCTACATTCCTTTACAGGACAACCACTCTCGGAACAGAGGTTCAGTTGGACAAGATGATATGTTTAACAAATTTGGAACAGGGGAAGCCACATTCCAGCAGATTTCCATGGATTTTTAGATTTCCAAGTTCTGAAATATGCTTCTACTAATATTATAAGAATAATGCAATCAAAGGTCATCAAATGACAAATTCTTTTGTCTTTAAAACAACTTATGACTTGTAAACACGTCCTAATAAATAGAAATCCCTAAATGCACAAAAAATGGACCCACAAAACTGGTTCAGTTTCACGAAAATGTTATGAGCCACATATAATTACATCAATGGTCATCGGGGACCATTTTAGAACCATGTTTTCCGCTATTCAAGATATGGAATGAGACTGATGAGGGCCAATTCCCAAGAAAGTATTGAAATTATTTCCAATTACTAAATTTTATTTAATTGATGTGTATAATAGCCACTATTTAGCATTTAGCATGTTTGTATAAATCATAATTTCTGTTGGAGGCTACAGTGTGCTATGCAGAGGCCATAAACACTGACGAAAATGAGGTGTGGTACAGCTTAGCATAAACAATACCTATGAAGAATCATACCAACTTCAAAAATTATTTGTACCTCCTTTTATTGAAGATTATCATACACAGATATTTACTTTATTTTGCTACAGTTCCTTTAATTGTTAAACAAAATCATCCACTCTGCTTTAGTTTTCACTGAATGCTTAGATAACATGCACTTTATCTGACAGTCCCAAAGTGCTACAGTTTAGTTCTAATGGCTTTCTTTTTTGTTTTTCTGCATGAGATGCTGGTATGCGATTGGCATAACACACTAACTTTTTATGAGAATAAAGCAAATAGACATGAATATCAAAATGTATATTTTTCAAAAAGCTAACAGAAGAAGAATCATTTTCCTGGTATCAGCAAGATTCTGTAACTGTTCGTACAGTACATTCCATGGATGCACTTACAAAAGTGGTTTAGTGTTTAGTGCTGGTTTTATGACCCTCTTATTCCTAAGAGACTTTATTTCTTGGGTACACTAAAGAAAAATGTGTTCCAAAAAAAATCCTCATACATTGCAGGAACTTTAGAAAAACATACAAATATAATAAGAAACAATAATGGCCAAGCTCAATTGAAATGTGTTTATCTGAACACTGCCTGCTTAGCTGTGGAAGGACACGTCTAGCATTTGCTATAAGATTTTAGTATAGATTTACAGATAAGAACTAAAATAAAAGTATGCAGGTATGGCTGTGCCATATCGAGCTGAGCAGATGCAGAACTATGTGGACGCAGTCAGGATTTATATTGAGTTCCTGTACAGAGTAACAGGCATTTTGACACACATATTTTTAAGAGTAGTTAGGCACTTCTTGTTGTGTGATGGAGAGCAACAGTCTGATAAGGCAATCAATATCCTGTACACTCATAGTAATTCTCTTTTGATAACAATTAAGTTTGTTGTTGGTCTGTGTAACATTCCTTTTGCTGGTATTGAAATCATGTTCCTATAAATTGTTTATAAATTCATCTACGCTTTCTATATAAAACACCACGGGGGAGAAATTTTAGATTGGATTGCAATCCGTAAATTCACCAGTGGCCACAGAATGTCAACATAGAGCATGTAAAGAACATTACAATTTGATTACATGTAAAATAAATTACAAATAGGAATGCAGAACATAGTTCCTATGCAGTTACAGAGGTTACATATATACATATAAATGCATTTTACTGCATACAAATAATATACACATAAGGAGGGGAGGGATTTTTCTGTTCACACCTTTGGTGCACTCTTCCCCAGGCCTGTTGTAAAAGGTATTTTGTTCTAACATTACAGGGATATTAACAACTACCTCCACTGCATTGAAAATATTACTCTACTGCTTATCCATTTGGGCTAGATAAGGCCTCTGGGACATACATAGATTTAACCAAAATTTCCCTTTAATGGTCATTTGCATTATCTTCTAAAACTACCTGCCCACTTTTAGCATGGCAGTAGCCTGTCTGCCTCATATTCCAGTGGTTCCAAGTTCAAATCTGGTCAGGGTGAATTGTCTGGATAAAACGTTTTCCTTTATCCTAAAAGATGAATGTAGGATAACTCAAAACTCGACAAACCATTTCATTCATCATCCGATATGATTTATATTGGAGGATGTCAATTAAAAAGAAAAGACTCAAATTGCTCTACTGATGGCTCTGATGACCAAGTACTGAACATACTTAAATATACACCAACATCATACTACATGCTCAAATGACCTAGCTGTTAACATAGCTTAAAGTCAACTTACTCACTCATCAAAGTACCCTGGTACAAAAATTTAAGATACTCAGTATAAGGATCAACATTCTGAAACATATGCTTGCTTTGCCATAACTTCCACTGCCTTCTATCCTACATGCAGTGAATGGAAAAAACAAGTTAAACCTAGAAGCAAAGAAAAGAAAAAGAAAAGACCAACCTGGTATACTTTTAGTTCAAAAACAAGATTTGAGACAGGGGCTGGGCTTTATAGCAAAGGAAATAAGCTTTCATTTACTTTGGGCAAACGTGTCGTCTTTCAGGCAGAAATATTTACTGCTTTAGCTAGTGCTTGGAAGAATGTCAGATACTATAGGCATAAACAGATTCTCATACTCTCATATAGGTAGGCCTTAAAATTCATCGATAACCATTTGGTTAAGTCTAAGTTGGTTTTAGAATACAGTGAGTCCATCACAATATGAGCTATCTGCCTCAGTTCAGATTTATTCATCAATATCAACTTTATCCTTTTCAAAGTAATCCCCCATGGATATAATGCATTTGTGCCAGGTTCTTCAGCTATTCTGTTTTATCTCATCAGTAGTGGCAAAATGACATCGTTTCATGGCTCCCTTCAGTCCAGTAAATAAGAGAAGTTGCTAGGAGCAATGTCCAGTAAATAAGGTGGCCGAGGCAACCTAACAGTTTTGTTTTTTCGACAAAAATCACGAACAAGTATTCAAATGTAAGCAGGGACATTAGCATGATGCAATTTCCTCAAGAGATTTTGCCATAATTCTAGTCAATCTTTTCTGATGGTGATTTGGTGATTTTCCAGAACCATTTTCTTTAATCTGAAATGTTTCTGCCACTTGTAAACTCTTGTCTTACTCAAAGTAGTTTCACCAAAAGTCATGTAAACATTTCTAATGCGGTGATGTATTTTATTTAATTTTACAAGCAAAATTTATTGCAAATTACGTAAAAATTTGCTAAGCACTCAAAAACAAGTCTATCCATTTTGACTGCCAGCATTAAACAAAATATTCAAAACAGCATAAATCAGCAACATGTGTATAAAAAAAAAGACAGAAAAAATGTTTTGAAAATCAGGTGTATAAAGCTCACAAAATTAAAAAGTCCTATTCTTTTTAATCGCATATATTGGGTATGAACTAACACCAGGGCTATTGATAGAATGGTTAAGCTTGATATCAGAGACTGGTTGCTCAGTGAGCATGAGAAAAATTGAAACTGATCTGTAGGTTTCAGATGCCTCTGGCATTCCACCATGAAGAGGGTTGCTGGTTCCAGTCGTGTGTGTGAAATAATAGAAAAAAAAAAAAAAACAATGAAGTACAGAACTGTAAAAACAACAAAAACAAGAAAAAAGAAAGATGGGACAGCAAATGGATCCTGTCTGCAGACACAGATGAGACAGTTGCTCATCTATGTTGAGTGTTCAACATTACTTCTACAAAGAATCTTGTTTGGGGCAGTAAATTTCCCAATTAGAGGAGCTTTGAATCCTCATGGTCCAGAACCCAATTCAGTTCGTTATGAACAACAGACTTCTGCATCAGTGTTGTCCCCAATTAACAAACTCAACTGTTTTAGATTGCACTTTCAAATACTTCAATCTATTTTAAAAAGCCATAAAAAATTCTTTTTCTTCCAATTTTGAAATTTACATTGTTCCAGAAAATTGTATGCTGCATTCTGACTTCTATTAGAAGTAATAATGTAGAGATCATTTCTGTGCCACATGGCGAAAACTTTAGAAAGTAGAGAAAGGTGAAAAAAAAAAAATGTTAACCCGAATGCGAAAGCCATTGGCTTTCATGCGTGCACTAGACTTTTCTGATTCTGCTGATTCCTCAAGTAAGCTCACCAATTCTTTGTAATTTAAGGGGATAGACAGAAGTAAATAAAACCAGACTGTCTGCCAAGTTTGACAAAAAGACTGTTCAGAGATCTGTCATTGGCTTTGCCTTGAAGTTCTGTAAAGATTTTGAATCTTTCCAGAGAGAAATTTCAGACAAAATTGATTAAGTCTCGAAACTGGCTTAATACACTGCAACACCCATTTATTTCCTTCACCAAGTTCTGCACAGTAAGACTCAAAGAATGAGCGCTCTTGGTTCCTCCATGTTCATTCTTGCCTGCCCATTTGAATGCTCCATCATCAAAATGGCCTCTGCAGTCAGTGATGGACAAGTTGAATCTGCGAAGAACATCCACAATGATGCAGAATAGTATGTTAAAATTTGTATGTGCCATTGAATGAAACCCAAGAAACAATTCCTCTATTTTTAGAACCTCTGTGATGATCCTGAAGCATACAGACTCTTGCTCCTGAATGAAAATATCTTAAGTCTCAACTATAATTGCCTAGTATTTGGCCTCAGCAATTCAAGAAACCAAAGAACATATTACATGGTAGCTCATAATCTCCTACATTTTGTTCCAAGTTTCATGGCAGCACCATTTAAATGAATCTGCAAGTCATCCCCCTGTTTTTAAGACTGGATAATCATCACACTGCAATATCAAAAGGTTAACAAAGTTGCTTCACTCATCAGTATGTCCACAAATTGAAAGTCCTTGAGTGACCAGAAATTTAAGGGAAGATAGTATCTTCATCAAAGCCAATCTATTTTTTCCATCTCAATTTATTTAGCATTGAAAAGTTCACAAAGCACATTCACACTGATACTATTGATAGCATTGAATTTTTGTGGCACTCCAATGTCTCACATTCTTTGAATTTCTCAAGTCTGTTTTTCCAGTTTCGGAAGCCTGTTTCAATGAAATTCAATTCTGATTTAGAAGAGAATGTCACACACTTTTTATTGCAAGTTGATTTGCAAATTTCACAAAATGCTGCATATTTTGACTTTTCAAATGACAACAAAGGGAATGTTTTTAACCCGTCAGTTTGCTAATTTCTTTTATGTAGTTCTGGTAGATTATGTTTTATATTTAATCCTTTTGCTTTAGCTTGAGATGACTGCTTTCCTCCTTCTGTAGACTCTTGGGCTTTGATTTTCCTTTCTGAATGATTTTGCTTTAGACTCACCAATATTTCTCTACCAATGGCACTTATGCCTCTAACACTTAATTTTGGAATTTTCATTCAAAATATGTTGTGCATTTACACTTAGGCTGAGCAGGACCCTGTCATGTTTGTTCATCAAAATCAGTGTTGCACCAAGTGTAGTCAGTACAGAGTTGTCAAATGAGGTAGAAATGTTATTTAGCAAGTGCTAGTATGCCTCGTCAACATCAAAGGGAGCCACAACAACATTTGAGCCAGTTATAACAGAGAATGACTGGCTACGGGAAGAAGGTTTGTCATACCATGACATTTCAACTCGTACAGGGCATGTTGCTACGATGATGAAACATTTGTGGGAAACTGTAGATAAAATAAGGTTGTATACAGCGAAGGGTGGGTACTGGCCCATGCAAGATGACAACAGCACAAGTTAACTGCCATCTTGCCTGCATGGCCATAATGGACCGAAGTGCTTGATCTGATGTGCCGGCTTGAGCAATGCAAGTATGAACGTGTCTACATTGAAGATTTGTCACCATCCGCTGCAGATTGGTCTAGTTGCACATATGTCATGACATCAACTTCTATTGTCCAGGAAACACAAGCATCTCCGACTGCAATGAGCATGTGAATGCCATCACTGGTGTACTGATTGGCAAAATGTGGTCTTATTTTAACCTTTCCTACAGTGGTGGCCATTACATGTTAAATGGTAGCATGGTGAACACAATCTGGAGGCTTGCATTTTGAATGGCACAGCAAATAAACACTAGGTGTGATGGATTGGGATTCATAAACTGATCTCACCTCAAAGTATAAACTTGAAAGAAGCGTAGGGGCAGTGAAGCACCCATAGACCTTTCCGTATGGGAAAAAATCTTCATTAACAAAAATCATCATAGTCATGAATTTTGAAACTCCACCACCGGACATCTTTGACCAGTACATCACGCCATCTATTGACAATACGGAGAAAGAGGAAACCACTACAACTTAACACTAATCGAGTATCAGCTGATGATGGGAGCAAGAGCTCTGAAACATGTCCAGTGTGAGTGAAGCAATGTATCAATATCTTCTCGATTCACTTTTGTACTGATCTCACCTCCTACTAATTGAGGTCACTTTGAACAGTAACTGGTGCCCAAGAGAACCTGAAGTACTCCCCTGCTTCAGGAAGACAATGTCCAGTAACATATTGCCAGGAATCTACAAGTTTTCTTAGAAGAAAGAAGCACAACAGGTACCATTGCTTCCCTGTATTGCACATTCATCTGATATGTTGCCTATCAAACGTGTCTGGTATATGGTTGCTCAGCAACTTGTCACAGTCCTCCAATAACCAGAATCATGGATTTGTGAGCTCACATACAAACTGCATGGAGGTAGATCCCTAAGGAACATTCAAAACTGCTTTGATTCCATGCCATGGCATACCTATAACAGCTCTAATTGCAGCCCATGAAGGCTACATAAAGTGCTGAATATTTAGGCTCAAAGGTCATGTACAGATTGGAAAAGTTAATCATTTGTTTATTGTCATGTACCTAGTCTATTGAATTAAGTTTATTGCATTCATGCACACCCTTCCTGGTGTTGCAATTTCACAAATAGTAGTGCAGCATAAGAAATTTTGTATTTATAAAAATGAGAGTTACTAATTATTCATCAAATATTTGTGCATAAGCATTAGTTGTACAGAAGAACACATTTGTAAAACAATGCATGAAAATACAAAGAATTGCCAAGAGGATCAGACAAAAGGTTTAATTTGAGCAAATGTACACATTCTTTTACTACTGAGAATAATAAATAAATGCAACAGAGTGTCCTCGTATCAGAATTACTGATGGGAAAAGAGTTTTATAAAGAAATGATAGGTTAGTACAAAATTGAATCGAGAATATATTGACACATTGCTTCACTCACACTGTTTATTCACAGGACATGTTTCAAGAGCTCTTGCTCCTATCCTCAGCTGATACTCGACTAGTGCAAGTTGTAGTGGTTTCTTCTTTCTCCGTATTGTCAATAGATGGCGTGATGTACTTGTCAAAGATGTCCGGTGGTGGAGTTTCAAAATTCATGACTCTATGACGATTTTTGTTAATGAAGATTTTTTCCATACGGAAAGGTCTATGGGGTGATTAACGTATTTTATTAGAGATGTTTCCAAATTGATGTCATGTCTAGTATTCAAAAAATGAAAAGCCACTGCTGATTTTTCTGTTTCACCATTTTTAATGTTTCTCATGTGTTCTTTAGTTCTGATGTTAATATTTCTTTTTGTTTTTCCTATATAAATTTTAGGGCAAGTTTCACATTTGATCTCATAGATTCCTGGTTTTTCTTTGGCAGTGATTGAATTTTTGGGAGGGCCTTTTAACAAATTTCTGATATTAAACCTGTTTTGAGGTGCAAGAGTTATGTTGTGTTTTGAGAAGATTTTTTGGAATTTGTTATAGGCTGATGGGTGGAAGGTGAATTTTTTAAAAAGTTTTTTCTCTTTTTCTCCTGTAGGTTCTAGGGTGGTGGTTTCTTTTATTTTCTTAGCTTTGTTGAGTCTGTTAACAGTTTTGTCTATTAAATTTGGGTTGAAACCGTTGGATATAGCTACTTTTTTTATGTGTAGGTATTCTTCTTGATAATCTTCTCTGTTTAGTGGAAAGTTGATCATCCGAAAGATTAAACTGTTGAAAATGGCATGTTGGTGTTGTTTTGGGTTGAAACTGTTGTTCTTAATGTAATTATCTGTGTGTGTCGGTTTCCTGTAGATACCAAAAGTGAGTTTGTTGTTCATTTTTTTGATCTTGATGTCCAAAAAGGGGAGCACACCATCCTCTTCTGTTTCCAATGTAAATTTTATAGCTGGATTTTGTATATTCAAAAGTTTAAATATACAAAATCCAGCTATAAAATTTACATTGGAAACAGAAGAGGATGGTGTGCTCCCCTTTTTGGACATCAAGATCAAAAAAATGAACAACAAACTCACTTTTGGTATCTACAGGAAACCGACACACACAGATAATTACATTAAGAACAACAGTTTCAACCCAAAACAACACCAACATGCCATTTTCAACAGTTTAATCTTTCGGATGATCAACTTTCCACTAAACAGAGAAGATTATCAAGAAGAATACCTACACATAAAAAAAGTAGCTATATCCAACGGTTTCAACCCAAATTTAATAGACAAAACTGTTAACAGACTCAACAAAGCTAAGAAAATAAAAGAAACCACCACCCTAGAACCTACAGGAGAAAAAGAGAAAAAACTTTTTAAAAAATTCACCTTCCACCCATCAGCCTATAACAAATTCCAAAAAATCTTCTCAAAACACAACATAACTCTTGCACCTCAAAACAGGTTTAATATCAGAAATTTGTTAAAAGGCCCTCCCAAAAATTCAATCACTGCCAAAGAAAAACCAGGAATCTATGAGATCAAATGTGAAACTTGCCCTAAAATTTATATAGGAAAAACAAAAAGAAATATTAACATCAGAACTAAAGAACACATGAGAAACATTAAAAATGGTGAAACAGAAAAATCAGCAGTGGCTTTTCATTTTTTGAATACTAGACATGACATCAATTTGGAAACATCTCTAATAAAATACGTTAATCACCCCATAGACCTTTCCGTATGGAAAAAATCTTCATTAACAAAAATCGTCATAGAGTCATGAATTTTGAAACTCCACCACCGGACATCTTTGACAAGTACATCACGCCATCTATTGACAATACGGAGAAAGAAGAAACCACTACAACTTGCACTAGTCGAGTATCAGCTGAGGATAGGAGCAAGAGCTCTTGAAACATGTCCTGTGAATAAACAGTGTGAGTGAAGCAATGTGTCAATATATTCTCGATTCAATTTTGTACTAGTTTGTGCTTCACTGTCCCTACGCTTCTTTCAAGTTTATACTTTAAATGATAGGTTGATAAATAATTGCAATAAATAATCTCCATGTGTCAAAGTCAATGCATAATGCAGGAAGCACATGCTCCAATGTTTTTGTCACAAAAGAAGAAATTAGCAAACTTCTTGTTGAAGAAAATGCAATGAAGGATCAGACAGCTGGCATTTGGTTCAGATGTCAGATATTTTGCAAATACACATGTAGGCAAACTATGAAAATTAGAAAGGCAATAGGATTGTTAAAATTTAGCAAGCCAAAGACTAGAAATTGTTTGAAAAAATTATTTGCAGTCAGATTTTAACACTTTGTCACTTACATTTTTATATTACTGAGGGACTAGTTTCGGAAGCCGTTGTAACAGCATATTCAGTAGATTCTCGTACCACCCAAAAACATTTAATAAATTAAAAAAGATCTTTAAGGAACAAAATATCATTTTGGCATCTACAAATACTCAGTATTAAAATTGTTAAATTCAGAAATAAAAGATGAAATCCCACCAATTAATAGATCCGCAATATAATAAATTGTAAGGATTGTAAAAAATGCTACATATGTCAAACTAATAGAAACCTAAAAACCAGAGACAAAGAGCACTTTAGAAACATCAAATTGAAACAAGAAAATAAGTCAGCAGTAGCATTTCATTTTTGGAACAAAAACCATGATATTGACCCAAATCCATAATTACTAAAAGGGGTGATAAACTAAAATAAACTGGCATGGGAAAACATACTGTAACGGGAGCGCTAGAACACCCTGTGAAAGCAGCTGGCAGCGGAAGGCAGGGGGAGGTTCGGTTAGCCACACCTCCTCCTCGTTTGTCTTGTGGTGGTGACAGACTGTGGTCAGGGAAAAAAAACATGACTGTGTCGCCTGTTTTCTCTACACCTGTTTCTCGATCTTTCTGTTACTAGAACAATCCTGTAAACACGAGAAACCGGCGATATTCCTATATAAAGAGAGTTACAGACAGACAGAGTTAGTTAGTGAGTTGGGTTGGTTTTGGTTTAGTCAGTCAGTGAGTTGGTTTTGTCAGTGAGTGAGGAGACAGTCGCAGTTCTTGGTGTAAGAGTTAGTCAGTGACGTGTTAATGAACGAAAGGATTGTGCAACGGAAGACTGTACGTAACTGTGAAGGTGTACCGGAGCTTACGTAACCGCGAGTACAAGGAAATTGTAACGGACGAACTGGTAAATTGTAATTGTTGCAGCACGTAATTCTGTGTAATTGGCAAGTGTTTAACTGTAAGTCGGTGGAAATAAAGAACATTGTTGAGTGGTGTAATTGGACTTTTTATTCCACGAACCCACAAAGTCACACTGATGTCAGGAAGCGGGAAGAAAACATCACCGAACATTACAACCATGGACGCGGCATTGGAAAAGATTTTGGAGAAAATGATGGAAATGAAGACGGCCAACGACAACCTCACCGCCGAGTTGAAACAAATGAAGACGGCAAATGAAAACCTCGCTGCAAAAATAGAAACGGCTAACAACAACTTGGCCACGACAATGACCTCAAAGATGGCCGAACTGACCACGGAAATGAAGGTGGCGAACGAGGCTCTCGCCGCCAAATTTCAAGAACAGTTGGCCGGCGTGAGGGATGACGTGACGGAGCTGGGCAAGCGGATGGGCCAAGTAGACGACCGCCTTAATGATTTAGAGGAAAAGGCCGACAACATCGCAAAACCCCTCACCCGCCTGACGGAGGAAAACCGGCCTTATGTGTGGACGGAGGACGCCGGAGACGCTTTCCAGCACCCGAAGGGGACCCTGTGCAGTGCTCCAATTTTGGGTTTCCCACAACCGGGTGGCACCTTCATTGTGGACACCGACGCTAGCGACCATTACATTGGAGGTGTCCTATCGCAGATCCAGGACGGCCATGAGCGCACAAGAGTGGAAGAGAAGGAGCGTGCCGCAGCAGTCCGAGTAGTTGTGGCAGTGCCTGCTGAAGGCTGGGATAGCGCAGGCCTGAGGAGGGAGCAGCTGGCGGACGCAGACTTGGGGCCACTCTTGAGGGAAGTGGAGGCAGGGACGAGGCCAACCTGGGAGGACATCGCACCGAGGAGCGCCACCTACAAGTCGTACTGGGCCCAATGGAACTCGTTGAAGACCAGAGTGGGCGTGCTGTTCCGGGTATGGGAGTCACCCGATGGGAAGGCGCAGAGAGGACAGTTGGTACTTCCCCGGAGCAAGGTCCCGGAAGTCTTGGAGGAAGTGCACGCCGGTACTTCAGGAGGACACCTGGGAGCGAACCGAATGATGCACAAACTACGGCAGCGCTACTTCTGGCTCAGACTCCGGGCAGATGCTGGTGGTACACCTGGACCGCCTCGCACGCTACGATGGGGCTGTTCGAGGCGAACAGCTTTGAGGAGGGAGCAGTGTAACGGGAGCGCTAGAACACCCTGTGAAAGCAGCTGGCAGCGGAAGGCAGGGGGAGGTTCGGTTAGCCACACCTCCTCCTCGTTTGTCTTGTGGTGGTGACAGACTGTGGTCAGGGAAAAAAACATGACTGTGTCGCCTGTTTTCTCTACACCTGTTTCTCGATCTTTCTGTTACTAGAACAATCCTGTAAACACGAGAAACCGGCGATATTCCTATATAAAGAGAGTTACAGACAGACAGAGTTAGTTAGTTAGTTAGTGAGTTGGGTTGGTTTTGGTTTAGTCTGTCAGTGAGTTGGTTTAGTCAGTGAGTGAGGAGACAGTCGCAGTTCTTGGTGTAAGAGTTAGTCAGTGACGTGTTAATGAACGAAAGGATTGTGCAACGGAAGACTGTACGTAACTGTGAAGGTGTACCGGAGCTTACGTAACCACGAGTACAAGGAAATTGTAACGGACGAACTGGTAAATTGTAATTGTTGCAGCACGTAATTCTGTGTAATTGGCAAGTGTTTAACTGTAAGTCGGTGGAAATAAAGAACATTGTTGAGTGGTGTAATTGGACTTTTTATTCCACGAACCCACAAAGTCACAATACTCATATGGAAAAATAAGGACAGAATAATGAACTTTAAAATCCTACTAATAGATAATTTGACAAAGTAGTTCATAGTTCCACCACCCAAGAGAAGAGAGCAGATGACAACAACACACGATGGTTGGACCAAGTTTGAAAATGGTTGCAATGGCTTCCGAAACTAGTCCCTCAATAATACAAAAATGTAAATGACGAAGTGTTAAAAACAGACTACAAATAGCTTTTTCAATTAATTGTGACTTCACTGTCACTAAATTTCTCCAATCATGCATAACTAGAAATTGTGGTTCAAATACAAATTAGCAACTAAAAATTTGGCAACATTAAGTAGGAACTTTAATCGGAATCATGATGTAGGGAGAATTAAGTTGATGAGCATATATTTCTAAAATTTTCATCTTTTCCTTTGTACTTTACAATCTTATAAAAGTGTTTTAGGTGTTCAATTATTGACAGTGCATAGCACCTAGATACCATGCTTAGGCTAAACACACTTAACATTCCCTGCAAAGGAACTTAGTGATTAGCATTTCAGCAACTCATAAATAATACTAATACATTTCATAACAGCCTGAATCAGGTCTGAGTCTGCTAAATTGACTGTCAGCCCATGCCCATATATGCAAGGCTGAGGTAGGCAAGGCAGAGGTGGTATCTGGGAGCATTCCATGGCAGGAAACCAAAGTACAATGCTCCAGCCCACCACGCCATGGTACAGGATTTCAGCAACTCATGCTTATTATCATTATGATTATTATTGAAACTTATTTTAATAAATTAACTACTGATATGTCAGCAGTTAGAAGATACAATATCACTGCTTCAATAGTTAAAAGATTTTAGTGCTGAGATTCAGAAACAGTAATACAGCATCATCAAAGAGTTGATGGCCCAAATGACCTTGTTGTCGACGGGCCCTTAAACACCACATTCACCACATTCAAAGAGTTGATTACTCTCTACGAGCAGATTAGACATGCTCCAGCAGGATAGTCCAGGCTCTGGCTGCTATTCTACAGAATAACCAATTTAGTGATATTGCACCTTGTGCATAGATGATCTATGCATGCAGTTCCTTCACAATGAAACACTGCTGAGAACATGGATGTTATGTAGAGAGTGCAATGTTGCCTTACATCCTGATAGAAAATTGAGTCAGAAATTCCAAATATTTTCATGCATATTGAACAGTTTTCAGAATCTGTAGCAAATGGCACTTGCTTTGAGAACTCTAGATTACCAAGTGGCAAGTGTTCCTTCTTATGTACAGGTTTATGAGTAAGTTGTCATATGAACAAACTGTTGCACGAAGTTCTCTTGGAGAAAGTAACTTAAGTCAAGCAACAACAAGTACTGTACACAAACGGAAAGAAAGTCCCTGACAGGAATTTGCTACCCTTATCTGTTTCAAAACAGCAATGGAAGGACAATGAATGTGACAGAGAAGGCATACTACACAAGGAGTAGAACCATTCAAAAACACATGTGCCCTACACTAAAGGAATTTACTCAATACACTAACATTGAGAATGTTTATTCACAAAAGTAGAAGATGTCAGAATGTTTTTAAATGAGCTGTAACTGAACTGACCTAACTGTCAAACTACAACACAGAGTATCAGAAATATGTCTAATCAGCAATTACTCACTACACTTCATTCCCTTGGAACTTAAGTTTGTTGTGGCAAACTGTACTGACTGCCCAGGACAAGAAGGCAAGCTAGAGGAATGTGCAACGTAATCACTTGTGCTGTCTCCTTGTGGTGTATGCTTGCCTTCCGAGTATGACAAGAATGGAATGTTCGTTGAAAATACACAAGTGTTGTCGCATAGCTCACCTATACATATCTATCGCTGTAAAAAACATTAGTTCTGGCAGCATGGGTGACTCATATGCACTCTCATACACTCATTTCCTAGTAAACAGATCCACTACCTGAGCAGACAAACAGTTTGAGCTCCTCTGCCCTTCATACCCCTCTAGCCTTCTTGCCATGGGCATACAGTACACTAGGGCAAAATTGGCAGTGCCAGCTATGTTGTTCAAACTGATGATAGTAAAACTGGAAGAAGAAAATACCATCACATTGGATCCTCAGAATGATTGACAAATACCAATGAGGTGTGAATGACAGTATCCCCCAATAATAGAAAAGATGGTGCCACACCATGCTGAGTCAGATACAATGGATTAATTGCTCAAAGAGCCAGCACTTCATGGACCCAGTAATGAATGTTCACACAAAGAATATCAAGTAACATGGCAATATCTCCAGCGCTGCCTATCTTAAGGTATCAACAGATAAAACAAAATAAATGTGAATTTAACAGAGTACCTGTGGTGGCAAGACATTAAAAACAGATTAGCCAATACCCTTTAAAAACTCAAGGACTTTTCAAAGGTTTACCCTGATAAGTAGTGCATCGCAAACACTACGTGTAATGATGTTTAGCGTTCAGAATAAAAACTAATGTGACTGCAGGAGCAATATTCACAGAAATGAAAGTTGTATTTGTATTTGTATTTATTCATCCTTTTGATCATAGTACATGATATAGGACACGTCAAGGTCTGCTGCTGACCTCAGCAGATATGCAAATATCTTTGGACTTCAATTTTCAGCATTATTATCCTGGTTAACAACACTTGTTATCTGTAGTAAATATAAATGCACTTTTTGTTCATTTGGTAATACTGTCTGATAGCTGTGTAAAGTATGTAGTTCGGCAGCGACGCTTAGAGAGCTACCAAATTCACAAGTGTATTTGCTAGACGCCAGCCCCTATCGATGTAACATCGCTAGACGTTAAACAAGGGTGGAACACAAGCAATGTGCATTTAAAAGAGAACTAGAAAAGCAATAGATGCCACACGCAATAAACACACGCGTAAAACAAGTAATGCGTGTTTCTAGGGGGAACGGAGCGGCTGGCACCCACCGAATACAAAGTTCTGATTATGGTAGCTTGTTAAACGCTGCGCACTTGGCTACTGCACACAATTGCCCTTGCTTATTTCAACTGAAACCTACTATGCTCATAACAATAACAAATAATTACCTTGTCAATAACAATAATGTACTAAAATGCTTCTCCACGCAGCTCTTCAGCCTCCGATGCACTGCTTATCCTTGCACTCTAACAGTGATACAACCTGCGCACAAAAAGCATCATATTCTTTTCGAAATTGTTAAATTATTTAATTTTTATTTATCCACATCAATTCCATCAACAAACAGCCTGTAATACACCGGAACAATATCTTA